>OZ024895.1:1307500-2002500 GCA_964017195.1 Siderastrea radians
TCTTTTGGCAGCTAAATTATCTTACAGCAAACATGAGGGAATGTCTTGTGACGATCTGTGGCTAAACATATGCCAGAAACGTGATGAATGTGACGAAAAGATAAAGAAAATGAAAGGAGTAGCATTTTTCTTCTCCGCTGTCGCCCATGTATGACGAGAGTGATTGGTCAGACAAATGTCATCAATTGAATCCGTTTTCTGTGAAATGAAACATTGAACTCAGTGTTTTTGCCTTTCGTAAAATTGAAATCGTATTTTTCAAGTCGAGAGTGATGCTAATAAATAATAAATAAGCGAACTACATGTAAGGAAAGGAAAGGAAAACGTCAACCTTGATTAAAAGAAAGTCACTTTTTGAATGCAACTTTGCTTACTTTACTTCGACTATCTCTTACACGATAAAGGGTGCGTCGGCTCGGTCCCACATTTTATTAGACGAGTTTTGGCAGATTAGTTTGTTTCTAAACATTATGTCAAGCTATAGCTGCATTTTCATTCCAGCCCTTTTCTTGAGAGAGTCCGCCGTTCTTCCGTCTTGAAATTTGAGATCGGGATCCCTCAGAATTGCCGTCCACTGCCCAAACCCGTGCCGATCGATTCCCTTCTTGAGAAAATCGTCCTCGTCTGCCGTGAATTTAAACACCCGACGATAATTTCTTTGAACTCGCAATTGGTTTGTGGGCGGGGAATCCTTTTCTTTAGGGGGCGCGCTCTTTGTTTCTGCTGTTTTGACTGGAGCTGCAAGACTTGAAGTTGAGCCGTTAAACCTCGTTTGCACTTCCCTATCCACCTCCGAGCCTTTCGTGCCTTGTAGCTTTTGTAGACACTCGTGAGCTTTGACAGCAACTTCGCGCGATCTTTGCTTTTGATAGTGAACTTTTGCAACGGCAGAACTGTGTTTTTGGTCTTCTGACAAAATTTGTTGCTCCTTGCTTGTGAGCAGATTGAGGCTTTGCGTCTCGACAATTTGACGATAGCGCGTCGGATGAATGAACTTTCCGATTGCATCAAACACTAGTTTACTCATGACGTCGCCCAATTTGCTGTGCTGGCCTCCATTTCTCGTGACCAGAACGAACTCGCACTGGGGTTTTAGCAATGGCCTTACGAAATTTATGTAGCTATCGAGCACCTGCATGCTTGCATCGGTCAGAATTAAGGAGTCAAATCCATATTTGCTAGCAGTCTTGAACTTTTTCTGGTCGATGAATCCCCCGTTCTCCTTAGCTGCTCTGACCATGTCCACTGTCAAATACTGATAAGTCATAGGCCGAGATCCCTTCACCTTGATGAACAAATACACTGCGACAAATTTCGTGGCAAATGTTAAGTCCGAAGGATTAACTTGACCTGGAATAGTTTTGCACGTCTTCACAGTGTTCTCGTAACGAGGCAAATGAAATGTCACCACTTCTAACAGTTCTTCCATGGTTGCCCAGTGCCCCCTAGCATCCAAAGTTTCAATGTCTAGATCTTGTGTCCACTGCAGTCTCATCATCTTTGCCACCGTCTTGCGCGCTCGTTTAAGGTACAACTCCGTTGACGACAAATTTCGAAGAACTGTGTCTGATGCGCCGTTTATTTTTCTGAAGTCGATTAATTCGGAGATCGCGTCAATGTAGCCCAATCGGCCACCGTGTCCGAGTTTGCATTCATCTTGCAAGTAGTCGATAAACTTGAACAACAGACTATGAGAGCACAGGCTAAAGTCCAGCACTTCAAAACTCAATTCCTCTTCATCTTCGCAGCAAAATTTGAGAAATTTAAAGCATCTCTTGGCTATCTGCTGAGCTACACGATCTTTCTTGCAACCCCCACCACTTCCAGTCAACCATTTCGTGAATAACTCGCCAATTTGGCTGGAAACTGAAAACGAAGGCATTACCCTGGCAGTTTGTTTTGTGATTTCACCCGATGTATCATCATCGGCAAGTTCTTTGGTACTTGAAATGTCGGGTTTTTCGTCAAAGAAAAAGAACCAACTGTGCTTGGTGTTCACATGTTTCCTGCAGCCACGTTGACTTTTAAATCCATCGTGATCACACGTTTGTATTGGACAGTGATACAAGCTATCTGTTTCTTCTTTTTCCAAGTGAAGCCGTTTTGGTTTTGGTGATGAGCCATCGATTTTCGACCAGTCAACCTTACTCTTTTTGTTCATGTCGGACATCTGAGTGATCCACACAATTTGTTCCACTTACATAAATAGTGAACAAAACACAAAGGCGACAAAAAACAATGGCTGTATTGTGTAAGTTTAAACTTGCCCCAACCTGCCCCAACTTGCCCCTGCTTGCTCAGGCATGTGTCTGCTTGCCACTGTTCATTATTCTTAAGTAAGCTTACAAATTCGAGGTGATGTATGGCGTTGGTGCGATTATATTCAACCTTGCCCGGGCAAGTCTATAAGGGCCTCGAAAAGTCTTTAAAAATCTGCTATTGACACTGCTTCGTGTTGTTTGAAACTTAAAACACTACACCAAATGTTTTTGCCAATTAAAAAGCGATAAAATCATAGATGGCAAGAAAAGAAGAATGTTTCTGTTGAACAAGATGTACAAAGGAACTGTCATTTCTAAATAGGAACCATTTTACATAAATAGGAACTAATGGTTAGGAACAAACTGTTCCACGTGCCAATAAAAAGGAACATTTCGTTCAAAACGGAACCTGTTAATGGGAACAATTGTTCCTCAAGTGAATAAAAAGGAACCAATTTTTCAAAACAGGAACAATGTTAGAAAGGAACAAACGTTCCTTTACAAAAAAAGGAACGTAATTAATTGGGAACCAAAGTTCCTCGTGTCAGCATAAAGGAACAGCCACTCTAAAACGGAACGCATTAATGGGAACAATTGTTCCTCAAGCGATTAAAAAGGACCAAAATGATAAAAGAGGAACAATACCATTGGGAACACCTGTTCCTAGGCCACTCATTTAGGAACAAAAAGTTCCTTTCAATGTTAAAAATTCGGAACAAAAGGTTCTTTTTAGCTCTAAATGAACACTTTGTTCCTATTTTTAACAGCAATTTGTTCCTTTTGATGCTAAAAGGACCACTCCAAAGAGGAACAATCATCTCTTAATCGGAACGTTCCCAAAGCAAAAATGGGAACAGTGCTAAAAAATAAAAGTAAGTTAAAAAGCCACGTAAAGGATGCATAAAATATGCCAAAGCATCTTATGACTCTCTATACTGAACAGATACAACAGCCAAAATTTGATTGATAAAATCATGCTAGAACATGTTCAAATTTGAAAGTAAAAATTTGGGGAAACGTATAAGAAGAAGAAGAAGAAGAAGAAGAAGAAGAAGAAGAAGAAGAAGAAATAATCGTTTAATTTACGATTTTTGACCATTTCTGTTTTCAATTTTTCTTTTCAACCGGTGCTTAGAGCTTGAAAGTGAAGATCCCGAAATACTGACAACGTTTCGACAATGGCTGGATGTCATTATCAAGACAAAGTACAAGTTTAATATACAAACAAGATAAATCTACTCACCCAGCTCGGTTTTAAATTCCCTGACTTTCAGTCAGGCTAATAGTAAATAAAGTAGTTACATTTGGAAGTAGCCCTACACTGATTTTAACACCCAATAATTACTGTTCAGGACTGTATCTATCAACCACTCCAATAACTCCAACTTCAACGCAAGAGCATTTTATTAATTCGCTTTCATACTATCAGTCCATCAAGCTTTTCACAATATTTACGTCAACAAGTACTAGTCTCGCATCTCCGATCTACAATCTACGTACAGCTGTAGCACCTATTCTGAGAGAAAATATATGCCAAATATGGCAAAAATCCATGCATTACTCACATGCTTGCTGCACGCAACAATGTCACAATACCAAAATGTGTCACAAAATATCTCAACACAAGAAAAATGTCTCGCTTTTCGAATCTCTACAGTTACTTTGACAAGACTTTGACAAGAGGCTTCAATCAAATACGTCAATGATGACACTAGTGAGAAACTGAACTCAAGTACCGGTATAAAAAGAAATTTACTGCTTGTTATCAGAAGTCAATTAGTAATGACTGTAAAGTAGACATTGATATTTTGTCGTGATTAGATAAAGTATGGTGTTTTAGAGTGGTGTTCAAATGCCACCCTAAATGGCATTATAAAACAAATAATTCAGATCGACACAAGTTTCTTTTTGTTTGTATGCAAGTTACATTATGCTAATTAGTGACCGATCAAATTTGTAATATGTCCGACCAAACTGAAGATTTGAAAGGACACATGTCCTGCTAAATAACAAAAATTATTTCCAGCACTGATAAATCTTACCGGTGAGTGATATCTGTGTCCACACTCTAAGGTAACGATATCACTAGAGGCATTCATGTCCTCGTGACATATGACGCACGGATCTTCCTCGTACCTTCCGCCAGGTACAGTGGGTTTCACAGGCTGGGCTGCCTGGACTGCCTGGGCTGCCTGGGTTTTCTGTGGTAGTGTGGCGGGTTTTGTTGATCGCTGTGTCGTGGGACTACTGGTAGATGTTACAGGACCAACACGCAATAAACCAGCCTTGGAATAATCACACATGATTAAAATAAGTAATGCTTATGCAGTTATGGTTTAGACTAGTAGTACTGTAGTTGCTAAAACGAGAGATACAGCCAAAAAGGTGTACATCTGAAGTTCTCTTGGTGCTCCCTCTCGTAAGACACAAACTTCCTTTAAAATCCCACAAAATGTTACAACAAAAAGGAGAGGATACGATCACTCTTCGAGTTTCTTCACGAAGGTAAATTTCTGTTCCAAAACCTCGGTTCAGGTACTGGCGTCTGAGCCTCCCACGCCCGCCTCTCTTCTTCACAGCGGTCAAACGCAAAAACCGACGTCACTTCCGGTTTTGCAGAAGTTTGAATCAGTTCAGACTTTTATGAGCGCGAAGTTCGTATGAAAACGATACATAAAATGTCTCGATAAAGAAAATTTCGCGCCGATAAAACTTTTGAATGCCAGTTACTTTATTCTGAACACATGCTCGAAGTAAAGTGAAACTTTCGACATTTGTCTATATTTTCCTTTGTAAAATTATGGCGGGAACCTGCGTTCGACCGCTGTGAACCTCTCTTCACTCTCAGTCTATTTTCTGCTTGCCATACCTTCTTCTTTTGCTCCACCAGTTCTGATACACTAGTAACAATATCCTCCAGAGACAGACCTGTCAGTGAACCATGTTTATTATGCCGCACTTCCTTTATAAACCCAGTCAATTCCAACCTGCAATGAAGCAAAGCCACAATAAGCCTAATGGGGCAGCCTCTTTACAGCTGCCCCCATCTCTTCAGAGGAGAGCGGGGCAGCTGTAAACAGGCTGCTGAAAGGATGACTCAGAGAAGCCTGTGATCCTATTCTCCTTCCCAAAACAACACAGGGAAAAACGAAACGGACCGTGAAGTCGCATAAGCTGGGGAAGAAAAGCGCTAATAGCGGAGCCTGCGGGCAAAGCCCGCCAGCGGAGCTCCATTGCTAAGGAAATTTGGTAATGTATCAGGAGGGAGTGATGAACTCGCCGCTCGGCTGGTTCGAGGTGTCTGGCCATCGTGACGTCACGACGTGAAAAGCGCGCGAGTTTGCCGAGTCTTCAAAAATGGCGCTGGCAAACTGATGTTAGGGTTCGGGCTACAAACGTATTTTTTGTGCTATTAAGCTTTCAGCTAAGCTTGTTTTCTTGGGTAATGGAATTTTAGTCATCCCTTTTTTCGATATAGGTAAGTGGCTCTTTGTCTTAACGTTAAAATCACACTTAAATGATGTTTTAAGAGTCATGTTTACTCTCCGCGATCGAAGAATTATGCGGGAAATTTGCTATTGTCCGCGTCTGAAAAAGTGTGTTTATTTCAGTTATATACCACAGGGAAACTTGAAACTTGGCTACGGACTAGCCTATAGTTTAACAAAAGTACCCAAGTTGAGACAAGTGGTATAGTATTTGCCAAAAAAATGATCAGTCCGTTTGTTTAGCTGAGTATAATAGATGGCGAACCTAGAAGGGTATGTTTAGCACTTAAAAGTTAACTTTTCTTACAGTATTTGCTTCCATCTTCTGTATAAGGAAAGAATGGTGATATTTAGTTGCTAGGGAAAGAGTAATCGAACTTAGTAAATTTTGCCACCTCATCTAACCCGTGTAAACTACACTTTTGCAGAACAACATAAAAATCTGAATCAGCTCGCAAATTATGCGGGCGCCTGAGGAAACAAGTCTTCGCTGATCTGGTTCTGTACTTTTTTATGAAAACTAATAGATATATTTGAGTACCATTTGGATCAATGATTCAGTGATTTATTCTCAATACCTCCAGTTTCCTCTAGATTCAGTTGCTGTCCAGGTTGCACGGTGTTTTAGAAAGAGTTTGACCGTCTGCTTGATCCACAACTGACGATGACCGTTTCGCAAATAAATTGAATTGGTCCTGTCATTTGATTTTCAAAGATTAATTAATTTTAAAACAGTCAAACTGAGGACCATTCTAGTAAAGAGAGAGCCTTGTTAACCCTTAACATCAGTACCCTGAGAAAGTTGGCGTTTCAGATAGACTGTGGTTTTTTATAATTATTCAATAAGAGATCAGCACAAATTTGGCCGGAAAGCCGGCGCGTCAGCTGTTTTGCCTCGCCTCCAGCAAATGTTGTCATCTTTGTCGTTTTTTACAAGATAATTTAGCAAAGTAAGGAGTTACTGTGGCCCATTATTAACTTCGAACCAAGCACATGAATTCACAGTAAACGTTTCTTTGTATTGGAGTATTCTTCTCCACATTTTAATGATGTTTAAAGCCACTGATCATTTTAATGAAATTGTTACGCAATTTTATTTTCCTAAAATTGGAAAGAGTTTATACATATAAAAGTCATGTTTTTGTCTCCAAGCGACACATCTTATCGATCAACCAAAGCGTCCATGAAATCTTTTGAGTCTTATCGCCAATTTGTTATTTTGTTTTGAGGACCAATTTGCATTAAGAATACTTTTTATGTTATAGCATGCAGCATACCTTTCGTTCTTTTATTGTTTTGCTCTGTTCTTTTTGAAAAACTGGACTGTAACCATTTGCGAGGAAGCCATTTTTTAACTTTCCTTTGAATTTCCGGGCAGACTTATATGTGACGTCACGATGGCCAGACACCTCGGTTTTTCATTCGCCAATACCGGCGCTTGTGCCCAGGCCCAAGTTCATCACTCCCTCCTGGTAATGTATCGATGCGAAAAATTTTGGTTGTGACGTCAGCGTACGTCCGTCCGTCCGTCCGTACAGACTCTGGGGGAGGGGGAGGGAAGTCCCAAGGCAACCCGACCGGGAGTGGAGAATGCCATCTTTTCTGGGCGGGAAATCGCGCGGTGCTTTTGGGGTGACCGGCGTTTTTCTTGGCGGGAAATCGCATGACCATCGTCGCTTTTGAAAAAGAGGTTTCTTTAAAAAGCTTAAGTTTATTTAGCAAAACGATTGTTCGACGGTACTGTAGTTTTAAACTTGAGAAAAAAACATTCAATACCTATAAATGGAAAGAAAAAGTTCAAAAGAATACTGGTAGCTGGCGAAAACTTCAAGTTACGAAAGCTGCCTTCAAAGGACCTCATCGCTTTGTTTTCTTCACGGCGGAGAGCTTGCCTTGTTCTGAAACACAACCGAGTAAGTGAAGTTTTTAAAGGGTTTAAGGTGCATGATTTTGAGTATTTATTACGGTCAAAGAAATTACATTTTGAAATTGAATTTATGTCATTAGAAATGTGTCATTTACTTTTGACTTCAAAAAATTATTAGAAAACGAGCTCAGATTTGTGACAGATGTAGTCTTAGAATATTTTGCCATGCTGGAACTGTAATGCGAATTGCATTTAAGTATAAACTTACGGGTTTTCGAATAAACTTTTTCAAAAATGATTTCTCTGTTTATTGTTTTGTGTTTGTTTATTCATAACAGTAGGTCAAAGCACAGTCGCAAGGAAACTGCACAAGCATCACTTACGGCGAATAATTGCTTTCAATTTTAACTGTCGGATCGGTTTGTGCAATTGTCGATTTTCTTGTCCTAGAACTTTTCAATAGTAAGCGAAGCAGTTGTCGGTTTAAGACTATTTTATCCGAAAAGCTTCCGAAAAACAAGTTTTTTTGCGTTCCTCAAAGCGCCTAACTTTAAATGGGCTTACTTCGCATCCGCAAAACTTATGCCATAATTTAAAGCGTGTTTGGTGTTTGCTCGTTTTCAATCTTGATGGTATAAATTTTGACCAGACTAATAGGGGCAGTTCATGTTATTTGTTAACTGAACATCCGAACGCGATGAAGATAACCCATTTACTTCAGAATAAGTTTTATTTTGTTGTTGTACATGAGCGCCGTTTCAAGTTCATTCAAGCCAACAGCCAATAATCCAAGGAGATTTGACAAGCCTTGACAGTTAATGACAGGATATGGAAACATTTAAAAAACCAAGCAAGACTGCTCCTGAGTAAAATATGTGTTCAGTTTGATGCCCGAAAAAAAACATTAAGCTGTGCTCAGCCTCTAGAATGACCTTTCGAGCTTGGTTTTACAGAACAGATCCTCAAAATCTTGGAGGACAATTCGGAACACTTTCGGGATTTTTGAGAAACACTTTTCGAAAGGGAACGAGCCAAAGAAAGCCCCGAAATATATTTCAGAGCGAAAAGTTTCAGGACTATTTTTGAGAAACGAGCACCAGTTTATTCCTTGGAGGCTCCGCTTTTAGGCATGGCTAAATCTATATATTAGCACGTTATAAACGAACGAGCGACGCGAAAACGGGAGATGAGCATTAACATGACCGCGGGCCTAAGGACCCCCGAGTCATGGTTACACTCATAATCCTTACCCTTGTCTACATTACGATGTGGTTCTAACTTTTGAGTCTGTGGATGAAATCCTAGCAAGTGACCATTGAAATGTAAGCCACTGAGCAGCACTTTCCAGTGCTTGTGTTTACTGTACTGTATAGGGTGGTTCTAACTTCTGCGGAGAAAATATGTGTGACAATTCAAACCAATGAAACTTTTGCAAAATTGTGCTTCATAGATCTTTTGAGGTGAAGAGGAATGTTCCTTACCGGGTAAAATTCGGGTACATGGTTGAGAGCCTCAGCATAATCTTCTCAAAGCTGTTGGAAGGTTTAGCCGCCTTGTCAGCTCCAGCAGACGCTGGGGCAGCAGTGGTGGTGGTCAAAGAAGCAGTAGCAGCGGCATGGCCCGCCTCGGGGGTTATGTCTCCATTAACAGCGGTGGTACTCCCTGCAGGGGCTGCAGCAGCTGGAGGGGCTCCAGGGGGAGCACTAGCAGATGCGTTAGGGAGGGGAGGGTCTGATGTTCTGGCTGCTGGAGTATTACCTTCCGCAGGTGGCGGGGGTTGGTTTTGCTGTTGTCCTGGTACCTGGAAGAAAAGCGAAAGAACGTTAACTATTGACTGTAACTTGCCAACACCTGGCCCCAGTTGTTCAAAAGGTGGATAGCGCTATCCACTGGATAAATAGCTATCCAGTGGATAAGTATTAGGGAAACCACTTGGGTTATCCACTGGATAGAGATTTATCCAACGGATAGCGCTATCCACCTTTTGAACAACTGGGGCCTGGCCAAAGTAATACGTTCTATGACCTTCACACCTCGAAAATATCTGTAGTGAGTTTTCTGCCATTTCAAAGACATTCTGAGGTTTTGAATGATTATGCGTGCCGATTTACACGACAAAACCTTTGCTTGGAGCTGCTAAAGCAACTTGTAAACTGCAGTATTTATTTATTTATTTATTTATTTATTTACCAGTTAAGTCTTCACTCTTAGCAGAGTATTGCAGACTGATTTAAATAACAAAAATTACAACAAACGAAACAACAACAACAACAAAATTACTAATCAATATGTAAGATTACACAGGGATTGCCTAAATGAACATGGCGAAGTAGATGCTATAATTTCTGGTGGGAGATTGTTCCACTGCGCAATTGTCCTAGGGTAAAAAGAGTTCTCGTAATAATCACATGTACAACGTAGCTGCTCAAATCGATGACTGAGAGACGAGAGCCTGGTGCCCATTCTGCTCTCATGTTCTTTCTGAAGTTTGTCGCATTCGTAAGTGGCTAATCCATTACTCTGTTTGTACAGCATACAGAGACGTGCATCAGATCGCCTGAGCTCCAGAGATCTCCATTTGAGAGAAGATAGCATATCAGTGACACTGTCTAATCTGTCGTAGCGCCCGAGTACCCAGCGAGCTGCTCGGCGTTGAATCATTTCGACCTGTATACGGTGCAAAAGGCCCCACTTGGTTACTTATTACGACATGGGTGGTGCACGAGTCCCCAGTGTGCGGGAGAAAATCCAAGGGTAAGTTGTTGCTAGACCTTAAAGGCGTATCTGTGATCTGGTACATTTTACGAGGTGGGGTGAGTGTCCGTCACATCCCTTCCCTCAGTCTACCCCGGCAATGTTAAACAGTCCTGGCAGAAATTGAAGTCCCAGCCAACATAGGTCTTGAGATACTCAAGCTCCAAAATTGCTACAAACAGATGACATGGTCGGGGTGAAGGAAATTTCCACAATTTGACATAACGTTTGGCGGCATAGGTTCGACTTACCAGAGACTGTAACACTGGGATGCCAGGATATGGTGGTGGACCCGGGATAGTTAGCTGAGGAACACTTGCCAGTGTTCTGCCAGTCTTCAGCAGCTCAATTTGTTCATTAAATGTTGCCTGCAACAAAGGACAATTCGCTCACGTTATAACTGGGAATGATGAACTTGACAATTTGCGTTTGCGGACGACGAATTCCAGATGAAAGCTACGGTGTATTACCTCCCTGTGATGCTGCTTGGTGCTCTGTACAAGGTGGTTCTAACTTTTGAGTCTGCGGATGGAATCTCAAAAGTGTGACCATTCAAATGACAGCTACTGAGCAGTACTTTCCTGTGGTGCTGTTTATTATGGCGTACAAGGTGGTTCTAGCTTTTGAGTCTGTGGATGAAATCCTAAAGTGTGACCATTCATATGAAAGCTACTGAGCAGTACTTTCCTAAGGTGTTGTTTATTATGGCGTACAATTGCTTTCCTGTGGTACTGTTAATTCTGTTTCAAAGGTGTTCTAGCCTTGGCGTCTGCTGATGAAATCTTTAAGTATCTTAAATATCTACCTTGCACTGCACTACTCTCTGATGACACTCTGCGGCATAATTCTTCCATGCGGTAATCACCTCCTCCACTTTCGGTCCAGCGATTCTGCGGCAAAACGGAACAGCGACAAAAGCTTACTTATCAAAAGTCTCATTCAGTTGTAAACCAAAGCATGGTAAAATAGCATGGCAACATAAAGAAAAGAGCGCGAGGACGTTCGATCTCCATCCTTGTACCAATGACTGGAATTATTAATAGTTCAAATTACAGCGCTAATGAACGTCCATAATCATTACAAACAAGTTATTTCTGGGTATTAATTGGCCTTAGTAAGGAATCATACAAAAACTCAAAAAGAAACCTTTGACCTTGGAGAATTTGTACCTGTTGACAATCTACGACATTGAACGTGCAGTTGATATAAGTATAGTTGCCGTTATAATAAAGATACAAAGGCGAGTTAAATAGCGGGTCTAACCTGGCATTTACAGCTTGTAAAAGGTTGTTGATTGTTATGTGAGATTCCTGGTAGGCTCTTTCAAGAAACCTCAGGCCGACATCACGACGAAGCTCCAGAAGTTTGATCTGACAAGAAAAAATAGCAGTACCACAGTGTTGTTTATCTCGTTACAAGTATCATCATCATCATCATCATCATCATCATTTGTCCTGCAAATATGCATCAGCAGTAGCCTGTTCCAGGCTCTCGGTTTGTGGGGAAAGAGCGAAAAAGCGGGCGAGCGCGGAAAAGACGAGCGGGGACGAAGGCGAGCGAAGGAAAGAGAGCCTGTAAGAATTTCTTTAACGGCCCTCTGTCGGTATAGCAGGAGCTGCTATACCCTCTGATTGGCTAATTTTGACAGGAAATGCGGATATCGCGCGATCCGCGCGAGCCATCTTTGTCAACTGACGCCGACTGATACCTGATCGGAGTGTTGACGAAGTGTTGACATTTCATGTCAAAATTAGCCAATCAGAGGGTATAGCAGCTCCTGCTATACCGACAGAGGGCCGTTAAAGAAATTCTTACAGGCTCTCTTTCCTTCGCTCGCCTTCGTCCCCGCTCGCCCGCTTTTTCGCTCTTTCCCCACAAACCGAGAGCCTGGAACAGGCTACATCAGCAGTTACAATGAAAATGGCTGGTATACACCCATACTCTTACAAGAGCCGGCATTAAATGGAGCCACATTTGACAGATAACTGATTTTCACAATAAACTATTTCAAGAATCCGTAGTTTAATTCCACATCCCAACATGGGACGTCCGATCAAACAAAACATTTCTTACCTCAGCATCTTGGGCTCGTGCCTGTTGTTGTTGATGTTGGAGTTTGATATTCTTTAGCAATACGTCTTTTTCAGAGCGTTCTTTATTCCAAGAGTCCCTGACAAAAACAACATCAAAAAATTTGTTCAGAGGTATTACCTTATGAGTTTACATGAGAAACAGCTTTAACACTTCGCTTATTCAGTAGAATTCAAATTATTTGCTTAGAGTACCATTCATGAACAGAGCTATATGTTTGGTTACCTTGCCTATCTTCTCTCTTAGATTGCCACTACTGTAACTTCGAAAAATTTCAGTCGTCCAAATTTCGGACAAAACAAGAACCCCCAAAATTTAAACTTCAGAACAAACGGCATATCCGAACATTAAAAGGTCCACACTTTTCTAAAAGAGGTTTTCATGCAGTGGGATTAACCCTTTAACCCTAAGAGTGACCAAAATTTAATTTCTCCTAATACCGTTAATTAAACATAAAGGTCGTGAGAAAAAAGGAAATGATCAACAAGTGAAAAAGGTCTTGAAAGTTAAACAAATTCTACTCATGAGTACTATCGCAAATGCATGGAGAACAGTGTGGAGAATACGAATGCTGATATCAGGGTTTAAAAGACTAAGTAAACATTGAGCATCATACCATTAAAACGATTAAAATTCCAATCCATATCCTAATCTTCCACGCCAACTTATTAGTGATCTAAATTAACTATTCATGACAGCTTCTATTAGATCGGAACCTTTTACTCTTGAAATAATGAGACAGTTAGGTGTTTAAAGCGGGTATGTGTAAAATAGGTAAATAAAGATACGATCAGTAAATCGCTCCACGGCGTTTGCCAGTGTCACAATTAAGAAAATCGTCCGAAATAAGGTCCAAAATGTGATGGAAAAACTAATGAAAGTTTTTGTCCAAAGTTTTACGTCCGAAAGAAAAATTTCTGAAATTTTTTCTAACTTTAAGTTTGTCCGACTAACTTACTTTTCTGATGCGGACTGTCCTTTACAAGACGCCAGCTCCTTTTTGAGGTTGTTAATCACGCTGGATCTGCAAAAAGAAAAGAAAAATATATCTTCCAGTTCCTCAAATGCTTCCCGAGACGAAGTCGAGGACAACAAGCAAGATTTGAGGGAATCAAAGTTGCGCGACGAGCTAAACACTCACTTGTCGTCAGCATCTTGAAGTAGCTTATGATTCAAGATTTTGATCTTGTCGTCCTTGTCTTCGCACTGTTGACGAAGCTTACGTATTTCCTCCAAGTTCTTTTGCTTTATCTCATGCAATTCTTTGGAATATTTCTGCAAATAGAAAACACTTAGCAAAACGTAAGCCTGTGCAAAGGATTCTCACATGGCAGGCAAACTCGTGTGTTTCTTGTATAATAGATAAATTTCCGCTGACGTGTTTTATTTATTTCTCAAAAAAGAGGCACAGCACATCAAGTTTCCTTGTCGTAGTTTAAGTTCCTCTGGGTGCCACAAGCTTTTTCGACGTGTTCACGTCATTAACCACAACAAGTTTTTTTTTTAATTGATTACTAGTTGGCCTTTTGATGACCGTTTCAGTCACGAAGGAGCGCGAGAAAAACTAGCCTGTTCCAGGCGTTTAGCATTTGGGGAGCGAAGGAACGATAGCGCACGAGGGAAAAATATTGTTAGGAGAGAAAAGAGGGAAGACTACCTGGAAAGGGAAAGAGGGGACCCCCACCCCCCCCCCCCCCACCCCTCTTTCCCCTCGCAACACTTTTTTCACGCGTGCCACCCTTCTTCCCACGCTCTTCAGAATCTGAAAGCCTGGTTTTGCCTAGAGAATGATCTCTGATACCCAGGACAAGTTTACAAAATTGGCAACAATCTCACAACCTTGTAACAAATTCATCTTTGCGACTATTTTCGTAATTCACCTCCTTCTCCTGCAGTGCATCCGAAAGCTTCTTCTTAACTTTGTCCACCTCTGCTGAGTTCTTATTAAGTAAAGCGTTATGTCTGTCAGTGTTTTCCTGTAGCCTGGCTTGTAATGCATCTTTTTCAGCCGCAGCTCGCTGGTATTCAGCTTTATAAGGTTCAGGGATGGGATCCGTGCCCACACCTTTGCTTTTCACATTAGGCTGTGTCTGCACAGACTTTGTTTTGCTAGTAATCACTGGATCACTGGTCGAGATGTTGCTTCCTGTGCGTTTGTGGGTACCCTGTTCCTGAGTTGTCCCTTCATCAACCACAGGTAAACCATCCTTCACCACTGGTTCGTCTCTGCGAGCAACTTGACTCAGATCAAACGTTGAATCCTCAAAATTTTTTCCACTAACAGACGGAGATTCAGTTTTATTTGTATCCTCATCCGTCGAGGCTTCATCAATACCTTCCTCTTGTGTTTCATTCTTTGTTTTCAGGTCACTAACATTTTCCATAACATTTTCCTCTTTACCGTCATTAAAAACTGTCTCAGGTTCTTCAGTAATTGTACCTATTTCCTCAATTTGATCATCAACTACGTCAACGTCCTTTAATGTGCTGCTGTCGCTGGCTAAAGATGTCCTAGACGAGCTATCACACAACAAATCCGTTTGAGATGATGTTGAAGGAACAAACTCCTTAGCTCCGGGATTAAACCGTGAAGAAGTCATAGGTTTATCCAACAGTGGAGAAGATGTATGAAAATCATACTCCCCTGTGGTTTTGTTTTCCTTTTCCTCAGATTCCCAGATTGATTTACTACCATCAATCCCATTTTCCAATTTTGCACCGTTTGTTCCATTAATTCTTTCGAGAAAAGGATTGTCAGATTGTGGTTTTAAAGATTGTACAAGGTCCTCAAAATCTTTGTCCTCTGGAAGCATTACTTTGTTTCCTTGGAACACAAATTTGCCGGATTGTTCCAGAATGGGCCTTAGTCCACCTGCATTAGAAATTATGTCCTGATAATCGTCGGGTAACATGCTTAATGGCTGCATAATGTTCGGATCAGCCAGCTCCAGAGGTCCATTGACTCGTAAAATCTCTTGTAACATGCTGTGTGATAAAATAAAACAAAGTCTAAACCAAGACTTCACAGTAGTAAGGCTAGCATTTGGGTTCCGACATCAGTATCCTGCTTGAAGGCAATGAGTTAATATAAGGTGCGATGCTTGGGACTTGCATGGAGTTCGCGCGTCCCTGATGTGATAATGCAAAAACGCAGGCGTGGTCAGGGTGGGATGGGAGCGTGGTGAATAAGGGCAGTTGATTTTTTCCGTCCCCTAGTCCAGGAATTTGATCGTCAATAAATGACTGGTATGCAATTGAGAGTTGAATCAAATGTAACTCACCCAAAATGGGGCTTTTGAGCTGAGTTGTCCCACATTTTTCCCCAGGTGAAGATTTTGAAAACCAACCACCTGCTAACGACTGTATACGACATTTAAGTAAGAGTAGGGAAAAAAAAGCAAAAACAAAAACAAAACAAACCAAACGAGCAAAAAGAAAAAGAAACAAACCAGTTTTTAGAACCACACAATTGCAGCTAGAAATTCAACGGTGGAACCTTTTACCAATGTAATTTTGAGCATTGGGCATGACCTGCACGTCCTATATTTTCTTACCATAAAAAGATAAAAAAAGGAAACTTACGAGCTAACATAATCCGTGACTGATTTCAAATCAATTTGTTGTGGTGGTGCTGTTACTGGAGTATCGGAGAACATATTCAAGTTGTCTTGTCTGTGATATTCTGCCTCCAGTTGTGCTGCATCTCCTTGTAAATAAGGAGGAATAGCAAAGGGTGCTTCCATCTCATGCTGGCTCCAGCCAGGCGGAGGAGGAACAAGATCAAATTTACTAAGATGAAAGAGAAAGGACTATCCACTTGAGGATAGAGCGGTTTTCAAATGAGTGTCGTAAAACCAAAACCAAAGTAATTACCGCAGCCAATCACAACAAACACAAATTATCCAATGAACCAATCAGAACTCGAAGCAAATACATGTAACGGGCGTCAAGCGCGGGAAAACGCGTGCAAGCGCGAGCAAGCCGCGACTGATTGGTTTGAGTTTTACTCCTGATTGGTCGAGAAAGTGGCGCGAAAGGTTTTAACCAATCACAGAGCGAAGTAAAGCAAAACCAAAGCAAAACACGAATTACTTTCGACACTCAATTGAAAACCGCTCTAATGGAAGGTAAAACTAATTTTGTTGCAGAAAATTTCTACATTCTAAACCCTCAGAAGCAACCTTCGAATGGCATCCTAGCTGTTAGAAAAACTGTTAATAGAATACAAAATCAC
Organism: Siderastrea radians; assembly: GCA_964017195.1. NCBI lineage: Eukaryota > Metazoa > Cnidaria > Anthozoa > Scleractinia > Rhizangiidae > Siderastrea > Siderastrea radians. Next base: position 1,324,196 of record OZ024895.1, read on the forward strand.
TGAGAATACACTAACTGCTAAATGTTTAGTTCATTTAGTGGCGCAAAGGAATTTTGCCAATCAACCCAAAATTTATGAGGTAAAATAAGTCCCCAACCCTCACCAAATCCTCTCCAATAAGCCATTCTAAGGCCTGAAATTAAATAACTTCCTTTCTGTCATTTATTGTGATGTTAGTACCCTTTGGGAATTGTTATGTCATCAAGGTCATCAGCGGTTTCATCATAGCCTGGTCGGAATGTTTGTTGTCCACCGCGGTCCTTGAGAAATTCATCCAAGGTCTGTGTATTCTACAAAAATATACAAATAAAAACAACAGATTTTTTGTTTAATACATCATCAGGTATGTTTAGACAGAACAGGGTGGTTACTGACGGTTACAGCATTAGTTTTGTATCCTTAGACAATACACTGCACCACATTGATTTAATTTGTGATAATTACTGTGAGTAGAGGTTTGATACAGCAAACATGACTAGTGGTCAGTACACACAAAGGTAATAAACAGCAATGAGAGCACAACGGATAGATAAGAATAAAAAAAAGAAGTTGAGCATATCATTGTCAGATTTGATTGCTAAAGATGGCAGTATCAAACTTGGCAGGAGGAAGGAATACTGCTGGTGAGTAGGACTTGTGCCCAGGTAGTCTGTTCCCAGCTTTTTTTGAGAGATCGAGTGTTGCAAGCGAAGTGAGAGCACAGAGCGTGAGAAGCAACAAAGGGAAAGGGACTGAGGGTTGGCTAAAGCTGTGCAGCTGTACAGTAGATAGATGCATAGCAGTTAACTGTTAGGTAACATAACAGAATTATTATGTGACCAACAATGGACTAGCATATCAACCAGATTGGGAGGGATACTCCTACTCCTCAGTGTTTCTAGTCCCCCTATTTGCTCAAGCAAAATTTTTTGTACCTTGGGTTTTTTCTTCTTGGTTTTAGCTTTGCCTCCTCCCTTAACGCAACCAAACAAAAACAAACGATGTCAGTGATGTACAAATTGGACAGTTAGTACAAAATTTCTATTGAGCTGATTAATAGGAATATTTCTAACCTTGGATGGTTCTTCGTCATCTTCTTTCTTCAGGATAAAAACTCCTTCACCTTCAAACACATTTATTGTTATTAGAATTCAGATACAATTTGCAGTACTTTCACTAAATTCTCTTTAGTGAGACGATTACAACCTGAACTCCATGTCATGTTCAATTCTACACACGTCTGTCCCTTGCAGTCTGACTATTCTTAAAGGCTGTTGAGCAGAGCTTCTATGTGGCATGTTGTACAAGGTGGTTCTGACTTTTGAGTCTGTGGATAAATCCTAAAATGCAGCCGTTCACATTAAACTTGTTGAGCAGAACATTCCCAGGGTACTGTTTATTATGCTGTAGAGGGTGGTTCTAACTTTTAAGTCTAAAGTGTAACCATTCAGATCACAAGCTATTATGCAATACTTTAAGATGCCCTTCAGTTTTCAATATTTTGTGCCATGTGGCTCTTTCCAGTTTTGTAATAAGGAGCCTTTGGGAACAACACGGCCAATACAAACCTGCTTGAACACCAGCATCAGTGTCAAAAGGTCCTCCCTAACAAAGGAAAAAAAAGACATGCTCCAACTCAGACACATAGCTTCTCAAACTCATTAATAATTCATAAAGAGAGAACAAAGGAATTCACTACCGTGACGGTGGTTTGGATACTGGATCTTAATTGGCATAAAATTTTGCGAACTTGTGCTTTGGATTCTTCATGAAAAATGAATGGTTTGAGAAGCCATATCAAAAACTCAAAAGAATGTTTCATCAGGGCTCTAAACACCTCGAAGCCAGTTAAAAAAACTCAGCTGTGCCTCATTTTTTCAACCCACTTCTCAGTGTTTGGATATCCTGACAAAAAACTTTCTTGTGATTGATACATTACTTCAATTTTCTGCTCCTTCAATCAAGGCAAGTGTAATACCTTTAACCAACCTAATGCTACAGAATGTCTTTGGAACCAAGAAAACGCTAAGCAATGGAACCGCAAAAATGTGTACAAGACTTTATCAGTAGCAAAGAAGAAGATAAGGGATTTGCCAAAGTAGGGGCAGGAACTGAAAGTAAAGGAATGCCGCACCCCTGTACCCCTCCACCAACCAGGGGCAGTTCCAGGGGGAGGGTTGAGGGGGGTTGCAACTCCCTCCCCCCCCCCTTCCGGAAAGCACGAACTTGTCTGACTCCTCATGTCTATCACTTTTTCATTACAACCACCCCCCTTTGAAAAAACCTGGATCTGCCCCTGCCAATGTTCTCTTGATCAAAGTTACAATAATCAGCATAACACTCCTTACTTTTTCAACTTGAGCATGACCTTCTTTGGACGGTTTTACCACTTTTTGGGCTACAGCTGCATCAAGAAAGAAAAAGAAATAAATAAACTGCAAAAAGTAGGAGTGTCAACAAAAAAGGGCTAGACAGAACAAGATGGCTACTGACTGATTACCCAGGTTGCTTTCTACTGTCCTAAAATTCAAGTTTTAATTTAATCACTTTTAGGCAGCAAATGGAATAGCACTGTCCGATTGACTGCACCCATCAAGCAACCTGTTCCATGGCTACTCATTTATCAGAATTATCCACATCCACATTTATCAGAATTATCTGTTAATCCATTTGATTTTATTCCTGAAGTTTTTTTTTCTAGGTAAATGACTCACTCATTAATAATGAGTGCTTTATAGTTACCAGAGCATAAAGGCACTATCTCACCTGGTACAGCAGGAGGGGGAGGAGGAGGAGGAGGAGAAGAAGGAGGAGGAGGAGAAGAAGGAGGAGGAGGAGGAGGAGGAGCTGGTCTTGTAGGCTCTTTTTCCTCTGCAGTATCTGTATCCGTTGGTGTGGCATCTTTTACCTTAAACTCTTCTTTCTCTTTTTTCTTTTTTTGTTTACCTCCAACACCACTGAGAAATAACGAAATTTCCTTCATTTAAATATAGAATATTAACTATTAACTGCACAAAATAACACATGGAATGTCACATTTGATCTGTGTTAGTGCAAGTTATCCTAGTACCAAACAAAAACATCTAAACATCTAAGACCATTCTATCAACAAACCTTGCTTTGACTTTATTTTGTTTTGCAGCTTTGGGTTTATTTTCAGTCTTTGTATCTAGCTTCTCATGTTTAAACTAAAACATAAATGATGATAAGAGAAAATAATTACTGGTAAACCTGAAAACAGCCACATGGTGTGATACGAAAATAACCCTACCTAACTTTGACAAGGTACAATTAACAAGTTATTATTACCTGGCCAAGAGCCTGGTCAAGATTTAATTGTAATTGTTTTAAATCAATCCCTTTTGGCCAAAAGATGGTAGGATCAGGGGAGTATATGTGTTTGGAATATGGAATTTAAGCAGAAATACCCTGACAGAGTACCCCTGGGCTTCACAGATGTCAGCCATCAGCCATCAGCCATTAGCAACCAGCAGTCATCTTTTAGCTGTAACATTTACCGATGATGACATCATCAGTTAAAAAGGAATTCGATTTTTTCACTACTTAACTAAATAAAATAAGCAAATCAATTTATACTGCACATGTTCCATGTGAATATGTTCACACGTGTATTACATACATCAATTGGAATTTGTAAATGTTGGTTTTTGAGGAGAGGGGAAAACTGGAGTACCCAGAGAAAAACCTCGCGGAGCAAGCACGAGAACCAACAACAAACTCAACCCACATATGACGACGGGTCCAGGAAACAAACCCGGGCCACACTGGTGGGAGGTGAGTGCTCTCACCTCTGTGCCATCCTTGCTATAGTATGAAGCAACATTACATGCACTAAAGTTAAGGCAAGGACAGGTGTTCCCAGCTAACTATAGTACCTCTGTTTTAAGACCATCAGTATCAAAGATCTGGATGTTGACAACAGTGCCACCACAGTCTGGAGTCATGCATGCATCTTCAAGAAAGTCCTGACATAAATGACCAACACACAAAACAATCAATAACAACCTGAAGAGAACATAACAAGTGATGATCAGCTTTGTTACATCGTGTGTGGTTCTACCTCTTGAGTCTGCATGATCACTCTAGCTACACATACTGTACAGCACTTCTATTTGTTACTGTTATGTGTGTGGTCCTGAGGATTGAGTCCAAGGATAATACCCTAGCATGTAATTCAAATGAAAGCTTTGACATTTGCAATCATCAAGATGGGATTTGTTTCAAACACCAAAAGACGTGTTAAAGGAGTTAATGCAAAAGGGTATAGAAAGCGATTTTGATAAAAATGTAAACAGAGGAATGGATGACTGAATACATACAAAAACAACGAACTTCCTTAGATTTGGCAAGGACAAATGAAATTTGTGTGCTAAATGCTGGTCTGTTTTGAGTTTTTGCCTGAAGGCCAAACTGAGATTAATTTTGCTGTAGCAATGGCCATTCTTTCCATACTGGCTGTTTGCTGAGACAAAATCTTTAGAAAGTTAGCCTTCAGGCAAAAAATAAGTATGGATGATTTTTTAGCAGTCCACAACATGCAGTGGGCAAGAATGGAAAGTTTTTTCCGGACTTTGCATTCCTGCCAAAATTGCAATGTACACCCCTATTATATTAAAGCCTTCAACTGAAATAACTGATAGTATTCAAAGTGTAACCTTGTCTCCTGCCTTTCCTTCTTGAGTACTCTTTTGCTTTTTCCAACAAACAGGGTGGAACTCGACTTTACAGTTTTCGCTGCAGATCAGTCGTATATGCCCCTTGTAGTCTGTTGATAATAACAAAACAATGCTGACTCAACAATCAGAGGTTCCTATGAACTAACTCGTGAATGCAAATACCAAACAAAGGCTTAGTTTAGAAACCACATGTAGAGAGGTTCTCTTTAGTGATACAACTTTACATTTCCTGTACAGGCTATAACTATAGTACAGCACAGTGCTTTATCTTTAATATTGTACATTATGTTCCAGTGACAGGATACAAAAATTAGTCACAGTTTTAGTTATGCATACATAAAAACTGCATCTGATGTTTTGATTGATGTTCTGTTAAGTTTTTTTAATTACTGTATTTCAATTTACATTTTTAAATCTTAGTGTAAAAATTGCTGGAATGTATTTTTATGAGGTCTATCTCAAACTTGCCTTGAGCTCATTTGGGGCCCTACAGTTGTCACAATCATTAGTGCTAGGAACACATACCAGTATCTGTAAGGTAAATCTGTGATTTACTGGAACAGTCTGGATATCTACATACTGCATCGGGCCGAGGAGGGTGATGGCAAATTCTAATTAACGTCTCAATTGCACTCTAAAAAAGAAGCACACATCATATGAGATGGAAAACAAAACACCAAGTACTTTAAAACATATACTTGAATTGTCTATGATAAAATATATTTTAATTTATGTCCCACAGAAGTAAAGATATAATTTAACCACTGTTGTAGAAGAGCTAAAAAGACAATGGCACCTTCAGGCAGAATTAGCTCGACACTGTAGACAGGTGGTGGTATTGAAAGCTTTACCTTCGAAAACCATTCACGTTAAAGAGCTGGTCATTATGAGAGAAAAGCTTGGCCAATGTGGAGAGCTTGCCATTATTGCAAGGCAGCAAAAGTTCAACTGTGTTACGACTGCAACTACACTAGCCACTACAATGTGGTTTAAAGTTATTTCCATCTAATGATCTTATTGGAAACCCTGCTGAGTTAGATAGCAATTGAAAATCAAATTTACCAGTAACTTTCCAGCCTTTGTCTCCTCCATAACAACCTGGGAACCAGGCCACCGATATGAAGCAAGATCATCTCCTAATTTTTTGACTAATGCAAGGCCTTCTTCTAAAGGTTCTAAAGCCTCTGTGAACCTGGAGAAGATACCATGAGCATAAGTAACTCAGCCTTCTGACATTTATTTAATAAAAGAAAAGTTTAGGTGAAGATTTAGGTTGAAAAAGGCACTCTACATTCCCAAGAGTATTTGCATGTAGTTTTTTAACAAACGTAAAGTAGAATCTGGCTACGGGACCACCACTGCAGGCAACCAGCCTGTTTCAGAGACCATCATTATGAAATATCCTTTAAATCAGTATTCAGTCAAACCCTGTAGTAAGAATCCATTGTAAGCAACCACTTTCATAAAAAAAACCCTTCTGAACCCTAAGGGGGTTTCACCACAATATGATCAACTGTAAAAAAAGAAACTGGATAAATCAAAACTTCAGGATAGCATAACTATGCATTTTAATGTTAATATCATTAGCTCAATATTGAGCCAATGATATTAAAAACATTTCAAATTTTATTCTGAATAATTATAGGTAATTGACAAACTGATTGGGAGAAAATTAACAATATTTTCTCTTTTAGACTAATAGAAGTGTTGAACTACCTGTTTTGCTTGTAAAACACTCTTCCACTGCCCAAATACGCTAAGGGAAAGACTACATTTTTATGTTGAACTAGAATAATCTCAAACTGTTTTTTGGCTTCTCGAAGTTCCTGAAAATGTAAAACAAATATTGTTTTGATGTATATACAAGGCTAAAAAAGATAAAGGGGGGGGGGGGGGTTATAAAAGGAACCAAACGTTTTCGACAAGTATGTCATCATCAGGGTTAAAGGTGCATAGCTTTGGGCTTGAGTGGAATCATTCCACGTTTCTGGGAATCTCCCTGCCTACCCCTCCCCTAACTCAACATTCTTAACTTATTATCACTTAGAGCAAAATGTTGGGTTAGGGGAGGGGTAGGTGGGGAGTTTCCCAGAAATGGAATGTTATTGAGTGAATCTCACTGGCTGCTTTATAATTAACATAAAAAAGTTAGGTTAATTGGATTGTGAGTTCACTCCATATTATTGTTTCTTTTCCTCTCCTTTTGGTTGAAAACCTTGAGATTCAGAAAACACTGATTGACTGACTAATCACGCAACTTTCAGCTATGTTCGGAGATGGATGCAACATATATTACAAAAAAAAAGTAACACGCTAAAGGACCCAAAGTCCTGACTATCCAAGATCCTGAGAGATATAATCATCACTTGTCTTCTGAAGCATTTGGTAAGGTGCAGATAAGTGGAGGGTTTTGAAAAAAATAAACAAACAAAAACAAAACAAAAAACAACAGCAACTACTGATTCTTCAAGAGGTGTTGAGGTTGATGCTTGAAAAGTAGATTTAGTTCCATACCTCATGTCCACCCAGCTCCAAATAAGCCGCTCCATAACCATAAAGTAATATAACAAAATCAATCTCCTTCAAATCAAAGACCTGTAAGCAAAGAGAGAGGCATTCATTTAAGTACATCACTGCCAGCAGTGACCATGCTATGTGCTTCAAAAAATTAATTGTTTATGGCAAATACAAATTAACATACAGAAGAAATATCACCATTCATGCGCTGTCACTTGTTATTAAAATGGTGCCTGAGGAGAATTTTGTCACGAGTGTTTGTAAATTCAAATTGTTACAAATCACAGACCCAGAGCTATTATCTCAGCCTATTAATGTCCAACATCAGGATTTTTGTTTTGAAAATAGGATCTACCACAGTGTACCCTCTTCAACTGAGCTGGCAGCCAGAGATTCTGCTACCTACAAATGATCATTTGCTACTTTCTTGACACATCCACAATTTCTCCCACAACTCCGAGGGAAAGATGAGGGGATGTATGTGGCCCATGTTATCTTAACACTTCTGTTATGCTGTTTTAACTAAGAAAATGAATGTATTGAAAGGTAGTATAGTTACCTGATACTGGAAATCGTGTTGTTCTAATATTGTGATTGCCTCTCCATAGTTACGAACAGCCACCATACACTTTTTCTCTAGAATGGCTTTGCTACCCTGTGGTGGAAAAGAATGATGCAAAAACTTAACTTGGACTGCTACACATTAAGTCAATGCATTTGTCTCAAACCAAACAATTTTCAATTATGGGTAGTCGTAAACGGGTTTTTTTGAACGGACTGGAAAGCAAGGATGTTCTCGGAAGGCTACCTGTGGCAATTTTTCAGTTCACTGGTGAAAAGTCAATAAAACAAGTAGAGTTATACCTTGGTGAAGTAGAGTTAATTCTTATGACAAGTAGAATATTGATTCTTAAGACAAGTAAAGTAAATTAATCTTATTACAAGTTGGGCTCACGAACTTGTTTAAGGAAGGCAGTGAATTCTCTTTTTCTTTGTAAATGACTGTTTGGATCCACTTGTGTAGCCTGCAAGAGATTTAATCAACAGATCAAAAGTTAAGGATATTAAATGCTATAACACACATGAATGCAGTACTTCACACTTTTACTCTCTGAAATGATTATGTTTAGGACAGGGGAAGAGTTTAGTTTAAGTTTTTTAGGTGTTATTTTGTCTCTGGAGTAAATATTATTAATATTTTCTTGTATTCATACATACATTCATCTTTACATTTCAAGATAGTAAGCAAGCTTACTATATGATATATCAGCCTCGGCAGTGTCCCTTTAAACAGCAACAGAGATCATACCTTGGTCTTTTTGTTCCTTTTTTCAAGCTTCTTGTTTTCCTTCTTCGCTGCAACCTCTGCCTCTTTCTTTTCTTTTTCTTCCCTCTTAGCTTTTTCTTCCTGTTTTGCTTTATCCTGTACTGTCTCTCGAAGAACTTGCCTTATCTTCTTATTGGGTCTTCTTTTCTTGGGCTGGGGAGAAAATTCATCAGCACAAATATTATTGTTAACACAAAGTATTACTTTCACTAGAAGCATAGGCATAGAAGTCCCTTTAGACAGTATATATGTTGTGGTTTAATTTTATTCTTGGTTTAAATTTTTTCAAACCAGTTTACTTTTTTTTAACAGGTTTGTTTTTTCAAAACCAGTTCACTTTTTTCAAACCAGTTCATTCTTATCAAACAACAGCAGTGAGAGGAACTGGCTATCTTCAGGATTACTAATTATGAGGTTAGGCTGTGAAGTGGGATGGTTTTTAGGCCTAAACTCTAACTTTAACCCTTTCACTCCCAAGAGTGCCTCAAATCAAATTCAAGATGAATCCCAAATTTCATTTGTAAAATACTGAAATGTAAATAGTGTCATGTGAAAGTACTGCTGAAGAGGTTTCATTTAAATGGTAACACTAAAGGATTTCATCCACAGACTCAGATGTCAGAATCACCTTAATGCCTCCATAACTGACTCTGGGAGTGAAAGGGTTAAATGATTAGGGTTAGGGCGGTTAGGTTGGTGTTAGGGTTAGCTTCAAGATGGTGTTAGGGTTAGTTTCAAGATGGTGTTAGGGTTAGCTTCAAGATGGTGTTAGGGTAAGCTTCAAGATGGTGTTAGGGTTAGCTTCAAGATGCTGTTAAGGTTAGTTTCAAGATGGTGTTAGGGTTAGCTTCAAGATGGTGTTAGGGTGAGCTTAAAATAGGGTTAGGGATGGATGTCATTAAAATGACTACTAGAAATGAACAATAATTAAACAAGAATGCCTTTATTTATTAACAAATTGCATGTTTGTAAATAACTAATTCTATAAATTTTGAGCTTGCTTACATACATAAGTCAAATGAGAATTCTTTGCTGCAATCAAGTGTTACATTGGTTGAAGTACAACAATTTAAGCTTTAAGTTACTGAATGTCTTATTGAAATGAATACTAGAAATAAAGAGTAATGAAACAAGGATGTTATTTATTTACTGAACAAATTGATTCTAAATAACTAATTCAGCATATCGTGAGCAAATGAGACTTCTTTACTGTAATCAACTGTTACATTGGTTATAGTACAACTACCAGTATTTAAGCTAAGATTTATGTAATGGCATTGAAATGACTACTATTAACTAGAATGTCTGTTTGTTCTTTATTGAACAAACTGCATTTTTCTAAATAACTAATTCTGCAAATTATTAGCTTGTTTACATGCAGCTGTGAATGATATTTCTTTGCAGTAATCAAGTGTTACATTAGCTGAAGTGCAACGATTTAACCTAGAAAGTGCTATGAATCCTTTTATGACCCCTAGAGGAGTAACAAGTTTTGCATTGTCATTGTCTATCTCCACAATTTTTCCTAAAAGCATGTTTGGGTATATTGGACTGGTTTTGTCAACTCTGTCTATCTTAATTGCAACCACTTCATCTACTTTGAAATGTGCCTTTCTGGATTGTTTGGTTTGCTTTATCATTTGTTTGTTGTACTGAGTTTGTTGTTGGCATATCGTTTGATGTTTGGCTGGCCTTTCAGCGGTTTCACAGTCTTCAATGTCTGCCATGTTCTTGCTTGAAGTTATGTCAACTTCATGCTCTTGATCATTTACATCTTCATCAGTAGTGTTCTTAAGGTTCTCACAGTTGGCCTCAATTCCAAATACTGCTTCATGTGGTGTTGTGTGAATTACTCGGTGTAGTGTAATGTTCATGGTATAGGACGCTTCCATTGTGCATTCACACCATCTGTCTAGGTTCTTATCATTTAAGCCCATTATTATAGATCTCATATCTTCTTTCCATGCAAGGTAGAAGAGGAGAGAAGTGAGAAAAGCCATGCCCCTATTTTTTAACCACACCCCAAAAAATTAAATCCCTTTTCAGACAGGTGATTAAATAGAAACCAGTTTAAAAATATTAAACTGGTTTGAAAAAATGAACTGGTTTAAGAAAAAATTTGAACCAAGATCAAAATTAAACCACAACATATAGAGGCCAAATATTTGCCAGAATGAGAAAACAAATATTCGATGTGGGGGAAACTTTTCATGGAGCCCCAAGTGGATAGAGCCTCTCACAGACATATCACATCAAGGATTCTGTGGACTGTTTACTATTCTGCAGGGAGGGGGGGGGAGAATGAACTCTGAGAACTGTTATCTCGGGTTAAAGGCCATGTCAAAAAAAAATGAATCCTCACATCCAGGATCAAGATTCAAACTGGATTTCTTATGAAAAGGATTGAAGCCATATCTACCACCTTAAAACAAATATCAATTTACTGCCACATGTAACTAACTTACAATTAATTTTCTTAAATTATGGTAACCAGTATATTTTTAAGTTTCTTACCACTGAAGATGAAGTATATGTCTTCCTACAATGCAAAATCACATATTCAAGAGAATGAACAAAAAATAACACTATGTTTCTGATCACAGGACCAGAATATTAAAACTATTTGAGGTATTGAGAATATGCCTCAGACCTTAGTCAAAGTAAAAGACAGTAAAAACACCTGCTAAACAGTAATAATACATTAACACTCCATATGCCAATTTGTTCGAAATGTTTCCAAAAAACACTAATGTAATAATTATATTCTTTTAATATTTCACTAACACAACCAAAAATAATGTGGACAATTTACACAGCTCTTCACACTAATTATGTTTGGAATGTTTTGTGCATTTTGAGCCAAAATACACCTGTCCATTATTTTTTATGCCAAAAATGCAAAACATCTGCTGTGTAACTACCTCCAATTTTTTTTTGGCAACAATTAAAAATAGCACCCAACACAAAGTTAAAATCAAAAAATTTGTTATTTCCTTCAGGACAAGTAATGATAAGAAGACAATAAAGATAAATCAACAGGATGCACAAATGCAATAAGAAACATTGCTATCATTCAGTCATTTGGGCAGGAATGTTTTTTGTACATCCTTAGAAACATCACAAAATTCCTTGCCATACATATCAATGTGTCAACCTTTAGCAGCTTTGAACTATGATACAATCAACAAGTTGCAGTTAAGAAAATAATTCACCTAGCAGATGATTCGTCTGATTCATAACCTGTAATGGGCAGAGACAAACACAATGGTCAAAATCAGGTACGCATGGATAAAAAAGAAGACTAAATATAAATGATGCCAACAGAGCTGTACAGAAAAATTCGAGATGTTGCTCCTTGTTCACAGAAATCAAACCACAAGACAGAAAGTATTGAATGCACCAAAAGTGTCTAAATACTTAAATTATACTACCCCCCCCCCCCCCCCGTACCCTTGCAGGCAACTTGCATTTGGTACAAAAATGAAAATAAGTACACACTCACCGTCAGAACTCCCTGAATTGTTCTGTAAAAAGAAGCAACAACGTTAATAAACAACAGAGATTATAAAATTCGCAGTTCTTACTTTTAGGGCAAACTTCCTCTGTATCACCACATAACCCTTTTGGCTTAACTAATTTTAGCACTATGAAGGATGTAACTCGGTAGCTGAGTGGTTAGAGCTTCTGGCCAGAGTGCAGAAGGTCATGGGTTTTATTATCCTCAGGGACTCAAATTTTTTCATAATTTTTCATGCTGATGACTACCTAAAAATCCCACCATAATTTTACAAAGGAAAATACAGACAAAATAATGTTGAATGTTTCACTTTAACCGCAAAACTTAATGAAGTTTCTGAAAACTTAAGCCTTGTACGTTGAGTATGTGTTCAAAATGAAGTAACTGTCATGCACAAGGTTTGCCGGCCTGAAATTTGGTTTGCCGGGACATGGTACACATCGTTTTCATATGAACTTCACGCTCATAAATATTTGAACTGATTCAAACTTCAAGGCTCTGAAAGACCGGAAGTGATGTAGCTTTTTGCCTTTGACCACTGTGAAAGCTATATACAGTTTTCTTACTTTGCAGTATCTCAATTCATGTAAATCAATAGTTTTTATCACTGCACAACACATAACCCTAGTAAATGTCATGCATCGTAGTTCACCATAAAGTTTCCTGCAGGTCACAAGTTTGAGCATCTGCCTTGTGTGTCGCAAGTCAAGGTTTTGGCAGCAACAGTGTCTGGACGATTTTTTTGTTTTCTAAATGACACTCTCCATGTCCAACAAATTAAAAACTAGTAAGCTGACTTATTCTCACCTCACTTTCATCATGCATGGAGTCAGCACTTTCCTCATCTTCTAATTCAACTAGTTCTGGAGGACCATCATCATCGTCGGAATTCCTACTTGTATCACTAGAGTCTGGATCAACTAAGTCTGGAAGATCGTCCAACAGTGAGCTGTTAAAAAATTAAAAACATTGTTACAATAATGAAAATGTCTTCTACAGCCAGCTTGCAAAAGGAATGTTCATGTATGGCTGTCAATAACCCATGTCTGACACTGTGAAACCAGCTGGTAATATAGCACATCCCATGAGCGTGAAGAGCTCCCCTCCACTGACTCTCAGTCAACCATGGCTAAACTCTCCACCAACAGTTCACCGACAAGTTACCAACATGTTACCAACAGGCCAGTGACAGATGAATTTGACTGTAAAATAAACTAATAAACCTGACAAGTTCTAAACAATAATCAAGTCTAATGGAACAAAACAGAGTCAACCAACTGTTGGCCATCTGTCAGTAACCTGTTGTCTGACAGTCAGCTGAGGGAAGCTGTGCTGTTCTTTACTGGTACCATAGCATGCAATGAGCACAATCACTTCAAGAAAAGTCTTTGCCAGCCTGTACTATCAAACACGTTACAATGGTAGACAAATCTCCAACATGGACACTCTTAGCTCCAACTGTAGACACCATTCTGAAGCACTTACAATCATTATTGATTTAATAAAACTGGTTTTACTTGTAAGCCTCACCTTTGTTTATTTGTTTTCTTGTTTTCTGTTGCTTTTCCTCTATCTTCATTACCTGATCAATGCAAAGAAGAAGAACACAGCAAAACAAGTTAATCATAATGCCCTTCTGACTCAGCCAGCACTTCAAAGGGGATTTGAAAAAGGATATCAAAACACTTTTGGAATCTGATGATACCTAATTAACATTTGGAAGAGTGGATGTAGAGAGTGCCTGTTTGTTAACAAACTTGTACATTAGTGACTGTGACATTGGCTTAAAAAATGTTTAGTACTTCAACCACCTACACTGCACTTTATTATTTACAGTCTTATTTACCCTTACATTTATTACACAATATTTATGCAATGAAGTCAATGAATTTACTTACTTGAATGGATACCTTTCTCAAATCTATCATACTGTGTTTCCAAATCTTTCTTTTCCGAGCAAATTTTCCTTGCAGCTCGGTTTGTTTCTTTAGCTCTGGTGACATTTCCAAGTTCAAAAAATGCCTGTGCATATCTATACTGAGCCTGTAAATAAAACACAAAAAACAAATGTAAAATTGTCAAACCTTGTCATCTAACATTGTCTGTGGCTATAACTGTCATATGGTTTTAAAACTTACGTCAAAGTCCTGCAACATTTTTCATGTAACATAGAAGAGCCAATTAATTTTTGGAGTGTTATTAAACCATTATTATTATTATTATTATTATTATTATTATTATTATGTTATACACAACAATCAAAAGCAAGTTGTAGGTTTCATTTAAACTAAACAATTTGAGTCATATGCTCATCATAAACAAAGTTGCACTGTCTAAATCATCCCTCAGATTTACCTTGTGCCAATCAGCTTTTAATACTACTGCTCTCCGTCCATCAGTGAGGGCACACCTATCATCACAACAAGTCACCAGTGTTACTAAAAGTTTCTACACAGCATACACATTGCAATCTCATTCACTTATTCACACAGACGCTCAGTGTGGAAAACAATGTTGTTTACTGAGCACAGCCTGAGGCAGAGTTTGCCAAGTCCTCAATCAGTCTCTTAAAAGGATTTTACAGAGGAAAACAAAAGTGGTTTAGGGATAAACTGCAGGATTACGAGAAAGTGGATTGCAGTTTGTTAAATTCGATATAGTGACAGGCGGTTCTGAAATCAAAATATTGCCACTCTGTGGACCTCCCCTTCCATAGTCTGATATGTCACCAACTGAACTAACTAGCTGGAGGTTAAGTACACCAGGTAATATCAGGTTGTTTTGTTTTTTCATCAGTTCATTTTAGTTCCATCATGTCAAGACAAGAATGTTAAAACAAGAGATTTTCTATCCATTGACGATGATGGCAAGGTACAAACCACCCCAAGAACATTTGGTAAGAAGTGGCATTTTGCAATTTAAGGTGATTCCCTTCAATTGCATTGCGCATCCTTTCTGCGCATCATTTTTTGGCATAATTAGTGCATGCACATGCGCAAGCACCTTTGGAACTTAATAGGTTTTCTAAGAAAGCTGAGCAGTTCAGAGAAATGACTGGTAGTTTTCTCCTAAACGAGCTTGGTGACCCCCATGTTTTGAAACCTAAATTCAAATGGCACACGGTCAAGTACAATATATTGCGATTTTAAGAAAAGTTAAAAATTCTGCTGAGATATTTTCATTTAAATGCCGAAAAGAACGCGTCTTTAGGTACAGCAGGGTATGTACACACGCGGCAAATTCTTTATTTTTTTCATATCCTTAATTCCTGTTCATCTAAAATAGTATCCCATGCAAGATAAATGTTTATTTTGTTGAACTGCTCCAATATTTCAATACAAGCAATGACTTTTTAAAGCAATTGAAGTTCAAATTTCTGATGACTAGGGTTTCTCAGGAAAACTAAAGGTGGGTCGTGTAGTTGCTATCAATGGCTATCCATGTTGTGCAAAAACAATCTCAGTGACCCCTATTTTTTATTGCGTTTTTGAAATGTTCTCAACATAATTATCAACTGGACCAAGTCTTAGAAAATTTTAAATATTCTTTTTATTTCGATGAAATCACCTTAAAGGGGAACTCTGGGGTAAAAATGACTTTATTTTAGTTGGTTGGCCAACGCTTATAGATTAAATTTTTGTTAAAATCTTTTACAAGCCATTGGTTAGAACTGAGATATGTTACCCGAAAGGGGAGCAAAAAATTCAAATAGAGTTCCGCCATCTTGGAAATGGATTGCCTGCTCAGATGGTGGTCAGCGTGTTGTCGGGTGATGTCAGAACGTCAAACGTAATTCAATATTAGCGCGTCTTCCAGTTGTGTACAGTATTTTGCATTGGAAAACAGAGGGTTAGAGGCTGTAAAATTTCCCTGTCATAATGTCTAGATCTGGTTCCGATTCGGATAACTTCGATGAGGAGCAAGAGGTTGGAAGTTTACAATTCAACCGTACCAGTTTGAGCCAAGAGTAGACTCAGATGAAGTTGAGAGCCATTCTGACAGCGAGCAGTTGAGCGACGATGACGAAACCGCAAATCCTCGCAAGCAAAATTCAGACTGGCATGTAATGATCATGTACATTTTCCATTTGTTATATAAACACCTCCAGCACAGTGACAAACTCAGAATTGTAACTTGCACATAAACTGATCTAATCTCAACAGATGCGTTCCTATTTGTGTGTTGAATTATACTGTTTAGCTGGTTTAGTTAAGCTTATAAGTTAAATCTTGAGCAGAATCTTCGAGAGCTTATTTTGCCCAGATATTCGCCCAGTGCTCGGTTCTACTTCTTAGAATTTTAATTTACGGTCAGAGAAGTATTCGTCGAAAGTTAACAACTGAATTGCTTTGATGTTTCTAATATAAACTCCCATTCTTCGCCACCACCACCATATTTTATTTTCCCTGCTGTGGTGTTGATGAACCAAGCTTATAAGGTTACCTTTTTTAGCCTTGACCGAAGGACTTCAGTTTTCGTTTTACAATTTAGGTGCTCATGCGAGAATTGTTTATGTTGTCAGGAGATAGAGGCTGTAAAATATAAACTTGTTGAGGCTGTGACTTGTGGTGAATGTGAGGAGCAGCCCACTTGTATAACCCAGCACCTGGGTTTCCATCCAGTATGCATCAACAGGTGGGTCCTTCAGACAGCTTGGTATCAGTACAAGCAACAATACAAAGACACATATGATGGCCCCGAAAATAAACTATATAGACACATTGCCTATAGGCAGCTGGCTCGATGGTGCTGGGGAATTTTGGGGAAAGAAATAACGGTTGTGCTTCCATCTTGTGCCGTCATGTGTATCAGGAATTTCTATCTGCCACCTGGGCCAGAGGAAGAGTTTGCTTTTGAAGGTTTTCGGTATGCAGACGAGTGATGTGTTTTAACCTGATTACACCAGTCAAGTAGTCCATGGGCCAAGTGGCTAAAAATGGCGGATCGGTACCACCTGAGGTGGCAAAGGCTATCATATATCAAATTAAAGCTTATCAGGAGTAGAATTGAAAAATACATGATAGCCACTCTGTAGTGGTAGCTTAAGGCTGTCACGTGACCTTGAATTGCGCAACAAACTGCATAATGAGCGTCAAGGAGCTATTTCTTGCTCACCGCCAAATCTTGCTTTTTTGCGACAACAGACTTGTTCGTTCTTAATTAAAGACAAATGAAATTGAAAACCAAGGTATATAACAAGTTAATATTTCTTCAGATCAGGAGTTATTCTTTTGCGAAAATAATATTAAGTTTTCGTAGGTGACATGATACTGGGGTTAAAACTATTTCAGGAGATGCTAAGAAAACTATATTTCATATGAGGTAGAAACTGGAGAAAAGTAATTGGCATTATCTATTAAGCAGCGTCTTTAGGGTGAATCTTTAGGGTGGAATAATTTTTGAACGAAAATGATTCAATTGGGCACCCTATGGTAATGATCTAGCGTGTTTCATTACTCAACTTTCCTCCCAATTTCCGGCAATAAAGAAAGGTAAAAAAAGCGTCCTCGTAACATAGTATGATTAACAGAATGTTGAAACACAAAACGAGCCTCTTACATGCCTCTTACGCTAATAGTGTAGTTTTTGTTTGTTTTTAATGGTTGTGGTGGCATCCCCGAGAGGACTGGGTACTAAGGTAGACTGGGTACTAGGGTGTAGCCGCCATCTTGTTTCGGTGTTGACAGCTCAATTAGAAGTGGATTCTATTACATTCAGTTAAAACGGCTTTGGTGGAATGTCAGGTTTGTCTGGGGGCTCAGAAATTCCATAGAGGCGTGCCAGACGGGAAAAATATTGCTTAGTTAATTGTAGCGACGATGACGGAGCGCTCGTGTGCCCGAATTCTGTAGAATTATGGAAAACACTAAGACGGGCTGCAGAAATAAGGCGACATGAGGAGATTCTTGGAATAGCAGTTAATTCGCCAAATGAGATTCCTGAAGACTATTATCATAGAAAATGTAGAAGCATTTTCAATATGAAAAAAGATCTCGACAGAATTCATGCTAATGAAAAAACGGAGAGTAGAAAAGATACAGAATCAGCTGAGGGGCATCTTTTAGAGGAACGCCGAGTACTTCAAGGGTTTATGAAAAGGTATGCATATTTTGCGATAAGAAAGACAAATACAAGCGCCATTCCTCCTCCTGTTATTGCGCAAGACTTAACCAGAGCACATCAAGCTGGTGAAACAGCATTTCAAGATTTTAAGAATAATCGCCTTGAACCTGACAAGCCATTGGTAAGTTCCACGACACCTTCAAGAAGCAGAAGTTAAACACCTTCACCAATATTACGAAAGCAAAAAGAGCCACAAAGAGCGAGGGAGATGATACGGTCCTTCGTGCAGACCGTAATCTATTTGCGAGGATGATTATAACAGCTGAGAGTCGTCACTTGCATATGCAAGAGGTATTACAGCCTTCTAGTGGCCCGCTACCATCTTTGTTGGCGACGAGCAACGGCCTACCACGCAAAACGAACAAGGCGCAGCTAGGCAGGGAGCTAGAGAAGCTGATAGAACCAACGACACACATAACAGGCCCCTCTGTTTACCTGATTGATGGCATGGCCCTCGTTCAGACGTTAAAGGTTAGCGACCACATGACTTTTGGACAAATCGCAGACGCTACACTGTCATGAGTTTTACAAGAGGGAAGAAACAGTAAATGCATAGACGTAGTTTTTGATGTGTACAACGAGATTTCTAGTACGTCTGCAGAGCGAGAATAGAGAGGAGAAGGAGAATCGGTGACATACAAGAATCTCACGGCCAGGCAAAAAATAAAACAGTTCAATAAATTTCTGCTAAATGGCCAGAACAAGAACAGTTTAATCAAGTTTTTTAATGACTACTGGAGTAGGCCCTCAAGTCAACATAAGCTTGCAGACAAGGAGCTCTACATAACATGTGGCGCCAAATGCTACAAAGTAACGGCTAATTCTGTGCAGGACGTAGTGGAGCTGTCGTCCGAGCAAGAGGAAGCTGATACGCATCTCCTGCTGCACGCGAAGCATGCTGCAACACCCCATGTGAAAGCAATTATCATTTCATCCGAGCATACGGACGTGCGCATGCTATGCATTTCGTTTGCGCATGCAATCCCTGTTCCCATTTTTCAGCAATGCGTTTCGCAGCACAATGCCAGGTATATCGATATCAGCAAGATAGCTAGTGCGCTCGGAGAGGACGTTTGCAAGGCACTTCTGGGACTTCAGCGTTTACGGGTTGTGATAGTGTGAGCGCTTTCGCGGGTATCGGAAAGGTTAGGCCACTTAATTTGCTCCGCTGCAAGAAAGAGTTCCAAGTCATGTTTCAGGATCTCGGGGAACAGTGGTCTGTTACAGAGGAAATGTACATCCAGCTGTAGTCGTTCGTGTGTGCTATGTATGGGGTGAAGAAAGGCAACCAGGATATCAATCAGTGCCGGTATGCGGTGTTTTGCTCAAAGAAGGGTGAGACTGCCTGCACCATCACTGCAAGAGAGCCAATTACCAGACGGCAGTATGGAAGAGTGGTCTGTTACAGAGGAAATGTACATCCAGCTGTAGTCGTTCGTGTGTGCTATGTATGGGGTGAAGAAAGGCAACCAGGATATCAATCAGTGCCGGTATGCGGTGTTTTGCTCAAAGAAGGGTGAGACTGCCTGCACCATCACTGCAAGAGAGCCAATTACCAGACGGCAGTATGGAAGAATGCACTTGCCAACAACCAAGTTCCAAGTCCGGCTGGCAAGGGATGGGATCTAGAAAGTGACGAGAGCGGCCAGTGGCTGGATATAATATGGATGAGTGGGATGCCTGCTCCTAAGCCGTGATCGAGCTCCTGGCGTGCGCTTGCAAGAGGGTCTGCGAAGACAACACATGCGATTGCATCCTGAATGGATTGAAGTGTAGTGATATATGTCGTCTCGCAGACTGTTCAAACCAGCCCGATGAGGAGTCCTTCCCATCACAGGAAGATGATGATATTGACCTATTATCTGATTTGGATTAGAGCGCCGTGTCCAAATGACAAGATCTGTTAAGCTGCGAGGATACTTGTGAATGCATAGCCAAAGTAGCATCACTCATAGAACAAACTTTTTTGCAGTTGCTTTCCAACTTGATTCCGTAAGCAAGACCGTTGTTTTTTGCCTGTGTCTATCTGGAGTACGTCTCTTTGTCTACATGTAGCTAGAATTACAAGACAAGACAACAATAACCTTTATTTGCATGACAAAAAAAACTGAGGCATTGGTACAAAAGGAGAAACAGTCCCAGTTTTAATATCCACTTTGTTCCAAAGTTGTACGATTGCTTGTTTTTCCTGTGATTGCCGTCGTATCATCACAGCAACGGTGAGTTTGGACAAAATAGTCTTTGAACGTTCTCACCCTGATTCATTACTACAGCGTACTTAAGCCCATAAATCATAAGCGGCAGCTCAATTTATTGTGACTAGTAATTACAAATAATTTTTTCACATTTCATTTCCCCTAAAACATTAAGACTCATTCAAATGGTTGAAAAAATTGACACTCAATGAATTTTGGTGGGGGAAACCTAATTTATTCAAGTATTTCTCATAAATCACCGGAAGTGACATCTGAAAACCCTATTCTTTCTTTTTTTTTTTTAATTCTTTACCATCATTCTTTGTTATGTTATAACATTGATCTCTATTTAGCACCCCTATATCGAATAGCTGGCTCTACAATGGGACTTCCGTGGCTTCCCCAGGCTACTTCAGGGGGTGTGGCTGTTGCGCAATTCAAGGTCACGTGACAGCCTTAAGCTACTGCTACAGAGTGGCTATCATATATATTTTTACTCTACTCATGATAAGCTTTAATTTGATATATGATAGCCTTTGCCACCTCAGGTGGTACCGAAATTCATCTTGGCCCATGGACTAAAGGGGTTTAAGAAAGTCAATGAACTCACTATAAATTATTGGTGTTTGTGAAAAGTAACTGTTTTGATTTTTAAGTGATTGTGAAGTGTTAATTTTCCTTTTTCTATTAATTTTAGTAGATAGATATTGTACTTTTCTTTTCTATTAATTTTAATTGATAGACATTGTACTTTTGCACATAGCATGGCCACCAACTGGCTTGACTTTTGATAATCAATTCTCACCATTCCAGTGTTCACATAAAAAAAAATAGTGTAATCAACAGTGCTCAAATATAATGCTACTCCTAGTTGACCACTTTAGAGCATGTCTTTTCCTTTCTTTTTTGACATAAGAAAAAATTATTCAAGAACTTTTTTTCCTGAAGACCTTTTTTAGTAACTATTTTCTGAAGAGTTTTGTCACAAGCAATTAATAAACCAACTGTGAATGAAACGTGTGACTGAGTGTGGTGGTGCTTTCCCTCATTTATTTAAATTACATTTAAAATTTTTTGAAGATTCTTTAATTTCTGTTATTTACATATTTGTGATGCACAGGTAGCTTGCACATGTAAGCAGCAACCTGTTGCTTTTTAATGGTTAATACTTTAGTAGTCAGTGGGGGCATCGCAGTGTAGTGGTAAGCACATTGGACTTCAGATCTGAAGGCCGGTGGTTTGATGGCCAGTCCCTGCCATTGTGGTGTTTCCTTAGACAAGAAAGTTCACCCCACATTGTCTCTCTCCACCCAGGTGTATAAATGGGTAAATGGTACCGGCGACATACTGCTGGGGGTAACCTTGAGATGGACTAGCATTCCATCCAGGGGGGAGTGGCAATGCTCTCAGTTGCTTCATGCTACAGAAACTGGGATAAGCTCTAGCTGCGTGGGCCTCCTTGGCTTGTGTACGACTCTACCTTACTTTAGTAGTCTGTGTAACAGTGCAAGAAAAAAATGTTGTTGTGCAATGATCAAAACTCTTTTCATCTAGTAAATCTTGAACGATGTTATTCTATTGCATTTGCCTTAGTTGGTGCAGGCTCCAAGGCAATGTTCTTTGGCAGCCGAACAGATGCAGGCTAGGCAACAGCATTTCCTTGTTCCACGCATTTCAAGACTTCTGATAGCAAACCTGACAAATACCCATACGATTTCTTTTCACTGATTGGCTTTACTACCCACCATTTATTAGCTTTCGGAAAACACAGTTTGTAGCGTGCTTCGCCTGCCTGTTCCCCTGTCTTGACTTGAGCTTGTCTGCGGCCAGTGTTTGCATTGTTGTCAAGGGCAGCAAGCTGTGTCCTGGCGACCAACCCGTTGTATGAGAAGTGCTCACGCTTTGAGCAATACTTCAGCATCATTGAGTGGTACACTCCAATTTTTCCTGTGTGGCAGAAGTCGGCCAGCTTGGCAAGATCCTTAAGCAGTTTAGGATTCAGGACTACTTCCTCTAAAGCTAAGTGAGCTGGTGTACCTGGCTTGAGCCAACAGACTTTCTTAGCTTCAGAAGATGAAATGCGCCTGTGACTGCACTTATGTAAAAGAGTGTTTCCTGACCATTTGTGCTTGTTGCCCATGTGATCCAGCACTGACTTCCATTTTTCACGCAGCAGTTGGACACTACCATTGCAAGTTGCAGCGGTCCACCACAGGTGATTGGAAATGGACTGTATCCATGGGGACAATTCCTCACAACCCTTTTGTTTGGCTTTTTGGGTGAGCTTTTTGACCACCCACTTTGAAAGATGCCAGACATCTGATACCTGGACTACATTAAATGCTAGAACATTTCCAGTGTCCTCATCCATTAAGGTATAGGTGCCGTATTTAGCAGAATGGCCTGGGCTATCACATCGCCTATCACCACTGAGATAAACAACCTCCCTGGAGGTAAGTTTATTGATTTGATGCCTACTTTCAGCTTCCCATGCCTCATTAACAACTGGGAACAGATATTTGGCTTGAGTGTCATAGAAGACACTTCCACTAAAAAACTGGAGGTTGAGACAGGAAGCAAGACGGCTGACACTTGTGTAACTGTTTCCTGTGAACAGGATGGCTGCTGCCATTAATAAGTTCCCCAGGGGTTTCTTTTTAAGTACTGGCTGGGATTCCCATGTTTGTTTGTGGCCACTGTGGCAAGTTAACTCTATGGACAACATGCTTCCAACTGTTTTTCTATTTTGTTGGATGATCACATCTCCACATTGTGGACACCTTTTCAACAACTCATCAAGGCATGAACTGAACACTAAAAATTTTTTTTTCACTGTCAGGAGCGTAACTTTTTAATTCCTCCTCAGTTAACATCACATCAATTGTTAGTTTTTCATCATCAGTTGGTTGCCAGTGGGGGTCCCTGGCTTCATCGTCTTTGTCATTATCATAATCATCAAGATCATCTTCGACATCCATATCCACTTCATGGCCATTAGCAGTAATTTCAACCTTCTCAACCTCAGTTGGTGTTACCAGTTCCTTGTGCTGTGGGGGTAGGGGAATGTTGTTAAAACTCTCAGCATCATAGGTGGGAAATGTCACATCACAGGGTAACTGTGTGGAATAATTATGGTCATGCAAAACTTTCCATTCCTCAGGATTTACTTCTACTGAGTTGCATGCCTCAGCATGAAAAGGGGAAGAAACTTCCATGCTCTTGTTCTGACAAGAAACGTCATTGTTGGATGTTTCCCAAAATGAGGGAGTTTGAACTGCAACACTCCTCATAGTAATGGGTCCAAAACAGCATTGAATTTCCACATCATGCGTCCTTCGGCTTACAGGATAGGGTTCCAAAGAATCACCAGCAAGAACAGGTTCATTGCCTGTTGGCTCCTCTGAAGTATTGCTATTACCACTGTCAGCAGCCAGTAGCTCTTCAATAGCCTGGTAGAACAATTTGAAATGGACAGTTGGGTACCATAGTTATGTTTTCTTTCAGGTTCATACCAGGTAAATGAACACTTAAACACTAAAAGAATTCACAAACACAAAAACAAAAACATATTTCCTCAGGTCGATTGTGTGACTTCCAGTCAGACAAAAAATGAAACTACAATGACAAAGGCCACATTTGTGGTTTATTTACTAATTCACTTATTTATACAAAATGCTAATAAACATATTGTGTCAGAAAAGTACACTTCCTTTGGGGTGAATATAAAACTTATGGCATCAGTATTACAACTAGAATGACAATGAAGTCCCACCTGTTGAAAACCTTGAACTGTAAAAACTATTTAAGCTTTAATATCGTTTTCATTCCCGAGTAAGCGGCGATGAGCACAGTGCAGTCAGTAAAACTATGAAAACTAGACAACAACCAACAAATCTGTAGCATGTGGGAAAAGGCCTGTAAATCGACAAATGAACTAGACCAGTTAATGCAGCATAAATCAGTGTGACATGCTGGCACGAGATTAAGTACTAGCTTGTTGATGCCTTTGTCATTCGAGGCGTTTCTCCGTTGATAATCGCGGCTGTTTTGCTTCTGGACCATATGCATACGGAAACACAGACAGTACAGTGCCATCCTTCAAATGGTGCTTACATTTTTGCCCAGTTAGTTGCGCGCAGAGATCGGTCTCGAAACATTCTGGCGAGAAATGCTCACTGTAAACGTAAAAGTTTTCTAGTGGAGGCATATCTACACGTCTTTTCCTCGCCAGCTATGCCTTCATTCGCTGTGCATCATCCAGAGGAAGCTGGTGGTAGCTCACCGTGGATCCTGCCGTTTTCGTCTTCTCTGAATGGTTGGTGCAACCAGGGACAGAAAAGCTCACCATTTTTTTCAAAGCTTGAAAAGCTTAAGCTATCGAAGAAGGTGTTTAAATCCGAATAGAATTGAACAGAATATCGAGAGTAAAACAGTGCGTGTAAGTAGCTTTGTAATTCCCACGAAAAATCAATTGACGTTCTTATGTCACAACTGGCTGCTGATCAGTGTAACGCGGCTCGTATTTTTCCAAGATGGCGGAAATCTATTCGCATTTTTGCTCGACTTTCAGGTACGATATCTAAGCTGTAGCAAACTATCAGAACAAAATATTATCAAAATTGTAAACACAGGAAATAAGTCAATCAACCAAAATAGGTTCATTTTTACCCCGGAGTTCCCCTTTAAACAGCAAGGGTTTTCATGACTATATTAGGACGTACTTACCATACATCCTTAGTTTTAAGATAGCTCTGAGCTCTGTTGCCATAAAGCACATGATTATAGGGGCTGCAAATAGAGGTGTCACAATTAAAAAGATTGAATAAAGACTGACTGCGGAACAATAAAAGTCAGAAACAAAAAGAGACAAGTAAAAGGTTGCATTCATTACTTGAAGGCAGTTTGTGTCAAGCAATGCACTGTCAAATGGTTAGACAGATTAGGTCGGGGGGGGGGGGGGGGGGTTAAAGGGTGTGGGAATTGAAGGATGTACACTGTACCTGACTGGGAATCTCACCTGTTTCTGAAGGGAAGTTATTCTGGACTCGGTGTCAAATGCAGGTTGATGTCATTGGTTCTTACCCTCACTCTAGGAGTTTTCCTCCTTTTCAATCCAGAATCCAAGGGACACAGGGCCACTTTAAAACTGGTGGCCCACAGTGACTCTTGGACTATGGACCCTTGTGGCCAAAAAACCAAGGGCCACCATAAGAGTGTGATCTGTTGTTCTTTTCAAAACAAATATCATTAATTGACTGATAGGCTGCACATACAGCTGCCTCTCATCGCTTCCAGTTGCTAGGGGAGTTTGTGTGAGAGTGTCTCTTGTGCCAACACCCCTAGTGGCCAGAAGATATGAGAAGCAGCTGTGTTTGCAGGCTAACTGACTGATTCTACACACTTACCTCATATGCAATGCCCAGGTATACACTGAAATAGCTGCTTTATATTTTCCTTTTGAAAATGCATCATTACCCTCCTTCTTTTTGTCAGCTGTTTGCTTCAAAACAAAAAGATTAAAAGCACAGAGTGAGACACATTTGAATAAGAAACAGAAACAAATGACAAGTAGTGATACTCACATCTTCTTCCTGTCTACACCTCTTGTTGAATTTCTCCACCAGATCAACACCTGCTGCTAACTGTTTAATATGATCAGACACTGCAAATCAAATACAACCTGCTGTTGGTAACAATGGCAACATGGATTCACAGTTTTAAAAATTTATCCATTATTTATCAACAAACTCCAACCACTAACACTAACCACTAATCACCACCCACATATCTGACATTGACTGTACCTTATATATACCTTATATATAACTCAGCTGTAAAAAACCACAAGCAACTGTACTTTTTCCTGTTGCCTACTAGAATTGTGTTGACAACCAGTGGACTGCGACAAACAGTGGATCAAACGTTGCCAATAAGACAGAAGACAAGAATTCTTATTAAGCAAAAACTTCTTTATTCAGACTTCTGCTATGTCGATTGATGGTAGCAGAAAACATAACAGTTGGTTGAATTTGGTATTGAAAGGTGCAGTAAACCTTTCGAAAATCCCCAATAAGAGAGTAATTTTCACTAAGGCATACTTCAGTAAAATGTAACTATTGATTGCATTTTGAACTTCACAAATGGACATAGCTGAAAAATGAAGTAATCAGTCAAATGGCAGAAGTGTTAGTTGTTTATCACCTTGTCTGCCATTCCTACAATGTGAAGGGGTTCTGTTTGTAAAATATCTGAAGTCACCAGTACCTTGACTATGTGCTAGAAGTAATGCCACATCTCCTTGCTTTTTGGTTGTTCCTGGCTTCAGTTTAATTTTATCCCTAAAAAATGTTCATAAAATTAAAATCAAGAATCCCACTATGCACTACTCCTAAAAATTTAAAATACACACTCTTGAAGATGATAGAGCCATCTATACAAGAGACAAAAATAAGTAATGTCTTCCTAGGATGATATGTAAGTGACAGCTTACTAAGATGTGTCTTATGCAGGGGCTTCAGTAACTTTTTCATAAGTGGCTGCTGAAAGTGGAATAGGCAGCTGTGACCACAAAAAGCTCCCTATCCTCTCTTATAAATAAACTCTTAACAGATAGTGATAAGAGGCCTTATAAGTGGCAGTGGACCGGTGGTAACCGGCTTTTATTGAAAACCCTGCTTTCATGAGATCCACTAATACAAGAGGCAATGAAACAAGATGCAAATGCTAATAATATCTGAAAGGCCATTTCCTGTGTTCCCTGGACCGTTTCTGATTTTATGGATTACGTAAGTGAGCAAAATAAGGCTCAACTCTATCTTTCATACAAAAAATACAAATACAAAATCATCCAATTCATTAACACTTCAGAAAATAATTGTTTTGTGTAAAAGTACCAGACCTTACATGTCAAATGATTGGACGTAAAGTCTGGCCCCTGGCCTCAAAGGAAACCCCTGATATAAGAAGTACCAGGAACTTTGATAGGTACCTTAAATTGGTGAAAGCTAGAAAACTTTCAGCACAGGTCAAAGCTTTATCAAGGCTCTGGGACTGACAAGAAAAAAATATCGCAGATTAAAATAAAAAAATGACTTTATACAGTGACAGGAATAAACCCCTTCTGTAGTTTAATGAATAATTTCAGAAAGAAATATCCTCACCATGCTCAATGCTGAACTTCCAATGATGTCTAGAGTTTTAACAAGGCCATCTTTATTTTTCAGTAGCTACAACAGAAATGCCCATATATTTCAAAAATTATGAACAAAAAGACCATTAACCTGGTTTAAACCTAGCTTTAAACATAGACAAGCTGTGGCCTGCACTCAGGTTTACTTCAGTGCATTACGGTAATTCAATCCCCACTGGGATTTAACATCGTCAATAAAATTAAATAAGAAAGGAAATATGATCACTTATGTGACCTGCGTTTTTCATTATTTTACCTTCAAGATTTGTTATTTGGATGGCAAGGCAAAGTCCAATAGATTTAATCATGATTGCTAACACAGTTCATCGGTGAGTGAGAGAGTGAGTGAGTGAGTGGGTGGGTGGGTGGGTGAGTGAGTGAGTGAGTGAGTGAATGAATGAATAACTTTATTCATGTGTCAAAAGATCTAGAGCGTAAGGAAAACCATAAGGTAAATGCTTCAGTGTCACACATCTCAAACGTGCTACTGAGCATGGTTTGTACTGTGGTAAAAAAACTCTGAATTTACTACATCACCCAGGCAACGAACACATAATGTAAAATGAAGCCACGTTAAAATGTCATCTTTCCTCTGTTATAAATATTTTGCCCAGTTGGGCTTAATTCACAATAGTAAAACTGAGATGAACACTGAGTGTGATTGTGTCCGTTATTTTTGTATACAAATAAACTTTTCTGCTTACTGCATTGTCTGCCAATTTATTAAATGCTGTTTCAATTAAATCCACTGCATCAAAATGCTTCTCTCCCAGTTCCTTAATCTCAAATGAGCTGAAAAGTATAAAAATAAATATATGCATTTTTGTTTCTGTTTAATGTAAAAAGTCAAAATGACAATAAACTAAACGCACTCAATTTAAATTTTGTTATTTTACCTCTTGGAGGGTAAAAGTCCCACTTCATAGGCCCAGTTAATCCACTAAAAATTAAAGAAAAAGTCAACTTGAATATAATATAACTTAACAGCACATATCACAACTGAAGCCTGATTATCCAGACCCACTGGGACTTCTGACAGTAGTCCAGATAATCAAGAGTGACAATTATAATAATATTGAAAATATGAGTATTTATGAGACAGATCAAAATTGAAAACCCAGAGCAAGGACATTTAGTTTGGCAATTATACTTGGTTATTTTCATGAACAATTCAGCATCATAAAGAAAAGTCTGGATAAATTTGTAATAAGGGAAGGCCTGGACTCAAGTAACTGCAGAATGCCAGACGTTTGTCTTGTTATGGCTCTTGTCGCTTGCAAATGGTGACTTTCCCCGTTTATTATTATTATTATTATTATTATCATTATATATGCATGGAAGAAAAATAATAACTCAGAAGCAACTCAAGAAAGTGCAAAATACAAATGCAGAAACAAACGAAGAAAAAGGCAATTGAGACAGTAAGAGGCTACAAATTTTGAAGTATAGAGCGGCGGCATATCAGTCTTATCGTCAGTGATGTTTTTGAAAACCTTTTTTTAGAAAATTAATACTTATCCTTGGGCACAATTTTGTGCGCCCCATTTGGTGCACCAACCTAAATTTTATGCTGCATTTTTTTTGGAATTGCAGAAATCCCGCAAAGCCGCACTCTAGAATAAACCCTGTGTAATCAAAAAGTTCCAATAATCGACGTCCAAATAATCAGCATTTAAATGTGATGGGATACCACTTCACTCTTTTACACTGACATATTACCTTGTCCTCTTGATATACTTGGCCAAACAGGAATGGTGACAATAGATACACCTTCATCACATGGATGTGCTTTTCTCTCTCATCTTTGCTCATTTTATACCACATATCTGCACACTCAGCTGAGATTAAAAAACAAAATATGTGTGAAAAAAATATAGCAGACCACATCTTGAGCACCCACTATCTTGCATCCTTACTATCCTGAACTGGAACTTGTTTTCTCCTATTTAATATTGGCTGTCCTTATTTAATATTGGCTGTCCTTACTGAACTGAACTGAACAACTTTATTAAAGTGTCTTGTCTTCTAGCTGGCTTAATATTGGCTGTCCTAAATTAATATTGGCTGTCCTTATTTAATATTGGCTGTCCTTATCTAATATTGACTGGTTCATACTCCTGTTCCACTTGCACATTTGAGATAATGTGGATCTACTACACTATGGAATTCACAATTATTATTATTTGTTTTTTTGAAGTTCAAAGTCTTTCAGTACGCCTGAACAGCCCTTGCAACATTGTGCACAACTTCTTATCTGAAGTTACTGCACAATGAGTCTGCCACCATGATTCCACTGTGTATCTGGCCTTTTATGTAGAGACCAACTGATTCGAGACTTGTAAGGAACCAGCCATTAATTATTGACAGGAGAGGGAAAAAGAGGGGGAGGGTATTTTCCCTCTCTAAACCCTCTACAAATAATGACCAGTCCCTTATTCTGGTGTGTTGCTTATCCCAAGGTCCATGTGGAGTGATAAACCCAATCAGGATAGTAAACGTATTATGCTGTTATTATGCCCTGTTCTCTTGATGAGGATGACACTGTTTAGCTAGTTTGGATGTCCTTTGTAACAGACATTTTGGTAAATCTTATGCAGGATTCCTTCTTCCCAAGGACTCAACAACAATACGACATTGCTTGAGACCATACAGTGGAGATGGAGAGGGCAGTAGCAAACTGAATTACTGTATAAAATAACCAAGGGAAATACCTTTCTTTTTAATGTAGCAAGAGGTTTAAATAACAGAAGTCTAGATATGTATATATATAGTAAAGCCAATACACACCAGCCGCCAATCCCTCACATGATAACCATGTTAGAGTTACTGTGCTAATAAAGTTCGCTGAATTTCCTCAAGTAACGGAAAATTAATGCAAATTAACACAATAGTGTTTATTCTGACTAATTGGGAAGGACAGCAAATAATACATCTATTGCTACTACGTGCGTTCAACAATTAAGAGACAATGTAATATTAACAAAGTGCATAAACTAACCGTTGTTTTTGGGCTTTGTGGATTTATCCTTTCCTTTCCCTTTCGTTTTATTTGCCGGTTTTTTTCGATAATCCTCTCCTTCAGAATCCTTTGGGTTCACAAAAACACTCTCGTTATAATCTAACATGAGAGGCTTTGGGACCAAATATGTTAACAGAAAAGTCAGGTCAGTAGTATTTTTTAACTTATCTATTATTTCTACCTCGTCATCCGTGCAGTCAATCAGCAAAGGTAGATCACTTGGTGAATCGTCACTATCACTGTCATTCGCTTTAGCTGCTGTCCCTCTCGACATCCCTGCGTTCAAATTAGACAGACATCAATTACATTTATCAAAGAAGGTGTTTTCCACGTAAAAAAGACGTGTATATGACTTAAATTGTCGTTTCTAGCTCAAAACGTAAGCCCACCTTCTTTGTTCCTGCGGAATTTGCGTGGAGTGCTGGGCATCTTGCTGTTCAAAGAACGAACGACTGACCAAAGCGTTAAGGCTATTTTGACAACGAACGAAACACCCCTTTTACACTTCCACAGTTACGAATGTCTCCAAATTTAAAATATAGACAAATATCGAGAACAAATTGTTAAACATGCTATGAAGTCTCTAATAGCGTGGCCTCAAAGCAACATGGCCGACTTTTTCACGCAAGGGGACCCGGGAAAGGTGTGCCAAAATACTGTTCTGTGATTGGTGCCTTCAATAAAACAAACAACGTGTGACGTGCCCGGGAAAGTTGGAGCACAGGTAGCCCAAGCTCACCACGAGAGGAGCGCATGACCTAGACAAAATATAAGAGGTCGTATGAAAAATGCAGCAAATACGCTTTAATTGCCACAAATGCGAAATAATTCACAATAATAAATGGTAAACCTTTTTTCTGTGTTATATTACTTGCTATTTAATGGCCTTTTGGGGTGATGTGAAGCGTTTTGAACGAGAATAAGCGTCCGATTCAAAGATATTTATTTGCTGTAAATCTCGAATTTTGGCACCCCTCTCCAATGGCTTTGGAAAGGGGGAAATAAATATCTTTGAATCTACCAATGATTGTGAAAATGACTACTGCAGGGACTGATCAAACAACGTGAAAAGACGTATGTTACAATATTTCGACTGGCCAATACCAGTCTTCATCAGGTTTATTATGGCAAATCACGAATTTACAGAAATATATATGTAGTAGAACAATAAGCGGAAGTTACATATATGACGTGGTATGGTGTGGCTTAGAAATGATAGAAAATAAACAAAAACAATTTTCAGTTACAAATTACAGTTCATAACGTGCGTTTATTAATGCCTAGAGGTTCAAGAGTCTTAGCCTTGTGAATAATGTGAGCCTCACGTGCCTTTCTAAAAGAATCGCGTTCATAATTAAGTTTTTCAATAGGAATAAGTAGCATGTGGGTGTCAGAGTGGTTATTGCTGAGAAAGTGTTCCGAAACCGCTGTATAGATATAATTAGAAGTAGGGTTGAGTCCCGGGGGGGTACTCTGCAAATTTTTGGGCGGGGGTGTGCCGCTGGGACTCTGAAACCCTTACCCTAAACTAGACCAAGTTGAGGTGCATTTTGCAACCCTATACTAGACTAAACACCAAAAATCCGTAACCCTATCCCAGACTAGCTATTTTTGAGAAACTCCATTACTAACACAGTCCAGCGAAAACAAAATGTTACGTCACATTTTAAATAATGCTCTCAAAATAAAAGTATATTTATACTTGTTCAGTTTTTGTTTCCATCAAGTCCTCAATTTCAGGTTAACCTGAGTGAATAAAGAACCGTCATGAGTGTTGCCTTTCGGATACAACAGCAATTGAAAAATAACCTTGGAAAATAACTAACACAGGCGATAGAAATAGCCATTTATAGTTCACCACTCTATTTCTCGGCGCCCTCTCGCGCCAGGAAGACTGGGTGGTCGTCCCAGGGTCCTAGGTCACAATGAGGTAGAAAAAATCTCTGGCATTGGATGAAATCCGGGCATGAAATAATGTTCAACTTTCAATCCGGGCATCAAATAATGTTCAATTTTCTTTCGCTTTAAAGCCCTCGAAAATAACTGAAAACGCTTAATATTTAATGGAAGCGAGATAGCAAGTAATTTTTATATACTATTCAGTTTCTTAGGCTTTTGTGTTCAGTTCGCTAAACAGTTGCCGATTGCACCGGCGCAGCGATTGCAACATCTCGGGTGCAACTTCCATCAAATAAGTCGCTCTACATCTCCGTTATAGCATTGGAAAAGCCTTAGCTAATCTACCTGTAGTCCTGGGAATCTATTTTAGTGAAACGCTTCAAATTCTGACCTCAATGTCAGGCCGGGAGGTCAAGACCGGGGACAAGACATGGTCCACGTGGTAATTATTTATATGCGATCATTTCTCATTATATGGTTTATAGGGGAGTTATATATATATATAAACACTTACCTTCTTTCTCCTAATCACAATGGTGTAAAATGTTGACAATCCCGTTTCACGATGCAGTCCTCAACAGAACGTTGTTGGAATACCAAAGGCAAAATCGAGGCAAAAGCGTCTAAAGACCCAGGTTGGCTATTCGACTCCGTATTAACCTCGTCAGTCACACGCTGAGTTGTCTCGAGCACGCACGTACGCATTACGAAGAACAATCAACTGTTTATTTTTAGCTATTGTTAAAAACCACCGATTTCCGTGTAAATCCCGAATGTTGACAGTCTAGGATATCCAGCAGTGTTTTCAGTGATAACCTATCCTGGGTATTAAACCCATCTCTATTAACGCTTTCTTTGTTAGTTGCTGGTACATTTGCCAAATTGATTTGTTTTTAGTGTCAATTGCCGGGAAACCTAGTCTAGACTAAATTCTCCAACTAACTGATTAGTTTCCTTGAAAATGATACCCTATTCTAGACCAAAACTCTCTGATTTCCGTACCCTATCCCAGACTAAACAGCTTGAAAACCATACCCTTCACAGCCAGGCGGTGTGCGTCACGGCCCACAAAGGGTCATGGGTAAAAATATAACTGATGTCCATTACACTCGAGACACGATGGAGTAAACATCTCACGAGAGACCTTACAATGGTGGTAAAAATGGGAATTAAGACTCTTGTTTCCCGTTGTGAAGAGAATAACTGAGGGCACGAATTTAGATTGTTTTGACTGGTTAATATTTTGGTTTCATGGACCAGGTGAATAAGTTTTTCACGATCCGGAGTCGATCGAATGTGCAAACGTGCAGACTACGTTCGTTTCTCGGAAAGTTTTTCGTATTTGTTTGGTACTTTGACTAGATCAGCGGTAAAAGAGATCCACATGACTTAGTTTGCTGGTATCGTTCACGGACTTACGCTACCGGGAAAGATTAGAAAGCGCGGACAACGAGCAAGGTGAGAAAGCCGGCTGACGTGTGATTACCGTTTTTTACAAACATGGAAATCAGATCTTCCTTCAGGCGAAGGACGCAACACAAGGATATAGCCTAACAACTTACTGAAAATGTATTAGACAAAAAATAATTTGTGGTAGTCGTCCTGGAAATTCAAGTATTTCCTGATAACAGCCATTCAAAGGGATTCCCCAAGTTTGTTGATGTAAGTTCACGGCTGCACAAAAATAAAAACTTTGTTGTCTTAATAACATCATTTATGCTCTTGTCCTTGATTTTACTAATGGCTTGTACTTCATCAACCATGTCTTATTTTCTCTTATATCAAACACTGCACATTAGTTTTCTCAATCTTGCCATATAACTAGTGATGCTGATCCCAAGGCAGAGCCATATTTCCATGTATATATACTCCTCTGTTTCCTATTTTAACAAGTTACTAACCTACATTCCTGCAGTCACATTGATCATAAAAAAACTGATACCGATGTTGTTCATTGACCTTCTTGTCTGCTTAAGAGTGTTGTTTCATTTTACCGAAAATATGTGAAAATAATTTTGTCCACAGGTCTCACTGTAAAAGATTGAATTCAAGCAAATAATAGAAAAACTTTTGCTGTGTTTGCATAGCCCAATATAAACACGAGAATGGTTGGGAGAATTCAAGACAGTTATGAAAGCCCTTGAGGGTTTGCAGGGAGTGCCCAGCCCAGGTTGCGTATAAACTTATGAGAATCCCCCCCACTTGAGTATTTACTGTATATCAGGCTATCCAAACACAGCAAAAGTTTTTCTTTGCTTTATTCGACTGTATTAACACACTCGCATGGAAACACACATCTCAGCCACTCAGAGTGCACATAATATCTTAGTTATTTTATTAAATAAAATGTATTTCGCTGTCTTTTCTGTACCAAGTCAGTTGAAAGTATGGAACATTTGAGTGGATTGCTCCTTCACATGGACATGTGTAGGCTGGATAGTGGGCTCGATAGTAAATAATTTTAACAATGTTATCTGTTCTGGTAATTGAAACGTCACATATATGACAGAGTGTAATATCAGAGCTCAGGGATATTGTTTGCCTCTAGGAATACCTTCCCTGCAAAGCAAGTGCTCTTGCTGAAGTTTGATGAGATGAAATTTATAGCAAAGCCAGGAGCTTACAGCTTTGCCATGAATTTTTCTTTACCACACTCCAGTAATACCACAAAAGACAAACATGAGCTAAGGCATGCTGATGGTTCCAGAAATACAGGCAAGGATTGTTGAGAAAGCCCTTCATACGTGACAGCTTCAATTATCACTTTCAGGTCACTTCAAATTTCCTTTTAATCCCTGAGGACACTTTGTGATGGCTATCATGATAATTACTTCCAAAATATCTCACTGGCCTGTGTTTCTGGACCTACAGCTATTTCAATTAATGTTGTTGGAAAACCTTTGCAACAAGACTGAAAGCTGATATGGGTAATTTATTAATAAATTTACCAAACTTAGGCTATTGCTCAATTCTTCAGAAAATAGATCACATGGACAAGTATTTATGATACTTTTACCCATCTTATGGCAGCGGCAGCCGTGAAATTACACTGAGCCGAACCACAAAAGATGTACAACATACAGCTACCCATACTTACTTTCGGTCTTGTCGCGTTAGCTTGAGGCTTTAAAATCCTACAACTTTAATTGAAATAGCTGTATCTGAAAGGTAGTTAGCCACCCCAGACCTGTATATGAACATTTTAAAGACAAAGCAGTATGGGCAAAGCTCCAACCAGAACCTGATAATGACCAGGAGTCAATTCAATAAAACTTTTACAAGTGCAGCTATTGTTTTACAGTTTGAAAAACACTTGCAAATAATAGTTGTAAAAGTTTTATTGAATTGGCCCCTGAATGCAGCTGTTCTTCTGAACTTTGGTGTTTGTTATGTTGCCAACAGGAGTCAGTAAGTTTAATACTTCACTATTGTCTTGTCAGTAAGAGGGTGTAGTTCATTAACTGTGCAAAAGCACAGTGCTAAAATTTACCAGTACTTGCAATACAGCCAACTTTATTCCAACTATTTCACTTTGTAGTCTGGGTTATAAGGCTTCCAAGAATATCAAGTAAATATTTATTTCATCTTCTCTGTGAGAAAAGACTGGTGCACACAGTGTATCTCAGTAGCAGCACTATGGCAAAAAAGAGTAGTAGAAGACAACCAAATGAGACATACACATTTCTGATTTTTTTCTTGAGGAGGACGGGCAGCTGCACAGAGGCTACATGCACACAGAATACCTATTTCTTTTTGCACTGATTACTATTTTCACTGGGCACTTATATGAACACACGCCTTTTTTTTTCAAGTACTCATGCATGAATTTGGGTGCCTAACTTCAATTTGGGCTCTAAAGTGATGACCAATTCCATGTGTTTGTCCTTCTTTAATTCCAAGGTTACAACTTAGCAAACACCTTCTGTCAGTCCGCTTATATACCAATAACTCCTGCCTATGATCACATTTTTAAATTGCATCTGATAGTGCAAAATAGAGCTCAGTTTTTAAAATGTGTACAGAATATTACACTTTGGATACCCAGTGACACAGCACCAGTCTGTGCCACTGCACAGACACCAAGTGTGGACATATCCATAAGCAATACTATCTTAGGCCGATAAGCTATTAGAAATAAAAATTAGCTTCACAATTCTTAAGCACTCAGATATAGTTCATACATAATCTATTCCACTGGTGGCAGAGACGTGCACAGTTGTTGTAGAGCTGACTGTCAGAAAATAATGGTAAGATTACACACAAAACAGTGACAAAACAGTAACAACTTTTGCTTGTACAAGTTGTTTTGTTCACCATTTTATTACTAGAATGTACAAATAAAATCACTGTTTACGTCTTGTGATAAAAAAACGAAAGAAACAGCTTCACTGGCGACTCGTATTATAAAATAAGCTCACTTTGTACAGCACCCGAGTAACCTGCTTTAATTTAAAGAAGGACCTCAGAAACACAACCAAGGGAGATAAAATGCTGAAATGACCTAGACATTATAGAAATTGACCTTTTTCCCCTTTTCTGGTTCAAATTTGAGCAGAGTCTTTCGAATTTCGATGTTATTCCCTTCGTCTCGGCTTTCAACTCGGTCTACTTTTCTTAGCCGCTTTCCCGGGAGATCTGCTACTTGATTTACACGATCTCTTCATTCTACGATACTTTCAACGGCTTGTAACGGAAAAACCGTAAGGGGTAGACCCGGGTAGACCCCGAAATTTCAAAAGAGGAAAAGTTATACTAACTAACTGGCCAAGTTAATGGGCAAATACCGTTAAGAGTAAGCAACTTCGAGTCCAAGAAGAACTGTGACATTAACAGTGAAATCAACATGGCGGCTTTCAACTAGCCGCCCAATTTGAACTTCTCATAAACACGACTAAAACGTTTACCTTCAACGACAACCTGACCAGAACTAAGATATGGTATTCCAAAAACTATAGGATGGGGTACAATTCCGAGAACAAAATCACAAGCGTCGAAAATAAAGAAAATTTCACCTCATACACTTCTCGAAGCGGCTCTTTCCGAGCGCGAAAATGCCTACACAAATGACGCGTTCTGATTGGTCAAATCTCGTGACGCACACCGCCTGCTTCACAGCGGCACATACCCATATAGCGTGTATATGGGAGTACCCCCCCCCGGGGGGGGGGTTGAGTACAGGTCGTCTATGTTCACTGAAACGGTCTTTGAGGCGACGTTTAGTTTCCCCAATGTATTGTAAATTACATAGGCGACATTGAATCATGTAGATAACATTGAAAGTAGTACAGGTTATATGAGATTTGATGTTGTACGTTTCACCTGTGGAATGAAAAGTATAATGATTGCGGCCATGTTCAATGTAGGGACAAGTTCCGCAATTCCTCCATGCAACCTACAACCTTCCTTGCTGTTACTGTGTATGGATATCCGTCCCAATCCTGGCCCCACTACCTATGAACCCACTCAAGATGAAGATCCACAACCACCCAAACTAACTAAATTGTTCAATGTTACGAAGACGATCCAACTGAAACTTGTCCGACACCAGCACCACCTACAAAATTACATTTACTACCGGAAGAACAATATCATCCCTAAAGGACTTAATTCCAAATGCAGGCCTACCATTTCTACCAACAATCCCTGCTTCTATGAACAGTGGCAAAAAAATCGACTCATCAATGGCCGAATTAACCTCAAGTTACTCACTCAAGAATGTCGCAGGATCATAAAAACACTTGAAGAACAACTCGCTATCAAAAAGGAACTTTTACGTAAGAACAGTAGTATAGAATGTTTTAATTACTATAACGAGAAGCTATCTTCCATGGCTCGTTCTTTAGAAATATTACTTTTTAACCGTCGACTCCGTAAAAACATTTCTACTCGTCCTAACCAAACTAACCAAATCGTTCATTCCACTTCCTCCACACCCCACCACATAACGTCACGACTACTAATACACCCAGTCGTAAAAGGTCACGTCGCAAAAACACTAAAAAAACCACCTACTTTATACAATGACAAACCTAATGTACCACTTGACACTTCATCTGTAATTAACCTTTCTAACGTCACCCTCACCAATGACGAAACTCAACTTCTCGCTAAAGGACTCACCTTTTGCCCTAAGCCCCGACTGATTAACTGGACTAAAGTTAATGCAGACTTCAACGAGTTCGCCCGACGTATGCGCATAACTGAATTTTTCCACGACCACTCTACTGGCAACGAATCTAACCCTTTTTACCCTAAAAGTCTTTGGACACCCCCCACCGACAGAGACGACGCGCTTAATGCTATAATGCTATAACTAATCGATGACATCAATGACATCAATGAAATCAATGAGTAATCAGTAGGTAATCGATAGGTAATCAGTTGATTAGTCATTGATTATTGCCGATGATCAATGAGTAATCGATGACTAATCGATAGGCCACACAATTTTTGGTCATCGATTAGTCATCGATTGTATCGATTAGTCATTGATTGCATTGATTAGTCATTGATTTCATTCATTACTCATCGATATCATTTCGTGGCCGAAAACCGTATTTGGCGAATAAGAAAAAATAAAAACAACTTATTAAATGTAAACAGATGTTTCCAGCTTTATTTTATCCAGCTTCAGTTATACATGTTTTGTTATTAATTAAAGAGTTGGGTAAAGTGAAATATTGCACAATTAAGAATAATTAAATCTTTATTTGTGATTAGCACTTCACGTCTCGACATTCTTGAAGGTTATTTGACCTTTTGTGAAGGTGTAATTTCGTCAACAGGAACGCCAGTTATAAAGAAAAATACGTCTAACGCAGATAAAAAAATCACCAATGAAAAAAAATGGTACAAGAAAGCAACAAATGTGTCTTTTGTACGCAGTATAATAGTCGATGAGTAATCGATGGGTCATCGATGAGTAATCAATACTATCAATAGGTAATCAATTACATCAATGAGTAACCGAAGTCATCGATGACTAATCGATAGGCCACAAAATTTTGGGGCTTCGATTAGTCATCGATTACTCATTGATCATCGCCAATAATCAATGACTAATCAACTGATTACCCATCGATTACTCATTGATTACCAATTGATGTCATTGATCATCGATTAGTTATGCCTGGTTAATGCCGTTAAACATGACCTACTAACTACCAAACCCAAATACATCCGTGACAATCTTTCCAAAGCTCAACGCCGAGCTTTGCATAAACTTAAACGAAGACATGACATTGTCATCAAGTCAGCCGACAAAGGTTCGGCGACTGTGATAATGGACAGAACATGGTACTTAGACGAGTGCCACCGGCAACTTAACAATCCTACTTTTTACGAAGAACAAGATACTGATTTGACGGACACTATACAAAAACGAGTTACAGAATACGTCAAATGCATGCTTAACGACAAACTTATTGACAAGAAGAACAAACAGTACCTCTTACATAGAGATCCGAAACCCGGACGCTTTTATATTCTACCTAAGATCCACAAGGTTAACAATCCCGGACGGCCCATAGTCTCCTCCAGCAATCACCCTACTGAACGAATTTCACAGTTTGTTGGTTTTCACCTCAAACCCTTAGTCTGCACCACACCGTCCTACGTCAAAGACACTACGGATTTTCTCAACAAACTCGCCATCTTTAACAGACTTCCTGATAATGCCCCACTTGTCACACTTGATGTCACGTCACTATACACTAACATCCCACATAACGAAGGAATTGACGCTTGCCGTTATTTCCTTCAAAAACGTACTAATAAACACATCCCTACGGAAACCATTTGCGACCTCACTCGTATCATTCTCACTATGAATAACTTCACCTTTAACTCTAAACACTATCTCCAAAAACACGGGACGGCTATGGGGACCAAGATGGCTCCTTCATACGCTAACTTGTTCCTTGGCAAATTCGAACACGACGCCCTCCTTAACTCACCTTATCAACCGCATATTTGGTTAAGATTTATCGACGATATCTTCATGATCTGGACCGAAGGTCCAGAGAAACTGAAAATATTTGTCGGTTATCTTAACAATTTACACTCCACCATTAACTTCACATGCTCGCATTCTCCTACTAATATACCATTCCTTGATGTCATGGTTTCTATCAAGGATGGCTTTATAGAAACAGACCTTTATACTAAACCTACCGACAAACACCAGTATTCACTTATTTCTTCTTGTCATCCTCAACACACTAAACGTTCTATTCCTTACAGCCTTGCACTTCGCCTTCGCCGCATTTGCTCCAACCACGACAGTTACATAATGCGTACTACTGAACTTATAGATTACCTTGTTAGACGCGGCTACAACAAAACCTTTCTCAAAACCCAAATACAGAGGGCTTCTGACGTTCCTCGCACTGACGCACTTAAAAACAAACCCAGGATACATACTGAAACCATTCCCTTCGTTATTACCTATAATCCAGCATTACCTAACATCGCGCGCATCATTCACCAGCATTCTAACGTCCTCTATTCATCAGATCGTTGTAGAAATGTTTTTAAAAATCTTCCGTTAGTAGCTTACCGCCGATGTAAGAATGTTAGTGACATTCTTGTTAGAGCCCAGTTAACAGAAACCCCTGATTCAAGTAACTCCCGGGCCACCCCCGGTTCCTTTCGGTGCAATAGCAGGAATTGTACCACTTGTCCCTACATTGAACATGGCCGCAATCATTATACTTTTCATTCCACAGGTGAAACGTACAACATCAAATCTCATATAACCTGTACTACTTTCAATGTTATCTACATGATTCAAAGTCGCCTATGTAATTTACAATACATTGGGGAAACTAAACGTCGCCTCAAAGACCGTTTCAATGAACATAGACGACCTGTACTCAACCCTACTTCTAATTATATCTATACAGCGGTTTCGGAACACTTTCTCCGCAATAAACACTCTGACACCCACATGCTACTTATTCCTATTGAAAAACTTAATTATGAACGCGATTCTTTTAGAAAGGCACGTGAGGCTCACATTATTCACAAGGCTAAGACTCTTGAACCTCTAGGCATTAATAAACGCACGTTATGAACTGTAATTTGTAACTGAAAATTGTTTTTGTTTATTTTCTATCATTTCTAAGCCACACCATACCACGTCATATATGTAACTTCCGCTCATTGTTCTACTACATATATATTTCTGTAAATTCGTGATTTGCCATAATAAACCTGATGAAGACTGGTATTGGCCAGTCGAAATATTGTAACATACGTCTTTTCATGTTGTTTGATCAGTCCCTGCAGTAGTCATTTTGACAATCATTTATATTTTTATTATTCTTGACTGATCACGATCTTTCTGATCCAACGTTGAGCCAGGTTGATCGTACACGGTTTTTTGCAGTGGTTTTATACCTTAAGGTGGCTCGAAAGGGTTCTTGTTTTTTTCGATGCATTATATTTGGGAGTTAAAATATTTAGGTTAGAGTTGGCCAATCATGATCAAATTTTGCTACAAAATAATGATAATATCAGAGTGTCAATTTTTGGCAGATTCCTTAAGAAATTTGTTGCCATGGCAACGCAGTTGGGTTTCGAAGTATGACCATAAAATAGAGATATCCTAAGTTTGCTTGAAAATTTGACGGTGAAATTTCTTTACATTTTGCATACGGCCTTTGATTCTTGTAAGCTACCTAAGGATTAAGTTAAAGAAAATTCTGTCGAAAACTTTCAGCAAAAAACCCTTTTTTACTAATTTACCTTTAATTTTTCTCCCGTTCGACAGAATTTTTTTAATCTCGCTTGAAAAACTCTTTGGGCATATAAGAGTTTACATGCAAAAAATCAAAGAAATTTACCGAGCGGAAGCGAAATTACGTTCTTCCTAAGTTACAAAATTTTGAAAATTTCGACACGACAAGATAGGCAATTGCGCATGTGCAGAAATTGTCACGCCACTCTCGGCACGCGGTTTCAAGTCTGTTTATTCCAGGTTTATTTCGTTGGGCGTTTCTTTCGCCCTGATGACTTTCTTTACGTTTAAAAAGGTAACGTTTTGGGTGAATCGGTGCTTGTCGAAGAACATTACATCACTTGTTTTCAATTCATTGGATCATTGGCACCAAATATAGCGGAATGTTTTCCTCCTCGTGCAGATTGATTCTATCTCAAGTGAATTCATCGGCACTTCACTCAGAATGGTGACTAATGCTTCTTTTACATCTTGGGAACAAAGATTGTCTTAATCCTCGTAAGACAGGCTGCTTTCTGTACTTGTTTTGATTTATCGTCTGCCTGAAGAACCTATTTGAACTCCGTGAAACCCGAACTTATCTCTAAATGTTTGCAAACGTTCGGAGCGTTCGTTCACAAATATCATGTTTTCGAAAGCGGTGGTGGACTTTAGCTTACTGTTTATACCACTGTACAATTATTTACATGTCAACGATTCTTAACCTAAAAGAGGATTGGAAACGTATGCGATGGAGAGCAAGTACTTCAACCAAAGTGGAATGTGCTTGAAAATCTTAAAAACAACGGAGTTTCGAAAATACTGCAATCAGGCAAGGTTGTCCTTCAAACGGAGTTCAGGATTGAGCAACGCGTACATGGACACCACTTCGGAATTATATGTCTTACAGGAGCACAAGGATAGAATTAACAAAAAGACGACATTTCCCACTATAAAAACAATACATTGAAGAAGTCCCTTATGTACAGGTATGTATTGAAACGAGGACAAAACTACCTTTGATGATCTTTGATAAGTGTCAATGTTGTCAAGATTTTTCTGTTGACGAAACTTGTTCGATTGGTTGATCAATCGAAGGTTTGAAGAATTGTTTTCGCCCCAGGAAAAACGTACCAATAACAGTCAAATTGTCAATATTACCAGTTCGGCAAGATAGAAACCATTTCTTTTATCCGAACATTTGGAGTATTTCGTACCAAACGAATTTACAGAGATAGCGCGCGGTTAAGTGTTTTGAAATTATTCTACAGGTCGGGTTTTCTTATTGCATTACGGGAAAAAACGTCTTACCACCAAACTATCGCACTATCACTTAATTAAAAAAATAAGGGAGCGCTTCTTTTATCCGGAAATGTGGAGTATTTCCCAGAAAACTAACTTGAAAAAACTAACTTGTTTTTAGCGAGCCGACTGCTGATAAAAATATAGCGCGCGATGAATTGCTTTGAAATTCTCTTGTACGCTTTTTAATTTTGTTTCGCAATTAAAGAGATTTACGGTAAAAACTGAGATTGAAACTACCACTTCAGCAAAATAGAAAGCGAATCTTTCACCTCATTGTTTGTAATATTTTCTTTGTAGCGGCTGGTTTG
The DNA here is from genome assembly GCA_964017195.1 of Siderastrea radians. Classification (NCBI taxonomy): domain Eukaryota; kingdom Metazoa; phylum Cnidaria; class Anthozoa; order Scleractinia; family Rhizangiidae; genus Siderastrea; species Siderastrea radians. The sequence continues at coordinate 1,367,989 of OZ024895.1, forward strand.
TCAACATTTCGACATGAATAAGTCTCTTTATTGAGTCAAAATCTGTCTGTTTCACAACGTATTTTTTCGCTCACTGCAAGTTTAATTTTGTTACACTATTTTTTCTTTTAAATTCTTGCCCCGTTATTTCATGATGTGAAGACAATAAAAACCTTTTACTGTAGTCTACATTGTTTTTGCTAACAACACCGTAAAGGTGTGTGTGTGCCTGTTTTTTTTTTTTTTTTTGTCTTTTTTCTAAATGGGGATGTTTTCTCAGAAACACGAATTGGAGTTCGCGAAAAATTTGCCCTGGCACGGAAACGGTGCCAGGCTTTTTGCCTGCGACCTGGACGTAGAAAAGGCTTCCGTGGTCAAAACAGCCAGTGAAAGAAACTAATGGTAAAAAGGCGAATACTCTAGGGCCTTTATACGATTTCACTGGAGATGAGAGAGTTTTGAAGTCACCGTCCTCTCTAGCACAGTTCAGTTGCACAGCCTCTGAATATAAGCTTACTGCGCTTCATATGCGGCTGAGTTGACGATCGCGTTGATAACATTGAAGAGGACATGATTCAAGTGAATTGTCACCTAAGTTCCAGTCGTTTTCAACCTTGCCTACACGCAGCTTTTAAAAGACCGGCGCAAAATGTTAAATCCAGACGAGAGCGCGACGCCATTTTTGTTTGTTTGTTTTAATTTTTGAGTCTCACGGGTGAATTGGAACCCAGTCTGCGCGCGCCCAACAAAACTGTTTCGAGCCACCTTAACTTCATATCTTTGAATCGGTCACGTGACGGCCAACAGTGTGATACCTTTAGCTTCGCTTGTGTTAGGGACAAATAATCAAGGACGCTTATTCTCGTTCAAAACGCTTCAAATCACCCCAAAGGGCCATTAAATAGTAATTAATACAACCAGGAGCCATAATCGGGGACGGAGACCGTAAGCGAGGGGTCCACGCGGCCCAATCGAAAAAGACAAATGTGCTATTTTTAGAGAAAATTGCGTCACCCTCAACGTCGTAAACGCGCGTGGCTACACGCAAATTTGCGTACAACGAGGGCGCACTGGATATGATAGTAGCTCCAAAATGGTTATAATTATTTGGTATCCAGCAATCCCGAGTAGAATGATTGTTTTTATTATTAAAACGCAATCACTAATTGCTGTAAAATCAAGAAAGAGAAAAAAGAGAGAGAAACTCGGAGATAAAAGGAACAAGAATCGTCGCGATCACATGACTGACCGAAAAGGCGCCAAAACCTTGCGAAGTGTTGTTGTGGAGCTGAATGAATCAATGAAAGTGCTCCGAAGTGAACGTACAACGTACAAACACAAGGTTTGGGAAAAATCTTCCAATTATGGGCTCTGAAATGTGGTACGTATTTGGTTTTTCCTGAAAAATTGTTGTAATCGTCGTTCAAAGCGGATTGAAGCTGAACGATCTCACCGTTATAGCTGCGGCAGTTCAAGCGAACGAGTTTGTAATCGCTCCGTTCGCACAACGCTGACAACGGAGCCATCATGTGTTTTGTTTGATAGAACTGAAGACAGAATTTAACTTGAACGATAATTTCTATGCAGCTTACTGCAACAAGCTGTACGTAGGTGAGGAACATTAGAATTCACCATCTTACTTGTTTAATAAACGCAAACAACAAAACGCATTTGTTCTCCGGTTTAGAGCCCGCGGACGAAATGGTAAAAGCATTTCGAAAACAACGTATTTTACATGGCATCCGATTTGTATCTGAACATTTGGAGCTGCTGGAACATAGATAGAGCTATAACGAGTACAGGTAAACCAGTGTCAATTTTGCGTGGTATAGCCAAAAAATGTCGCCCTTTCTGATACTGAATTTGTTCAATGCTTGTTGTTCAGACTGCTGCATGATTTTTGTACTGACTCACCATAAAAGTATGACAATTTTTATTAAATGCTTCTTCCCATTTTACTGTGCTTTACTTTGTATTGTCTCGATGTTCCGGAGTCAAAGCCTTCCGTATAAAACCTACTGATGGTGAAATTTTAAGAACAGGTGATGGATTTGACGATGCCGAAAGAAATAATTTTGTAATCACAGCGCTAAATGCTTAAATTTCTATTTCTACAGTTTCTTTTCGTCCTAAGAAATCAAGCACTCTGAAACAACTTAGATTTGTGTCTCAGTGACGTTCAGTTGTAATTTCTCCTTAATTTAACTTTGATACAAAGTGATTTTTCTCGCCGGGTTGCTGGAGTTAAGCTCACTCTGTCGCTGAAACCCCTTGCCACGTCCGCTGCGCTATGTATCCCTTCCGGCTAGGTTCGTAAATTGCCCAGTCAGTAATATTCAGCACTACGGCAGCATGTAGTTTAACTTCAACTTTCTCCTTCTCATCGACGGAAGTAGTTCCTTGATTTTTTTCCAGTTCTCTATTTTGTCGACAATTGATAACGCACTGCAAGAGCATTTGATTGAAAATATTAAAGCGCGCTTTACACATTTTTTTGTCTTCACTTCGGTAAAGGCGGACATTATTTCAGAAAACATACGGTGAGAAATCTCGGCAAACGTTTTCTTTCCTGATTCGGTAGTTTGAATCTATGTTACTATTTTCTTTTGCAGTGGAAAAAGTTAAAATGATTTAAGCTTATCAGTGAGTATTAAACTTTCCTTCACATCGTGCTTGGACATTCACTTTACAGTCTTTGCGGCTGCCCTTCAATTTCTGTACGTCCTCAGAGGAAATATATTTTCGGGATGTCTTTTCCCTTTTCCTGCCTGATTCGTCTTCAGTTTTTTTGGTAGTTCGACGCCTTTTTTGCACGCAAAACGTACATATTATGTGATTGTTTCAATATATAGAACGGCTTTTTTCATGTGAATGTCGCAATCAGTTTGATTAAGGACGTTCGTGCGAAAAACTTCTGCAATACAGATTTTTTTCATACTTTGGCTACAGTCAGATAATGAGTTACCTATGTCAGAAATGCAAAAAAAAAATGGGGGGTCACCGACTTCGTTTTCAAAATAAAGCACGTGGAAAACTACCCCAATTTTGACACATCGGCCCTCGCAACTCGACATGGCCTCAGTGCTTGTTAGTTGAAAAATATTAAAAATGATTCGCTGTAGACCGACTTTCTTAGTCAAATTTTATTTAAGTGGGACTGTCAAGTAAATAATGTGAGCTGGTGTCATCCTTTTAGTTAAACTCATCCTCTAAGATGGACTTTTGCGAACACCGTGCAGCTACAATAATAGCATAATTCGATGATGCGAGGGCAGAAAAGTTGAAAAAAATCAAACTTCCACAATAGAGATTTTCTTTAATGTTTCTCAAAACGTAGATTATTGACAGCGAAAGTGAATTAACAAAAGAAAATATGGGGTCACCGAACATTTAAGAGAGTTAAACCCGTGCATAGATACTAAGGTGCCCACTAGCGCTATATATCTCCACATTTCTCCAACAGCGCGCGCGCTCAATGCATGACGTGGCAGTGAATTGCGTGCGCAGTAAGAATGCGCAGAAACAATTAGCGCGAACGTCCTTAAATATTCTTAATATAATACAGATCGGAAATCTCGCCGTTGATCATCTGCGAAGTGAAACCGTCTATATAATGAAGGACTCAATATCTCGCCGTTGATCATCGGCGAAGTGAAACCGTCTGTTTAATGAAGGACTCAATATCTCGCCGTTGATCATCGGCGAAGTGAAACGGTCGGTGTAAAGTAGGCATCGATATCTCGCAGATATAAAAGGGGGTGGGATAGCCTGCGAGCAGGCTCTCTTTTGGGTTGTACGCGCGAGATGCGAGACGTGAGTGGCGAAGCCACGAGACGAGCGGCGAAGCCGCGAGAGCCCCGCCCACCTCCCCCCACGCTCTCGCGGCTTCGCCGCTCGTCTCGTGGCTTCGCCACTCGCGTTTCGCATCTCGCGCATAAAACCCAAACGAGAGCCTGCTCGCAGGCTAGGGGTGGGAAGGCCTGCACGACTCCTACTTCACGTCATAGTAAGACGCGCCTTAGATAACTCGGTCTTTCGACCAATTTAGCTTCTTGTATTTTAGTAGTGGGTTAAGTCTCAAAAAAACTTTAAAATGGAGACTGAATGGAGCCGTAAAAATGAAGGCGTCGCATTTTAAGGACTGTAACTGTATAAAGGTCATATCTGCTATTTGTGTGATGGACTCCTGTGGCTCTACGCCTGTTTGTAGTATTTGACCTTTGATCGTCTGTAACTCTTGGCATAGTAGATTTTTTAAATTTGGCTCGTTTACGGACTTGATAGGTTTTTCAGCCTCTCATGGTTAAATTTCTGACAATAAAGGAACCGAAATATTATCTGCAACTTGACGAGTTTCTCTGATTGTAGCGCCGGGCCCGGCTAATATTGTCTTAAAAACTCTGTTGCAGGATGTTGGGTTTCGCATCACGGAGTGTGATCTATAGACCCATTTCGTCAAGAAATTGAAGTTGTAGCTTCTTTAGAGCTATGCAACGTGTAATAGATGGCTGAACTCGGCTTCAGTCAAATATGTGTCAATATTAAACTCCTCTTGAAACTGTGAGTTTCATGTCTAGGAGCTAGATATCTTTCCTCCTGTTGCAGTCAGCAATTCCATTGACTGCGTGATCAAATATGCCAATATGTACAGGCAAGACCATGGTTTCGACCCTCCACATGGGTCTCATCAGTTGCCGGAATTGGCTTTGTGAGTTGCGCTTTATGCAAGCTCGTGTACTTTGCGAGAATGACAAGACATTCTGGCATAGGTTTCCCGTCGTGTATTTATACCCACTGTGCGGATCGAAAATCCTGGATTTTTATTGGCCAACTGCCAAATGTGGTTTTCGATCCTTTTCTGTTTGAAGCTTACGTGTGTTTGTCTAGGCTGCGTTCTTTCAAATTTTTAGCACTCTCTGTTAGGTTGTACATATCGTTCATAAACTGCGTAAACTGCAGTGTAGTTGCTTTGAATGTAGTACGCATTGTCCTGCTCACTTTGCTCTTCTGGTCCGAAAGTTTCGCTAAGGTGGCGCTTTTTTGACTGGTCTCCTCGGCGGGTCTGATCTTCTTTGGCGGGTCCGGATTCCTCGGTGAAGATATAAAAGGGGGTGGGAAGGCCTGCACGACTCCTACTTCTAGTCCTAGTCTTCGTGCAGGCCTGTCTACTTATTCTTATCACTTCAGACGCACTTACCTAGCCGTTGTACATCGGCGAGCTATCAGTGTTTCACATATACAGACGCATATACCTCGCCGTTGTACATCGGCGAGATACTAGTCTTTGTTATGTACAGACGCATATACTTCGCTGTTGCTCATCGGCGAGATATCAGTCTCTCTTATATACAGACGCACCTACCTCGCCGTTGTACATCGGCGAGATATCAGTGTTTCCGACATATACAGACGCATATACCTCGCCGTTGTACATCGGTGAGATATCAGTCTTCCTTATATACAGACGCACCTACCTCGCCGTTGTACATCGGTGAGATATCAGTCTTCGTTATATACAGACGCATATACCTCGCCGTTGTACATCGGCGAGATATCAGTGTTTCACATATACAGACGCATACACCTCGCCGTTGTACATCGGCGAGATATCAGTCTTCCTTATATACAGACGCATATACCTCGCCGTTGTGCATCGGCGAGATATCAGTCTTTCTTATATACAGAAGCACCTACCTCGCCGTTGTACATTGGTGAGATACCAGTCTTCGTTATATACAGACGCACCTACTTCGCCGTTGTACATCGGCGAGATATCAGTGTTTCCGACATATACAGACGCATATACCTCGCCGTTGTACATCGGTGAGATATCAGTCTTCCTTATATACAGACGCACCTACCTCGCGGTTGTACATCGGCGAGATATCAGTCTTTCTTATATACAGACGCACCTACCTCGCCGTTGTACATCGCTGAGATATCAGTCTTTATTATATACAGACGCATATACCTCGCCGTTGTACATCGGCGAGATATCAGTCTTTCTTATATACAGAAGCACCTACCTCGCCGTTGTACATTGGTGAGATACCAGTCTTCGTTATATACAGACGCACCTACCTCGCCGTTGTACATTGGCGAGATATCAGTGTTTCCGACATATACAGGCGCATATACCTCGCCGTTGTACATCGATGAGATATCAGTCTTCCTTATATACAGACGCACCTACCTCGCGGTTGTACATCGGCGAGATATCAGTCTTTCTTATATACAGACGAACCTACCTCGCCGTTGTACATCGGTGAGATATCAGTCTTTATTATATACAGACGCATATACCTCTCCGTTGTACATCGGCGAGATATCAGTCTTCGTTATATACAGACGCATATACCTCGCCGTTGTACATCGGCGAGATATCAGTGTTTCACATATACAGACGCATATACCTCGCCGTTGTACATCGGCGAGATATCAGTCTTCCTTATATACAGACGCACATACCTCGCCGTTGTGCATCGGCGAGATATCAGTCTTTCTTCTATACAGAAGCACCTACCTCGCCGTTGTACATTGGTGAGATACCAGTCTTCGTTATATACAGAAGCACCTACCTCGCCGTTGTACATTGGTGAGATACCAGTCTTCGTTATATACAGACGCACCTACCTCGCCGTTGTACATCGGCGAGATATCAGTGTTTCCGACATATACAGACGCATATACCTCGCCGTTGTACATCGGTGAGATATCAGTCTTCCTTATATACAGACGCGCCTACCTCGCGGTTGTACATCGGCGAGATATCAGTCTTTCTTATATACAGACGCAACTACCTCGCCGTTGTACATCGGTGAGATATCAGTCTTTATTATATACAGACGCATATACCTCGCCGTTGTGCATCGGCGAGATATCAGTCTTTCTTATATACAGAAGCACCTACCTCGCCGTTGTACATTGGTGAGATACCAGTCTTCGTTATATACAGACGCACCTACCTCGCCGTTGTACATCGGCGAGATATCAGTCTTTCTTATATACAGAAGCACCTACCTCGCCGTTGTACATTGGTGAGATACCAGTCTTCGTTATATACAGACGCATATACCTCGCCGTTGTACATCGGTGAGATATCAGTCTTCCTTATATACAGAGGCACCTACCTCGCCGTTGTACATCGGCGAGATATCAGTGTTTCACATATACAGACGCATTACCTCGCCGTTGTACATCGGTGAGATATCAGTCTTCCTTATATACAGACGCACCTACCTCGCCGTTGTACATCGGCGAGATATCAGTGTTTCACATATACAGACGCATATACCTCGCCGTTGTACATCGGTGAGATATCAGTGTTTCACATATACAGACGCATATACCTCACCGTTGTACATCGGTGAGATATCAGTCTTCCTTATATACAGACGCATATACCTCGCCGTTGTACATCGGCGAGATATCAGTGTTTCACATATACAGACGCATATACCTCGCGGTTGTACATCGGCGAGATATCAGTGTTTCACATATACAGACGCATATACCTCGCCGTTGTACATCGGCGAGATATCAGTCTTCCTTATAGACAGACGCATATACCTCGCCGTTGTGCATCGGCGAGATATCAGTCTTTCTTATATACAGAAGCACCTACCTCGCCGTTGTACATTGGTGAGATACCAGTCTTCGTTATATACAGACGCACCTACCTCGCCGTTGTACATCGGCGAGATATCAGTGTTTCCGACATATACAGGCGCATATACCTCGCCGTTGTACATTGGTGAGATATCAGTCTTCCTTATATACAGACGCACCTACCTCGCGGTTGTACATCGGCGAGATATCAGTCTTTCTTATATACAGACGAACCTACCTCGCCGTTGTACATCGGTGAGATATCAGTCTTTATTATATACAGACGCATATACCTCGCCGTTGTACATCGGCGAGATATCAGTCTTCGTTATATACAGACGCATATACCTCGCGGTTGTACATCGGCGAGATATCAGTGTTTCACATATACAGACGCATATACCTCGCCGTTGTACATCGGCGAGATATCAGTCTTCCTTATATACAGACGCATATACCTCGCCGTTGTGCATCGGCGAGATATCAGTCTTTCTTATATACAGAAGCACCTACCTCGCCGTTGTACATTGGTGAGATACCAGTCTTCGTTATATACAGACGCACCTACCTCGCCGTTGTACATCGGCGAGATATCAGTGTTTCCGACATATACAGACGCATATACCTCGCCGTTGTACATCGGTGAGATATCAGTCTTCCTTATATACAGACGCACCTACCTCGACGTTGTACATCGGCGAGATATCAGTCTTTCTTATATACAGAAGCACCTACCTCACCGTTGTACATCGGTGAGATATTAGTCTTCGTTATATACAGACACATATACCTCGCCGTTGTACATCGGCGAGATATCAGTGTTTCACATATACAGACGCATATACCTCACCGTTGTACATCGGTGAGATATCAGTGTTTCACATATACAGACGCATATACCTCGCCGTTGTACATCGGTGAGATATCAGTCTTTATTATATACAGACGCATATACCTCGCCGTTGTACATCGGCGAGATATCAGTGTTTCACATATACAGACGCATATACCTCGCCGTTGTACATCGGCGAGATATCAGTCTTCCTTATATACAGACGCATATACCTCGCCGTTGTGCATCGGCGAGATATCAGTCTTTCTTATATACAGAAGCACCTACCTCGCCGTTGTACATTGGTGAGATACCAGTCTTCGTTATATACAGACGCACCTACCTCGCCGTTGTACATCGGCGAGATATCAGTCTTTCTTATATACAGAAGCACCTACCTCACCGTTGTACATCGGTGAGATATTAGTCTTCGTCATATACAGACACATATACCTCGCCGTTGTACATCGGCGAGATATCAGTGTTTCACATATACAGACGCATATACCTCGCCGTTGTACATCGGCGAGATATCAGTCTTTCTTATATACAGAAGCACCTACCTCACCGTTGTACATCGGTGAGATATCAGTCTTCCTTATATACAGACGCATATACCTCGCCGTTGTACATCGGCGAGATATCAGTGTTTCACATATACAGACGCATATACCTCGCCGTTGTACATCGGTGAGATATCAGTGTTTCCGACATATACAGAGGCATATATCGCGCCGTTGTACATCGGTGAGATATCAGCCTTCCTTATATACAGACGCATATACCTCGCCGTTGTACATCGGCGAGATATCAGTGTTTCACATATACAGACGCATATACCTCGCCGTTGTACATCGGTGAGATATCAGCCTTCCTTATATACAGACGCATATACCTCGCCGTTGTACATCGGCGAGATATCAGTGTTTCACATATACAGACGCATATACCTCGCCGTTGTACATCGGTGAGATATCAGCCTTCCTTATATACAGACGCATATAACTCGCCGTTGTACATCGGCGAGATATCAGTGTTTCACATATACAGACGCATATACCTCGCCGTTGTACATCGGTGAGATATCAGCCTTCCTTATATACAGACGCATATACCGCGCCGTTGTACATCGGTGAGATATCAGTGTTTCACATATACAGACGCATATACCTCACCGTTGTACATCGGTGAGATATCAGTCTTCCTTATATACAGACGCATATACCTCACCGTTGTACATCGGCGAGATATCAGTCTTTATTATATACAGACGCATATACCTCGCCGTTGTACATCGGCGAGATATCAGTCTTCGTTATATACAGACGCATATACCTCGCCGTTGTACATCGGCGAGATATCAGTGTTTCACATATACAGACGCATATACCTCGCCGTTGTACATCGGCGAGATATCAGTCTTCCTTATATACAGACGCATATACCTCGCCGTTGTGCATCGGCGAGATATCAGTCTTTCTTATATACAGAAGCACCTACCTCGCCGTTGTACATTGGTGAGATACCAGTCTTCGTTATATACAGACGCATATACCTCGCCGTTGTACATCGGCGAGATATCAGTGTTTCACATATACAGACGCATATACCTCGCCGTTGTACATCGGCGAGATATCAGTCTTCCTTATATACAGATGCATATACCTCGCCGTTGTACATCGGCGAGATATCAGTGTTTCACATATACAGACGCACCTACCTCGCCGTTGTACATCGGTGAGATATCAGCCTTCCTTATATACAGACGCACATACCTCGCCGTTGTACATCGGCGAGATATCAGTGTTTCCGACATATACAGAGGCATATACCGCGCCGTTGTACATCGGTGAGATATCAGTCTCCCTTATATACAAAAGCGCACCTACCTCGCGGTTGTACATCGGCGAGGAGGTGGTTCTATATTAGATAACTTGTTAAATAATACATATTGCGAAGTTGGCGAATTTTGTCTCGTTCTGTATATTGAAACAGTCACATAATATGTGTTTGTCTGATCACCGGGAAAATCCTCGTCCGACGCATCTTCGCCACAGGATTTGTCTAAAATATTCTCACTGCCATCATCGGAATGACTTGTATAATCCTCATATCACCAGAGTCACTATCCAAGAAAGTTCTTCCCAAGGGCTTGCTTCAAATTTGGAAGTGACACAGATGACAGAAACTGAATTTCTTCATCTCCAACGAAGGTAATTTCCAACGCCACTGATTTTGTCTGTTTTTCTTTGCGCGGAGTCCTCGCAACATACACGCGCGTGTGGCACGCGCGATGGCGCAATTAATCTAAAAATTTGTAACGCCACAAATGAAAATGGTATTTAGTAACGGTCTCCGTCCCCGATTATGGCTCCTGATATAACACGGAAACAAGGTGAACCATTTGTTATTGTGAATTATTTCGCATTTGTGGAAATTAAAGCGCATTTGTTGCATTTTTCATACAAACCCTTATGTTTTGCCGAGGTTAATATATGCGCTCCTCTCATAGTGAGGTTGGGCTACCTGTGGTAGGAGGTCAGTCATTTCATCAATTCAAATGGATAGAATTTGTTGATAGATTGAGTTTCAAACGTTTTAGTCTCTATTAAAAGTGGAAAAGAAAATGCCTCGTGGCAGGAAAGCTCGCGTGTAAATGACGCAACTTTAAATTAGACAGGCACGCAAGTCCTAAGGAGAGCGTCTTCCAGATACAATGCGACCTCAACAGACGCCTTTTTTTAGCAAATACTAAGCTGAAATACCTGGCAAAAGGGTAGTTCTGTAAAAATTAAATTCTCCGTAGTTAACGTTTATTTAAAATCTAATGCCCTATACATACCCCAAAAAGAAACAAACAAGCAAATAAATAAAAAAATCAGGCTAGAGGCAGACTTCAAAGTTCTTCTGCAGTGGATCTTACTCCGCATTTGATATTAAATGGAGTATTGGTGGAAAGATACTTGGACATTGTGAGGAAGTAAACAATGTAGGAACGTTGAAATGGACTGTAACAGTGACAATGGAGTTTACGGAAAGTATTAGTTAAAAAAATATGAATAGTGTTGTTCGCGTTTTAGGACGGACGTTAAACGGAGAACAATAAGAAGAAGCAAATTAAGAAACCACTGGTGTGAAGACTAGAGGGCGGGACAGCATCAATCAAGTGTAACAAAATCAGGTAAGAAGAAGAAGAAGAAGATTTTGGAAAACGATAGGGGCCGGGCTGGGTTATGAATAGTAAGGGGACCAGGCACTGGGTACGGGATAGTGTATGGAAGGACAGTGAAAATGTTTGGGACCCACGCATCCCTCATGTCCCTCCGAGAAGGGGCATTCAACCGCCAACAACACCGCCAACAACACCGCCAACAAAACATTCATTGGCCGCTAGAGGCTTGGGCTCCAAAAACGTGGATGGAACTGTTCTTTATATAACCGGAGACGTAAACATTTTTTCACTTTTTTCGGCATTCTGAGAAGAATTCTTTTTCGCATTGATTTGAGCAAGCTTGAGCAAGCTTGCTGCCGTGAGCAAGAAGTCTACTTGTTGAAAACCAGTAACAATCAGTAATTGATCATCATTCAAATAGTTTATTTCCAGTTCATTGTGCTTTCGGGCAGCTAGAAATATTAAACCTTTGTTAGATACAAATCTGTTTCATCTTGTTCCTTATATTAGAAGGACGAGCCAAGCTTCTTTTGCTGCTTGAAACTTGAGGAAAGCGCTGAGCAAAATGCTTCGCCACATAGGTGGCTCTATTGTTTCCTCTCATGTGTAGAGGATTTTTCGTGAGAATTTCACCTCGCGTGGCGGTGAGGGAATATTAAATACGACAGATATTTTCCTCGCGGCTTCGAGGGGTGAAATTTTCACGAAATCCCAGGTGCACACGTAATAAAATAGCTGAGCCAGCTCTATGATAGCTCTAGGATAGTATCCTCGAGTGTGCGGCAGGCTTTAGACCCCAGTACGCGCTTTCATAATGGCTCGTAATGTAGCAGTTTTCTTTTTGGCTTATCAGACACACATCTAATTCAATAAAGGTTGCTTTGGGCATTGGGCAATTGCGCATTGGGAAGCTATTGTTTGGCGGTCACTCAAGCATAGCATTGCATTGTGTTCCGTATTCCCAAACGCCCGATGCCCAATTGCCAATGACCAATTGCCAAAGCAAACTTTATTGAATTAGGTATATACATTCATACTGAGTACGATACAACGCGTGTACAACACTGAAGCTTTAGCTTAGCCATGTATCGCTCATTTGCTGCGGCTAAATCATCTTCTGCATTTTTGTATTTTAAAATTATAAATGACCAGCTAGGGACAATTTCTTTTTTGTTTTGCTTAATTGTTTTGACACTCTAAAGAGTTCTTAAACCTTTCTTAAATTGATCCACTAGTGTATTGCATCATCTGAGCTTTGTCTCCACTTTACAAGGAGACAATTTCAACCGTTTCACTTTTAAAATCTTATTTCGTAATACATATTTAGCTTTGACTATCTTTTTAGCGTTCCCTGCTGTCTCACAGCAGCTGTTGCTGTTGTTGTTGTTGTTGTTGTTGTTTTTTCACTCGGTTTTCCCCCATCTGCTTACTTCCACTGAAATAAGTAAGACATGGCATCACCTCTACCAGTTGATTCTAGCTAAAATGAAATAATGTCTTCCTCGCTCTCGGGAAATGCAACATCGCAAATCTTCTGCAACTTTAAAGTCACGCGATCTGGAAACAAGAAGAAAGAGACAGTGTTGTTCAGCGGCGTTGCCAAGTACTTCGTGTAACCGGTATGCCGGGAGTACACCGTCTACATAGAGCGGTCAAACGCACCGGCACACGTGCAATTCCAACCAAACTAACATCAATGTTACATTTGTCCCAGATTTATTAACTTCTTTTAAGCCAAAAGATTAGAAATCTATTGAAGACGGAGACTTTCTTGCGCCGAATTGGCTCGTATTCGTAGTTTAGTGGCCTCTTTTCAACCTTTTGGCTATTGTTTCTGTAATGTATTTTGGGCTTGTCCCCGGTGCACATCACGCTTCACACCCTACAAAATTCAAGACAACAAAAGCAACAACTGGGATCGGCACTGGGTGAATGCTTTTGATCGCACCTGATACAACAAACACAAACGCTAGGGTGCCTGGAAGAACAGGAAAACGCGTGCAATTTACTTGCAAAACCTCGTGCAAAGTTGGTTAGCCAATCAGAACAAAGTTGGTCGGATTTCTCCACCAATCAGTTTACTAAAGAAAACAGCAAGTTTGCTCTGATTGGTTAACTTAATCAGCGCGAAATGTTCAAATAGCAGACAAACAATGGTTGTTTGCCATGGTGCCATGCACACGAGGAGACTGCTTAGCACAAAGCTGTATCAATGGGAGGTTGAAAAAATGTCTTGTCCAATTGAATTCACTCTGAAAACCAGGTAGGAAAAAAAGGGAAAATCAATTAAAAATTACTGAATAAAATTCACTAATTTCTCACGTAAAAGGTTATGAAACTTACCCACAAAGCGAAGAAACTTTTTTGGAGCCTTCTTATATCGCACAAATACCAAGTAGAACGGAATCCCTGTTGAAATGAACAACAGACAGAAAAAAGATTGTAGTGGCGCTTCATAGATCGGCGCAATAACCAAGAACGCTGACACCAGTACCATGAAGATGGGAATTCCAATCCATACCTAGAGAAAGAGTTTAAACATACTAGTTTACGTTGGGCCTCATAAATTGCATTACCATTGTTAACGTGAAACGTTCTCTTTACAAGCCTTGTAGCCCAAAACAGTTGAAAATTACTCCTCGGTTGCTGCCATACGGATCACACTGATATTACCATAAGAAAGTGCTGCTCAGTAGCACAGGCGAAAAAACTTTACCGGAGCTTACTTATTTCACACAAACACCAAGTAGAAGGGAATCCCCGTTGAAACGAACAACAGGGAGAAAAACGGCTGCTTTAGAGTTTATCAATCACGGCTCAAAAGATAGAGCCACCTTGTACAACATAATACCTGCACCAAGTGCAAAACGCCGCTCAAGAGCTTTCAATAAAAAATGTATTGTTCAGTTTTTTTAAAGTTTTGACCCAAAATCAATAAAACTGTCTTAATTATTTTGTTTTACTTACCGGATTTATCCACAGCCTTAAAAGTTCAAACCTCAAGACTCACACCAGGTTTGTTTTAAGAAGAGAATCTTACCTTATAAGGTCGCCTATCGTTTGGTCTTTTGTACCTAAACCACAAGAGGCTAGAGATGGCGGTTCCATAACATAACCAGCCAAAAAAACTGAAGTAATTCAACAGCGATTCAAACGACGTGGAGTCAGGAATTAACATCAGCCATGAAATGATACTCTGGTAAAAAAAAGGAAGAAGATATTTACAGTTACAGTTATAATTTAATTGGACGATGATGCATACTGTACCCTTGTGCGCTTGAAAAAAAAAATATTTTGCCTATCAAGGGCACATGCGTACTCAGTACCAAAAATCGTAACAAATTGTTGCTAAAAACGCTAGAAACCATTGAAAAATTAAAATTCAAAGTGGTGATGGAGGTGGCAGCAGTATTGAATACCTTCGGATGGGGCACATTCTAATTTTTTCGCAGCCACTTAAATGGAAGAAAAGTTGATCTCAGCATGATGCCTTGCTCTAGCCATCGAAGCTAAGTTTATTTGGTGGCAATGCGTCGTATTCTTTTTCTTTTTTCCCCTCGTGGGGTGTAATGCGCTACCCTGAATGGCGGGGCAGAGACTGGTAACTAGACCTACCGAGAACACCATTGCTAGGAGTGGCGTCCGCCTCTTGGTGTGAATCATAGCTAGGAATTGCGGAAGGTGACCCTCTCGAGCTGCAGCAAAAACCAGTCTGAAAAAGAATTCCATTTTAAAATGTCTGTGGAGTTCTCTTGTATTTCGAAGGAGTTAAAGCTCCTCTTCAGAGTACGTTAAAGTACATTAGAGCTTAGAGGTTACCGAGAGCGAAAGATTATTCTGACGTCAATTTTTCGAGCAGATTCAAATTGTTTCACAGTGCACGGGAATGGC
Organism: Siderastrea radians; assembly: GCA_964017195.1. NCBI lineage: Eukaryota > Metazoa > Cnidaria > Anthozoa > Scleractinia > Rhizangiidae > Siderastrea > Siderastrea radians. The sequence continues at coordinate 1,383,471 of OZ024895.1, forward strand.
TGACAGCGCGTGAGAATTGCAGGGCAAATTCTACTCCCTGTTATTAGTCGGATTTGTCTTCGGTTGTCCCGAATTCAATTCCTCTAAGCTTTGTAAAAAGCCAATTGGCCAGCCTTCAGTCAGAGGAGATTCTCAAAAATATGTTAGGTATGTTTGTATCAAATATTTGGTTTACATGCACGGCTCCACAACCTTCTAGCTTAAACACAAACTATGTATAACTTTTTTCTCAAGATTACGAGTTCAAACACTCCAACTCGCATAGCCTGCGTACCAAGCGTTTCCGTACGTAGCCTTAGACGCATTTTTCGCTTTTTGGCCGCGTAGAAATTGGTGCGAGTGCAAAATAATTGCGAGGTGGGCCCTCGCTCCAATTTTTACTTGGCCAAAAATCGGCTACGCAGGCTACGCAGGCTATTCAACTCGTTAATTCCCGCCAAATTTCTTGCGTGCATCCAGAATACCGGCACCCTTTCTAGCCATTAGATGTTACCCTTACCTTCCTCCTGCAAAAGTGTTGCCATTAGCAGCACCAAACGTAGAACAGGCGACGAGAACTGGAATGGTCCACGCCATTACACCGTATAACCGGTTTGCAAGGGTCTGTTGACAGACGCAAAAATAATATTGACTGAAATGACGAATGAATTGGGTAAAAACTCGAAAGGAAGTCCGATTGCACGAGGTTGTTGTATTCAACTGTTCAACGCTTTTCGCCCTTCTGCCAGTTTTGTAAGTGATTAAAGCAGTGAAGGCGCAGTGGTGAGAGCACTCGCCTCCCACCAATGTGGCCTGCGTTCAATTCCCGGTGTCATATGTGGGTTGAGTTTGTTGTTGGTTCTCCTCCTTGTTTCGAGAGGTTTTTCTCCGGGTACTCCGGTTTTCCCCTCTCCTCAAAAACCAACATCTCCAAATCCCAATTCGATCCGCAGCCCGAGGGCCACAAGTTTGTCAATCCCAGACTGTTAGGTGCCATCAGCCCGTTAAACAAAGTTAATTAATTTATTTTTATTTTATTAGAACTTCTAGCTAGGCACGTTGTTTATTTAACCTTCTTTGTACTTTGCTTAACTCAACAGCTTCCTAATAGGACCGAAGAGCAAGCAAAACAAATAACAACGGGGGGGAGGGGGGGAGGTTAAAAGCGCATTAAAAAGTATGACCTTGGAAATTAAACGCATTAGTGTGGAAGGAGTATGAGAATAGTTGTCAGCAGCCTCGTTCCCAGTTGTCCTCGGCGAAATATCAACTGTGACGTCACCCGACGATTCTCTATCGTGCTAGGTTCCAAGCCTCCCTCAGTCACTCGATAACGCATTAAGGCCTGGGGACGAGGCTAAGTTATCAGAAAACCCTTGCTACTCACCACAGCAACAGCGTCAGTCTCAAGAATTTCTTGTGGTGTTAACGCTGTGACGTATCCAATGTTCACCAACAAATAACACACTGTGACGAGTGGAATGCCGATCCAAATGGAGAGGGGAAGATTTCTAAAAATCAAATTATAAGATGTCGGGCTGTTGTCAGTTAAAAGTCAAGGTAGCGATCAATGAAAGGCTGAAAAAACTATCGGATTCTTATGTGTAACACTCGAACTGTGCGATTTGTTTGTTTGTTTTTTGCGTTCCTTACCTGTTAGGATTCTTTATCTCTTCCGTGAAAAAGTTCAACTGATTCCTTTAAAAGAAAGAAAAAAATGTGTTTGAAAGTGTCCAAGTCGGCTTGACTTATAAGTCTGTGAATGAGATGGTCAATTTTGGGGTACCCTGATACCTTAGGTGAGACCATTCAAGTCAAAGCTACTGAGTAGTACGTTCCTGTTTTATTGTTTATTATGTTGTACAAGGTGGTTCTAAGTATTGAGTCTGCGGATTAAATCCAAAAGTGTGACCATTCAAATGAAGGATAGTAGAGAGGTAAGCATCACGTTTACGGTAAACGCGAACGGCAAAAATACCACGTGACCATGTGTTTTCCGCCATTTTTCACGTTTGCTGTTAGCCGTTTTCAACGCAAAGAGGCCTGTTTTCGCATTCGTTAAGAACGTGAGTATTTATTTGAAGTTTTAGAATCTTTCTGCTACAATTATCAGCCTGTGGTTAAGCCCAGGGATGTTTTATTCATTTTTCTACGTAAACTTTCCAGTTAACTGTCAGCGTTAGCACAAAAAAGGAAGAAAAAAAGTGCAAGATATCGAATTGATGTTTGGCTGTCACCTTCCCAGAGGATGTCATCTCTTATGAAAAAGGCGCTCAAATTATGCAGTTACGTCAAAACATACCAGTGGAAACCACATTCAACCGGCAATTAATATTTTACTTGACAATTAGAAAGTTGCTTTTTTGTGTATCCCAGCTTTTAAGAGCCGTTGTCAGTAACTTTCGAGAATCCGGCGACAGAGCCGAAAATTCAAATTTCTTTTTATTTGTCCAAAAGAACTCTTTTAGTGAACTATTTTCAAAAATAATATTAAAAAGTTCCAGCGAGTTTTTATTTTGGCAAAAAAACGGAAAGTTCGAAATTGGCCTAAACGGGCCTTCGGACCTGATGTAAATTATGCAAATTAGTACATTTTTAAAACGCTCGTACAAGACAACGAAAACTTCCCTGAAATTAATCTTTTCACAGTTTTTTAGACATCTTTTGAACTTGCTTTCAAAGTAAACTTTACGTCGATCTAAACGTTCTTTTCTTGATATCCACGCGCGTAAAGAGTACAGTATTTTCTATTCCGTTGATACACTGAATTTTACCAATTTTTAGAAGACCATATCATCGGGGGTATACGAATATCAAGGTCATAAAAGGGCTCTTTGGAATTGGAAATGCCTGTTCTTTATCATATTAAAATATTTAGTTTGGCCCGTGAAAAGGAAGAGCGCGAGGTGAAAATATGTGGAGTGCTCTTTGACAGATTTCGCCATTTCTTTACTGTACTCCTATTTCAAGTCACATATGCTTTTCAGACACAACGGTCGACGTTTCTGGTCTGTACCATACTGCTTTTATACTGAAAGTAAGCTAAAGCATTTCCTTATCTTAAATCTAGTTACAAAGCAATGTTTTGACTTTATTTTAACGCGAGTTTCACATAATAGAACAATTAGACGATGAAAGATCCCTGTCGACAATGTGATGTTTTGATAACGCGATGTTACCCTGTCGCACGAATATTTCGCTTTTCAGACTTTTCCAAACTAACTATCGTTACTTTAGGGCAGATATTAAAATTTCAAATGTTTAAGTACGTGAATTCGAGTAAAAAGAAACCTTGAATAAATATGCCATAGATAAAAGAATTCGGCGGGCATAGATGCTATCAGAAATCTCCTTATGCAAATGAAAAGGCGTCTGCGCGATGTTTTTGTGTTGCTTTATAAGACTTAGACGCTGGCGCGTAAATAGCATGTTTTTGCAGTCCACTTGCTAAAATAGATTTGCCAATGAAGCTTATTAACTTTGATATTTGTTTGTTAAGATTTTTTTGAAAATATAATGGAATCTGTGAGGCCATTCACACTGACTTATTCCGCGATCAGAAAAGATAACTCTATAACCAGACTTAAAAAATCATTCCACTGTTAAGCTATACGGTGATTTACTTACTTGCAATGTTTGAATGAGTTTCTGTTCCCTCACAAAGCAATCCTTAGCTGACATTTCGTACAATGGGCACGTCGGACAAAAATGATCAATGCCGGCCAAAAGCGAGTTGCATGTTGCGTGACAAGTGAAATGTGATACAGTAGCGCGGGGGAGAAATGACCAGGAAATGACTGTCAATATTTGCGTTCCTTATGACAGCTTTTCTTTCTTTCGTTCGTTCCTTCTTTATTAAAAAAAACAAACGTTTCAAGTTATGCTCGATGAATTAAAACAAGAAACACGATAGTTTCATATTCTATTCAGTCATGATGTGAAGTCAAAAAAATCTATCCTGTGTGAATTTTGGGGATGCTTTTTATGGAGCCAGTAATTCAGGCCAATTATTTATTTATTTATTTTATTTTTAAATTTTTATGTAACTTTTATGTTAACGGTCCTGTAACGTATTTACTCATTTTACTCTTGTAGCCCCTGAAGAAGGCTTGTCTTGCAAACCGAAATATCGTGCAAATTGTTGTTACATACATTTTTTTACTTTACGTATTTCGTCTTCTGTGTCTTTCTTTGACTGCCGTAAGGATCATTCGTTCCGTATATTTTTTTAGGGGAAGGGGATCCTGGCGCACGAGCGTGGAGGGAGCGAGAACGCAACAAGATTTTCCCGCCTCTCTTGGTCTCCCGAAGTCGCTGTATCAAACGATAAACAAGCTAACGCCCTCAAATAAACCGGCGTTTCCCAACGATACATAGCCTGCGTAGCAGTCGTTTCTGTTTCCTTTTAGCCAAGCGAAAGAAGTGTGAGGCAAGCGGGATACGCGCGAGGGCATGGGGCGAAAAAGAGGAAAACAATTAGAAGCGGGGAAGTGGTGAGGGGCTAGACGATACATCATGAATCGCCGTTGCGAAACGGCCGAGTTCCGTCGCGAAGAAATTGGCAACGGTGATCTGGCAAATTGGCAAAATTCGCAACGGCGATCCATGATGTATCGTCGGGAAACACCGGTTTAGTTGAGGGCGTTAGTTTGTTTATCGTTTGATACAGAGACCTGGGGAGAGGCGGGAAAATCCTTCCCGCTATCTTGTCGAGTTTCCGCTCAATCCCTCCGGCTCTCGCGCACCAGGATCTCCCTCCCCTCCGCACCCCCTCCTCCTGTTTCTAGAGCTTTCCTAGTAGTCGTTCCTCCTTATGTGGAAAACTTTTATCTAATGTACACGTACGCTCTACTTCAGTTCTTTTCCAAAACTATTAACCTCATCCGGACCAATTTCTAATGACTTCAGGTGTGGGTGAACGTCCTTATTGCAATCTCTAAGCGTAACACATTGCAAATCATGTGGATCTCTTGACCTTGCTCCGCACAGCGAAGTGAGGCGAAATAAGGACGAAAGACTGCAAGTTGCCATTGTGAATTTACATAATAGCTCTCCGAACAAAATGTTACTTTCAAAAGGTATTGCAGTTTCGAAACTGCTGTGTTTTGTTGATTTTCAGATTAGTTCGTTCAGTTTGACTGACAAGGCTTTATTTAAACACCGGACCTTCTGAATTACTGGCCCCATAAAAAGCATCTCCAAAATTCGCACAGCATAGATTTTTTTGGACTTCGCATCATAAATAGATAATGAAACTATCGTGTTTCTTGTTTTAATTCATCGAGCATAACCTGAAAGGTTTATTATTATTATGATTAAAGAAGAAACGAATGAAAGAAAGAAAAGCTGTCATACGCTTAGAGATTGCAATAAGGACGTTCACCCACGCCTGAAGTCATTAGAAATTGGTCCAGAGGAGGTTCCTCGATAGTTTTGCAAAAGAAGTAGAGCGAACGTCTACATTAGTTAAAAGTTTTCCACATAAAGAGGAACGACTACTAGGAAAGCTCTAGAAACAGGAGGAGGGGGTGCGGAGGGGAGGGAGATCCTGGCGCGCGAGAGCCGGAGGGATTGAGCGGAAACTCGACAAGATAGCGGGAAGGATTTTCCCGCCTCTCCCCAGGTCTCTGTATCAAACGATGAACAAACTAACGCCCTCAACTAAACCGGTGTTTCCCGACGATACATCATGGATCGCCGTTGCGAATTTTGCCAATTTGCCAGATCACCGTTGCCAATTTTTTCGCGACGGAACTCGGCCGTTTCGCAACGGCGATTCATGATGTATCGTCTAGCCCCTCACCACTTCCCCGCTTCTAATTGCTTTCCTCTTTTTCGCCCCATGCCCTCGCGCGTATCCCGCTTGCCTCACACTTCTTTCGCTTGGCTAAAAGGAAACAGAAACGACTGCTACGTAGGCTATGTATCGTTGGGAAACGCCGGTTTATTTGAGGGCGTTAGCTTGTTTATCGTTTGATACAGCGACTTCGGGAGACCAAGAGAGGCGGGAAAATCTTGTTGCGTTCTCGCTCCCTCCACGCTCGTGCGCCAGGATCCCCTTCCCCTAAAAAAATATACGGAACGAATGATCCTTACGGCAGTCAAAGAAAGACACAGAAGACGAAATACGTAAAGTAAAAAAATGTATGTAACAACAATTTGCACGATATTTCGGTTTGCAAGACAAGCCTTCTTCAGGGACTACAAGAGTAAAATGAGTAAATACGTTACAGGACCGTTAACATAAAAGTTACATTAAAAATTTAAAAATAAAATAAATGAATAAATAAATGGCCTGAATTACTGGCTCCATAAAAAGCATCCCCAAAATTCACACAGGATAGATTTTTTTGACTTCACATCATGACTGAATAGAATATGAAACTATCGTGTTTCTTGTTTTAATTCATCGAGTATAACTTAAAACGTTTGTTTTTTAATAAAGAAGGTACGAACGAAAGAAAGAAAAGCTGTCATAAGGAACGCAAATATTGACAGTCATTTCCTGGTCATTTCTCCCCCGCGCTACTGTATCACATTTCAATTGTCACGCAACATGCAACTCGCTTTTGGCCGGCATTGATCATTTTTGTCCGACGTGCCCATTGTACGAAATGTCAGCTAAGGATTGCTTTGTGAGGGAACAGAAACTCATTCAAACATTGCAAGTAAGTAAATCACCGTATAGCTTAACAGTAGAATGATTTTTTAAGTCTGGTTATAGAGTTATCTATTCTGATCGCGGAATGAGTCAGTGTGAATGGCCTGATTCCATTATATTTTCAAAAAAATCTTAACAAACAAATATCAAAGCTAATAAGCTTCATTGGCAAATCTATCTTAGCAAGCGGACTGCAAAAACATGCTATTTACGCGCCAGCGTCTAAGTCTTATAAAGCAACACAAAAACATCGCGCAGACGCCTTTTCATTTGCATAAGGAGATTTCTGATAGCATCTATGCCCGCCGAATCCCTTTATCGTAAAGTGACTTAATGGCATATTTATTCAAGGTTTCTTTTTACTCGAATTCGCGTACTTAAACATTTAAAATTTTAATATCTGCCCTAAAGTAACGATAGTTTAATAGTTTGGAAAAGTCTGAAAAGCGAAATATCCGTGTGACAGGCTAACATCGGGTTATCAAAACATCACATTGTCGACAGGGATCTTTCATCGTCTAATTGTTCTATTATGTGAAACTCGCGTAAAATAAAGTCAAAACATCGCTTTGTAACTAGATTTAAGATAAGGAAATGCTTTAGCTTACTTTCAGTATAAAAGCAGTATGGTACAGACCAGAAACGTCGACCGTTGTGTCTGAAAAGCATATGTGACTTGAAATAGGAGTACAGTAAAGAAATGGCGAAATCTGTCAAAGAGCACTCCACATATTTTCACCTCGCGCTCTTCCTTTTCACGGGCCAAACTAAATATTTTAATATGATAAACAACAAGCATTTCCACTTCCAAAGAGCCCTATTATGACCTAGATATTCGTATACCCCCGATGATATGGTCTTCTAAAAATTGGTAAAATTCAGTGTATCAACGGAATAGAAAATACTGTACTCTTTACGCGCGTGGATATCAAGAAAAGAACGTTTAGATCGACGTAAAGTTTACTTTGAAAGCAAGTTCAAGAGATGTCTAACAAACCTTAAAAAGATTAATTCTAGGCAAGCTTTCGTTGTCTTGTACGAGCGTTTTGAAAATGTACTAATTTGCATAATTTACATCAGGTCCGAAGGCCCGTTTAGGCCAATTTCGAACTTTCCGTTTTTTTGCCAAAATAAACACTCGCTGGAACTTTTTAATATTATTTTTGAAAATAGTTCACAAAAAGGGTTCTTTTGGGCAAATAAAAAGAAATTTGAATTTTCGGCTCTGTCGCCGGATTCTCGAAAGTTACTGACAACGGCTCTTAAGGTGTTTACGCCTAGTTTAGGAAGAAATGTTTCACTTTAAAACGACGGACGGCAAAAGGCAGATTGACGTTTGCCGTCTGCCGTAAACGTGATGCTTAATATCTCTTAAGTAGAAGCACCCGGTTGTAGATGATAGATGGATGGACAGATAGATAGTTTACTAAAAGTATTTACATAAGCAGCCTACTAAGGCTGAATTGCGTAAATTTACAGTTCATTCTACTGTACATAGTTGAGTCCAGCCTAGTACCCAGGTGTTCTACTCCCCCTCACTCGACTTGGCGCGAAATGTCATGACATCACCGGTGACATCACGAAATTTCGCGCCAAGTCGAATGAGCGAGAAGAGAACGCCTGGGTACTAGGCTGAGTTGAGTGAAGGTGAGATCTAAAGACACCGCCCTCACCGTAATGCATGGTTCAATTCTACCTGTTACCGTGTCCCCCCCGGGCATACCCCCGGGGATTTGCAATTTTGTTCTCATTTGGCGGTCTATTTCCCACCCCCGGGCACGCAGAAAGAGACAATTCCCCACCCCCGGGACTCCTCATCGACCACAAATACGCTGTTTTGTGTACAAAGCATAGATTACGATATTGATTTCCGTACAATAGCAAAACCAGACGTTTTGATAAGAACTTAAACGCTTTTCTAGAGTTTCTTGAACGAAGGACACTACATGTATAATGTAATAAAAACATGAACACTATATTTGAAAAAGAAAACTGAAGAAAAACGCAATCGAGAAAGTATAATGGCATACGGCTAGCGAGTAAAGAATTGGTCTTCATCACGTGATTTATTCTAAATATAGCACATACGCACAAGAGGCCCGTGAAAAAATTGAGTTTTTCTTAGCTTGTTTCATAAGAATGAACACTGGATTGAGACCTCTGTTTAATATAAAGCCGTGCATAGTATATACACAAATACGCTGAAGAAATATTTCTTTGTTTGTGACGAACGCCATCCATTCGAGTACGCATCAAACGCACATTCGTTTAACAATTTAAAATAAAAGTACCTTCGAACACAGATTTTAATTTTGAGATTATTCTTCTCTAACCAGTCTGCTGCAAATTCTAGAGATTCTCAATGGAAATAGGCAGTCTTTTCCACGCGGTCAGGCGTCAACCGAGAAGTGATGTACTTCACAAGAACAACAAGAAGTTATTTTCGATTTGCCCCGCCCCCCTCCCCCCGAGACAAGACGGCTTCAAAAAATTCCCCACCCCCGGGACCGAAGGGCTGGACTTGTCCCCGGGGTTGCCCGGGGGGGATGGTAACAGGTAAAATTGAACCATGCATAACGGGACATACGACAAGTTTATTGTTTGCCTTTAAAGGTAGCTGATTTAATGAGGTTTTTTGTGAAACCCTTACTATGTTTCCAAGTTTACTGCTTATGTGAAACAAAAAGAAAACTGCATATTAATACAAAATTCCTCTTTTTACTCACCAGCCATCATACGGAAATAAGCCGTTGTAAAAGGCGAAGGCTAGCTTTCCAATATTCCAACTGGTTCCCTCAAATCCATTTACTAAAGAAGAAGTATGCCCTACAATAAACAAGTGGTTGCCATTTTTAGTGAATATCGTTGTCATGACTTACGAATGGCTACTTTTTTGCACAAATTCCTTACACAGTAACTGATGAAGCGAATAAGGCGGGCCTGGAATGGGCTAGGAATAGTATACTAGAATACTCTTTTTAAATTACCCAGTATACGTCTACCTACTAATGGAAGCACAATGAAACAGGGTGGAAATAGATTTCATGAGCTTGTATCACTACTGAACCAAGACTGCTTCCTCCAACCTCGTTCCCAGGGTCTCTCTTCTTTCCCTCTCTCTCTCGCTCCAGGGGACGGAAAGAAGAAAGACCCTAGGAACGAGGTTGTGGTTCCTCAACCTAACAAAGAATTAGTGACGTGTCTCACCTTGCCCTAAGCGCACCAGCCCCGTTACTATCAGCATCACAATGGCGATCATTTTGGCGGCAGTGAAGACAATCTGCATTCGAGTCGCCCATTTTACGCTCGCGCAGTTTACGAATGTGATGATCCCTGTAGATTCGAGAATACATTAAGCAGTTATTGAGCAAACACCCAACGCAAGTTGACACAAGTTCTTTTCATTATTGTTTTCTTTGGTTTGGCTGCCAAGGCTGTACTGAAACAACTTTTTAACAAATTTTGTCTAACTTGCATGCAGTTGTGAGTTCGTTTGACCACCTGTCGCAAGAGCTGTAAGTAGGGTAATGCGACACAATTAGTTGCACGAAAAGTTGCCCGGTAAAACATACCACGCAACGGAAAAATCCCACAATTTTGCGCCAAACCAATCATTGGGAAAAGTAGAACCGAGATTGGCTTCTACTTGCTTCTACCAATAATTGTGAGAAAAGGCCATTGCGGGACTGTTGTGCCGAATTTTGTCGTAAGAGCTAGAAACGTTACCGCCCTTCAATTAGCCTTGTTTACCGACGCGTGAAATGTATGTGGAGCCAGACTTCACAAACAAAGGTCACCTGACGCTCAAATAATGACTTAAAAGATGGCAAATCTCCAACGCCATGAGCTTTTAAGTTAAGTGTGGAAAATGCGTATAATCGCGAAACAAACAAACAATAAAGTGTAAGATCTAAAGTTTGATCATTTTGCGTGATGTGAGAGGGGATATACACTAGAGGTGACGTCGTTACCAGCCAGCCGTGATCCTCATCGCAAGTGATCACGCGATGGTAGTTCTAAAGTGTGAACAGGCTGAAAGTCAACAAAGAGAAATTGCGTGACAAAACCAACTAAAATGCACCACTTACATGATGAACAGGATTAAGGGTTAAGAGCAATATGTCGTAACATGTTTTTGAATGCAGTAAACGGATATCAAAATAAAGTAAAAATTTCCCCTTACCTAAAGCAGCCGCTGCTAAAATTTTAACCAAAGGGACAAGATCTTCACGGCCGCCACAACCAGGGAAAAATGGCTCGATAACATACGCTCCAAAAACTAGCAGAATCATTATACCCGAGGGCTTCACAAACAACACGAAAACGTACGAGTAGAGAAAGGCTGGCAGGGGTCCGTACGCCTCCATTAGATAGGGGTACTCGGCGCCTGATTTTGGTATCAGTGTGCCTAACTCGCAGTAAGATAAAGCACCGAATAGAGCGATTAATCCGCATAATGTCCACATGACCAATAACATTCCTACTGAACCAACGTACAGCAAGATCCATTTTGGAGTCGCGAAGATGCCCGAGCCAATTATTGTGCCTACGAGGAGGGCGATCGCGCCCGGAACTCCAACAGAGCGTTTTAGGGAGACAGGTTTACCACTCCTCTTGATATCGGGCTCACCATTCGCGCCGAGGTTAGCTTGTGCTGCTGGAGAATTAATCCCTGCCATGGTCATGGAATAGTAGTTTAGGATGAGCTTGAGACTGTCACGAATTGTTTTGTGGTGGACACGCAACAAGTGTCTTGCAGGGGAGGGGTGGGTGATTGGGTTGGGGCTCCACCGCTTTTGACGAGGGGTTATCACTCAGGCCCTATTAAGGAGTGCATGCATGTCCGCCGTCGGGATTTCGGCAAATTGCTTTTTTTTTCTGTCCACGGATCCATCGTAGCGTTTTTTCAAACTCGTCAATCGGGCAAGTACGTCAGAAAAGATACTTGCCCTGACAAAATTTTGCTTGCCCGTTCAGTATTACGTAATTATTAAAATACAGTAAAAAAAAGTTAAAGTTAACAACAGGTGAGTGGAAAGATTGCATTTTATTTTCAATATGTTACCGAAACAGCACCGCAGTAAGGCTCCCGTCAAACTTTTTCATTTTACCAATTCAACTCCACGGACTTAAAAGATAGACCTACTTTGCATGTCAAATGTTCACTGTTTAACATTTGATTTGCGCATTTACTTTTCGATCAAACTTTTAATTTTGATGAAACTGTAACAATAATAAAAATGCATGCTTTTGTTGCTCTTGTTCGTACTTAGGACTTTGCTCGGAAGATTCACTTTTTTTGTCTTCCGCGGTGGTGGCGACACTTTGTCAAAGTAGCGCCACATTTTGCAAAACTCATGTGCAGCCAAAGGGCGAGAGTCTTTGTGTTTGCATATTGCTGCAGTACATCAGCAATATGCAAGAGAGAGTACTGCATGAGGTATCGTACGAGCAACGAAACGAAGTTTAAATTTTCTGTTCACTACAGTACGGAATCACTGAATGGCTGGTGGACGTTCAAAACACGGGTACATTGACTGAGGAGAAATTGAAGAAAAAATTTTGCTCCTTAAAACTTACTCGTCCGCCGGACGAGTTTGTAATTTTTGATACTCGTCTTTATAGTCGTCTCGGACGACCTGACGACTGCTAATATGGATCCCTGTCTGTTCCTGTCGCAATTTCATGGCAGCGGACTTGTCGGTTGTTGCCATTTTATTTCGTTCATGTCACTGTTACAACGTTGTCACTTTTCCAAATTTCACCTTTAGGGTTGTCGGAATTTTATCCTTAGGGTTGTCAGAATTTTACTCCAAGGGTTATTGGAATTTTACCCTTAAAGGGCCTCATCACTGAAATCACAGTGATTTACATTTACAGATTAATCAGTCTCCATAGTAAAAAGAACACAACTCCAACGTAGAATAAAGGGACAAACGTAAAAAGTTAGCAAACAGATTGGCGAATTTGGTGGGCAGGGGAGGGGTGATTTTATTACTTCTTTTCATGCACAGTTTGAAACACAGTTGACATAGTTAAAAATAGCAGGGCATCAAGTGACAAATGACACTCAGAAAATAGGAAAATAGGAATGACAGTGGCCAAAAAATAGGGAAAAAAATAGGAATTCTTACCCCAAAATAGGACTGAAAAAAAAATAGGAAGCTTCCTTTGAGTTTTATCCTCTTAAAGGGGCACTGTCACGGGCAACCTGCTGCCTTGAGGTCAATTCTGTACTAAAAACATTGTTTAGTACCTTTAATTGTACTAAATATGCTCCTGCATAACTACGAAGATAAAAAATGAAATTTAGCAGGGAGAGCAAACCATAATAATTTGCTTGCGATTTTTTCAAGACACAGCTTGAGAACTTGAAAAAATTGGCTAATTTTTTCAAGTTTCAATCCATTCCCATCCTCACCACCCATAACAACAGATGACAGTAAAATGCTCAGTGCAGTAATATAGTCCTTGGCAAAAAACTAGACCATTATTTTTGGGTTGACAAGTTTTTTGAAGTGATACTAGAATAGCGTGACAGTGCCCCTTTAACACTCCCTGCCCCAACAGCACCTATGTTCCACAACCCAGTGCTTTAATATTTAAGACACAATGGCATACATCCTCAATGTAATTTACACGAATGTGCCAGCATTGCAGTATAAGCAAAAACAACTTGAGTGTGACCAGTTATGTTACCAAGCACATCTCGTCCTTCAAAAATTACCAGATTCCAAATTTCATTATAAACTTAACCAGATAGAAGAAGGATAGGCAACAAGATTTTTTAGGCAGTGCATGTACTAGGCACCTGTGGCTGTCTCATAAAATGCAACGCACATTCCTGAATTGGCGGAAGTGGGCTTTAAACAATCAGGCTCGTTATAAGTATCACCAATCTAAATTGATTCCGTCACACCAGGTCAGAAATGCATTTCTGCTTTTCGGTTCTGCCCAATTTTTAGAATTTTGGCTGTCTAAGCTTGTCTATTAAAGACCTCCAAGTCTTTCGTTTATGTCTTTCCACGGTTTCAAACTAATTTAATAAAGTTTCATTCATTTTAGTCTGTATTAGAGCACGGGTTAACACGCAAAAATATAAACGTCACGAGTTGGTTAGCTATCTCAGCATTGACGTGAATATGTCTTCCAGATGTCTCTAGAAACACAGCTTTCTGGCGATAAAAAATTGGTCTGAACCCCTACGTGAAATCAAGAATACTAGACAAAACGAAGTTTGAGCTCAAAAGTAAAGTAAAGCAAAAAATGTTTCCGCCTGTTGTAGCTTAATGGTATCACGGTTTAGGAACGATTTGAAAGAGTCGTACAGAGGTCACTGGTTACAAACAAAGGAAGTTCTCAAGTTGCGTACATACATTTTTAAATTCCTTACATACCGGAAGTGCAAATTGTCCATAACAGGTCACCGGAAACCACGAACTACTTAAGAAAAGGGGAGGGGGGACGGGGGTGAGCGACTATGCGCTGCCTGTAAATTCTTCAGAATTTCTTGTTTTACAAACATTATCATTATCATTGAAACAAGCTTCAAAGTGGTCTTTTTGACATAAGGAATTCAGTTTTTTTGTAGCATTTATCAATTTTATTGATAATTTAATTTCAAATATTTCAAAATGTTTCCATGCCCCAAGCAAAACCCTTAAAAAATAGGAAAAAATAGGAATTTCTTCAAAAAATAGGAAAAAATAGGAACTTGACGCCCTGAAATAGTTAAACAACTAAACATGCTTAAGACATGGTTTATTTTGCATGATTGAAGGAGAAATCCAAGTTACATCTTGCCACACATTCAAACCCAACAGCTAGTATGAGTATTATTTGTGTGCAAAAAAATAAAACAAAAAACAAGATGTTTGCTATTGGAAGGGCCTGTGCAAGAACACCCCAAATGACATTTTAAATTCTGCATTGAATGTTTTGCCTTTTGCCACCGAAAAATTTTCTTGTCAAAATATTGCCTGTTTTAGGCTTACATTCACACAAGCCAACTATAAATTTTGCCAACACAGGTTTGCAAAAAATTAATTTGCTGTGTTACAAAGCTGTAAGCATAAAAAAGTCCTATTTGAAAAGAGCAATTTAACTCCCTTTGTACATGCATTCCAATTCCAGATTTACTCTGTTACTACCGCGGGGCAGGATAGAAATGGATCATGCAACTTGAAAAAATTGGGCCAATTTTTCAAGTTTTTGCCCGGTGTCTTGGTAAATTATTTAAAACTTACTAACATTTGTTCTTCCATTGCAAAAAACACTCACTTTCTTCCTCTTTGAGTTCTGGAAGTATTTTCTATACATTAAACGTTCTTATTTTAAATTCAAGCAATGTTTTGATCCAAAAATGTAAAATTCCAGTGATGCAGTGATCTAGCAGCTTTAAAAGGATGAACCAGTTTCACCAGAAAGTGAAAGGTACAAGCTTCCTTGCACAAGCCGACCAAACTAAATGCTCATAACTCCCCGAGTGACTATCGCCGTTGAAAGGCCTGTTTAAAAGACCCCAGAAGACCTTTGCTCACAGGTCTACCAAGCATTTGTTGGGTAACGTTAAATGTGCAAGTGCTGACAACTTCCCCTCTGGAATAACCCTTGTCAATGGGTAGGGTCGTCTTTTGTTTCCATCTATCCTCCTCGAATTCATACATCTCAACTGACAGCGCTGACGAAGAATCAGAGATTCCGCCCACTACGTACAGAGTTCCTCCCAAGCATACCATGTTGCCTCCTGATCGAGGTGTATTTAAGCTTGCTATTAACTGCCATTCGTCTGTACCTGGGTTGTACACTTCACACGTGTCAGTATAATAGCCAGAAGTCCTTAATTTCTTCTGAAAGGTATAACCTCCAGCAATGAAAATTTTTCCACGTGCTGCAGCGCCACAAGCATAACATCTCTCCATCTGCAGATCAGCTTTTCTCTTCCATTTGCTCTTAAGAATGTCAAAACTGAGAGCAGTTTTCTGTGGCATTTTCATCAGTTTTCCCATCCCATACCCACCAAGAACATATAGATAGTTGTCCAGGGCCACTGCACAAATTCCATAGCCACTAAGGTTAGCTGAACATAAACTTGAATGAACTTTTCGCCATAAATTTGATTCAACATTGTATTTTGATATGAAGCAGTTTGAATTCAAGAAGCCTCTTCTAACAT
The DNA here is from genome assembly GCA_964017195.1 of Siderastrea radians. NCBI lineage: Eukaryota > Metazoa > Cnidaria > Anthozoa > Scleractinia > Rhizangiidae > Siderastrea > Siderastrea radians. The sequence continues at coordinate 1,399,286 of OZ024895.1, forward strand.
TGACAGAATAGATATCTCCCTCAACAACTGCCACTGCTGATTTAGTAGTTTTATGATCCGATTGATCAGGAAATTTCAAATCTTTTGGACCTAACCGAGTCCAGCTATTTGTTAGGGGATCATACATTTCACTTGCTGCACAGACATTACTCATAAACATTGGAAAAACGAACAGATTCCCTTGAAATGACAAGAACTTGACTGTTTCATCTATATGTGGAGGTGTGACTGTCAAATGATACCATTTGCCCTCATCAGGTTGACAACACAAGGTTTCCTTGCCTGTGAAAACGACTATGTGTGAATCAGGCCATTTTCTAGGGGACTGTGGACGATAAATGCCTTTCATAGCATCCTCCACGAGCTTCAAACAGCTTGAATTCTCTTGTACGAGATTGTTGATCACGACATCCTCGTGCAAATAGTCACGCGACATAAAGGCCAATCGCACGTGACAAAATAACTCTTCAAACTTCCATTTTCGTTCGCTCTTGTTTTGTTCAATCCACTGAAGTATGATTTTAAAAACCTCGTCCTCTTTACTAACAGCTATCTCATCACTGGCGATCCACTCCTCGACTTGTTGGCTTTCCAGATTCAGAAATTCACGAGACTCAGCCACAGCGGCGAAGTTTGAAAAGATAAATTTTCTGGAGATAAACAAGAGCCGATCACATTGATATCTCTTGGCAAAATAATAATTTGAAATACAGTTCGACGTTGAAGTCCCCTGCTCTAGGAATCTCTCAGCCGTGGTCTTCAAACTTGGAATAAGTAAATAATCTGCTGCCTCGATCAGGTCTTTAGCATTGTCTCCAGTTATTTTTACATTGCCAGAGCGCATGAATTCTAGAATATCTCTCATAACAGTCTCGGTGATGTGCTCTAACCGAATGATCCCTTCTCTGTTCTCCTTCATGTCGCTGTTGAGAAGTGCAAAGAAGAAACTGCTTGCTTCTAAAAGCTCTTTTCTGCTTACCCTGACCTTTTTGCCATCTTCCAACACCAATGTTACCTCACTTAAATCATCTTGTTTTGACTGCATTTTAGTTAATGGCATTATCCCCAAAGGAATCGAAAGCTTCGCTTGTACAGCTGTACTTCGTTGGACAGAGCAAAAAGCAGAAAACTCCGGAGAAACGCGCGTTAGTTTGTCTACGGAAGGCCAAATGGTTCAATGCCAAGAAACATACTCGGCCTCACGTTATCGAATTTGAAATTTCTCTTTCAGGTTTGCTTAGGTCGTTCAAGCTCGACAAAATCAACTCACGATCAAGCTTTTGAGTGCGTCACAGGAAGCCTTCCCGTCAAATATGTAAACGTGAATGAAATAATGTGGTGAAAAACTCCATTTCCTTAATTTTGTTGTCAAATTGTCTGTCTTTGATCAAGCGGCGGACATTTTGAATAGTTTGGGCGAAGTTACTTTAAGATCTAAGAGATCTGGAACCGAAGTTCTTTCTTTTATTTTTACTACCATTTTCGTTAAACCCTGAAGCGTGACGATTTTTTCGCGTATGTTTACTTTTCAAACGTGACAGTTTCCCAGACATCAGTCTCGTCTGGCCCAACGAAAATGCGCTGTTTTGGGCGGGAAACGAACAACGTTTGTCAAACGACAGTTGCATGTTTTGTTCACGTGGCTGGCAGGTTTTCAAGTTTTCGATTGTACTTTTCCTCATATAATCTCTTGATCGGCTGGCAAGTTTTAGGTTTTCAGATTCTATCGAGAATATTAAACACAGATGGCTCCCGCACAGATAAAAGTAGTTTATGACTATTATTCTGCTAAAAGAACCACGCCGTTCTTCATAACAGAGGAAGAGTTGTTAAATTTGGACTTCCACAGCTTTATAATGCGTGGTTCAATTTTACCTGTTGCCACCCCCCCCGGGAAACCCCGGGGACAAGTCCAGCCCTTCGGTCCCGGGGGTGGGGAATTGTTTGAACCGTCTTGTCCCGGGGGGAGGGGTGTGGGGCAAATCGAATATAACTTCTTGTTGTTCTTCTGAAGTACGTCACTTCTCGGTTGACGCCGGACCGCGTGGAGAAGACTGCCTATTTCCAGTGAGAATCTCTAGAATTTGCAGCAGATTGATTAGAGAACTGAGAAGAATAATCTCTCAAAATTAAAATCTGTATTCGAAGGTACTTTTATTTTAAATTGTTAAACGAATGTGCGTTTGATGCGTACTCGAATGGATGGCGTTCGTCACAAACAAAATAAATATTTCTTCAGCGTATTTATGTATATACTAAGATGACTTAAATAGGCTTTATATGCGGATGCACGGCCTTACATTAAACAGAGGTCTCAGTCCAGTGTTCATTCTTATGAAACAAGCTAAGAAAAACGCCTTTAAAATGGCGCCATCAATTCTTGTTCACGGGCCTCTTGTGTAGAATAAATCACGCGGCGAAGACCATTTCTTTACTCGCTAGCCGTATGCCACTGCGGTTAGAGGTTTTTCTTCAGTTTTCTTTTTCAAATATAGACATTATACATGTAGTGTCCTTCGTTCAAGAAACTCTAGAAAAGCGTTTAAGTTCTTATCAATACGTCTGATTTTGCTATTGTACGGAAATCAATATCGTAATCTATGCTTTGTACACAAAACAACGTATTTGTGGTCAATGAGGAGTCCCGGGGGTGGGGAATTGTCTCTTTCTGCGTGCCCGGGTGTGAGGAATAGACCGCCAAATGAAAACAAAATTGCAAATGCCCGGGGGGCGGGGCATGGTAACAGGTAGAATTCAACCATGCATAAAGAGTCGACTTCTGCTGGAGGTTCCGCACATAACAAAATCAACATCAGCAAAGGCGCTTCGATTGACCATGAGCGACGAGAACCTGGAGGTTGATCTCTCTCCTATATACTTCAGCTTCCAAATCAAGGAAATCATAGCTAAACAGAAAAACATTACCGTTCAAGCATTTTCGTTCGAGAGCCCCTCGGTGTCAGTTGACTCAACAGCCCGTTCTGCATCGAGGGAGTTCACTGCTCAGAAAACAAACACGGGCGGACATGAACCCGAAGCTAAGCGACAAAAACAAGGTTCACTAGAATATGCATCGAAAGCCCGAAGATCTCTTGATTTGAAGCAAGAAACTGAGCTCGATCAGTCTCTCGAAGGGCTAGACGAAGTGTTCGAATGGCGCCCCCCCCCAATAAAGCCCAAGACCACAATAAACATCAAACACCACTTCAGAAATAGGGGGGGACAGGGGGGTTTGAACCTCCCGCTTCCCGTACCCTTTAATCCCGGTTCCCGCCCTGTATTTTTTGGCTTCCGCCCCTTTGCATTTTTTCGATTGCGAAATATTGCGCAATGTTGCATAATTTTTGCCTTTTTCTCCCGCTTCCCGCCACCTTGCGAATCCCGCTTCCCGCCCCCTCTTCTCCCGCCTCCCGTACACCTCCCGCCCCCTTTTCTCCCGGTCTCCCGCCCCCCTGTCCCTCCCCACGAGATACGTGAGTAAAACAGAGGAAGAAATCCTTTCAAAGCAGCAGTACATCGATCGGCTGAAGGAAAAGGAGAGCGAAATCGTAATCAACCTCCAGGTTCTCGTCGCTCATGGTCAATCGAAGCGCCTTTGCTGATGTTGATTTTGCTATGTGCGGAACCTCCAGCAGAAGTCGACTCTTTAAAGCTGTGGAAGTCCAAATTTAACAACTCCTCCTCTGTTATGAAGAATGGCGTGGTTCTTTTAGCAGAATAATAGTCATAAACTACTTTTATCTGTACGGGAACCATCTGTGTTATTCTCGATAAAATCTGAAAACCTAAAACTTGCCAGCCGATCGGAGGGGAGAGGAACGGGCAGGTAAATATCTTATCTCCCTATTTTTAAACTCAATTTTCTCCCTCCTCCCTAATTTTTTTGGCCGTTTCTCCTTCCTCCCTGATTTTTGACCTTTCTCCCTGATTAGTGCTTTAACGGGTTTATATTATTACGTAATACTACACTTGCAGTCTAAATTCCTTCCAATATTGTGACTTTACTAAAGAACTTTGTGCTCTTTGAAGACTTTGAATACCTACAGACTGCTAGATTTAACATGTAGTACCAGCTTACCTATGAATACAGTTCGAGGCCAGCAAATTAATACATGGAAAATGAGAATTACTTTTGCATACTTTCTAGCAAAGCAACATCCCAAGGATTTGGTCGGTAAATTTGATAGTTTTCTAGTGCTTAAGCCGGGTTGCCTACATCGCAACTTTTTTGTTTGTGGCTGAACTAGTAACGTTTTATTGCTTGTTAATGAGCGGGAAAAAGTTAGGATTTGTACATTAAAGCATCAAGGTAACGCAACATCAACCAGTAAACGAAATCCACAAAGATCTTAAAACGAAGAATGTGTTAAGTACGATTACATTGTCAGTCAGTTTAGTTTACTAGTTTACTGACTTCCCTTCAAATTATTCTTATTAAGCAATTTGCAGTAGAATTATTTTTGCACAAAAAGGCTTCGGAGTTTTACGTGACACAGTGCCAAAAAGACATCCAGAGCATGTCAGTGTTTGAGAGACAGCCAAATTGCTATAAAGATCACAACATGGCGCAGTTATCGATGGCAGACCATGGCATGAAGGCCAAAAGTGTGATTCCAAGGTCAAAAATAAAATATTTTTAAAAAAATTAAGTTGCTGTGTATTGTTTTACATTTCTGGGAACCTAATGGAAGCACCGAATCGGAAAGCATAACTCGTTTTATTGGTGACGCCTAAACAGACCTAAACACACATGCAGTGACATGCAGTGCCGAAAAGACAGAAAACTGGAAAGGCAAAACATTTCGCACTCACCATGGCCTTGCCCTTGACCCTGATCCTCGAGCCACACAGACCTCTAAAATCTCACGCTTTCACGAACACTAACTCAACGCCTCACGATTTTCCGATTTCACCTCTTCCCCTCACGGTCAATCAGAATATCTTGAAATGGCCAAACAATGAAGCGAGAAATTCTCTAGCGACCTCTAACGAAAATTGTATACAGGGGGGGGGGGGGTGAACTTGTTAATCGCTCCTATAGGAATTGTGCGGCGGATGATCAGGGCCATCGTGACGTCACAGGCAGGTCAAGTCTGGAAGTTGAAATGGCTGTCAAACAATCACATCGCCAGAAGTCTTTCTCGGGTGATCATTCAAAGAATTTGAAACAAAGGAATGAAAAGAGCCCAGACACCTAGTAACCTGTTAATGTAATTTCGGAAAATGCAGCATCTTTCACAAAACAAGCTGTTCAAGACACCAAAATATGCAGAACTTCAAGATCGATAAATTACGCACGCCATTGAAAACTAAAAGCTTGCATCCCTATCATAGACGATAACAAGAAGACCCAACGTTATGTGACTCCAAGAGAAAAATAAGACCTTGATATGATTTAAAAGTTTCGAATGGCCGTTAAAATGAATCAGCATACATTCGCTAAAAAATGATCAGTGGTTTTGAAGGCATTTTTTGAAGTTGACTACGTAGTGTGTTTACTCGCAAAAAGAAAGCTAACATCTTTAAAATGTGAAAAAAAAATGCTCCAGTGTAGAGAAATGTTTATGTTCAAGCCATGTGCTGGGTTCGAAGTTATTAATGGACCAGAGGACTTCCTTGTTTTCACTGAACCATCTCGTAAAAACCGACAAAGACGACAACATTTTCCCGCGGCAAAGCCAAACAAATGGTGCGTCGGCTTTCCGGCAAAATTTGTGCTGACGTCTGACATAACTCTTGTTGAATAATTATAAAAACCACAGGCTACCAAAAACGCCAATTTTCCCAGGCTACTGATTGTCAAATGTTCACAAGGAGCTGTAGTTACCAGAATGGTGCTTAGTTTGACAGTTTTAAAATGCTGACCAGCCATTGCCAGATTAGTGTACTAATGGCAATTCTCACAATTAAAGGTAAAGATCTTTTAAAATTAGGTGAAATGTGGCCGATTCATTTTACTTTCGAAACGGTCATCTCGATCGTCTGTTGTGGATCATGTAGATGGTCAAACTCTTTCTAAAACAAATTGTAGCTTGGACAGGAAATTTAAAAGAAACTGAAGATATTGAGATTAAGTTGGACAAGACCACTGAACCCGATGGTGCTCTAATATATCTAAAAGTTTTCATAAAAATAGCAGTATCGGATCGGCGTGAAATCTATTTCCTCGGCCGTCCGCATGATTTGCAAGCTGATTTGCATTTTTATGTTGTTCTGCAAAGGTGAGTTTTACACGGGTTAAATGTGGTAGCAAAAATTTACTTAGTTCGATTACTTGTCCCCTAGCATTTTAGGATTATTCTTCTTTCTATATACAGAAGATGGAAGCAAATTCTTTCAGAAAACTTTAAATTTAAAGTGCTAAACATACACTTTTAAGTTCGTCTTCCAGTCTACACAGCGAAACAATCGGACTGATCATTTTTTAGATTGACTCTATACCAGTGTTTTCAATTCGCATATTTTTCTTAAGATATTAAGGCTATTCTCTAGCCAAGTTTCAAGTTCTGCTGTGAGGTTTAACTGAAATAAACACACTTTCCCACTAATTTTGCGATCGCGAAGGTTTAACGTGGCTCTTAAAACATTTTTTCCAGTATGGTTTAAAGGGTAAGATAAGAAACCACTTACCTCTATCAAAAAAGAGATCCTAAATTTCTATTCCACAAGAAAACAAGCCCAGTTGAAAGCCGGACTAGCACAAAAAATAAGTTTGTAGACCGAGCATCCAACAAGTTTGCGAGCGCCATTTTTGAAACTCAGCAAAGTCGCGCGCTTCTCTCGTCGTGACGTCACGATGGCCAAGATCATCCGGACAAGAAATCGAGGAGTTCACCACCCCCCCCCCCCCCGATTGTATAACAAAAGAGACCATTCAAAATACCGCAAACACCTGAGCTTAAGGGCTCAAAATTGTCTTGGAGACCCAGGGTCCACCCAGTCTTCTCTCGATATAATTGTTTAACGGGGAACAGATCTGTACGATCTATTTGAGGCTTTAATGACTCATGTCATGTTTTTAAGACATTCTCCCTTCTCCCTTTTCATGCTGGTTCTCCCGTCTCCCTATTTTTATGCGTCCTTTCTCCCTCCTCCCGCTACTTTTTGGGCTGTTTCTCCCTCCTCCCTAAACCGTTCCTCTCCCCTCAAGAGATTATATGAGGAAAAGTACAATCGAAAACTTGAAAACCTGCCAGCCACGTGAACAAAACATGCAACTGTCGTTTGACTAACGTTGTTCGTTTCCCGCCCAAAACAGCGCATTTTCATTGGGCCAGACGAGACTGATGTCTGAGAAACTGTCACGTTTGAAAAGTAAACATACGCGAAAAAATCGTCACGCTTCAGGGTTGAACGAAAATGGTAGTATTACAGCATTTTTTGTTTGTAAAGAAAAACGTTCACTGTTGTTCAACGCGATGAATACTTGTCACACAGGAAAAAACATAACACAAAAGTCGTGCTGTGAGTTGCTGCGAAAGGCTGACTGCACATTTACCTTCTCACGAATAATAATAGTCAAGCCACAGGCTTACCATGTATATTATAATGGCCGCTTCGGTTGTGTGCAAATGATTTTGTGAATTCGATAATTAAGGCTTTTTGAACGGATGAAAGTCAAATAAAAACGCTTAGAGACATAAACACTGGGTTAATGTATGTTATATGGGCTTGGCTTGGTATACTCTCAAGGCTTGCAACTTCAAGAACCTCAAATTACCCTCCGGCTTGGGTAGGTTTAGCCCGCGAGTTCAAATTTGCATCGAAAACTGCATTCCTGAGATGCCTTTGAGTCAACTTGTGCAGATCATAGGCAGAAACAAATTTTCCATCAGATTCGAAAGTTTGTGCTGGATTTTAAGGGTCAGTCCGCAGACTCGAATGAGTCAAAATCAGGCCAAATCAAACTACAAAGACTCTTCTTTCGGAAACCGGGATTCTTCTGTCAAAGGCACGAGGTTAAGTATATCCATTTTTGCGAAATCCCAAGCCGGTCGGAAATTTGAGGTTCTTGAAGTTGCAAGCCTTGTGAATATATATATACTTATAGAGTAGGTCAAACTTCAAGTTTCTAAAACCGCCTCCCGGAGCTTTAAATCGACAAACCAAGCCCATAATAACATACATTAACATAGTGTTCATGTTTTTTAGCGTTTTTATTTGACTTTCATCTGTTCAAAAAGCCTTAATTATCGTATTCACAAAATCCTTTGTACACAACCGAAGCGGCCATTGATATCCATCTGGCACAGGTCCGCAACACACATCAGAGGATCGTAAGCCTGTGGTCAAGCGAGCGAGCGCGAAGTTGAAACTTGACACGCGTGTCGAGCCGCTAGTGTAGTGAACCTGCCCTGAGCGGAAATAATAATAATAATAATAATAATAATAATAATAATAATAATAATAATAATAAGCATTTATAGCGCGCAAATTTAACATAGGTTTTCAAATGTGCGTTACAAATATAAATTTAAAAAATTAGATAAAAAATGGATTACAAAAATAAAATAGAAATAGATTTAAAATTAAAAATTAAAAATACATATCTGTACACTAATAAAAAGGCTGTTTAAAAAGATATATCTTCAGAGCTCGCTTAAAATGATCGATGAAAGTGATTCTCCTTAGTTCTGACGGTAGCTGGTTCCATAATTTAGGCGCAGCCGCCGCAAAAGCCCTGTCACCGAGGGTTGATAGAGTCTTTACAACAGGTGGTGACAAAAGCAGTTCATCATTTGATCTCAGGCTATAGTTCGATTTTGACGTGATAGATATAAGATCAGAAATGTATTTAGGGGCAAATCCATGGATCGCTTTAAAAGTAATTAAAATAACCTTAAAATCAATACGAGACTTAATAGGTAACCAGTGTAGTTCAAATAGGAATGGCGATGTGTGGCAGAACTTAGGTGCTCGAAAAACTAGTCTAACTGCAGCATTCTGCACTCGCTGAAGCTTACACAAATAAGGGTTAGCATAAAGCAATCCATTACAATAACTTATTGTAATGGATGGCTAGCAATATTGTAAAGATAGTAAAATGCTGCTTTGCAAATCTTGTCCACATGTGTAGCCATTGTGAAATTACAGTCAAACCACGAACCAAGGTTCCGAACGAGGCTGGAGTTTGAAACCTCTGAAATGCCAACCGACAGAGTGTCAATACAGACTTTCGCCAATTGCTGTTTTGTACCGATTAGCACGAACTCAGTCTTATCATCATTTAACATGAGCTTATCTTTGACCATCCATCGTCTCAAGTCTTCAACACAGGCCTCTATGGAACGTACCGCAGCAAGCTGAGTAGCATTGTTATCGGGTTTGAACGCCAGGTAGAGTTGAGTATCACTGGATCAGCATAGCAATGTACCTGCGGTAAGTGATGACTAACAATGTCAAACAGTTGACTGGTATAGATAGAAAACAAAAGTGGACCGAGGCAAGAGCCTTGAGGAACACCAAAGCTGAAGTCGAACCTATTTGAACATGTGTCATCAATGACCACATATTGGAATCGATTAGATAGATATGATCTGAGCCACGCTAATGCTGTCCCTGTGAATCCAAATCTGGACTGGAGACGCCGAAGCAACAGAGGATGGTCAATCGTGTCAAACGCAGCGCTCAGGTCTAACAGCACTAACAGAGTCACTTCCTGGTTATTCATGTTCATAAGAATGTCATTACGAATCTTAATGAGAGCGGTCTCAGTGCTATGCCCTTCGCGATACGCAGACTGGAACACTGGCATGAGGTCATGAGTTGTCATATGATGCACCATTTGGTGTGAGACAGCTTTCTCTGTTAACTTTGATAGAACACTCAGATTACTAACGGGACGAAAGTTCTTAAATTCCAAATCAGTATTGGGTTTCTTCAGGATAGGTTTAACCAATGCCTCCTTCCATTTGTCCGGAAAAAAGCCGTCCTTGAGAGATAAATTAATCATCGTAGTTACAACCGGAAGAAGTACATCCACACAGTCTTTCACGATCGTTGTAGGTACAGGATCACTAGCACATGACTTATTTGGAGAATTGACTATAACTTTCCTTACATAGTCAGGTGTCATAGGCTCGAAAGTTGTGAAAAGGGGTCCCGCGACACTAGGCTCATCGTCATCCCGAAGGCTAGAAAGAGAGACTGCTCGCAGTCTATGGATAACATGAAGCGTTTTCTGGAATCGTGTCCAGTTGTCCGTTGTTTCATTCCACTTTCCCTTCAGTGAGTCTTACTATAATTAATTTAGAGAAGAGCCTGATAAACAATAACCTGCGATCAGGCTCTATTTTCGTTACGCTCGGTGAAACACTCAGGCGGGAAGGGCGAATTAGCGAGCGACAAACGTAAGAGAATAGGAGAGCAATGCTAAAATTCGGCCTGATCGCAGGTTAGATAAACAAATAAAACAAACGTACACCACCACGGAAAATTGCTTCTCAGTAGTTTTTATTTGAATGTTCAAAATTGCGATTTCATCCTCAAAAGTTAGAACTTCCTCAAATAGCATAATAAATAGCACAATAAGGATTTCATCCAGAAACTCAAAAGTAAGAACCACCTAGTACCGCATGATAAACAGCACCACAGGAAAGTACAGCTCAGTAGCTCTCATTTGAATGATTTAGGGATTACTCATGCCAACTCAATCGTGAGATCGATCGCGAAACTCTGGCTCAATCGAGGAAAATGTTTATAAGAGATGTTCACCCTACGACTGTCTTGAACAAATGAGCTTAGACAATAACAACTTCCATCATGCATTGCGATTAGCAAAGAGTGCTTAATCGGGTTACTTTGGCCTTTTTTACACGCTTGCGAAAACTGTTATTTTTAGAAGGTACGCATAAAATGATTAAAAAAAAATGACATCGGCTCTCCGCTCGAGGGAAATAACACAAAGTTGCTGTCTACAACAACAACGTCTGTTTTAAAGCTTTCTTGTGTAATAATCTGCGTTGTCGTATTGGCCGCCTTTTCAAACACTGCCTCATCAGCTCTGGTGGATCAGCTGTCCGTCACTGATTATGGATCGCTTGAAATTGGTATGATGAGACACGGAGAGAAATGTGCCACCGACAGGTGTACCACCCCAGTACCATGGCTTGACCCACGTTCGCGGACCAAATGATCGACATGGAAAGGCATCGCATTAGGATATTTTCATTTCAGGGGTTCGTGTTCCACTGTTTCGAGTTTTACGCCCGGTTATCAGTTGAACTGAAACTCGCCAGTTCCCTCGCTCGATGTCGTTGACTTACCGTATTTTCTCGATTAAACGCTGGACCCCGAATAAACGCCGGGTCTACAGACGCCGAGTTTAAAATAAACGCCAGTAGTACTGTACGCTCATTGGGACCATTTTCAGATTTAATTCGCATACACACCCCCAGTATTTTTCTGGCTTCTGATTGGTGGAGAAGGGCAAAAAGTCGGCCATGTTGAAAAAAGTTGGCCGTGTTGGGGTCTGAAACGAGTGGGCTCGTGCTGTGCACGTGATTGACCTTGGCTTTTGGCGCTCATTGGGGCAATTGGGCCTCGTTTTGATGCGAGGGGGGAAATGACGTCATAGGGAATCACCATGGCAACCAGAGGACAGTTGGAGGAACCGGATGTGAAAAATCAAGACAACAACCGGAAGTGAAATGAAAAACAGAATTTTAATGATTTTATAGTTAGTCTATGTTTACAAGCGGGAACGTGTGCCTGGACCCGAGTGGTCAGCGGCGTCCCTCAACAAGAGTTCAAAGTCCAATGGGATAGGGGCGGTCATCTGGATTTATATAGGACATAACCCAACATGGACCTTGTCGACAGTGAGGGCAAGAGTGGGTTTGATACGCTATCCTCCATGCGTGGAGACAATGTGCATGACATGTTTTATGACAGCATTCCAAATGAGATTGATCTGTCACGGGTTCGAAACAAATCACGCAACCCATTATTTTCTCGTCGGATGGGGACATAACCCAACATGGAGCTTTTCGACAGTGTGGGCAAGTGACGGTGTGATGCGCCTTCCTCTGTTCGTAGAGACAATGTGCATGACATAGTTGATGACAGCAGTCCAAATAAGATTGATCTGTCACGGGTTGCCGACAAATCACGCAGTCCATTTTTTTTTTCTGGTTGGATATCATCATCAAACATAGGCACACAATGCGTGCTGAGCCAATGACGTTTTGTTCCGCAATACGGTGAAATTTATGAACACAACCTATGGGTTTCACACCACTGCAGTGCGGACTGTGCGGTCCCCTCCATCTTCCCCAACAACTTGCGGCTAATGTGACAAGTCTTCGCCAGAGCAAGGAATATTCATTTATCATAAAACAGGGCAACGAAGCAGCGTGACTACGTGACAGTTAACTACAGCGTGACATTAGACCTGTGTGCGAAGTAAATAAAGCAAAGCTCTTCTTTTCCCTTTTCCTCAAAGACAACATATCCTAACACGTCAGTTGCTTGCATTTTTTATGTATTCAAGTCCTGATAGGCGTGAAAAAAACGCAAAATTCAGTAGGTCTCTATTACAATGCTTTGTCACTTGCGTTCCGTTCGAGATGCTTTTAAGCGTTGCGTTACATTATCTGTCAACTATGCAAATTTGTTCAACATACGCTTTGAACTATAAATAACCCCGAAGTAAAGTTTAGTATCTTGTAAAGATTTTATTCTAATTAATTGATCACCAGTGTAACTTGGATTTTTAATACTAGTTTCATTTAAGTTTTTCAGTTTTAGGAATAGCTAGGAACAAGCCCCCGCAAATTCTGATTTTACGTTGTCTAATTTGCATAAGCGGGTTGAAATTTGATATACGCAGAGTGTCACAGTTGATCTATTGAACCCGTTTTGGTTGTAGTGTTTGTAGCCGGATAAATATTCCGCTTTGCCTTCAAACGGCACAGCACCGAAATATTTTTATCCAGCTTGCTTTTTCAAGAATAAATAAATTGTATTAACCTTACGCAAAAACCGCTTGCTTCTCAGCTGGGGTTTCTCATTACTTATCTTTCTTTTGTAATTCCACTAGAAAGCGACAAACAATCGACGCCGTCAAGCTGGTCGGAAGTCAAAATGTTCTTCTACGAAAACTAATAATTCCGCTTGGAAATTAGTAAAGGAAAACAAACACAAACAACGTGTGCGTGAATTCACGCACTTAGATCTCAAATTGACGAGCGCGTCTTGTGTATAATTTCTGATACGTTTGCTGCCGTGAAAATTTGTACCACGGCTAAGTATATGTAAACGTAGGACTTCATCGCGAATAAAATCCTGCCAGACCTAAAGTATACAAAACAGCGCATTTGAAGTAACATTAAATAGTTTCTGTTGATCGCAAAAAAAATTTAAATAGTTCCCGTTGTTCGAAACTCGCCGATGCAAAACACTTCAAAGCCCGGGCGTTCTCCCATAGTATAAACTGTAAGGGTATGTGCCGCTGATAAGGTAAGGGTTTCATTGTCCCGGTGTACACCCTCACCCATCGTCTCACAGAATATCCCCCAGCCTCACAGACCGTAAGACAGACGTATCTCGTATATCGTTGATTTTTAGGCTCTGACAGTAGCCATATGACGTCACTAACATGACGTCATTGGCTAAAAAGGATGGAAATCACACATGTTGCTTGACTTTTCTTTTCTTCTTTCTTCTTCTTTTCTTTTCTTCTTTCTTCTTCTTCGTTGCTTGCTTGCTTGCTTGCTTGCTTGGAGTGAAGCATGAAATGGGGAGGTTGAGTTGCTCGGTTATATAGAGAAGAAAGGTCACGTGCCATTGGGTTGAAAACCAATAAAAAATGAGTCAAGTGAACGCACAATAAAAAGAAGGGGGAAGGGGGTAACGATAAAGTCACGTGAACGCACAATAAAAAGAAGGGGGGAAGGGGGTGACGGTAAAGAAGGCATATCAGAGAGTCATGGCAAGTTAAAACATTGAACATTTTTTATTTTGAAAAAATCAAATACATTGTGAGTCAAGGCTTGTGTGAGTCAAGAGAAAATAACATATTTACAATAGTGCAAATCCAATGATGTGACCTTTGAATTTTTTTAATTAAACAAGTGGTGATTTATTTTACAATCAACTCAGTGTCTTTATCTTGCCACGCATCATTGGCGCTTTGCAAACGTTCTTCTCTTTGTTGTTTTTTCATGTCACTATAAGCAGCTTTTCTTAAAGCTTGACTCAAACGTAACGTGGATTTCATCTCTCGACGAAGTTTCTGAAAACGGGAACGACTCTTTAACACGTCCTCTTCTGAAGTAAGCAGTTCCTTTTGAATCCAATGAGCTTCCCCCTGCATAATGGGATAATAGACTCGAGTCTGTTCACAAAAGCTTACACGTTTCATGATTTTCACAAATGAAAATTTTCCAGTTCCACTCTTAATTGTTCAATGTTCTCTGGCAAATAGAACGTACGGTTGAATAAGGATTTGATTTCCCGCTGGGTTTTCTCGTCAAGATCTCGGAAACCAACCACAGCACTGCTTTGATGAAGGGTGGGGGTTTGAGACCCCAGGGTAAAAACTTGCTCCCAGTCACCAGACAGGCAGAATCCTCGCTGACGTAGTAGTGGTTTTCAGACCGGTACCAAGTTTGACTGGGAATGTCAAACAGGTAGACTTCTTTGCCTTGATCCAAAGCCAATTGCACGGTCCACCCTGTTCCTCCTTTGACTCACTTGGCATCCTTTTCCAATGTGCCAAAGGCATAGATGGTGTGAGCCTTTTTAGCAATTTGGTAATTGCGTTGCAGCAATTGAAGCGTGTAGAAATGGGTGGGAACACGTTTACACAGTTTTTGAGCAGCCTGGTGAAGGTGAAGATTGGCTAGCACCAACGCTTCCACCGTGGAAGGACTGACGTAATCGGCTCGTGGATGATTGGGGGGTACAATGACTTCGACTTGCATGCCAAAATGTTTGGCCATTTCTTCCGCCAATTCATCAGTGCCTTTGGCTCCACCCGTGTAGATCACGTGACCACTTCCAATACTGAGTTGCATCTCTTCTTCGTCTTGCGCTCCAAACATGTCGATGTTTGGGTCTGGGGGCATTCGTCGGGAAAAATGTAACCTGTATGGGGTCCCACGATTTCAAGAATGTCTGCTTTGCTTAACCCTAAGGCCAAGCTAAAGTCGATGAGTTGATGATAACAACACTGTTGGTAGGTAAACCCGGCAGCTAAACCTCGTTTGAAACACTCGATCAGATAATTGTCTTCAAATTCAAAGTCTTCACGCTTGAGGTTCTTGTAGTAGTCCATGGGACGGAATGGAAAAAGTGAATAATGGACCTTCCTAAATAAGTAAAAGTGAAATGAAAGGTGACCAATGAGAAAAGACTTGACCTTATTTGGACGTCACGTGATGGGAAAATGAACCAATCAAAGTCGAGACGACCTGACCAATCGTGGGTATTTTGACCCTATATGGTCATCAATTGATCCAAAATCTGACCAATGAACACCCAAGAAGAACCTGACCAATCATGGGTATTTTGACCTTATGTGGTCATCACGTGATTGGGAAATGAACCAATGAAAAAAGGGTTTGAAGTGTATAAAAAGCCATGCACTGCTTGTGAAAAATTCACATTCAACCAGGATGTCCACCTCGTGGGAATATGGCGATGTCTCTCCAGCTCGTTATCCAAATCCTGGTCGGAAGAGAAAATCTGCCAAAAGCTCTGACCCTGCCAGGAAGAAGAAGAAGAAGAAGAAGAAGAAGAAGGAGAAGGGAAAAACCCCAGTCATTCAAAATATGACACCCGTAGGATTGGAGGCGTTTAAGAACAATGAGGCTACTTATTTGGGTGAGACACCTAATGATGACAGTTCTACTGTAGAGGTCGTGCAAGAAGGGGTGTCTTACCCCCAGCCTAATGAGAAAGAAACCCAGGACACAGTGCAAGAATTGATGAACGAATTGAATGACATGGTGGACCAAGCCACCCAAACTCCTCCCCCTCAATTCACATTGACAAAGGTGTATGACAGTCCTGAAGAATTTGCTGAAGCCAAACGCCAAACTCCACCTCCCCCAGCCAAGGATGACAATGAAGGAATGAAAAGATTGGTCAGAATGGCCACTATCTTTCAAAGCCCTGGATTTCAAAACCCCAGACCTCGTCCCCCACCCAGTTCAGTGGACTACATGGTGTGCCCTTGGCATAAGGTGCGTTTGGAGGAGTGCCAGTCCCAAAAGGGATGGGACTATGTCAAATGTCCCATTCAACCCTGTTTGCTGTTTTGTGGGAAAGACCAAGCCTACGAGTATATGAAGGCAGTGTATCGTCAACCTCATCCAGACGTGTTGGACATGTGGAGCTGTTTACTGTGCTTTTGCCGTGAACCTGCTACGCTTCAACAGAGCCATTCCCCAGAGAACCCCGATCGGTTGTTTGTGACCTGTACCAAGAAAAAGTGTAACTTCTTCCGGTGGGCCGATCAACCTTTGGGCCAAAAGTACTGGAAATGGTTTCATGACAATCCACCCAAAAGGGCAGACCATCAGGCAGAACACCCTTTGCCTAGCCGTGATGCCAATGGCTATCCCAAACGTGGGTATGACATTCCAGGTCCCCCACCCAGAGTGAGATGCAAGGAGGAGGTGGAGCGAGAACGTCCCCTGACGGACTATGAGGAGCAGTTGCTGCGAGAAATCCAAGAACTCAAAAACCGTCAAGAGGTTTTGATGGCTCCTGCCCCACCTCCACCCAAGTAGTGACAGTGTACAGAACTGGCAGAAATGCCTAGAGACTGTAGTTTATGATGACCGTAGTGGTCTATTTTAAAGTTTTAAGTTTTAAGAAAAGAAACTCTGTCTTTTTTTTAGAAAAGCAGGTCCGTCAAAAGAGCATGATCGACCGGGGCGCCGGTAACTTTTTCAAATACGCGCGTTCTTTTAAAATAGTTTGTCTTGTGAAAGAAAAAAAGGCTATAAAAGGAGTGTTGTAAGAATAAAAAAGTTCAGTTTGAAATGGAGTCTGTTTTGATGCGTTATGGGTGGGATTGTTTATGGTCTCTTGTTCAATGGAAGTGTCATCAACTCCTTTGTCAATTCTTATATGACCACCAAGAAGGAGAGAAAGTGCCCATTCCTACGAAAATTTGTCCCGAGGACACGAATCCCTTAAAAGTCTTTGGAAATCAATGTGTATCGATGGGTGGTGTTTGTCTTGTGGTTGAAACCCCACCCGAGTGCCTGGCAATGGTATCGAAGCATTGAAAGGGCGTACCCCGATACTGTACCCACCATACAAACCCTGTGGGATGAGTGTCAGACGGTATGGCACCTAGAAAGACAAAAAGAAAAAAGGTAGATGTATCACAACAGTGGCTGGCCCGTTACCACGATCCCAGAGCCCCAGGCAGTTTAGGTGGGATGCAACGTTTTGCTCGGGCTCATAAGATTCCCTTGAAAAAAGCACAACGCGTGTTGCAACAGGATTTGGCCTATACGTTGCATAAACCTCGACGTCGTCATTTTCCCACACTGCCCGTGCTCGTGGGTGGATTGGATGATCAATGGGTAGCGGATTTAGTCGAAGTTCAACCCTTGGCCAAGCATAATCGAGGTATTCGTTATTTACTGACGGTGTTGGATGTACTGTCCAAGTACGCCTGGGTGCAACCTTTGAAAGCCAAAACGGGGGTGGCCTTTAACAAGATCCTGAAACAAGGACGTCAACCCAACCGTTTGCAAACGGATCGAGGGACGGAATTTTACAACCGTACGTTTCAACGTTGGCTCAAGGATCATGGCATAGATCATTTTTCCACCGAGGGGGGATGCCAAAGCGGCGGTAGTGGAACGGTTCAACCGTACGTTGAAAGAACGATTGTACCGTTATTTTACGACAGCCAACACCTTACGGTTTGACGATGAGTTACCCCAATTGGTACAAGGCTACAATGCCACGCGTCATCGGAGTATTGGGATGGCCCCCCAGGACGTGACGTGGGAGAATGAAGAAGCTGTGTGGAAACGTCTGTACGAAAAACGATTGAAAGCCAAACGTCCCCGACCCAAATTCAAAGTAGGGGATCGTGTCCGTCTCAACAAGATTCATCGTACTTTTGAAAAAGGGTATTTACCTGGTTGGACAGAAGAAGTGCATGTTTGTGGTGCATCGCGTGGTGCCTGGTCCTGTACCAACCTATAAGATTCGTGAGTGGGATGACACCCTGGTCAAAGGTACCTTTTACGACGCGGATTTACAAAAAGTGCACGTCTCCGACCAGGTGTTGTTTCGCATTGAAAAGGTACTTAAGCGTCAAAAAGACCGGTTGTTGGTCAAGTGGAAAGGGTGGCCTGACAAATACAATAGTTGGATTGCCAGTCAAGACGTGACCACACTGAAAAAGAAGAAGAAGAAAACATGACGTTTCCACCCAGCTCCTCGTTTTATGTGTCGTTGATGAGTCACGCCAGTACCCGTGAGTTTCCTCAGAACCGTTCCCATCATTTCAGAAATCGTTTTCCCAAACCCATTCGATTTGTGGGACGAGGCTGGCAAGTGGAAATGGTTAGTTTATCATTACCTACCATTCCGGTGGGGGGGAACAATTTGTCAACGAACAAAGATCCTCTGCTTTACGTACGATGGCACGAACGAGTGTATAGCAAAGACGATCAAGATGATGATGTATGGTGGCATCAACGTCGCGAAATGAAACTATTGGGTCAAGACATGAAAGACAGTTTGTCCTCGTCGACGGGATCTCAATTTTTTCAAAAACTGATTTATCGCTACGATCAAGAACGAGCCCAGCGAACCCAACCCAAAAACAAATGGGCTGAGGACAATGGCGTCAAGTTGTACCCCACCTTTGAATGGACCTCTCAAGGGGAATTGTTGTTCAACACGACGAATGTGGATTCCCAAAGACAAGTGGCGGGGGTGTTATGGGGACAAACGTTGGCCTTGAAAATGGGATGGATCGAAGAAGTCTCCACGGGGAAATTTCGACTGCGACCCAATTTGTTGCAAGAATTTCATTCGGACACGATTCCCACTCCTGATGATGTACCGGATGTCGACAACAAGCCCACCTTTTGGAAAGTGGATGGGGGTTATTTGGTACTGAGTGTGACGTGCAATTGGCGTTTTGTCAATTTGAACGAGAAGTTTCGTCCCTCCACGGAATTTGCACCCACCCGTCCCTTACACGTGTATTGCAATGTGGGTACCAGCAGCATGGTGGGTAATCGCGTGACAGATCTCTTGAGAGAAATCAAGTATCACCCTCAAAACACCACCCACTTTGAACCCATCCACATTCAATATTTACCGGTGCGAAATGAATTGGTGGAAATCATCGAAACACAGATGGCAGAAATCAATGGGGATCTCGTTCAGTTTGGGGAAGGTCACACCATCCTGACCTTACACTTTAAAAGGGAGGTCTTGTGAAAGAAGAAAAAAAAAAGACAGGATGTCGTTCTACGTGACGTTGCCCAGTCATGCCAACCGACGAGAATTTCCTCACAACCAAGCCAATTGGTTCAAGATTCGTTTACCTCATCCCCTACGTTTACCCGGTGGTCAGTGGCAAGTGGGATTGAGTGCGATTTCTTTACCGGATACCCGTGTGAATTTGTACGAGTTGGTAGCCAAAGGAGATCATGTGTTGGGAATCAAATGGCACCAGAAAGTACCCAGCCAAAGTGAAAAAGGAGGTACAAATGATCAATATGGAGCTGCGGTGACCAAAATTGATGATATCAAAGACTGGAATTGGGTGATAGACGGAGTGAGTTTTATGAAAGCAGCTATTGCCCATGTGGAACAAAAACGACGGCAATCTGCGGTCCAGGGGGGAACCTTTTTGAACGATCAGGGCAAACACACTTACGTCAAGTTTCAGTGGCAGGGTGAGGATCTAGTGGTTGACAACACCAATGTTTGTCATTGTGGATCCGTTCGCCCCCCCTCCTTGGCCGTTCACACCAAGTTAGCCGTCAAGATGGGGTGGTTACGTAAAGTTGACAGTGGATGGATCTTGGGACCCAACTTACAACAAGAATTTATGGGAGATCAAATACCCAACATGAAAACGCAAAGTGATTGGAACGATATCAGTGATAAAAATGGCAACCCCGTGTTTTGGACCACCACTCGGGTTGAAGACTATTTGGAATTGAACATGAGTTGTAGTTGGCGTCTTACTAACTTGAATGTAGCGTTTCGTTCGGTGGTGGGAGAACCCACGCGATCTCTCCACGTGTACTCGGACGTGGCAGGCAGCAGCATTGTGGGAAATCGCGTGACCGATTTGTTGCGAGAAGTCAAGTACAAGAGGGAAGGACGGGGGACCATGTACTTTGAACCGTTGCACATACAATACATCCCTCTTCGCAACGAGGTGATTGAAATCATTCAAACGCAAGTGGCAGAAACCAATGGAGAGCTGGTCAAGTTTGGAGAAGGGAACACCATTGTCACGTTGCACTTCAAAAAGACATAAAAAGAAACAATCACAACGAAGTTAAACAATCATGCCTTGCATACGGTGAAATTTGAATTAACCAATCAGCATTCAGTAGGCGGGAAAAACTGTGGTGTCCTGACGTCATGCAGATTTTGTGCTCTTCGCTTCGATTTCTGCGTGATCAGCGAAAGTTTATACTGTGGAGATGCGGTGTTATTTCAGCGTTTTCTTCAAATTAACAACTTGCCTTACTTCAATTTATTAAAGTCACAACTGTTTGCAATTATATGGGCTGGATGAGCAACCAGAATCGATTCAAAACTGTTTTCTGCGGCGGGAGACATCGCTAACTGGACTTGAATGCGAAGGAGGCTATAAAGGTTTTCCTCTTGTCCTACTGAATATCAATTTTCACAAGAAACTTCACATCACTTTCACTCTCCTTGGCATCGTTTATGACATGGCTGTCTACTAACTGAGCAGCTCTGAGTAGCGTCGGGTACAATCCGTCTTCTGTCCTTGTAAAGATCTTTGGTCACTTCATACTTGTTTTCATCGTGTACTTCATGTCTGGTTTTAATTCACACCAACTTCCAACTTCCAGCTGTGATTGCCTGCTGTCAACGAGAGTGGTCTTATCGCTTAGGGAAAAATGTTCCCGTTCATCAGATCAGAGATACATCATGAATGTTTGACAAATTTGATCTACAGTCGTTGTATGGTTGCGCTACACAGCTCATGCTTCAATTTGGAAATAGGCAAGTTTGTATTAATTTCCACATACCCGGAGACAAACGAAAAGGCCTTTTTGGAATTTGGAGCTTCCTTGTGTCAGCGTAACAGCAAAAGGCTCGTGGTGAAAAGCTGCAGAAAATTTACTTTTCTTCTCAAAAGTCAAAACTCACCTGAAATTCAGGCCGAGCAAAACAAAGAAAACACGCGGACCGCCAAGGAAACGACACTTTCGCTTGCTTTATTCACCACGGAAAGTCAAAATAATTATTACCTAGCCCGTCTTTATAAATGGGTAATTAACTTGACTAACTGGATTGGAACGGTAATTGCAGGAACAAAGTTTATTTAGTCGAATATCGATACGCTTATTTTTTTCTCGCTTCAATTTCCACTCCAGATAAGGTATCCTTCAAAACTTGCAATCAATCGACTTTTACAGACAGAGAGCAAAGAGAGGCAAATGTGTAATTTCTCACGAAATTTCAAGAAGATTTAAATTGTTATAATTAAAAGGAACAAATTTGAGAACTACTCTAGGATTCAGGCAGGAGGAGTTTATTCAAAAAGGAGAAGTGAAAGTAATTTTAAAAGAGCAAAATGCAGGTCAAGCGGTCCTGCATCAGTCCGCAGTACCGAAAGAGATTTGGAATTATAAAACTCTGCGTTACGTCGGATTCGTTGCAAAAAGGAAGAACCGATAATCACAGGCGACTCTAAGAGATGAAGTTGTTCTTCAGAAACCAATTAAAAAATTTATGATCCGGCTGTTTAGTATAAGCTTATTTCTTGGGTGGTAGTTGCATTATTAAAGCTATGTAAACGTGCCTCTGGAAACTTGGGCGGCTTAAATCAGAAAATGGGAGAGTGTGATAATTTTTCCTTTCTCAACAAGCACTCGTAACGCCATTCAACTTGTAACGATGCTAATGTCACTTCAACTTCTGTTTTATAGATCATACAAATCCGCTAAAAATCTTACTGGAATTAGCTGTTTTGTAGCTCTCATGATGGCGTTGTTGTTTCTCCGAATCTGATCCCAGCGGGGCCCGCTGGAAGTAGAGCAGCTACAGTCAACTCTTCTGATATCAGGAATAAATTCTGATGTAATATTACGGTTTTAGACGGTTTTAGTCGTCGTCTTGTCACTCTTCTTATCCTTTAAACAATGCACACTTTTAATCCAACACAAGCCGCACAAAACGCAAACACTAGCAGCTTCGATCTTCGTACTAATTTTTACCTTTCTTGCAAGAGCGACAATACAATACAATTGGAAAATACCCTGCCTTTGAATGGATCGAGAACCCTATATAGCTTCAGTCGCTATAAACTCTTGCTTTTGCTTACAGACACAAAATACTGGGGTTTCCTCTGTTTTCAGTCGTAGCATTCTGAACCGTAACCGAGAACACTGACAGGACACCACGGTTTTGACTGCCGCTCGTATCGCGGGCGCAGTTGCCGTATGCAAGGTGGTACGGAAAAGACGACGACGACGACGACCAAGAAAAAGTCCAACCCGACGACGACGACCACGTAAACAATGGGGGGAAGGGATAAACACGGTGATCGCTGGGATTCCCAAAGTCAGTTGGAAAATCACCAAAGGGTTGGAAACGTTGGCCAAAAAGAAGGCAAAAAAAGGTCATTTGAAACGCATGGCGGACATCAAAAAGGGAAAACGAAAACGCTATGCCGGGGAATCCTTCAATTGCAACGTCATGTGAGTATAAAAAGAAAAGAGTCATGTGAAAAAGAAAAAACGCATCATTGGTGACGAGATTAGTAGAAGAAGAAGAAGAAGAAGAAAAATGCGAGGGGGTAGTTTGACGCGATTTCGTCCGGACGAATACTACGATCAAGATGGGAAAGGCCTGTTGGCGGATATAGTGCGTGGAGGTCTCCAAGGCCTTAAAAGGACCCGAAATCCCTTGAACTCCCTAGTAACACCTTGAGTGGATTAAAAGCAGGCTTGACACGCGGTGTTAAACGAAAAGCCGAACAAGTGATCAAACAGGAAATTACCAAACGAGCCAGGAAAGCCTTGGGCAATAAGAACGTGAAAAAAGCCGTGCGCGTGGCCAGTGCTTTGTTTCCCAAACAAGTGAAAAAAGCCCGTGACATTTTTGGTGTCTAAAATGGATCCAGTCCATTCTCGGCCTCGACGTATTCGCAGTGATCGTGGTTTACCTTAACGTGGGGGATTGTTTCCGTTTTGGAAATTAATGAGAAGACGACCGCGACGACAACTTGGAGAGTGGTTGAGTCAAAGTGTCGTGAGAATTCCAGGCATGGATTTGGCGCAACGCTTAGCACGGCGACGACGCTAAAAAACCCCTCACAACGGGGTCGTTCTACCACTAGACCAAGAAGGAGAAGACGGCGTTAAAAATGCCGAACGTCATTTCACGAGTTGCCGCCCCTACCCGTTCCGAAGGGGCTGCCCCAGCTCACGCGCGTTCTGAAGGGGTCATCAACCCGGCTTTGCGAGTTTTCAAGGTGCCTCCCACCGACATTAACATCAATGCCTATGGCATGGTCACCATTCAACCCACCACCACGGGTATCAACCCGATGGAATTCATTATTCCGGCTCTGGACGATTATGTGGATTTGGGACGCAGTTACTTTACCATGGAATTGAGGTTGAAAAAGAGTACGAACGATGACTTGGTGGCCAATGAGAAACTGTGGTCCGTCAACAATTTGGCGCATTCCATCATCAAACAAATTGACCTGCAGTTGAATGGCACGTTGATCAGTCCCCAATCAGACACGTATCATTACAAGGCCTACTTAGAAAACTTGCTGAATTATGACCGAGAGGATGGCAAGACGGTCTTGAAACCGGCAGGTTGGTTCAATCAAGTGGATTTTCCCTCCCAATGGTCGGCTAATAACACGGACAAAGCAGGAAACCATGCTCAGTGGGTAGCTCTCAGTACCAATCACAAAGCTGCCTATGAAGCCTCTGTGGTGGAAACCGCCAAGTATGCTGCAGGCGTCACCCACAGTCTGGTGTTTACCCCTCACTTGGAAGTGTTTCACACGGGTAAAGTCCTGGTCCCCGGGGTGGAAATCAAGATGGAATTTCATTTCAACAGCCCTAACCTGTTTTTGAATGGAGTAGCTCTGGCCGGACGATTGATGGAAGGAGATGTGAAGCTGCGTTTTCATCTGTGTCAACTCCTTTTGAATGAAACCGTGTACAGGAATTTGTCTATCCAAAGACACAATGACAAACAAATGGCCACTTACCCTACCGTCCGCAGTGAAATCCGTACCTTCAGCATGCAAGGCAACCTGACCCGCTTTGACATACCCAACCTGTTTCAAAACAGAGTGCCCGACCGTTTGATTGCAGCACTGGTGGACAGTCGAGCCTTCAATGGAGATGTGACCCGAGATCCCTTCTGCTTCCAAAAATTTGGACTGAGTTCCATTCGACAGATTGTGAGAGGAGAAGAATACCCTTATGAAACCCTCCAGTTGGTTCACAACAGTGCCACCCGAGAAAATCTAGGGTACTTCCGTTTTCTGCAAGCCAGTGACGCTTGGTGCAAAAAGAAAGGCAATATGGTAGAACGAGAAGATTGGGGCCACGGTAAAAATTGTACCTTGTTCATGTTTGACAATGTGGCCAATGGATGTGTTGACAGTCAAAGACTCAACCCCAAGCAAACAGGTGACTTACAACTCAGCTTGGAATTTGGAGACGCTCCTGGAACCAATATAACCGTGCTCGTGTATGGAGAATTTGAGAACTTGCTAGAGATTGACTCGAACGGAGCTGTGCTGTACGACATTTACCAACACTAAAGAAAAAAGAAAGATGGAACAAGTGGCATTGAATAATGTGCAGTTGGATTATTTAGCAAGAGACGACCCTCAATTGAAACCTTATTTTTACGGGACCGTGGCCTGTGATCGTTTACCCCAAAACCCCTCCAAGAAAATAGTGCAAGGCTACATTGTGAACACAGACCCACACGATCGACCCGGTCAACATTGGTTAGCCTTGTGGACCGATCGGAACGTGTGTGAAGTCCTGGACAGTTATGCGTTGCCGTTGGAAATGTACGAGCAAGCGACCCCATTGAGAGAGTGGATCGTGAAACATTGGAAGTATGTGGTGACCAATGGTAAGTCCCTGCAAGCCATCAATAGCAAGAGTTGCGGTGATTACGCGTTGTTGTACTTGAAAGCCAAAGCCCGTGGACGCACGTTGCAAGAATTTTTAAATGACTTTTCAGATTACGATTACGTAAGCAATGATCATAAAGTTGGTCAAAGAGTCAAACAGTTCATTGTTGGCCAAGAGAAGATGTGGCACAAAGTGTGTCGAAGCCCTTATTATCAGCGTTGTTATTAAAAAAAATAAATAAAAGGTTGAAAATGTACGAATGGGTGTCATTGTTGTCTTGTGGTCATGCAAACGGGAAAACCTTTTCGCTTTCACACCCCTTCCTCCATTTTGGTCGTGGGTCCTTCGGGGTGTGGCAAAACCGTGTTTACGGAAAAACTCTTGTTAGAAAACAAGGCGTTGTTTGAAATCCCTCCGACCCAAGTGCATTATTGTTATGGAGCGTGGCAAGACCGATTTCAACCCATGCAGGGATGCACGAAGGGATTCCCGATCATCAAGCTTTGGTGCAATGGTTTCCCAAAGGGAAAGGGGTGATGGTGTTGGGTGATTTGATGGACGAAGGCAGCAACGATAAACGCGTGTTGGATTTATTCACCAAACATTCGCATCATCAAAACGTCACGGTGATTTACTTGTGCCAAGACATGTTTCCTGTTGGCAAATATGCCAAAAGCATCTCCCGCAATGCTCATTACATTGTGGCTTTCAAGAACCCGCGGGATCAGTTGGGGGTACGCAATGTACTGCTTCAATCGTTTCCCAGTACTTGGAAAGACAGTTTGGAAACCTTTCATCACGCCACTGCACGGCCTTATGGGTATTTGGTGTTGGATTTGCACCCGGCGTCGTCCGATCAACAACGACTCTTGAGCCACGTCTTAAAAGACGAGGGATGGACGCGCACGTATCAAAAGCGTCGCGATCAGACACAGGATGTCAAGTAAAAAAAGATTGCCTCCTCCCTTGTATTGGATTTGTTGGGAGATGCCAAGTAGACGATTACCAAGTAGAAGGTTGCAAGGATTGGCTCCCCGTTCTTTTGGATTTGTTGGGAAAAAATTGTTGGGGATTATTTTCATAGCATGCGTTTGGACGACCAGGCCATGCAAGAGGTATATAATTTGGTTCGAAACCGACGAGGCAAATCCATTGACCGTTTGATCGATCGTTACAACGAAACGTATTTTCGTGAACTGGTGTGGACCTTAGAAGATCGAGCATGGCAGTTGATGATGCATCCCGACGTCCTCCGCAAGCTTACGCAACCGTTTCACCTGTAGGGGTAGGCACCACCATGACTTCCCAAAAAGAAAAAACCGTGGTATCCTTGCTGAATGGACCGTTGTCCAAACTCAATTGTTTAAAATTCAAACCGGAACTTTTGCAACGCATGGATTCCTTGTATGCCTTTTACCACAAACAGTGGTGGTGTTATCGGAAAATGCTGAATCATTTCAAGTTTTACAACGCCTTGTTCAATGGCATGGCTTTACTAGTGATGGCAGCCGGTATGATTGCGGGCCCCATTTTGGAAAACAGTACGTTGGTAGCGTGTTTGACAGCGGTGGGGACCGTGGTCAAAGATGGAACGATTTTAAAAAGTACAGTTTCAAAGTGGACATGAGTCGTTTTGCTTTCACCACTTACGCAAAAGCCTTGATTGAATTGAGAACCTACGTGCGTGGCATTCCCTTTGAGGGATTGGAAGGGTTTTTGATCAAGATGCAAACGTTGGATGACACCATCATCGATTTTACACCGCCATTACCCAAACGTTGCGTGCAAGAATACTACCGACAGTTTTTCTATCAACCAGTGGATGCTCAATGCTACGTGGATGGATGTCATCGCCCCTTGATGTCTAAAAGTTATTGGGCGGAAAAGGATAAAAAGGTGTCACCCTACAGCCCCACCCTCATGTATTCAGGACCATGCCCCCCAGCAGAAAACGAAAAAGAGGAAGAACAAGAAGAAAACGTCGTGGTCACGTGAATGTAGGAGGAAGCATTTTTCCCCTCTTGGCTTTGGTCAATAAAAAGAAAAAACAAAGAGACTCGCGAGTCTCTATAAAGAGACTCTATAAAGAGTCTCTATAAAGAGACTCGCGACCTCATCAAGCAAAACAAAGCCCTTCAGCGTGTGTTGTCGCACCAATGGTATCACTGAGGAGAGCACGAAGAAAACGACGACAACGACGTTCTCGTCAAAAAGGCGGTTTTTTGAACGTATTGACCCCCGCGTTGGTGGGGTTGGGTAAAGCCGTGGCTCTAGAAACGGACAAACGTATAAAAAGCTATATCAACCAAGCCAAGCAACGTCATCGTCGTCGTCGTGCTCGCCGGTGAAAAAACAAAGACTTTGGTTGATATGAAACGTCTTCGACGTCAATTGCCGTTTTTACGGTCGGTGTTAAAAGAAGCCAATCGATTTAAACGTGAACACCTTTTACAACACGCCAATGAGGATCAAGTTAATGCCGTGAGTGAACTGGTATTGAACCTGTTAAAAAACAACATTCCTGTGACGCCACCCATCATGGCGCAGCTTCGACCCTATAAAAAGGTGCTACGTGACCTGGCTCGTCGTCAACATTCGGCCAAAAAACGTCGTCAGTGGCTGGTCTCGCAAAAAGGGAGAGGGTTGTTTCAAGGACTCCACAACGTGTTATGTCAATGTGCTCGAAAACAACGCTAAACCTTCCAATCTGGGTGAGTCTTTTGCAAGACGCCAATCGAGAACGAGACGAGTGGAAAGACGAATGTCATTATTGGAAGAAGCATAAATATCACATGTTGTATCGGGAGTATATGCATATCTTGAAGAGTTTTCTTTGTGAGAGGTGTCGTAACCTAGAGGACGGAGAACTTTGCCCTGAGTGTAGCAACAAACCACCATGGAAGAGGTGTACATGATTCCTCAAAAGGATTTGGATCAACTCATTCAATATTACAAAGGGGAGTTAACGGAAAATGCTCTGCTCAACAAAGCGGCTACGTTAGCGGCTAAAACACATGTCTTGTTAGCGGACCCCCAACTCCCAGCAGCCATCGTCAATGCCAAAACCAAACCTCTGAGTCAAGAATTGACCAAGTTAACCAAACGCATACGTCAATTTCCCGGGGGTGCAGTTGTTGGTGCACCTGGTGGACCTCCCGGAGAGGAAGGAGAGGAAGAAGAAGGGGATTTGGTCACGGGTCCAGTGGAACAATGGTTGAAGTGCATGATAAAAGGCAGTCCATCCACCCCCAAACCTCAAATCACTCCTTCAGGACCCGTCAAGAAAGGCAAAGCGGCATCGACCAGTAAAATTTCCGTCAAGAAAGGGACTCCTTCTATCAGTCGAGGAGATAGTGATCTTGCTTCTCGTTTAGAAGCCATTCGAGAACGTCGCAAGACCCTTGAAAAAAGTTAGCCTCCAGTCCTTGGGCTAAAGGCAAAGGCAAAGGCAAAGGCAAAGGGCCCCGCTCGAGAAGTGGAACAGTTAAAACCCTTGCCCGGGTGGGAAGATTGGGCACGAGGTAAAAAGTTGAGACGTCGATTGGATTACGACAGTGACTGAAAAAAAAATGAAGACCCGTTCCAAGAAAAACCCACCCCCAGGAGGAGGGGAACCAAAAGGAAGAGAACCCAACGAGGATGGGGTGTGGACATTCAAAAATGGTTGGCTAAAACCGGTATTGAATTTCATTGGCCTGGCTATCAGTACATGGGACCCGGTACTAAACTTGCCAAACGACTCAAGCGTGGAGATCCCGGCATCAATCGATTGGACAAGATTGCCAAACAACACGACATTGATTACAGCTACGCTAAGAATCTACAAGACAAGTGGAAAGCCGATACCAAGATGATCAAAGCCATCGATCGTTTACCCGGCAAGAAAACCATGACGGAACGTGTGGTGAAAAAAATCATGCAAGCCAAGAAACGTTTGAAATTGTAAAGTTAACAAAAAACTTGGTTTTTATTGTAAACAAGTACACAACCAATTTTGTACACAAGTTGCTATGACTACTACTACTGTTATTGTTGAAAAATTAAAACACATTTTTTTTTTGCAAACACTTTAGTTCTGTTGAGGGTTGTCACTCTTTTTTTTTAGTTGATAAAAAAATGGGGTCTCTTTTTTTACGGACCCCTAAGAAGATGTTTTTATACACCTCCTTCTCTACACTATTTTTAGACTGTAGTTTTCGTGTTTAATACTAAATGAGAACATAGGTAACGTTTTTAGGGGCGCACCGTTTCTGCTTTTGTGGTACGGAAAAAAAACATCGACACTTAATTCTTTACCATAGGACACGCATGCGCACGCAATGATTTTAAAAAAAGCGGTTCTGTAGTCTACGAGGGGGTATTTTTGAGTGAATCACTAAAAACAAAAAGCTTTTCCAGCCAAAAATCTTATTCACATAAACAATACATTCTCTCAGTAGTCTACAAAGGGGTATGCTTCGTGACGCCACGTTGGATTTTTTCCGAAAAGAAGAAAAGCGCTCGACACCATATTGAGATTTTTTTTCAGGAAAAAACCACAATCAAAAACAAATACAAGGATATAGAAACAAGCTAAACTATAAATCCGTGTCACAAAGTGGAAAATTTTTTTCGGGGCATTGAAAAACCCAACTCTCTTTTTTCATTGACTTAACACTCGATTTCACGTGTGTAAACTAAAAAAACGGTTATGACATGAGACAACCCCCCAAAAAACTTTTTGCTTTCCCTGCTCGACGAAAAAAAAAATTGTACAATGAAAAAAAAAAGAAAACAGAAAAAAAAAATTTGGAACTCAACCGCGAGCGTGGAGATTTGAACCATCGACATTCCGAGTGAAAAATAGCCCGCGCGCAATATGCCACTAAACTACTGCGACATCTGGTCTGGTACACTGGTAAATTTAAAGCTAGCCCATCCTTTTTTTTCAACGTAAGTATAACAGATACACATAAACAATACATTTGGTTTTCTTGCGTGAAAAATACGCATCAAACATTCTCTCTGTAGTCTACAAAGGGGTATTTTTGAGTCAATCACTAAAAAACAGACAGAAAAATCGACAAAAAGCTTTTCCAACCAAAACATTTTATTCACATAAACAATACATTCTCTCAGCAGTCTACAAAGGGGTATGCTTCGTGACGCCATGTTGGATTTTTTCCGAAAAGAAGAAAAGCGCTCGACACCATATTGAGATTTTTTTTCCAGGAAAAAACCACAAACAAAAACAAATACAAGGATGTAAAAACAAGCTAAACTAAAATGCTGCTTCGTTCAAAATCTTCTCAATTTTTTTCTTTCCTCTTCAAACGGTCATCAACTGAAGGATTCATAATCGTTGCGAGAACTGACGAATGGTTGCTGTCTCTTATACCCTCTTTTTTCCTTCCCCGAAAAGATTCATGGGTAAAAAATAGAAAGGGGAGAAGGTACTCACCCCCTTCCCCCTTCTTTTTATTGAGCGTTCACGTGACTTTACCGTCACCCCCTTCCCCCTTCTTTTTATTGAGCGTTCACGTGACTTTACCGTCACCCCCTTCCCCCTCCTTTTTATTGTGCGTTCACGTGACTCATTTTTCATTGGTTTTCAACCCAATGACACGTGACCTTTTTTCTCTATATAACCGAGCAACTCAACCTCCCCATTTCATGCTTCACTCCAAGCAATCAAGCAAGCAAGCAAGCAAGCAAACAAGCAAACAGGAAAGCAAGCAAGGATTTCAAGCAACACGTACGGATATCGGTAAGCTTTTTTTATCCTCGGTTCTTTACTACTGCTTCGTTCAAAATCTTCTCAATTTTTCTTCCCTCTTCAAACGGTCATCAACTGAAGGATTCATAATCGTTGCGAGAACTGACGAATGGTTGTCGTCTTCAATGTCAGCGCCACACGATACCTCCCCTGCTAGATAATGTTTTGTCTTCGCGACGCCATGTTGGATTTTTCCGAAAAGAAGAAAAGCGCTCGACACCATGTGGAGATTTTGTCCGGGAAAAAAACACAAACAAAACAAATACAAGGATATAAAAAAGCTAAACTATAAATCCGTGTCACAAAGTGAACAAAATTTTTTTCGGGGCATTAAAAAACCCAACTCTCGTTTTTTCATTGACTTAAACACTCGATTCCACGTGTGTTAAACTAAAAACGGTTATGACATGAGACGACCCCAAAACACTTTTTTGTTTTGTTTTCCCTGCTTAACGAACCTTGAAAAAAAAAAAGAAAAACAAAAACAAAAATTTTTTTGCACTCAAGCGCGAGCTGGAAGATTTGAACCATCAACTTTTTCCGATTAACTTTTCTGATTGAAAAAAAAAAGCGCACTATGCCATGTGGCCGGCGCGACATCTGACCTGGTGACTTCACAAATTTAAAGCTAATCCATCCGTTTTTTTCTATGTAAGTATAACAGATAGCGCTCGCTTTTCTTCGAAGTCAAATGATATTCTCACTCAAGGTTTTTGCCTTGGATTTGTTAGGTCTTGACATGTCAAGGGATGAAGAAGAAGATTTGGTATGCCCTGAAATCATGGATGATAGTGAAGAAGATGAATTATGCAATGAAGTCATGGATCGTTTTGAACGTCAACGAGCTTTTCAATCCCAACTCCTTCAACAGAGTGGTGGAGGGAACGATCCACAAACCCCGGTGGGAACCTTTGAATTTGATCTCGAACCCTTTGTGGATCGACAGAGTAGCCGAATGGGCGTGTACGAACGTCATTTCAATACCCAATTACGTCAAACGGGAAACTTTGTCGACAGTCCTCACGTGGTCCAAGCTCTCCAAGATGGATTAAGACGGGCCGTGGACCGCGTGTTAACCACCACACCCAACCTGCACGATCAAGACCGTCTCTACTTCACCCTCAGTTCCAACCGTCTCAGCAGTAATTTTCAAGGGTGGGGATTACGCGCCGGGGAATGGCGAGAAGGAGGAGCCCGGTTGGATGCCCTTTTCAATCGATTGGCTCAAGCCCTCAACAGCAACGAACAATTTGAAATGGACGATTCGTTTCAATTGTCCATCACCCAAGTCCATTATGCTCCTCGGGGAAGTGGAAGAAAACGCCATACCAAACCGGGTCATCAAACTCTCCAAAAGTTAGCGGCCAAGAAACGATCCGTCATCCGCATCCAAAATGACGATGACCTATGTTGTGCACGAGCCTTGGTCACCGCCAAAGCCAGGATGGACCAACACCCTAAATGGAACTCCATTCGAAAAGGAGGCAAACTCCAAAAAGAACTAGCTTTGCTACTCCATCACGAAGCCGACGTTCCCTTTGGTCCTTGCAGGTACAAAGACTTGACCAAGTTCAGTACCGCTCCCTCCCTCTACGACTACCAGATCGTTTTTGTGGACGCAGATCGTTCCTACTACATCAAAACGTTCGGACCCACCCAACCCAAACAATTGATCCTGCTCCACCAGAAAGACCATTACGATGTGATCACCAGTCTCCCGGGGTTTTTTGGGACCAGTTACGTGCGTGCCCACTGTTTGAAACCCTATGACCATGCAGGACGTCATCGATGTCCAAACAACCTCAAAAAAGTCCAGTGCCGCGCCTGTTGCCAAAAAGAGTGCCCTGAGACCCACGGGGTCTCAAAGCCACTCGACGTTGCCAGAAGTGTCATCGTGACTTTTTGGAGATACTTGTTACGAGGCCCATTGCACCAAAGACCACACCGGAAAACCCGCGGCCTGCCCTCAGTACACCATCTGCTTTCTTCGACGTCGATGTCCTACCTGTCTCAAACTGGAAGTGGGGCTCAAAGACAATCAACGTCATCGTTGCGGGTACATCGAATGTCCTTCCTGCCACGAGCACGTGGACGCCCAAACCCATCGCTGCTACATTCAGAGAGCCTTCACCCCTCAAGAACTCCAAGAGCAGAAGAAGGCACGCAAACGCAAACGTCAACGTCAAGGAGGTCCTCGCGCCAAACGGGGTGCTGCCTCGGGTCTTCAAACCTTGCGAGCCAATGAGATGGAGGAGGAATACGTGGACGAATACCAGGATGACATGCCACCCCTTCACGTGTTTTTTGACATCGAGGCCATGCAACCCCAAGAGCAGCACGTGGCCAATCTGGTCGTGGCCGAAACCGAAGACGACGATCGACCCTTTCGTTTCCAAGGAGAACACTGTATCCGAGATTTTCTCGAATGGTTGGATACGCTCACGAAGAACGACACCCGTCAAGTCAACGTCATCACTCACAATTTCCAAGGGTACCATGGGTACTTTGTCATCCACCAATACCACAATGACAACCAAACGGTGAAACAACTCCGTAACGGGTGCAAACTCTTAGAAGTCAAACGCGATCGCATCCGTTTCATCGATTCTCTCAGCTTCTTCCAGATGCCCCTCTCAGCCTTTCCCAAAACCTTTGGGCTGACCGAACTCAAAAAGGGCTACTTCCCCCACAAGTTCAACATCCCCGAAAACCAAACGTACGTGGGACCCGTCCCGGCCATCGACTACTAAATGCCCGAAACCATGTCCCCCAAAGCACGCCAAGCATTTGAAAAATGGCATAAGGAGCAACGAGACAAGGAGGAGGTGTTTGATTTCCAAAAAGAATTGGTGGCTTACTGCGAATCGGATGTTCGCCTCTTGAAAGAAGGATGTCTGACTTTCAAACGTTTGTTTGAAGCCAAAGCGGGATTCAACCCATTCTAACACATCACCATCGCCTCGGCCTGTAACCGGGATCTGCGCATGAACCGTATGATTCCCAACAGCATTGCCAGTGGACCCGTGAACGGATGGCGCAACCGTATCAACCAATCACAGGTGGCCCTGGAATGGTTAACCTGGTGCGATCACCAACAGCGCCAACAAGCCCTGGAGCAACTCAGCCACGAAGACTTGGAAGATCACGACCTGATGGCCCGCGCCTACCCAGACCATCCGCATCCCAGTCAGCGCCATTACGTTCAATACGCAGGCAATGCCGGCGAGTATCGCGTACCCGCCACTGGTTTCTTCGTGGATGGCTACTGTCAAGACACCAACACCGTCTATGAATTCCACGGGTGCTTTTGGCACGGGTGTCCCCAGTGTTTTCCCATACGTCACGAAAAACATCTGCGTCTCTGTGATCGTACCATGCAGGATGTGTATAAGAAAACCCAACAAAAAATGAAACTGCTTCACATGCGAGGGTACAACGTCATTGAAATGTGGGAATGCGAATGGACCTGCCTCAAACAAACCTCTCCCGACATCCAAACGTACGTGAATTCCCTTGAATTGGTAGAACCCCTCAACCCACGTGTCGCCTTCTGTGGAGGACGCACCAATGCCATCAAGCTGTACCATCACGTGACACCGGGTCAAAAGATCCACTACATCGATTACACCTCCTTGTACCCCTGGGTCAACAAGTCGTGCGTCTACCACAAACAGCATCCTCGACTCATCTCGCAACCGGGTCACACAGACATAAGCATTTACTTTGGTGTCATCCAATGCCGAGTCCTCCCCCCGCGTGAACTGTACCATCCCGTGCTGCCTTACCGTCACGCCGGTAAACTCACCTTTCCTCTCTGTGCCACCTGTGTCAAAGAAGAGATGGCCAAACCTCTCTATGAGAGATCTTACCAGTGCGCACACTCCAACGAGCAACGCGCCCTGACCGGTACGTGGTGCACCCCCGATCTGCAAAAAGCCGTCGAGTTGGGCTACGAGATCCAGTACATCTACGAAGTGTGGCATTTTGACCAAACCTGTGAGGGGCTCTTCCAAGATTACGTCAGCACCTGGCTGAAAATCAAACAAGAAGCCAGCGGATGGCCCTCATGGGTGGGTGACGACCCCATTAAACGTCTGGAGTACATACACGAGTATGAGAAGCATGAATGTATCCACCTGGAGTACGACAAGATCAAACACAATCCAGGACTCCGCGCCCTGACCAAAATGATGCTCAATTCCATGTGGGGCAAGTTCGGACAACGTCTCAACAAGACCCAAGTCCAAGAATTTGACGACCCCCAAGCCTTTCACCGTTTCCTGGATACCGATACCTTGGATGTACGTCACGTGTCCGTCGTCAACGAACACATGGTGGAAGTGCACTATCAGTACCAAGACGAAGACATCCCCGTGTCTCCCAACCTCAGCGTCTTCGTAGCCTCTTTCACCACCTCTCGGGCACGTGAGCGTCTCTACGAAGCCCTTCAACTCTTGGGTGAACGCGTGTTGTACTTCATAATGGACACGTTCGAGACAGTTAAGCATCAAGCAGTGTTGGCGTGACAGACTGGCAGTTTATTTATTGACAGGTAATAATTAATTTCGAAAGCCGTCCATAATCAAACAATACAATCACAAACCCCTGCCGTAGGTAACTAACTAAAAAAAATACACAATATGACACAACAAAAACAAAAATAAAAAAGGAAAAAGGGTGGGTAGGGAGGGAACAGAAATCGAGCTAGCTAGTGAAAGGCGTGCGAGGAGAACTGACTGTTTCGCAACGCGGCGGGATAAAACTCATACTAGACAATTAGCGGAAGTACGTCACCGCACTGTCAATTATACCCAGATAAACCTAGTCGTTTTATCTTACACATAATGGACACGTTCGAGACAGTTAAGCATCAAGCAGTGTTGGCGTGACAGACTGGCAGTTTATTTATTGACAGGTAATAATTAATTTCGAAAGCCGTCCAAAAGAGAAGCACGCCAACACAGTTCAAGCAACATTAATTTACTGTAAAAGTAGAGAGTCAGAGGTGGATGTAGAAGTTGCAATTTGAGTCGCAACCTGTTCCGCCAAAGTGTAGCGCTGTCGGAGTGGTCTTGCTAAGTACTCCAGGTAAGCGGTAGAAGCCCAGTCACCTTGAAGTTGAATTAACTCGTGGGAAATACCGAGTGAGCTGGCATATGTGGCTCCTCCACGGTGGAATGAGTGCCCGGAGTAGTTGTTGGGAGAGAAACCTGCAAGGCGTAGGAGATCTTTTAAGTGTTTAGTAAATGAGCTGTAAGAGAGTGAGCGAAGGCCAGTAGCCGTAGGGATAACAAAGGCTGGACTTGAAGCTGGAGCTGGGCACATTTTGAAGAACTCGCGAAGAGCTTGCACTGGACATAAAGCATGAGACGGTATGGAAACCAATGGAATGAGAAGTGTCCTTTCGCGGAATTGAAGAACTTTGGACCATTTGACAGAGACGATTAGGCCCCACGTGGTGAAATGGAAGTCGGAGCGTGACAGGTGTTTGTTCGGAGAGAATTGCGAGTGACTTGGAGGGATGATATTGGACTTGCGAAAGAAGCTGAAGAAACCAAGAAGGAAGGCTGCCCAGAGCGCGCGATGAAGTGGCAAGGAGAAGTCCATGACATTTCGTAAAGCCAGAAGAATGGACGGTGTAATCGGGAGCTTGCGTTGAACCGACGCGGAGAGAAGACGTTTCAAGCCTCGCAGGGTCAACTGCACGCGACAGTGGGAAAGCGGAGGCGGTGGGTAGTCGAACATGACATGAAGCCAGCGGATACCATCCAAATAGTTTACGATGGACGAGTACTTCATTGTGCGCCCCAAGAAGACACAGTAGCGACAAAGATTCGTGACCGAGACGGGAAGAGGGGACGTCTGAAGCAGGCGGCAAAATTGGATGTATTTCAGGACTTGAGACTTGCGAGTGGCGAGAGTGGAGGAGGCATAAGCGTTGGAAATCGCGAAAGCAACGGCGTCATCAAGGGAACCACGAGGGTCTAGGAAAGAAGGAGAAAATCGCGTAATTAGTCCAATACAAGAAGACTGTAGTCACTCTGTATATGTTTCTGTAAGACGAGATGAGTGGTCGGCGAAAACGTTCTCTAGGCCCTTAATATGGCAGGAGGTCAGGCGAAAGTTGTAGATGGCTGATAACCAGAAGATTTCCCGTAGCCAATCCATAGCGGTAGTGTTTTTACACGAGCCCTTATTCAAGAAAGACATGGCCTGTGTATTATCCGTGTGTAAACAAACGTGACAATTCGCCCAGTGCGGAGACCACCTACGGATTGCATGTAACGCCGCATACAATTCTAGATAGTTAATGTTCGCCTGGAGTTGCGACGGGATTTCGTGACCAGTTGTGTGAATCCAATTTCCCGACAAGCGAAGACTCGGCGGCACTTGTTTGTCTGAAAACCAAACTCCGGCAAGCCAATGATTGCGCCAGTGTGCCCCAAAACCCGAAAGGGAAGCATCTGTGTAAGCATGTTCGATAATAGGCGAGTAGGAAATACTAATAGCCTGGCCATTAAACACGCGACAAAAGTCTAGCCACCAACAGAAGTCCTTGCGAAGGTCGGAAGTGATACGGGCTTTGTAGAAAGGGCGCTTTAGAAGATTCATACGGTCAAGAACGCGACGCAAGAAGGTTCGTCCCCCTTTAACCACTTTAGCCAGAAAGTTCATGAGGCCAGCGACTCTTTGTAATTCCCGCTTGGAAGCTTTGTGTTTTGAAAGAAGGAAATTAAGTTGATCTTCTAATGATGAAATTTTGTCCTCGGGTATAGATGCCTGCATTGGAATTGAGTCTATAATAATCCCGAGAAATTTGACCCGTTGAGATGGACCAGAGAGCTTAGACCAATTAACTTGAAAGCCAAGTGAGTGGAGAAGATGAATAAGTGTCAGTTGTGCACGAAGGCACTCCTCGCGTGAAGAAGCAACGATGAGAAAATCGTCCAAATAGTTAACAATGTTAGTGAAGCCTTTGCGAGCCATCATACGGGTAATTGCGCAGGAAATCCTGTGAAAAATACTGGGCGCATTTTTGAGACCAAAACAGAGGAAATTGTCCGTAAAGAATTTGTAAGATCCATTGAAGGCCCAGCGGAATCCTTGAAGTGTGCGATGAGGGGGATAAACGGGTACCCAGCGATAAGCAGATTTAATGTCAACGGTGGCGAAGTAGCAGCCTGGATGCATGAGAGCGATAGCATCATCGATAGTCCTGTAGCGGTAAGATTCGCAGGATATGTAGTCATTGACAGAGTTGTTTAGAGGACGACTCATGTCTGTTATGGGTCGAGGGTCGCCTGAATCTTTCTTTATAACGCACCCGATGGCGTTGACGCGAAGCGGTTTGTGGGGAACTTCTTGGATTCGATGGGAACAGAGTTCGTCATGAAAAAGTTTGTCGAGGGCTGGTTTAACATCAGGGTTTTCGGCGCTCCGATAATTTTTGCAGTCCGCTGACGAAACAGTAGAGAGGTCGTTGACAAGATGAAAACCATGTGCGATGCCCGAGAGAATAAAATCTTTGTCGCCTGGGTCAGAGTCCATTTCTCGACACCAAGTGTCGAAATGGCGCGTAAGAGAGCAAATGTTTTGCAGATCAGGGTCTGGAGAGAATACAGTCGAGCACGATGCAGAAATAGCGATTGAAGAGGTTGAGGCGGCCGCTGCCGTTGTAACTGGTCAATTGGAGGAAGATTTTTTCCCTTGGGAAGATTGAGAGCGATGAAATACGGCTCCGTGTTGCGTGGAGTCGCACACGAGACACGCGTGTGTGTAATTGCACCCTGCACAGTTATTGGAATCCTCGTTCCACTTGTAGCAGTGTTTGTCGAAAGACTTCGAACCACCAGCTTGGGAATTACCTGGACGGGGACGACCGCGATTTTGGGGCCGAGTGGTAGTTGTCTTCACCGCCGACGAGTCGAAATGGTGGGCTTGCAGATCATTGAGCGATGTATGATCGTCGTAAGCCGCCTCGCCACGCGCGACGATGCCACGAAACTCGTCATCGAATTGAAGAATAGCCGTGGTGGTAAAAGCGATTGCTTTCTTGGATAAAAATTTCAGATAACGGCAGAGCTGTTGAGCCTGGAGGTGCTCTCCGCTTTGCAGCAAGCCGTCCAAAATCGAGAAGTAACCCGCTATAAACTCAGAATAGCTCAGTTCAAGCGGGTTTACTTTCGCGTCCGTTTGCCGGTACGGGGCTTGAGATAAATAGCCTCGTGGGCGCGAGGTAAAGACTTGGTCTTACCTTGGCCGGTTTTTTCCGAGTCCTTGTCACCTTCTTTGTTCTGCGAGAGGGCTAGAATGGACGATTCTAATGCGTCAAGTTCACTTGCCAGTTGGCCAGAGACTGCGGCACCGCCAGCGCCAGCCGTGGTCGGGGGAGAAGGCGCTGATTGTGCTGTGAGTACAGCTTTCTTTAGTAGACAGCGTTGAGCCATTGATAGGTCGAGGCTTGATATAACTTCGGCCGTCATGGCCTTTATGGATTGTATGGTGATAAATTCCTCTTTGACAAGAGATTTTACAGTGTGGCCAGTGAAGCCATTGGCCTCGCACCACGCCTGGGTTTCCTCATCCATGGATGAAAATTTAAAGGAAAGTGAAAGGCGTGCGAGGAGAACTGACTGTTTCGCAACGCGGCGGGATAAAACTCATACTAGACAATTAGCGGAAGTACGTCACCGCACTGTCAATTATACCCAGATAAACCTAGTCGTTTTATCTTACACGACACCGACTCGGTCATTTACCTGGAGGAGGAACCGGGACAACCCAGCCCTCTCTTGGGAGATTACCTCGGAGAGTTTACCAGCGAATTGGAGGACGACGATTACATCGAAGAATTCGTGTCGGGGGGTCCTAAGAATTATGGGTACAAAACCAAGAAGTGCCAAGTCGAATGCAAAGTTCGCGGTTTCCGTCTCAACAGTGAGGGCAAGAGCCAACTGAATTACGAGGTCATGCGTCAGAACGTGCTGGACGAAATCCAAAAGCCTCAAAAGGAACCACGCCAAACCCAAGTCGTCAAAACGCATCAGATCGTCCACATATAAATATTGGCGCTATCGTCAGAGACGCCAAAACCTACGATCTCTACACCTTTCCAGACTACAAGCGTTACCAGTTAGTGTACGACAAGAGAGTCATTGATCCCAGTACCTTCCAAACCTATCCTTCCGGATACCAAGCAGCATGCTGAGATTGACCACACCACTCGGGTCTAGGCACCACGCGGCCCGCTGGACTTTGAACTCTTGTTGAGGGACGCCGCTGACCACTCGGGTCCTGGCAAACGTTCCCGCTTGTAAACATAGACTAACAAAAAAAATCATTAAAATTCTGTTTTTCATTTCACTTCCGGTTGTTGTCTTGATTTTTTCACTTCCGGTTCCTCCCCCTGTCCTCTGGTTGCCATGGTGATTCCCTATGACGTCATTTTCCTCCTCGCATCAAAATGAGGCCCAATTGCCCCAATGAGCGCCAAAAGCCAAGGTCAATCACGTGCACAGCACGAGCCCACTCGTTTCAGACCCCAACACGGCCAACTTTTTTCAACATGGCCGACTTTTTGCCCTTCTCCACCAATCACAAGCCAGAAAAATACTGGGGGTGTGTATGCAAATTAAATCTGAAAATGGTCCCAATGAGCGTACAGTACTACTAACGCCCCCGGCGTTTATTCGGGGTCCCGGCGTTTATTCGAGATGTGTATATTAAATCAGGATTATGTGTCGTGACTGCATACTAGTTCTCTTTCTACCATTATATTTGAATTTATACAATACTATTCAAACCAAACTACCTTTTGCGAAAGTACTTCTCACTAAAACAGATGAAACAAACGACGCATCAGGTATCGTGTCAATCTCTTTTGAATCATGGTAACTTTTCTGCAGGCTTGTGCATCAAGCAAGGATCATCCTCGGAGACCCAGGGGCAGCTAGTCGGGACGATGGGATTTTCATGGGCGAAAGTTTACAACAAGACTTTCGCCCATGAAAATCCCGTCGTCCCGACTAGGTGCCCCTGGGTCTCCGAGGGTGAGCAAGGATCATCTCGAGGGTCTCTCCAGCGTTTCTCCAGCAGTTTTTTGCAATTGAATCGTTCCATAATTTAGCCTTTCTCAGAACTGATGGAGAAGGAACCTCGCCATCACCTTGTTCAAAATTGCTTGCACAGTACATTTGCTGTCGAGCAGTTACCGATACGCTTCCTCCGTGTTTCATGCACGTAGAAACGTAACGTTGAGAAGAGTTCAATCACTGTTTCTGTCAGTGATGTTTTGTTTTTTGATAAATAACTTACCAGATTCACTTAGATGAGACAAAGTTGATGACATTGTTTCACATTTTTTAAACGTTTTTGTTGACTTTTGGTTCTTGGTTCCAATAATGAAAAATGCATTTAATAAATAAACGCCGGGCCCCGAATAAACGCCGGGTTCGAGTAAACGCCGGGTCTACGAGGCCGAGTTTTAAATAAACGCCCCCGGCGTTTAATCGAGAAAATACGGTACGCCCTATTGGCTATCTCCAACAGTTTCTGGTTTCCTCTGTTTGTCCGAGGTACCTCGAGTCTACTGTAGTGGTATTTAAGGCTAGGCAAATTGCTTACCATCATGCAAGGTTCCAGTGCACATGTACAGAAAATTTGACTTAGCCGGTTCCAGGCTAGGAACAGGACGGAAACTAGAAGGGGAACACGTAAATAAGACGCTCGGGTTTTCTCAATTCGCGCTTCCCCCACTATCTCGGAGGCTGGAAGAGGCTAAAAACTCGAAGTTTCAACTCAGGATTCGAAATTCTAACTTTCGAACGCAAAATCATGACTCAAAGCTCTTGAACCTGATAAACTTGAAAAATGCTGACGTGAAGATATTTATTTTATTTTCTACAACAAAATCTGAAAATGGAAAAAGCAGAAAATCACCCTTTTCTATAGCTGAAGATAAATATATCA
This sequence comes from Siderastrea radians, assembly GCA_964017195.1. Lineage (NCBI taxonomy): Eukaryota > Metazoa > Cnidaria > Anthozoa > Scleractinia > Rhizangiidae > Siderastrea > Siderastrea radians. Next base: position 1,441,334 of record OZ024895.1, read on the forward strand.
TAAGTTGTTGCTGAGTCTTATAATCCTGATGAATAAACAGAAAAATAAATAAACTGAATAAATGAAAATTGACTGACTGACTGACTGACTGACTGACTGACTGACTCACTGACTCACTGACTGATTGATTGTTTGACTGACTGACTGACTGACTGGCTGATTGATTGATTGATTGCTTGATTGATTGATTGATTGCTTGCTTGCTTGCTTGCTTGCTTGATTGATTGATTGATTGATTGATTGATTGACTGATTGATTGATTGAAGGTCCACTTCAAAGTCAGCGTACCGGTTATATTCTACATTGCCATTGATTCACAGTATTCGTATATTCACGGAGCTGATTATGAAGTCACAGGGGATTTATTGATGTTAGGGGGATGCTACAAGAGGACCAAATTCCCAATCTACAGAAGCAAGAGTCAGTTCGTGGTCCGGGACTGGTGACGGTGAATTTCAAGTCCTCCCGGATGACGGGAATCTTTCTTCGTAACGCCTATCAGTTGCGCCCTTATGCAGAGCTCAAAGTTACTTTCCCCGGTACCCCACGGGAGATAAGCGTGGTACGAGAAGGAGAGAAATTCAGCACCAACCGGGCCTGCTACGCGATGGTTGATATCCCTCCGAAATATCCTGGACTGACGCATCTCCGGGGGCCGAACGACGAAACAACTTCTACCTTTGATGTAAATATCCCCGTGATGGTATACATGGCAATTGAATCCCGATATCATCGCAACAATATTTTACTCTCGACATTCAAAGCTACCGGGGAGAAGATTGTACATGCCGGGTGTCACCCGCGCACCGACTTCCCGATATACGAGCGGAAATAGCCGAGCGGGGGAACTGTGGCCATCCCACTTAGAGAGACCCGGATGCTGACAGTTATGGTAAAACCGCTGATCTAACAGTTTTGTTGAACTGCGCAGAAAAGCTACTAATTGTGTTCGACGAAGGAGAACGCATTCCTAATCTTGTGTTGGGTGTCCTGTGTCTTACAGGCAGAAAAATTCGAGATTTTCTCTGTAGTCGACGCCACTTTAGCTCCCCCCCGAAGATTTTTGCAGGGGCCGTACGCTCGGCCAGAAACTGGTATGGACTTCGGCCTCGCTTTCATAACGCCCAGCCCCCAAACGGTCAATTTAGCGTATAACACAAAATTTTGGATTTATCAACAGGTAGATTGGCCACCGTAAAGAGATTGAAAGCTGACGTTTCGAGCGTTAGCCCTTCGTCAGAGGGCTAACGCTCGAAACGTCAGCTTTCAGTCTTTTCAATCTTAGCGGTGGCCAATCTACCTTATCAACTCAGTTGATAAATCCAAAATTTTGTGTTTCACGTCCCCACCGACGCAGCACCACAGTTTCTTTAGAAACTAAAAACCCCCTTGTTTGTTTGTAATTTAGCGTATAAAGCGAGTTGAGAGATTTTCTTTATTTTCTTCGAGTATTTTCGAAAAGTTTTCGCCGGAGTTTGCCGACAAGGCACAGTTTGAAGTTCACTTACAAACACAAGCGGTGCCCCTAAGATGTATTAGCGGTCGAGAAAAGATCGATTATTGGTATGAACTCGGAGTGCTATGCCTGTTGCTGGATTTGAAGAGAACAGCTGGTTTGAAAGCGATTTCTGTCGAGGACCACTAAGGCCTTCACAAGACTATTCGGAGCCAAAAACTAACTTTTCTGGGAAAGTTTTCAAGTTGGTTGACAAGACACAGTTTGAAGCGCTCTCACAAACACAAGCGGCAGAGGTAGGATTTACAGCGCTCGAGAAAACATCGCTAAATCATAATTATTCCTTGTTGCTGAATTTAAAGAATTTTGAGAGTGATTTCTGCTGACGTTCAGAGTCAGAAACTGGTCATGTTGTTGTAAGCCATGAGGATAAGGACACGCAACACCCTGGCTGTGTTATTTTTGACACGAGAATTTGTGTACTAAGGCACCAGAATTCTCCCCAGTTGATACTAATTCATCATTGTTGTGTAGTGCTTACCTCAATGGCCATTTTTAAGACATGTCAATGGTAAATTCGTTGATGTAAAGTCGTGCACAAACCACAGTAATTTTGTATATTGACTAATTGAGATGCCTACCTGTGAAGTTGAAGAGCCCAAAGTTCCTTGTATGCTAACAAATACTATTGAAAACTCTATTTGCTCGTGTAGATGAGAAAATTTCGTCACAGTTTTATGTTGCAAATGTCTTTGTTAACTGATTAAACTGGCATGTCAGTTTCATTTGTCGTAGAAAATTTGTCATGTGAATTTTCTCTTGGCATATGCCATCGTAGATTTCTGGAAAATCAGTTTCAGCCCTTTGGTTATACATGTTTTGGGGCTTTTGTTCTGTCTAACCAAGTGATTTAGCTGGCTTGGGTGCTTGCTGTTCCACTGAAGGAAAGACATTGCTAGCACATATTCAAGGAGCTTTGTTGTCAGCAGAAAATTTGTTCACCATGGTCAAATCATGTCACAGCAATTCTCAGTCAAAACAATATGTAAACCAGAGCTCGTTTAACAAAGACCCCATGCCAAAGACCCATGTTTTCATGCAGGGGAAAGCAAAGGACTCAAAAGCTTTCATCTCCTTGGTGACAACATGGCAAGCAGAAGTGTTGGCTGTCTGATAGAATGCAACCAGTCGAACGCACTCTCTTAATCTTCGATTACTAGTAGTAGTTATGGAATAAGAAACATAGCCTTACTAATCAGCTGTAATAGAAACCGCTTTAGGGATCACTGAGATGAGTGCCGTACTGTCTAAAAGCGTAATAAGAAAAGAAGATCTTTACTTCGGAACTTGTAAGTGTATCGAATGGTATTATGGCCTTCAGGCTGAATTTCAGCCATATCCTGTGGTCTCTTTTCTTTCTTTCCCTCAAAAGGGTTGTAATTTGCCTTGCAAGTCTGCGATACCCGTGCACATGGGTAGAAGCTATTACGACAGCCTCGCGCGAAAATTGCTTACGCGCGGAAACTCGAGCCTCGCTGTCCCGGAGACTGCAATTTGCGTGCATGCTCAAGTTATTTGCTTTTCGCTTGACTGTCCGTGAGAGGGTTGTGTCAGCTCTTGCCTAGTTCCTTGTTCTTTCTATTTCACCGCAGTGCTTCCCTGAGAGACGTTCCCCCGCATAAGTCGCTGAAAGACGAATTGACCGTGAAGGCCTGGAAAAGGACGTTCGAAAACTACTGAGGAAATGACTGCTTATCATAGATCGTTTCAGATGCTCGATCGTAGCTGGGGGCACGTGTACCGTTGCTATTCATTTTCCTCAGAACGTGACAGTAATTTACAGGATGACTAATACACCACTTGCAGTTTTAGTTTACGTTTCCTCGCTCCTCTAAGTAAACAACATGGACTTTTTTCCATAATTACTTCAGATACATTTTTAACCCGTTCATTTCTACCTTTCTTTAGCGAATATGAAGCACATTAAAAAGACAAAAAACTTTGGTACATTTTTATCACGCTTGTCAGTTTATTCTTTAGATAGAATACGCTTTGTACATGTGGTAAGAATACAGCAACTCTTTAAAAATGAAAATATTTACAGTGTAAGACAAAGGCAACCAACCTGTTGCCAAAAACGTCATGATAAAATTCCCCCTCCCCTTCCGCCTTTATGGCATTTTCTAACGGTTCAAGTTACATCCTTTACTTGAAACAAATTGTAACACTAGATATTACCTCAGTGCTCGTACTATTTTACTCAAGAATAACAAGAATTATTTAAAACGACTTAGTACATCCGGGACAACGAAGGCGGCGGAGCCTCGATTCTGCGAGCAACCTCGTTACAGTACTTGTCGGGAACACCAGCCTCTCTCAGCTCTTGGAGCTTTCTTCTTTTAATTTCGTTCAATTTCTCTCGCCTGGAAGGAAATAAACAGCTTATCAGTGACCGGAAAAAGCAAAATATCATTGCTTTTTAGTGTACGTTATGGGACACATGCAAAATGACTCTTGAAACCACTGATGTTACTAAACGTTATCCTACGTGTCCGATCACAACACACCGAACTACATAGCCCGACCGCGGGAAAATGCGTGTACCTAAATCATGTGACGATCGCTTTAGTTCCTGTTTGGTCAAAAAGACAACATTCTAAAAGACTGGGTAGAACACGCTTCCGCACGTTCCTTGAACCAATCGGCAAGCTCAGAAAACAATAAACGTGCCATCAAAAAAGGGTTCTTTCTGGTCTGGGACTATTCCGGCAGTTATAATTCTGGTTTAGGAAGAAAAGAATATCCGGAATAGAGCGATTTTCGTTTGCCCTTAAAAGAGGTCTCCGTGAGTGTTTATAATTTGTGTCATCTTCCAGTAGTTGAAGGGATAAAAAAGGCAACGTTCGATTGACCTATCGGATCTGAGGGCGTCAAAACTGAGGACGTCAACGAGGAAATCGCAGTTCTCGTACAACAAATCAATCGAAATCAAACTGCAAGTGCTTCCGCAAAAGGTGTAAGTTCGCCAAAACCAATCGAATGGTTACCTTTCCATTTGGTTTGCTGTTTTGGTTGTGTTCAAGCACAATAATTTACGGGTCAAAAGTAAGTCGCTCTTTTCATTCCAAGCAAACATGACAAACCTGGCTTTAGCTTCCTGATCTAACTTGATTCCTTCCTCAAAGAAAGCTTGAGTCGCTTTGGATCTGTCTTTCTCTTTTTCTCGTATTTGTTGACGGACCTCTTCGGCGTGTTGATGGCGTCGGATGGCCTGGATTCTGTCAGCGTCTTCGTCTTTAAATGTTTGCTCTTCTTGTGCCCTGCAGAGATAAACAGCTCAGTTTTAACGACATTGACATTCTTCCGACGTCAGAGTTTTAAATTATACAAACATTCAATTATTTCATGTTTCAAACTGGTAAGTTCACATGGCAAACTTAAGTTTGCAATTTCATCGGAACTCCGAGTGCGCTGACAAAGTCCTGTTTCCTGTGTTTTCATACAAGAAACCGAAACTAAAACTATGGGGGTAAATTAGTTATCTCAGTTTGAAGGCAATTGTTTGTTTTGGGCTTTCTTGTTCGCCAATTCTTGTCTCATAAACTTTCATATGCCATGAATGAAACTTTACTAGCACAAAAAGTTGTCGAAAAGTTGGCGAAAATTAAGACTAATAGAAAAAAGTTTACGGAAATATTGTTGTTCGAAACGTTATTGGGTAACATAGAAGGTGAAACAAGAAAGCAAGAAAGCTTCATGTAGCGCTTTTTCCAAAAATGAGAGCGACTCACTTTAAAACTCGTTCAAACTCGGCTCTATCTCTTGCCGCTTGCACTGCCAAAAAGTGTTCTTTATTCTTGACCTGGTCCTCGCGAGCTCTTCGTAACATCTCCTCGGTCGCTTTCCTGCAAACAGCAAATCATAAGGACGTTAGCATGAAGCCAGGTTGTTATTAAAATAAAATCTGAACGTTGTTCAAATTGTTTAACAATGAATTACTTTTTCTCTGCTTCTTCTTTTTCTTTCCTTCTCCATTCTCGTTCTGCCTCCTCTTGATTTCGTTTGGCTCTAAGAGCATCCTACATGTAGGAAATAAATTAAACGTTAATCAAAACTACGATAAGTCATTTCCCCAAAATGATTCCTAAAAACTTTGTGCCCTTACTAGACAAGAGTATTAGTCTATTAGGCCCGTTCAATCTGATGCCTTTAAGCACCATTTTAACGTGAAACATTTTAATCTTGGGGTTGCCACAACAAGCGGCCTTCACGGCCAGCACGAAACTCGATGTCAACAACACGACAGTGGAAGGAGCACTTGAATCACCGAGCAAACGCTGCAAAGTTTGGCGGGCTAATAACTACATCAGGGGTGCCTCCTTAAGGGAAAACATGTTCTGCACAATTTACCTTCTCTGCTTGCTTGTCCTTTGCTCTTTCTTGCTGTGCACGGAGACGGGCAATTTCTTTCTCTTTCTCAATTCTTTTCGCTTCTGCATCACGCTGTAACGCCTCCTCTCTTGCCTGCACAAAAATACAAACACAAAAGTAATCACACTGATATACAAATAACTGTTCCACAGAGACAATACATATTTTAACGGTTTTTTTTCCAGGTAACTTATTGATAACAGCGTCCTTGTGTCGATGAGGTTACCTTGGCAACATAACATTTTCATTATCATTACTAGCTATATTATTAGCTAGGAGCCGGGGGGGGGGGTAATTTTCTCTGTGTCAATTTTTTCCTTTCCTTCTTTTCTTTACAATGTTTTTCTCAAATTTTCTTTCACTTGTTTACAAGATATTTTTTTTGTTTCATCTCGTAGTGTACTTTTTCTTCTTCAAAAGCTTTGCAGGGTTTTTTTAACAGTTTTTTCAAGAGGGGGTTTATGCCCACCACTCCAAATAAAAAATCTAATGGTACCCAGAAGTACCTAAAATACCAGCTACTCAGTGCATACATACCGCTTTTTCCTTCAAATATTCCATGACTTTGATTTCTTCCAGTTTCTCCTGCTGCGACTTACGTTCTCTCAGAAGTTGTATTTCCTGTACAAACAAAATAATAAGAAATTACTCAGTTCACCTTGGGAGCTATGTCGGATAGGGCTTGGCTCCATTATTAGCTACAACTTTGCTGGTTTGGTTGAGAGGAAGAAAGCTGACAAAGGACAGCTCTGGCCTTCCAGGTTGATGTTGGGTTGCCATTCTACAGCCCTTTCAGGCTATCTTTTATAAGAAATGTAATGCTTTGTAGTGCTTTCGTTTCCAATTTTGAATGACAATTTGTTTTGTTAAGAAAGTGCTCTTTGGCATGTTTGGTAACAAATGTTGCTAAAGATTAAATCTGTTGCACAAAAACGTTGTAAGTCGTAAGTTGAAGTCATCAGTCTAGGACTTCAATGTTTTCGTGCAATGGATTTATTCCACTGATGAAGGGGTCAAACCTGAAATGTCTGGCAACATTTTTTAGCAAAGCACACTTTCAACAAAACAAATTATCATTCAAGATCATCTTTTGTAAATAGCCTTTAAGTAGCTATGATGGATTTTTGTTAACTAACAAGAAGCTCAGAATAGTATACCTCATTAGCCTTGGCCACATCTTTCATCAAGGCTCTTTGAACTTCTCGCTTCTTCACCAAGTTCTCCATATCTTCTTTTTGTAGTTTATCAAGATATTGTAGCATTGCCTAAAAAGAGACAAAATTTCCTTGGTTCAATTTCTGGTCGCTGCTTTCATCGTCTTGCATATCACTCCACACTGCAGTTCTCCGCTCAGGTGTTTACATGAACACTGGTAGACCATGGATACTCGTAGACCAAGTACCCTGGAAGTAGTTGGTTTCTTCTACAATTCTCTACTCTCTCGGTGTAGCGTAGAGGAGGGGAGAGGAAACCAACTACTTACAGGGTTATTGGGTACCTAACAAGATGTAGGGAATGCCTTGTGACTCACCCAGGGGAAGTAGTTAATATTCCTAGTTGCTTCATGCAAACGAAACCCAAGTTAAGTGCTAGCTGTGTGGGCTGCTTGAAGGCTGAGTCTGACTTAGCTTTAGGGCAGTGCAAACATTGATGTACACACATGGAAGGGTTCTAATTAGTAGGGGTCAGAGCAAAGTGGGCATCAGCTATATGGACAATTTTTTGTAAGTATTTAACTGAAATCCAAAACATCAGCAGCGACTTAGGTTGAAAGAAAATGTACCAGAATCTGCCTGTTGCTTAGCCTCCAATGCAGGAGTTTTTAGGGCTCATCACGCAATCCACTCCTCCCTCCTTAGTGGAGAGGAGCATGTGAAAAGCCCAAAGAATGTCTACATTGAAGGCTACTTGATGCCGCCTTCTAATGAAACCATTGAATGTAGTTTTACAGAGGACCCCAGGGCCCATTAGGTAAACTAGATTATTCATTACCTTTGTTTCTTGGTCTTTCTTTTCATCGTCCAGCAGTCTTGCCTGTTCTCGATCAGTGATCTGATGCTGTAGAACTTGAGCCCCCTTAAGTCTTTCAAAATGCGCTGCTTTCTCTCGCTCCTCGTACTCCACCAGGGCTTTGCGTCTCTCTACCTCCATCATCTCGTCAAGCCGTTTTTCTTCTTCCAGCTGCTCTTTCTTGATCTCGACCTTTTCGATGAGTTGTGCATCACGGATTGCATGGCATTTTGCATTCAACATGAGCTGAAATAAAATAAATTAAAGTGACACAGATTTAGATGGGAATTTCTTTTTTGGAGGCAAGATAGTCTAACGTCCTTTTCCTTAGCTTCAAAACTCAGACCTTACCTGGCTTGTAAGTTAAACCACTTTAATTTTTGGGTTGGTGCTGAGTCCATGTATTAACCCTTTAATCCCTGATATAAAAATGCATATTCTCCTTACTGTTCTTCATACACTTCTTATGGAATTAGTGAGGAGAATTTGTCTAAATACAGTATCAAGACATCTCATATTTGGTGATCACTTTCTTTATTCTCATCACTTGAATGTGATGATGTAAAGAGAAATTTTATTTTTGTCACTGTTAGGGCTTAAAGGGTTAAATTTGAAAGTGCCACCATCCAAATGAAAGCTATTGAGCTTTATTTCCCCTGGATGGCATTTGTATATGCTATAGGGTGGTTCTACCTTTTGAGCCTGTGGATAAAATTGCTACGATTCAAATGAAATCTGTAAGTACTTTACTTCTCTTGTGTGGTATGCTACAAGGCGGTTCTAATTTTTGAGTCTTGGGTTAAAATTCAAAAGTTTGACCTTTCAAATGAAAGCTACTGAACTACTGTATGCTCTACAAGGTTGCAGATATAACTAAACATGCAGAATGAAATTATAAACTGTGAACATTCAAATAAAAGCCACAATTTTTCTGAAGTGCAAATTTAAAAAAGAACTTTCGGCCACCTCATTAAGCTTCTTGATTTCATCTTCTTGTTCCTCCATCTGTTCTTCAGCCTTCTTCAGCAAAGTACCACTCTGTTGTTGTTGTTCCTACATTAACAGAAACAACAAATGGACATAAATTTCCAAGAATAAGACCAGGCATTCACCTGACGCTGGAAGAAGATATTCTGGAATGAAATAATGGTTTTACTTTACCTGCTCCAGGTCAGAAGGTTTAGCATTCTCTTTTCTTTTTAGGTCCATCATTTGCATAAAGTTCTTTCGTTCCTCTGAAGCGTTCTGTTCATACTCTTTTCTCCTTTTCACTTCCCCCATGAAAGATTCTCTTTCTTCTTGTGTAGGGACATGAGATGCTGACTGTTGAAGGAAGAAAAACATGTTGAAATGACTTGGGTCTGAAAAGGATTTTAAAATGTCACAAGCTGCATAGTGTATACATGTTTGGTTTGTATTTTCCTTTGTTCCAGATTAATAACCATAATCCTAACACAAAGGAAAATACAAATCAAACTAGTTTGAAAACTTTTTGACCTAAAATCATTTTTAACTATAACATGTATACACATTCATATAATTGTAGCAGTATATGGAGGATGGTTGAGAGAGAGAGAGAGATGCTCAGAGTGCCATGTGCTTGGGCTCTTAGGTTTGAAGTCTGCCAAGGATTGCCAGAACTAGAAGTACTTTTGAGGCACCCCATGTACCAGTGGGCACAATGAAGATCAGTCAGTCAGTAAGTGACCTCAAAAATAAAGTTCAGTCATATGTTTATTACATGTTTCAAAGGTAACTATCATCTCTGATACCATCTGACATCTCTGATGTACTTTCCTCAAAATTAGCAACCTCATACACAGGGTCCTCAAGCTCCCAGCTACCACCCACTGAACAAGAAGCCTGAGGACTCGGGCTGCGAGATTGCAAAATAACTGTGCTCTTATAAGTCTTGAATCAGATGCTCTAACTTAACTTACCTTTATTCGCCGAAATTCTCCAGCTTCTAGAATAATAGTCCTTCCAGAAGGATCTTCTTGAGGGACCCTAAACAAAATAAAACCAGTTTTGTTTTTTACTGATATGTAGATGTGTAGCAGCTGTAGATGCAGCTGTAGCTCAAGCCCCATTAGCACACTAAGGGAATTGACAATAACTTCTGAAGCAAAGGCCAGAGCTAACCAAGGTAGGCAGTTATCTGGGTTTGAGGGGACCACAGATAGTTACCTTCTAATGAAACCAGTGTAGCTGGAATCTGTTTTAGAAAGAGTTAATTGTAAATTAAATTAATGTTTCAAAAAAGTAAACTAACCTTAGTCTTCTAATTAAATCCTTTGTTATCACTTGTATTGTTTCTGGATCATCAGTTTTCTTATTAGCTGGAGATCCTTTACCTGAAAATACCCCATGACAGTGTAAGTGAAATCACCTAACTGGTACATCATGTTTACCTATAACATTTTGGTCAATGTCCAACCAAACTTAGAGTCTTCCACAAATGAGAAAACATTTTTGCTTCTTCCTTTTAGAAATGGAAATAACGTTTGCTCATTTGCAGAAGCCTTGATGTTTTTCATGCTCTACATACTTACCGCTCCTTCTCCTGGAGGCTCTGTCTGACAGTGCAGTGGCAAAGGCATCTTCTTCACTGGATCTTGTCTTCTTCGGTGAGGCAAACAAAGATTCATCCTGACAAGAGAAAGAAATGTTACAGACTACTTTCAGTTTTGACATTTGTATTACATTCAGTGGGTAACAAGAGAAAAAGGAAGTCTAACTGCTTACTGCAATTAACCAAGGAATAATTCTGAAGTGTAAGGGAAAAAATGGTGGTTTATAAAGAACGGCAATATAAAATATCTAAACCAGACTTAAATGACTTTATTATAGCATCACATTTTTCTCGTTTACTTGGAGAAGACATGGCTCCTACATCAAACCGACAGTAACATTAAAATAAAATGCTACTCTTGATTGTTGTTGGAATCATAATCAATTTCATAAAAACTGCTGAAACACAACTTCTTACCAACTTTATACTAGCTTATTTACTGTGCTTATGGCATTAGCATCTTAAATCTTGAAACACAATTTGCTTTTCATAAACTTACCACTGTGGACGTCTTGTTTACTGTATGATATTGTCTGGTCCATGACTTTCTAGACACGTTTGATCCCGCGGATTCTACTGACCCGATAGTACTGTTTGGCTGCGGAGAGATTGTTGAAGCACTGATTGTAAAAAATCTCGAATATTCAGACATCGAGACACATCAGAGTGATTCTGGTCGCCTTGAAAATAGCTTATAAGCCTAAAATTAAGTGGTGGTTTGTACTTACCATCGTTTGAAAGCCTTCTTTACTCAGATTACTCTCTCTCTGTTGCGAAGCGATTCAATATGGCGAGTCCTTGGTTGCAGATGTGAAGAAATATTGCTTTGTTTCCAAGACAACAAACTGAACAACACCCGCGAGGAATCTGGGACGGACCCTAAATAAATCAGTCCCAGTTCTTTGCTCGAGCGTAAATTCAAAATGGCTGCCATTCGCATAACGCGTGGAAAGCTGATTCGGTTTTTACCATCTTTTCTTCAAAGGAAAGAATACTGCATTTCGGCTAGCATACAACCTTATGTTTACCATCCTCAAAGTCGCGTTTTGGAGCCAGAAAATCAGGCACTTTACCTCACAAAGACATTGCAAATGGGAGACGTTTCAAGTTGCTTGCAAGATACTGTTATAGATCCCACAGCACGAGAAGAAATTATGGCAAAATTCAAACAAAACGTTATTCAAACAAGGCTTATTAATTTCGAAGGTGACCACGCAACCAGGGATATGTGTTCGTTACCTCTGATGCAGAATATGTTGAGGGTTGTATGGAGTTATTCTAGCAGGTGAGAAAGCCGGCAAAGCAAGGGGCCGTCGTCATATATTTCATAAGTCCACTGGACGTTTAAGGGGGGAGGGGGTTGGGGAAAGTCAAGATTTGGACGCTAGAGTGGGGATTCTAGCACAAAACCAAAATAACGCGTTGAGAAAACACATTTTACTTATGTTGATAACAGAACATGAAGAGAAAAACGTACTACAGTAGAAAATGAGAACAAACTTGGTGCCGCTGTGAACTACGTAGTTTGTCACTTATAAAGACGGCGCAGAAGAAACACGTGCCTTCTAGATTTTACAAAACTAAATTCATCTGCTCTAGGGAAACATGGAGTACCAAATTCCAAGTGGACGTTACGAAGGAGGGGGGGGGGGGTCTGACCTTAATGTCCAGTGGATGTTAAGTGGGGAACTCTTTAAGAGCCATTTTCTGAGAACATCGAGAATCGAAAGACACTCACAAAAAATCGAATTTTTTTTTATTTTGCCAAAACATCCCTTTGGGTAAGCTAATTCAAGAAAAAATAATCCAAAGTTCCAACGAGTTATTTAACGGACGAAAATTTAAAAAGTTCGAAAAATGCATAAAATGGCGGTTTTAGGGTCTCTAAACGGCTCAAATTCTCACTCAACTTTAGGAAGCCAGTGAGAGCGTAAAAAAGATTCTTTTAAAACGAAACAAACCACGAACATTATTTAACCTTTCTACTTTAAAACTGTGTAATAAATTTGCCAATGTTTGGTTTCGAACATTTTCAAGCGGCGTTTTTATCGAGCCGCTCTTAACCTTGTTTATCACAAGGTAAAATGAAGGCCAACTTCGGCAGCTTAGAACGGCATCTGGTATGTATCGTTCAATGATTAAGACTACACGGAAAGAAAGCTCTGTCATTGTACTTTTCACCAGGAAAGTTACAGCTTTGGGAATCAAATACTTCCCCGTCAGTAAATTTTTACTGTTTAGTGATCTGAGCGGGTAGAATTATATGCAAATTACAGATTTAATTCCTGGAATACTGCTAACAATTACAAAGGTCGTTTAAGATAGGCTCACCATTAGTTACACATGCACGCACAATGTTTTTCCTGATCTTTGAAAGAAAGTTCTGCTTTCTTGAGTCTTGCTGAGTCTTATTATGTTAAAACAAAGCAGATTTTTAACGGCATTTCAACAAGACAGGAATCCTCTCATTCAACTTAAGCAAGATAACATCGAAAACACAGAGAAACGACGTACTATGCCGCCTACCTTGCCAACCGAAAACGCAACAATACAACAGAACAACATTCCAAACTGTAAGCAAACGAATTTTCAGTTTCCTGATTGAGCGAAGATATTTTAAACTCATCGCCTAGAGGAATACTCGGAAAGACAGGTGACCGCTGCACTGACCCGCAGGTGTCACACCACACTAACAGAGAGAGTCACGTATTCGATTTTTGTTATGTGATTTGAGATAAAAACTTGGTGGAAAGTTAAAAAGAAAAAAAAAACTTGCAACAGATAGCTAGTACTTTGTTGGATTACATGTTAGCACAAGCTCCACACAGGAGTTTTTACGGTCACGACTCTCTCTATTTAAAGCGCGGTAATTTCGCAATGTACGTGCTGTTGTAATTTTACTACTAATTTAATTACAGCTCATGAAATAAAATAAATATTGCAGTAAGTTAGATTCACAGTGTGTAAGTACTGATATATGGCGTCGTGTAGTTTTTCCACTCTTCTGGAGAGGGTTACTGCCTGTGGATTAAGTAGTTGTTACCCAGGCCACGTTGAAGTTGTTTCCCTAAAAGAATGCACAAGACACATCTCGCGGCGTCTTCAATTGCACGGACTAAGTGCAGATAAGGCGGTTGACAGTGAATTCAAGTTGTTGTTAGCCCGAGCAGGTAATGTTATTGCATTTTGTTCTGTAATTACTGTGTTCCATAAATTTGGCCACAGATACTTCATGGCACTCGGCGTCCCTTAATCTAGGTTCTGCAGAGTCGCGCCACTCCCCTGCCCTCCGAGGGTTTTTCTCCGGGTACTCCGGTTTTCCTCCCTCCATAAAAACCAACATTTCCAAATTCCAATTCGACCTGGACGTAGGGCCATAAGGGAGACTACAGTTTGACTGTAATTATGCACCCTACTGAAATAAAGTGTATTTATTTATTGTTATTTTGACCAATGTTTGGGTGTAGGAGTGACGCTGCGGGTTTGACATCCTGGCCCTGTTTAGGACAGAAAAACGAATTGGAGTGTCGATCGTACTGACCATACCCGGTTGGGGAAGACGAGAATAACATTATATACCATGCTTAGGGACAGAGACCAAAAACCGTATCCTGTCTAGCGGCAAACCCCAGTATAGTCCACATAAAGGAGTAACCTCCCTTCCGGGCGGGGGGAGAGGGCTGGTGGTGCCGTGTTTAGCATGACGATAGCACGATGTAATTTCAGCCGCCGAAAATTGAATTTCAATGCAATCTTCCTTGGTAGCAGTTCGAGCGAGCGAGACGGGGAAGCCACGCAGGCCCATGCGAGAACTCGCCCACATGATACCATTTCTCGCTTTGCCATTTTAGCTAGCCCTTTTTTGGTTTTTGCGTCATGGGGTTGAAAGCTTAGACTCTTCTATTGAAAAAATGCCTAAATAACCAAAAATCAAAGATAAATATACTTTGAACTCTAGGCTTCCAACCTCATGACGCAAAAACCAAATAGCAAAGCGAGAAAGGGTATCATGTAGGCGAGTTCTCGCATATGCCCGCGTGGCTTCCGCGTCAAGCTCGCTCAAACTGTTGCCAAGTAAGATTACATCAGGGGAAGTTCAATAATCACATCGTGCTATCGTCGATGAATATTGTGCTACAGTTGAGCGAGTTAAGGCTAAGCACGGCACTCCTGCCCCCCCCCCCCCGGAAGGAAGGGTTACTGCCTAATGTGGTCTATACTGGGGTGTGCCGCTGGACAGGATATGGTTTTGGTCTCTGTCCCTAAACATGATAAATTATCTTATGCGCATCTTTCCCAACCGGGTATGGTCGGTACGATCGACATTCCATTTCGTTTTTCTGTCCTAGACAGGGCCAGGGTGTCAAACCGGCAGCGTCGAGGGTTGTCCAATACTCCGACAAATTTATGCATGGCATTGTATTGTATTCACTTCACATAACAATACTCTACAAAAGCACAACAATAAAGAATGAAGCAAAACAATAAGAAATTTAACAATGCTATGCATAAATTTGTCGGAGTATTGGACAAGTATGGCAGCGTCACACCTACACCCAAACGTTGGTCAAAAGACCCTCTTTCCCCCCCCTCCTCCCGGGAGCAGGAGGGCACAGGAGTAGCGCGACTCTGCAGAACCTAGATTAAGGGACGCCAAGTGCTATGAAGTATCTGTGACCAACATTATCGAGCACAGTAATTCCAAAACAAAATGCAATAACATTACCTGCTCAGGCCAACAACAACTTGAATTCACTGTCAACCGCTTTATCTGCACTTAGTCCGTGCAATTGAAGATGCCGCGAGATGTGTCTTGTGCATTCTTTTAGGGAAACAACTTCAACGTGGCCTGGGTAACAACTGCTTAATCCACAGGCAGTAACCCTCTCCAGAAGAGTGGAAAAACTACACGACGCCATATATCAGTACTTACACACTGTGAATCTAACTTACTGCAATATTTATTTTATTTCATGAGCTGTAATTAAATTAGTAGTAAAATTACAACAGCACGTACATTGCGAAATTACCGCGCTTTAAATAGAGAGAGTCGTGACCGTAAAAACTCCTGTGTGGAGCTTGTGCTAACATGTAATCCAACAAAGTACTAGCTATCTGTTGCGAGTTTTTTTTTCTTTTTAACTTTCCACCAAGTTTTTATCTCAAATCACATGACAAAAATCGAATACGTGACTCTCTCTGTTAGTGTGGTATGACACGTGCGGGTCAGTGCAACGGTCACCTGTCTTTCCGAGTATTCCTCTAGGCGATGAGTTTAAAATATCTTCGCTCAATCAGGAAACTGAAAATTCGTTTGTTTACAGTTTGGAGTGTTGTTCTGTTGTATTGTTGCGTTTTCGGTTGGCAAGGTAGGCGGCATAGTACGTCGTTTCTCTGTGTTTTCGATGTTATCTTGCTTAAGTTGAATGAGAGGATTCCTGTCTTGTTGAAATGCCGTTAAAAATCTGCTTTGTTTTAACATAATAAGACTCAGCAAGACTCAAGAAAGCAGAACTTTCTTTCAAAGATCAGGAAAAACATTGTGCGTGCATGTGTAACTAATGGTGAGCCTATCTTAAACGACATTTGTAATTGTTAGCAGTGTTCCAGGAATTAAATCTGTAATTTGCATATAATTCTACCCGCTCAGATCACTAAACAGTAAAAATTTACTGACGGGGAAGTATTTGATTCCCAAAGCTGTAACTTTCCTGGTGAAAAGTACAATGACAGAGCTTTCTTTCTGTGTAGTCTTAATCATTGAACGATACATACCAGATGCCGTTCTAAGCTGCCGAAGTTGGCCTTCATTTTACCTTGTGATAAACAAGGTTAAGAGCGGCTCGATAAAAACGCCGCTTGAAAATGTTCGAAACCAAACATTGGCAAATTTATTACACAGTTTTAAAGTAGAAAGGTTAAATAATGTTCGTGGTTTGTTTCGTTTTAAAAGAATCTTTTTTACGCTCTCACTGGCTTCCTAAAGTTGAGTGAGAATTTGAGCCGTTTAGAGACCCTAAAACCGCCATTTTATGCATTTTTCGAACTTTTTAAATTTTCGTCCGTTAAATAACTCGTTGGAACTTTGGATTATTTTTTCTTGAATTAGCTTACCCAAAGGGATGTTTTGGCAAAATAAAAAAAAATTCGATTTTTTGTGAGTGTCTTTCGATTCTCGATATTCTCAGAAAATGGCTCTTAATATGTCGATGGTCCCCATTAAGAGAAGGTGAGGGGGAGGGGGTGGGGTGTATGTCCGGTGTGGGTGGTGGGGTACACTAATATTTTTTGTGAAGCTTTTTACTATGTATTGTTGGAAAACAAAAGCCTTTTGTCAAGAAACAATACTTGGTGTTCAGCTTCATGAATCTGGCCTGTGCCTTCTAAAACCAACACTCCATTTAAAGGGACGCTATCCTGATAATGCGCACACGTCACCGTCAGCTGTTATCTTTCAAAAAAACAATAGAACTGTCACATTGAGGTGACAAGATTACCCCGCGGCCCACGCGGTCATCCGCTGTTTACATCTGCCATTTATATATTTGCTCGCGTTTTATAGCTCCAAGGAAGCTACAACTTAAATTTCTTGACAAAATGGGTCTATAGATCACAATCCATGATGCGAAACACAAAATATAAATCACCGGATTTGATTGCAGTGAAAGCTAGAGATTTCCTTGGCGAAACATCACGTCGGACTTTCGTAACAAGAGGACTTATTAGTTCCTATTGTTTTTAGAGGGACAAATATGTCGTTTAGAGTGCAAAATAAGGTCAGCTAGCATTTTCGGCGAGCCATCAGCAGCTCAGAAATTCGTGGATAGGATTCTGTTTCCTAACATTTTCTGCGGCCTAAATATTTAGCTAAAAAATCCGAACAGATCAATCCGTATTAGCTTTCACAATTATGCCTTTATAAACCTCTGAAGCAATCTTATAAAGCAGGAAATGATGTTTCAAGTATTTTGCTAAAATTTTCTCGTTGGGTGCCCCTGATTGTACACAAAGATTTAACCGAGCGTGATGCGAAACACAAATCCTGCAACAGAATTAAGAACAATAAGCCAACCCCGGCGTTACAAACATCAGCAGGGAAACTCGTCACACTGCAAGTGAATATTTCAGATCCTTTATTGTCAAAATATAAACATGAGAGGCGGAAAAACCCATAAATTTCCTAAATGAGCCAAAGTCAACGTACCTATTATGCAAGAGTGGCATAAAAACCATATTGAGTCGCTTAACAAGTGATCAGAAGGCAAACCAACGGAGAATAACAAATGACGAAAGCCACAAGAATCCACCAGTTTATATGACCTCGATATGACCTCAAGAATGTGATGCCTTAGTTGTAATGGCTCGATTCAGTCAACATTTAAGAATCCTCTGTTCTAAACCCGCTACAAAAAAACAAGAAGCAAAATGGGTCAAAAGACCAAGACAAGGCGCGGCGTACAAGTACGAGTAGAAGTCGTGCAGCGTGCAGGCCTTCCAACCCATCAGTTTATGGCTGTGTCAGTCGTATACAGACACCACTGATCCCTTCAGTCGTTTCCATGTCTCTTGGGTTGCTTTCTTTATATATATTCTGGTATGCTGCTAGTTCCATTTCTTCTTATTCCTTTCACGATTTTCTGAGCTTTTATGGAGGCTGCCGGGAGAAAGAAGCCTTCAACTGACGCCATAGCGCTTCCCTCCTCTCGGTCCTCCGTCCAACGGCATTGAAAACAACGCCAAAAAATCCCGATCTCACACAAATTGGAACTTAACGAAAACTAAATATCATTAATCTATAACTGGGAGAAGCTAAAACTGAAGCTAAACTGAGCACGATGCAAATGGATTTTTGAAGGTTCTATATCACTTCTCGCGTCTTTTGAATTCGCGACATCCTGTCAGGAAATCAAAGTTTGGAGCATGCGCAGTAACCGGATATTGGTCCTTTAAGACTTATGTGCTGATCAATTCGAAACTACAACATTCCCCTCCCCCCTGGGGCATACCTCGGGCATTTGACTGTGCACCCTGCCCAGGGAGAGGGGAATTTGAACGTTGCGTTGGAAAGGTAGGGAATTTGAACCGGATTTATCTCTTGTTCTGCGAGATACGCCATGAGTTTTTTTGGTTTTTGCAGGGTTTGATGGACTTAAAAGATAGAATCTCGCCTTTGTTAGTGAATAACTCTTTCAAAAGGGTCTTTAAAAGAAGTTTGAAGGTGTCATTACGGCATATCTCTCTCTTAAAAGCGCGTAAAGTGTTTGATTGAAGAAGGAATTTGTCTTTGAGGAGAGGTAGTTCAGTACTAATTGGTGGGGCATTTGAATGACTTTTTTGCCCTGAGGGGAGGGAATTTGAACAATTGAAGGATGTGTGGGTGTTGTGTTTTGGCTTTGAATAAGGTTACCTTTTTATCCCTGGTAACTCACCATCCTTCATTCTTAAGTATTGCTGTAACTGGCCAGCTTTCTTCCCAAGTGGTATGTTTCAAAATTAATACTAGTTACATTGTAAAACGAGAAATGTTTCACTTTACCCACTTTACCAAAGCCACTGATAATTTAATTTTCATTTTAGGTTCCCAAGTCTACTGGAAATGTCACTGACATACAAGCCCCGTGTTAGTGTGTCATATGAAAGAGATGATACCAATTTACTGGTCTCTGGAGATCTTGGTTTTTTGCTGTCATCAAAACATCAGCTGAAACAAATTAAAGACACTGAGGAAGTGAAAAATGCAGGACAAGTCCTGGTGGAGAAACCAGAGATTATTTCTCCATTTTTTAATCTGAACAAGACAAAAAGTGTACAGAAGGTTGACACTGGCTTCTATGATGATGCTCCTTTTCCTCACACACATACTCTTGTTATTGTCAGTACAAACAGGAAGTGGTCTACAAGTGATCTGGTTGCTCAAGGTAAGGTGACCCTATTCCTGAGGGGGGAGGGGGTGGTACTCCCATCAATTTAGAAAAGGGGTGTGCCACAAAGGTTCTTAACCCTGACCCTAATTAAGGGAAATATACCCTATTAAGGCCCAAACCCACAAAATGACACCCCATTCAAGGCAACGATAACTAAGAATTGTGTGAAGAGGTTTGTTCTTATTTCTTTTCATATCATGACACAAAATTCTGACTGCAATATTGTTGTCTTACAGGTATCATGTACACTTTTGGACGGCTGGCAGCAGAAGCTCTAAATCACGGAGCTTCACTTGGAGATGACATACAAAAGCCACTAACAGCACAGTGTATTGCCACGGATGGGATCAGGCTTTCATTTCTGTGTTATCAGTTGAATACCTTAGACTTAAATAAGGACAGTGGCATCAAAAACATGGTTTGGATTAGTCCAGGAGTTTTCATGTATCAAAAGGCAGTACTCAACGAAATCCCTGGAGCCAGGAAAAAAGATCCAGCAACTTATGAAATAGAGGTGCAAGGTTTCAATTATAAGTGCTTTGAAACTTTTGTGAGAATGATTCTGAATGGACCTCATGCCAGTTGAGGTTTTGTGTACACATATATTAGTAAACACATTATCTTTCAGTTGATAAAAATAGTGTTTTGGAAGTGTAACATTTCACAGTCTGTTCCTGGTGTGATAAAATAAATTTATTAATAAATTAATAAAAATGTTGAAAATTTTCCATTGATGAAAAGAAATCTTTTGCAAAAGTTTAGTCTGAAATTTCTGCTGGAGAAGGCAAAAGTTGAATGCCACACATCTGCACAGTACCCCTGCCCTCCCTTCCTCTTAACATTGATACTAAGCCACGTCAGTTAAGTGGAACAAAGAGAATGCAATAACTAAAATTGTGCAATTAATTGCATAGGATGCAACAGATGGGGGCTACATATGTATACAAGGTATCCAACATGCACTTTTGTATGGAAGTTCCTCCCAGCCCTAAAAAACAAAAGCCTAGAAGAACTGCTATAAGAACTGGGAAAATTAATGATCCTGTTTCTTTGGATTTCTAAGCCCCACAAATAAACAAAATTACTCTGGAAATTATTTTTTTGGAACTCTTCCTCCCTCCGCTAGTAGCCTGTGTGCAGACGCCTCTTAGGCTACCCCTTAGGTAATGAATTGTCACTGTGGGGAGAGGGGAGAGTAGAATTGGTGACGTAGCCGAAAATTACCAAACAAGCTATGGCGACGGGAGACATCAGTGGAAATATTGAGATGGCGGCCGCTATAACTCCTTCCTCACACGTACAGCTCGCAAAAGAATGGCTCTACAAACGAAGAGCACAAATGAAGCCATGGACAGACTTTTTCAAGAGTTCACGCTTTAGCAGACCGAAAACTGTTGCTGAAGCTGGAAGTAGGGTAATGAAGAACTTGGAGGACTACCAGAGCAACTACGTCGTCATCATAATACTTTTGTGCTTTTACTGTGTGTAAGTAACTCGGTTGACTTTAAGAAGAAATTCCGAAAGAGAAAACGTGTTTTTGTTATCCTTAATGTTTTTGAATTGGTGTTAGCAAAGCCAGTGCTACTAGCCTCTTTTGTCAGCAACAACAAGTCGTGATTTGCTGTACAGCGTTGCTGGCTGCCGCGTTGTTGACGATGTTTTTGTATATCGGCTGTCATTTATTAAGCGGAAATATGGTTGCAGACCTCCACCATTTGAAGAGTAATTTATTTCGTGGGAAACATTTAAGTATTAACGACAAGGAAATTTAGGTCGAGGAGCCTAAACTTGGTCAAGCTTTGCAAAAATCTGGAACGTTCGATTTCAAATTCTTAAGCTTAGTTATGATTTTTGGCTTACAGTAGAAGCTATAACATTTGGATAACGATTGGAAATTTTAGTTATTAGTCGCGAAGCAATTCGTACTGATAACTGAGACAACGATCACCATAATTTGGATCCATATTGCCATATTTGTGAATTATATATTCATGTAAAATTGAACCCAGCACATTCTTTGATGGAATGTTATTTTCCATGCCTACACGTCGGTATTGTCACTTATAAAATTAATGACTGGTATTTACCCCCTGTGTAGGATTAGCCAATTTCTGCTATGGCTGGTGATTGTGAGCCTTGAGATTAATAAACGCACAAGACAGTGCTATAAATCGTGCTTTTGGCTTGGGTTTGAGGGAGGATTCAATCCCAAAATCAGTATTCATGTTTACGTCAGCTTAGCTAATTTGTAAATGGTTCACTTGTAGTGGATCTGCTCTTGGCCATTGCAGTTAATTTACGTGCAATCCACTCAAAATAATATAAACTGAAATTAACATGGTTAAGTGTTTTGCTGACCATGGTGCCATCCTGAAGCTTAGCCTTCGAGCAGGCTTACTTAGTGTGTCTCGCGCGAGTATCTTGTCGGCAGAAGCCAGCAAGCGAAGCGAGCCAGCAAGAAGAATGGGGCGAGGAAAAGTGAGCCTACATGAAAGCCATTGAAGTTTGAATTTTCCACGTTCATCCACAAACGCAGCATTCTGATTGGCTTGAAATGACATGCGTTGACAGACTTTATTATTGTGACAAATAACAAGCAAGGTGGTGTTATTGTTTGACACCTTTCTCCTTTTTTTTCTCTTTCTTCTCCTAATTTTAGCCAGAAAGAAAATGGGACGACTGATCGGTTTTTCAATCGATTCAATTTCTTAATGTCATTCGGCTGGTTGCGTCCGGTTAGCGTTTGTGGTTTTTTGTCATTTTTTGGAATATTGGCCACGTTTGTTTTGGTTATTGCAGCCTGGTTTTAGTGCGTGGTAGTTCTCAAGCCTCTCTTCTTGGGATCTTCATAATGACAGGATCTGTAACATTTTATTTGACCGTGCAATGGGCATTATGTTGCAGTCTTTGTTACCCCGAGTTCGGTTATTTGTTATTGTAGGAAAATGGTATTGCTTGTTCCTGCTTACAGATGTTTGCAACACACAATGTAAGGGTGAAGTTTCTGTGGTAGCGGCTCGATACTCTTTGTAATTGCAAGTTAAGTTTTATGTCCCTGGAGTTCAATATTTTAAACTTCTTATGTGTTCTCGGACATCGATTCCGAGTCATCAGCACAGATGCCTTCGCGATTTGTTTTCTCCAGGATTCCTAGTTCCGTACTGATTTCGAGTAGAACACATTTAAAAGCGGCAAAAATTGTCAACTGTGTTTATAATTTTCTCTTGCGATATTGGGAACTCGATCCACTGGAGTGTGAAAATCTGCTGTTGCGTTTGTTTACATTTTGCTTCGCCTGTATTGGTTAGATATTTGATACCTTGACAGTTAAGACTTGTCACCTCGCAGGGGTGGAATTCAAAATTCAACGGCTTTGGTGCAGGCTCACTTTTCCTTGCCCCCATTCTTCTCGCAGCTTCACTCGCCGACTTCCGCCGCCAAGATACTTGCATGAATGACACACTAAGTGAGCCTGCTCGCAGGCTATCCTGAAGCTATGCACACTTTAACCCTTTAAGCCCTGACATAAAAATGCATATTCTCCTTACTGTTCTCCATACATTTCTTATAGAACCAGTAAGAAGAATTTGTCTGAATACGAAGACATCTTGTTCTTTGTGATCACTTCC
The DNA here is from genome assembly GCA_964017195.1 of Siderastrea radians. Taxonomy (NCBI): domain Eukaryota; kingdom Metazoa; phylum Cnidaria; class Anthozoa; order Scleractinia; family Rhizangiidae; genus Siderastrea; species Siderastrea radians. The sequence goes on from OZ024895.1 coordinate 1,464,356, forward strand.
TTTATTCTCATCACTTGAATATTTGAACAAGTAGTGATGATGTAAGGAGAAATTTCAATTTCATCACTGTTAGTGCTTCAAGGGTTGAAATCTTGGGGCTAATTTACAATCAGAGCTTACTGAAAACAAATCTAAAATAAATTGTCAACAAAAATTGTTACACCTTCTGCATCTCACCAGTTAAAGGTCTTCTTTGTTAGAATATTTGAAACATCTGAATTGTGTCATTTCTTCTTCTTTTTTACTTTGTCAGTCTCACATCTCCGCTGCTGCTAATTGCACTGTCAGTTGCTGGGGGTGGCTGTTTCTTCATATCATACAAAAATCAAGGGAGAAAGATAAAACTTCTAGGTGAGAAGCTGAAATGTTTCACTTTTTAAAGTATAATTTATTTTTCTTGGGGCAAGAAGGACATATGGCTAGAAACTGGGAAATAAACAATACTTGTGGAAACTAGGACTAACAGGGAAAAACAGTATGCAACATCACTTGTCTGATGATGTGGTCACTACTTGAGCTTTAAATCGCAACCTTTTCACTGCTTACTGCTAGTCTTCATCGGGTGATGAGGTCGATTGGTTACACATCACCACATGTATCACAATAGTTGACTGTGATAGATTGGTTTCAATCCTCCTTGTTCCAATTTGAAGTTGTTCTCTTGGTGGTTCACTGACCTACTGGTCTCCAGTTGTGCTTTTTGACTGTTGGTATCCACTTCGACAATTTTGATTCTGTCATCACTGTTGATGTTTAATATCACGATGAAGTCTTGTCCCTGTTCTTGTTACAAAACAATAGGAAACCACTAAGGAAGTAGGGGGGGGGGGGAGTAAAGGGTGTTTGAGGCAGAAAGTTTAAACACCCGTGCCTCTGATCCCCTTCCTTTCACCTTGTCTCTGTTTTGGGAAGATACAGGTACTTTCTATAGAGAACTTGTAGAAAAGTTTTAATTATAAAGAAGTTAAGTGTATTGACTGGTTCTAGGAAAACACAAATCCGCATATCTTTAATCATTTAGTGAAACTTGTAACAAATGTTTTGTTGAATTTTCAGGCCGTGAATTAAGTCGAGTGGAGCAGTATGGGCTTGTATTGTTGATCAGCCTTCCTCTCTTTATTCTGGCTTCTGCTGGATCAACAGTGTTTTGGATTATAGGTGAGGAAAACTGGATTTATTTCTTTTCTTCTGTTCTCTTATTAGGATTTGCAAACACCTTATTTGAAACAGCAAAAGCTTCTACACATACTTGACATACTCAATGTATCATTAAGTCCAAATGAATGAGAAAATTTTGTAGTTTAAGAGCAGGCTGGAGCTTGCAAACTGTGGGCCTTACAGTTCTCATTACTGCACCCAGATGGCTGAAGAACATTTATTACTCTACTCAGAAACTTAATGAGGACCCTGATGTCTGAATGAGGGTGTGTGTAGTAGAGGTGAGAGGGGTATGTTTCTTGAACCTCCGGAAGGCATTTGTGGCAAGCCCATAAGACTGTTGCATTTTTTCATCATTTTTGAGCCCAAAATGTTTTGCAAGCTTGAATAATGGACACCAGGGGCCTCTTTCTTGAAAGTCCCAATAACTTTTTGGCCTGGAAAGCTATTTTATGAGCGTACAATGAACCTTAAAGATTCAAATTTTGTTGGTTTTTAAAGCTAAGCAGTAAAATTCTTAGTTGATGGAACAAGTCGAGGTGGTTTGCGGGCTAAAAGCTACACCACCATTGTATAGATTTTGATTTTAAAATATAGCTTCATGCCCGAAAAGTCACTGGTACTTTTGAGAAACAGGCCTTGGGCCAGTGTAGTTTTTCTGTCTAAAAATGATTTGAGATTTGAAAACTGGGTGGCATTCCTTTTTGAAGAATTCTGAGGAGTGCTTGCCCTCTCCAATTGCTACTAAAAAATTAAAATGTATTTTTTTGTTGCAGGTGCTTCATTCTTCGTAATTGGCCTCCATGCATCTCTCTTGAGTTCTTCAGATACACCTGCGATAACAGAGGAGCTACAAATGGAAGAAGTTTAAATCCTACAGATCAATTTACCAGGACAGGACTTAACCTAGGGGGTTAAGGGAGAATACAGACATGGAAATAGTACTACAATCTAGTACTCAATGCAATGTGGAAGAGATAGACTTCTTGCCATAGTTACAGAAGTAATGACACTGGTTTCTGGTTTTTCAATGGTTGTGTACAATACAAAAATATTTTAGCAACTGCCAGTATCATAATGAAGTTGGGTACCTTGCAAGTAAATAAAGTTTCTTGGTTGTACTGTGATGTGTATCTGTGTGCTTCCTTCTCTTTGGAAAGCTAGCAGTGAATATTCCTAGTCGCTTGGTTATGCATCAGTCAATTCCAGCGGTCCCCATCCCCCCCCCCCCCCGGGCATTAGCCGGGCATTTGCTCATGTCTCAATCCCGGGGGTGGGGCATTTGAAATTTTATCACTGCCCGGGGTCGGGCATTTGCCTACCCCCGGGACGAACCCCGGGGCATTTGACATCTTTGTCAGGTTTTCGTCTCGCATGTAATAATTTTAAAGCTATCCAAGATGATCATTTTCGTAAAAACCTTTTACGATTTTGGCTGTTTGATAAATACGGATAATGCGTTTTCAGTTCCTTGATAACTTAATATATTTAAGCATTTCTTAGTATAAACACATGAATTGTGCAGGTCAAAATCACATGAATGAATAAGTGAACCAAAAGGAACTGTCATGTACACAATTTGGTGTGTTACTGATAAGTGGCATTAAAGCAAATGAACAACGGGATCGAGGATAGATGCACGGGTAAACAACCGAAAAGTATTGAAAATAAAGGCTGGTTTCGGTACGGTTGTTACGATCTCTGTGATCGCTGAAAATCGTCGCAATCATATAGAAACCACTCTTCAGCGATCGTTGTGAAATGATGTGAGCGCTACGATCACTGAAGTGTGGTACCCATATGATCACAACGATTGCTGAACGTTTTTTCCAGCGATTACAGCAATCATAACGATGATATCGATGGAAACCAGCCTTAATGGTCTTAATGATGAGTGAAACTTTCTTGTTATGATTTATTAAATCTTGAGCAGTGTTACTTTCTAGATGAACCCGGGGGTGGGGCATTTGCCTTCTTTTTTGGTCCCAACCTGGGGCATTTGACGGACTTGTTTATCCCCACCCCTGGGAATTTGCCATTTTTTTAAAAAAAATGCTAATGCCTGGGGGTTGGCCCGGGGGGGGGGGGGGGGATGGGCACTGCTGGAATTGACTGATGCATTATTCTAAGTTGTTAAATGTAATAATATGATTACCGGCTTCCTTCGTTTCGTGTGTTGTAACAACACTGCGAACAACACCAAACCAAAAACTCGCCTAAAACGGCCATGAATTGCACCCAAATTACACACACACACACAAAAAAAAAAACTCATGTCGAGTTAAGTGAAGTTCATTTCCACATTCATAACTTTATTTTAGCATTTTGATAACAAAAGTGAATTTCCCATACAAAGTCTTTAAATTGAGAGCCTTGTAACACTGGTGAACAAGGACATGTTTCGCTACTCGATCGTCTTCTCTCATCTTGAGCTTGGGGTGCCTGTGGTGTGATCTACAGAGTGAGTACTGACAATGTGACGTATGTTTCAGGAATTTCTGACTTTTTAAAAAAAGAGAAAAAAGTCAAGATCCACCATACCTACAGAAAATTTGGGCTCAATACGTAGAGCCATAAGTTATCTATTAATTAAGATACAGGTTATCAGAGCTTCGAACGCTCGGATGTATGCATTGCCTCTCACCGACCCCTCTCCGGTTAGGGCCTCGATCCATTGTTGTTGAAGGGAAACTGGGAACTAATTTGCCTGGATAAGACATTTCAAGATGGCGGCGATTGTTGTCCGTCAGTTCAGTCGCCTTTTCCAGGGCAAGTCGCTTCTTCATCGAGTGCCTGTTGTTTCTTCTGTCCGGTAAAGTACCTATTTTCAATTCATACTATTTTGAATGGGTTAAAATTCTATTAACACGGCAATAGTTTGCGTGAAAGTCGACGTTATGTAACAAGAGATCAGCCACGGGTCAACAAGAGCTTTTTGCATGCATATAGGACTTTGGTTACGTGCAGTTGGTCACTTCGTTCGCTATATGATACACGTTGGTCAAAATCTTCCTATGCCGGTAACAACGGTAACTGGATCGTTCTTCAGCTACAAATCGTGTATATCTACCTTTTTGCGAGCAGTTCAAAAGACTGTACACGTATATAAGCTCACTTACATTTTGCCCTCAAAAAGTTCTAATACTACATACCACTCATGTCTTTTATATCTTCTAAGGAAATCACTGTTTTCATTAATTCATAATTCTTCCTTGCATTTACTCTAGATTGTTGGCATTAAAATCTCCATTTATCTTGGAAAACAGTCACAAAGTTTTTGTATAGTTATGTTTATTTGGCTTGCAAAGAAAAGGATTGATATTGAATACTGCTCCAAGGAGAGCCTTGTATATAGTCAACAAGTAGCCAATAGTTAGCTATTGGCGGTATGTAGTCTTACAAACAACAGCATGTCAAAGCATGGTCAAAACAGAGTGAGGAATCACCAGCAAAGCAAGTGTTTTTGTGCAAATGTTTTGACTATGCTTTGGTGTTACACTGTTTTTGATAAGAGTACATGGAATGCCAACTATGGTGATAATTAATTGTTAAAAGATCTGAAACCCAATAGCTTGCAAACCAAACAATCACAAACACTGGCTGAACTGACAGTCCAAATTTTCCCATGTGCCAGGTGATAGGTAGCATGATCTGTGATATTGTGTCATTATAACATATTATGTGCTCTTATGGACAATGTTTCTTCGCCAATGAGCTCGCAAGAGCTCAGACAGTTATTGTAAGAAATGAAGTATAGCTAAGGTAAATTTTCAGTAGTTAAATTATTGTATAAGGACTGTCTACTATCCAAAAATTACTTTGGGTATCACAGCTTTTTCCACACTTAGATGGGCTGTTTTATAGCATAAGGGTAATAAAAAATATCATTATTCATATTGTGAGAAACACAGTACACTCGAGTCTTTGGCATCCTGTCTGCAAAATTTAAAGAAGTTCTGCAGTGATTCATGGTGATATTTGTAGGGTGTCAGTGATTCTTGCATACTAGGCATGATGTCATCATAAAATCCTGGTTATATCACAAGCCCACCCACTTATAACCCCATCCTGCCAGTTTTAGGCTTACCAGTTTTGTAGTAAAACAATTCCCTCTTTGATATAAGCACACCACATCTCATAAGTTTATTAACCGGCCATCGCCATGATGGCGACCGCCGGTTTATAAAATGGACACGGTTTTTCGTGAAAGCAAGTTGGCTTAACATACGAAGAAAGTGCTGTAAAGCTTGTGGTACGGGTACTCGAGAGTGGTACTGTCTTATATAAGACGCATGCGCATGTTAGTCTTCTGAATGTTACCTTCCTATGTTTTTGTCTTTTAATTTACAGTATTTAAGATATGAACGGCGAAGGGTTGTTTAAGTTTGGGGTTTTTTGTACAGTACAGCCCAAAAATAATGCACGCGCAAGAACTTTTTTTTGAGTCCGCAAGCCGAGAACTTCTTGCGGCTACTTGCAGGATGCCTCAGTGCACTTGAATACTGCAAGCCGCAAGAACGTCTTTGCGTTTAGAAGTTAAAACCGCAAGAACTTCTTTGTGGTAAGATATCTGGACTGCAAGTAAGCGCAAGAACGTCTTTGCGCTAACATCTTAAAAACCCGGAACCCGGAGAAGGTAAAAAAGAGACCACTTTGTAGCGCAAGGCACGTTCGAAATTGGCTGCCTTTGTAACTTGCAATCAGTTGTTTATTTGGTCCCTTGTAAGTTTTTTTCTTCGGTTTTGAATTTTTTATCCGATAAAGAGTTCACTAGGTTCTGAATTTGACACTGGTCGCCTTCTATGTTATTTTTTAACGGCTAGGGAGAAACGAGGCTCAAACGAAGCACGCATATGTTATTGTTTATGTGTCCCGGAGTCCCAGACATGCGGTACGCTTAGCGGCGCGAAAGATTTCGCCCGATTTATTTCACTTAAATGAGGAACAATGGCAAAGCGCAGTCCATCAGTCACATTATTAAAGAACCGACATTCACCTGTTCAGTGTTGCTGTACTTCCACCAACATATTAAACTCGGACAAATACTTTTAATTAGTTGCGCTCACACGTGTGAGAAATGAACATGGTCACTCAGATGAGAAGAAATAATACCCGAAGTCTTAATTGGAAAAACACATTATGTTTGTAAAAATAGTTCCACTCATTACGCTGAAGTCGACATCACATTTTAAATCTTCGAAGTAAACCAAAAAAGTCTGAAGGAAACTAAAACTCCGCGATCTGAAAGAAATTCGGCACGTCAATTCTAACCTGAGTAAACACAAATCTGCCGTATGCAAATTTGGTATGATTTGCTTGAATGACATTTTGTAACGCAATGCATGAGCAGTTCTCTAAGCCGTCAAGACAGCAAGCCCCGGGCAGCAAGCTGTGTCGAAAGGCGAATGTGTAGTTGAAATCATATGTCTATGCTATTTCTTCGAGTATCCCTTTTTTGCTGGGAAATTAAACTGGTAAAGATGCAGGGATTCTTGATGACTTCACCCACGCGATGGCATGACCTCCTGCATGTGTAAGTCTTGTCTTGTCTTGCCTGTCAAAGAAGAGTTCGCGCAGTTTCCCTCAATTATAGCTTTTGGACCTTTTTGTTTCTATTTCTTGGATGGAATAAAAAACTGAATTGAGTCAGTTCTGAGTTGAACCCGTATCACTGTATCTGAGACACGCTTAAAAAAATTGTTCATGTTTTGTCATGTGCCGGAGATCATGTTTACCGGGTGTTTATCTTCCAGTCGGAAAGCTGGCGGATATTCCATTTCGTGATGTGAGTTTTCTTCGATACTTCGGTTGTTCGAACATTTGCTTCCTTGATTTTTTGATTAGCCTTGTGAACTTTCGCTTGACTTGGCGAATTGTCGTGCCAACACGCCAACACGCCAACACAGCGAAAAATCGCTCGAAAGCTCGGTGATATTTCAAAGAGAATAGAGCGCGAGATTCACTCTCATTACTTTTGCAATACCTCACACTAACACGAGCACTACAAGTTTCTTCGGCTGGACCCTCAGTACTTCTTGCGCCTTCTTGCGGCTTGCGGTAACATTAGTAACTTCTTGCAGCTAGATTTTCAACTTCTTGCGTTTCGAATGTTCTTGCGGGTAAACTGCAAAAACCTAGCACTTTCACTTCTTGTGCGGGCTTGCGTGTTCTTGCGGTGCAAGAACTTCTTGCGTCACTTCTTGCGCGTGCATTATTTTTGATAGGATTGAATGCGAAAATAGGATTGAATGCGAAATTGACTGTGTTGTCTGATCTAGTTAGTGGTTATGGTGAAAATGTTTTAGCGCAGGAGTTTTTTTTATTGGGATTGACATTTTGAGGGGTGTAAAAATGTGGGAGTCAGAAGGATTTGTGAATGTCAGGAGCATATCACGCTTGTGTGAATGTGATTTGCTTTGAAAGTTGCGTTTTGCGTGAGAGGCAGTTTCCCTTGGCGTTTTATGGGGGGGGGGGGGTGGTTTGCAAAGTGGATTGTAAGGTTTCTGATTGGCTAACTTGTATTTCGCAGCGGACAAAAAGGACAGTGGGCTAGGAAGAGAAGGAATTGGTACTAGTATGATGATGCAATATTAGTTGATTGCACATCAGTACATGATAGTTCTTGTGAACGGAGAGAAATGAGTGTTTATTTGAGGCGAGAAGTTGATACGAAGGAATCGTCATTAATAAGGAGATTAATTAATAAGGCAGGTGTTACGAGTCTTTTTGCATTGAAAGAACGAAAATATCTGAATATTATCGACGGATTTGTGTGGTTTGCGTGTGGTGTTCGCTAAAGGCTACGAGCAGTCTCACTTTCCGTTCAGAGATAGATAGTGAAGGAAAAGAAAAACAGGCGAGTGAGCGCAAAATCGATTGCGGCTCGACAGGCGTGTTAGCTTTCAAAGACGTGGGTGACTTTCGTCCCCGCTCGCTTGTTTACCGGGTTAGCAAACTGGATTTAAACATCACGTCATGAGATATCTTGACGTGCCCCATACTCTGACGATCTGCTCGAGCTCGTGTTTATCAAGCGTTATATTTTGATTCTACTGCTATGTTCACTGTTTGTATTTAAGGTCTAGGCACAACAGTAAATACTTTGTCGTCCCTGTGTGAGCATTCTCAGTTGTGGAGGAATTCATACCGACATTCAACGTTTGAGTGATTTTGCATTTTTCAGCACAAATAAAGCGATAAGAAAGATAAGCTGAGTCATCAGAGTTTAAACATTACGTCATCCAGTACCGCTGTAGTCAAAATATTGTGTCACACAATCACACTTTTCGTCACGCCGGTTCGTAAAAAAAGAGGATCGCGCTAACATTTGTGAAACCTAGGGGTGGGGAGGGTCAGAATGGCCGGTTAAAATGCCCAATGGGCTTTCTTGTTAAGATAATGGCTCACAACTACAATATTTTGCACTTGTCAGCCAAATATCCCTACAATCTTGTACAAGCCCAGGACTCATAATAATAATAATAATAATAATAATAATAATAATAATAATAATAATAATAACAATAATAATACTAATTTTGAAATTTACAACAATTTTTGTTACAAAATTGCTGACTATTAACATTATCTAATGAAAAACCTTATGAACATTTAACATTAAAAATGGTATAAAGTTAAAAAAATTCTCAACTTACAAGCTACTCGTATTTAAAGTGGTACTATGATCAAAAAATCACTTTTATTTTTTCTTAGGATTTCGAAACTATGTTTGTTAAACACTCCCCAAGCGAAATTATAAGCCTTAATTTTGAGAAGAAGACCGTTAGTTTAAACTGCACTTTTCCGCTTTAATGGTCCGCCATTATTACACCGGAAAGGATACAATGACGTCATACACTCAAGAGCTGTAGAATGTAGTGTGTGAACGCGGCTTACAAATTATGCAAAACACGAGTTTGAGAGTGTGAAAGCTCAAAACTCCCGTGCTGCATACTAAATAAGGCACTTTCACACACACTGCATTCTAAAACTCGTGAGTGAATGATGTCATTCTGTCCTTTCTGGTGTAATAATGGCGGACTATTAAATCGGAAAATTGCAGTTTAAATAAACAGTCTTCTTGTCGAAATTAAGGCTTAAAATTTCGCTTGGGGAGTGTTTAGTAAACAAAGTTTCGAAATCCGAAGAAAAAATAAAAGTGATTTTTTGATCGTAGTACCACTTTAAAAATATGTTTTAAAATAGTTGTTCAACAATAGGCACTCTGTAATGAAAAGCTTAAGAGGTACAGCAAATACTCTAAAAGTTATCTATACGTATATCAAAAAATCAAAAAATAGAAAAAGAAACTTATTTGATCACTGCTAGTCCTCTTTCAAGTGCAAAGTCATTGTTCTGTAAGTTCGTGGAGATTCTCCTTGTTGCCCGTGATCCTCTAAGGCATAGAAGGGCTGATCTCAAGATTGCGAAGGAAACCTTAATAATAATAATAATAATAATCTTTATTCGATCGATAAAAGACATATCAAAAGTTACAAGTATCATCAAATTTAAAATTACAGATCTGGGGAATATACACAATTAAGAAGGTAAATGAAAAAGGGAAATACTATATCGCAGTAAAAATTGAATCATATTGCTAAGTTATAATTACCGTAAAACAAAGCCTATTTACAAAACAGTTCTTTAAGTGTTCAGTGTTAACTAAAGAAGTTGAGGTGTTTTCCCACGAAGCATGTGAGATGAATCCTTTACAGTCGGTAAGATGGAATATAATGGGTGGTGTTCGTCCCTGCTAACCAGGTTTCTACTCAGTATTCTGTATGCTACCTATGCCGTCATGATCATAGAGTATTTCCATATTACATTTACCAGCTATAGCTGTGGAAGCCAATAATAACTCTGATTATCAATGACCTCCCCTATTTTATATTTATTGTTCTCTTTCTGTGCAGTTACCTTCGACGACTTCCAGAGAGTGAAGTTGAAGAGGAGAATAAACCGCTGAAGTTACCAGGTGTGCTGTCGACAATGACTGGAACTGTCATGTACCCCGATGAAGAGTCTGCTAAGTGGGATGTCGATGGTATGCAGAATTTTCTTTATGGTTTAGTCAGTGGTATTACTAAATAGTTGGAATAATTTGTTCCTGTTATTTTGTTTGTTTGTAGTTCCTGCCCAGGAAAGGATTGTAACAAACATGCAAATGAACCTTGGACCGCAACATCCTGCAGCTCACGGAGTGCTACGACTTGTTCTGGAGCTAGATGGAGAGGTGATCTTCCTCTCATTTTGCTCTATTTACTATACCATACAACATTCTTTTCCAAAATTGTTGAGCTTGTTGCTTTTTAGTATACCTGTATCACATCTAGTATTCTTGTAATTTGATAATCCACATATAATCCACATCCTGATTAACCAGTCAGATTGCATCCTATTCACCCATGTGTATAGGTAGTAAATGATGTACAAAATGGCATCCCATATCAATTGCCCTCTTCATGGGTCACTTGGTTTGTAAGAAGGCAGAATGACCCTTTTAACTAAAGTAATACACTGTCATTTATCTTGTCGCTGATGTTTTCAGGTCATTGTTCGTGCTGACCCACATATTGGACTGCTGCATCGTGCCACAGAGAAGCTGATTGAGTATAAGACATATCTACAGGTTTGTTACATACAATAACTTAAGATATTTAATGATTAGTATTAATAATTAACTATTAATGTAAAATATATTCCACAAGTAGATACTGGAGTCAATTTAGTGTAAATAAGGTGCTTATTTACTCGTTACTGTCTTCCTCCACCCAGATGTTTAAATAGCTACCCACAAACTGCTAGAGTGACCTTATAGAACACTTAAACCATAATTATTCAGGGTGGAATATTGAATATTTCTAGCTGACTGATGCTAGAATAATTGCATTTAAATGCCAGTTTATGACTTATAAGTCACAAGGCTCCAGATTTTCAAGTCAACTGGAGCAAACTTATCTTAGTGTGATTTGTGTTCACTAAGCATTTCTTTCTTTACAGGCCTTACCATACTTTGATCGTCTGGATTATGTATCTATGATGACAAATGAACAGGCTTACTCATTGGCTGTTGAGAGACTCCTCAACATTGACATTCCAGAAAGGGCCAAATGGATCAGAGGTAAAATAGTTTGGTTTAGTTCCGTGGTATTCTCTATTGGAGTGAATTCAAAAACATTTCAGAGATGTATTGGGTTGCTTTGAGTAGAATAATTATTATTTGGTTCCGTTGACCTACTGTCGAATTTTTAACTAGATACTTAAACTCTAACTGGGAGGTTTACCCTTCAGAGGTTTCCTGTGGGAGGTTTATTCTGGAAGGTTTAGCCTTTAGAGGTTTCCCCTGGGAGGTTTATTCTGGGAGGTTTACCCTTGAACATTTTACCCTTGGGAGGTTTACTCTAGGTAGGATAACCCTTGAGAGGTTTACTCTGGGAGGCTTACCCTTGAGAGTTTTTCCCTGGGAGGTTTACCCTTTGCAGCTCCTACACTCTGGAATACTCTGCCTTCTGACATCAAGAACAGCTCCTCAGTGTCCCTTTTTAAACATAAACTTAAAACTTTCCTTTTTAAAAAAGCATTTTTATAACTTTTTAGCAGCATTTTTTTATTAGTCTTAAGATTTTAAGCATTTTTTTGTAACTTTTTAACTATTTTTATATTTATTTTTTTAATAGTGTTTTTAATATTTTTAACGTTACTTCTGTAAAGCGCTTTTGAACTTTTAGGATATTGGCGCTATATAAATATTTTATTATTATTATTATTATTTAGAGGTTTCCTCTGGGAGGTTTATTCTGGGAGGTTTATCCTTACGAGGTTTCCCCTGGGAGGGTTATTCTGGGAGGTTTACCCTTTGACATTTTACCCTTGGGAGGTTTACTCTAGGTAGGATTACCCTTGAGAGGTTTGCTCTTGGTAGGTTTAACTTGGGAGGGTTACTTTACCCTTGGGAGTTTTACTCTTGGGAAGGACAGAAATTCCTGTTTAACGTTGCTTTAGGTCAGGAAATGGCCATGGAAAAATTGTCCAAGGTCAGGCAAACATCAAGAAATTGTATTCTGAGTCGGGGAAATTGATGTTTAGATGAGCAGCCAGGGGACTTTGAATTTGTAACAGCATTGATTTATTTATATCAAAGGTTGAAAGACAAATTCCAGGTAACTCTGATCTTAGCATTTGTGCCTAATATTCTGCAAGAGAATATTAGGGTCACCTCAGCTTTCTAAATGCCAGCACAGATAAGTTGTAAGGGTCTTCCCTAAGCAGCATTTTCAATGCTGAAAAGACATACCCTGGGGGACAAACCTGGGTTGGTGTTAATGTTGCAATAAATGTTGCTTGATAAAGAAAGAAAATGGTACATTTTAAGCTCGTAAGCTTCATAACAGAACCTCATCCATCATTAGTTGCTAAATGACCAGTTAAATGTAGTGAAAACACATGCTGGTAATATGTTTAAAAAGCATTGTGGTTTTTCTAAAAGCAGTATCTTGCTTATTGCTGCTACACAGTTGTGATAATTGTAGTACTTAGTAATCATAACGATATCAATAATGATAACGGTAATGTTATAATGGTAATAGCAATGATAAAAGTAACCATAAAAATAATGTGCCATGCATGTGCTTTTTTGTTTCAGTGTTGTTTGCTGAAATTACCAGGATATTGAACCACATCATGGGCGTGACCACTCATGCCCTTGATGTGGGGGCCATGACCCCATTTTTTTGGATGTTTGAAGAGAGAGAAAAGGTAACTGGGATGCACTACTGGGGTTTGTATTTGATTTCAGTGATGTTTGGTGAAATTACCAGACTACTGAATCACATCATGGGCATTTCCCCTCATGCTCTTGATTGTGGTGCTATGACACCATTGTTTTGGATGTTTGAAGAGAGATAAAAGGTAACTGGGATGCACTACTGGGTTTGTATTTGATTTCAGTGATGTTTGGTGAAATCACCAGAATACTGAATCACATCATGGCCGTTAGCTCTCATGCTCTTGACTGTGGTGCTATGACACCATTCTTTTGGATGTTTGAAGAGAGGGAAAAGGTAATATTAGTTTATTAAGAAAACTTACTTATTGGTTATTGTTCCCTTTCCTGGTACCTCGCCACATTCTAACCCTCCTTATTTATTTAAGCTGTATCTCCCACTCTCCTGTTTTTTTAAAAAAGCTCCCAATTTCTGAGGAATTTTAAGAAAATCTAGAGGAAAAAGCACAATTTGTCCTTGGTAGCAATAAATTGAAATCCAGGGATTAATTTTTTTTAAAGACTACAATATCTGAGCATGTAAAGTCATTGATTTTTCCAAACTGGGCAGAATAAACTTATAAATTTGACAAATAAAGCTCATGGGCCAGTCCCGTTATGACCAGTTCCAGTTTTCGGCCCTTAAGGGAGAAATGGAGCTTACGATGGGATTCTATGACTGAGAAAAGCTGTACACACTCATGGATGAGGTCATGCAAAAACTGAAGACTGATGGAAGAAAAGTGAGTTTACTTGGAAGGAAGTAGCAAATCCGATGAAGATTTAGAAAGTGCAAGTAGTGGTCAAGGGAACATGAAAGAAAATCATAAAGTACAGGACAAAATGTTGCAAAGGAGTGAAAATTAAAAGGAGCATCCTATCTGAGTGCATGTCCTTCTGTAAGAGCAGCTTTTCCTGCTTCTCCTACTTCCTGTTGCCTGTCTGTTGGTTTTGTCCCATTTCTTGCTCCTCACTTTCCCCCTTTCCTCATATTCCCCCTTTCCCCATATTCCCCCCTTTTCTAATATTCCCTCTTTCCTCATATTCCCCCCTTTCCCCATATCCCCCCTTCCCCATATTCCCCCCTTTCCTAATATTCCCCCTTTCCTCCTATTTTCCTCATATTTCCCCTTTTCTAATATTCCCCCTTTCCCCATATCCCCCTGTTCCTCATATTCCCCCTTTCCCCATATCCCCTCTTCCTCATATTCCCCCTTTCCCCATATCCCCCTTTCCTCATATTCCCCCCTTTCCCCATATCCCCCTTTTCTCATATTCCCTCTTTCCCCATATCTCCCTGTTCCTCATATTCCCCCCTTTCCCCATATCCCCCTTTTCTCATATTCCCCCTTTCCCCATATCCCCCTGTTCCTCATATTCCCCCTTTCCCCATATCCCCCTGTTCCTCATATTCCCCCCTTTCCCCATATCCCCCTTTTCTCATATTCCCCCATTTCCCCATATCCCCCTGTTCCTCATATTCCCCCCTTTCCCCATATCCCCCTTTCCTCATATTCCCCCCTTTCCCCATATTCCCCCTTTCCTCATATTCCCCCCTTTCCCCATATTTCCCCCTTTCCTCATATTCCCCCCTTTCCTCATATTCCCCCCTTTCCCCATATCCCCCTGTTCCTCATATTCCCCCCTTTCCCCATATCCCCCTCTTCCTCATGTTCTCTGCCTCTTTTCTCCCTGGTCCTGCCACCCCTGTACACTTTCACTTATTAGTGCAAGCTGTTGTGTTCTTTCTAGATGATGGAGTTTTATGAGCGAGTGTCTGGTGCCCGGATGCATGCTGCTTATGTCAGACCTGGGGGAGTAGCATTGGTGAGATTGTCAACTGAATTGTTTTATTGGTTACAGCATCTAGTTGTATAGTACAGTGGAAGCTCTCTTAATGGACACTCTCGTAAGTGGACAGCTCTAGTTACAGTCGCGTTGAGAAAACCCCTTTTTAACTGGCTCCCATACAAACTTTGTATTTACTCATTCTGGTAAGCGGCCAGCTCCAGATACGGACTTTATTTCTGCCTTCTGAGGGTGTCCGCTTACAGGAGCTTCGACTGTCTACAACTAGTTTGTTGCATAAGTACTAAACTTTAAAAATTTCTTAGATGACTTTAATTAAGCAAGCGTGAGCTAAGGAGATTCACAGGCATTGCACCTGGGCACAAGGTGACATAACCAGTCATGCTGCCTTCAAACTTTGATAACTCTTACATGATTACTCATTGTCCAGTGTGGCCTGATGTTGGTTGCTTGTACTTTTGTTTGTAGTTTGGTGGATGCTTTGAGATGTTTGATGCCTTTTATGGTGGTCGCAGTCTGATTCTTTTGTCTGATAATTGATAGCCTTTCCAATTTTTTTTGGACTTTTTTTGTTTTATTTTCAGGATTTACCTCTTGGTTTGATGGATGACATTTATGACTTTGTTTCAAAGTTCTCTCAGCGGCTGGATGAAGTTGAGGAGGTATAGTAGTCATCTTTCCTTGAGTGCATATTATGATGTAGCCTGTTCAGTACAGCTGCCAAATCTTCTCCCCTCCCCAGAGGGGAAATCTGTGTGTTGCCATTGATAATCATGCTCCAGTATCCTGCTGTTCACTATTATTAAATTATTGAAGCCTTGCACCACTGTCCACAAAGGCCATGAGTTTGATTTCCATTGAAGCCTTTTGTCAGGTTTACTTTACCACTGCTACAGTTCCTACTTTGCTGCAAAAATCTTTTTTTTTTTTTCAAGTAAACGGTTTTAGTTTCATGCTGCTCTTTTCAGATGTTGACAAACAACAGAATATGGAAACAGCGTACTGTTGATGTTGGGGTTGTCACAGTTGAAGATGCTCTGAACTGGGGCTTCAGGTTTGTGGCTCTCATTCATGGATTTTTAATCCTCGTGAAGCAATCCCAAATGATTACGGCCCTGGAACTGAAATCCTTGACCTGGGCTCACGTCCCATGCTGACCACTGCCTAGAGTTGTTTCTTGGTGGACCTAAGTCCATCTCCTCTGCCATGCTTGCAAATAGCTGACTGGTCTGCCTCCCACCAGCTGGGGCTCTTAAGGGGGGGGGGGAGACTCTTAACTATGGATCTGGCGTTGTTGCTAAGGTATTATTGCAGATCATATTTTGTCATACGCTGTTTTCCAGCATTTTGTGCCGCTAGATTGGTGAAATGAATGAGGATGAACACCTGAATTTTGAAATTTAACACTGCGCATGCATAGCTAGTACCAGTCCACAACCATGCATTAGAAAAAAAACCCTAAAACTCGGAAGAAAAGAATTAAGGTTCTGATTATTTTTAACGAATCAGGGACAAATCAGCCTTCTTCACAATCTGACGTACGCAATTACTGGTAACGTAAATAACAGAAAAACTGCAATAGAAAATGTATAAATTTATGTACTTATGACGTCACAACTCTTATAATAATGCCAATTTCAAGAAACTGATACGTCACATTAACGCCATTCGTGTTTTAGGCTTTTCTCTGTACAAGTCACCTGTCCTGCCAAACGTGGTTGTGACTCGAGAATCTTGAAAATGTCTGCCATTATGCAAACATGGCCAAGCAGCTTATCTGTGGAAATTAGGTTTTTCAAGATATGATCGTTAGGAACTTTCCATAGCAACAATATAGTAGTTAAGAGTCTCCCCCCTTAATGTTATGTTCAATTTGTAGTATTTGTGTCATTGTCCTTGAAAAGCCCCACAGTGAGAGTGGTCAACTGAGCACTTAATTATTATTTATTTATTTATTTATTTATTATTATCAGTCACTTAGAATAGTCATTGAATCAAGAGTTCAG
Organism: Siderastrea radians; assembly: GCA_964017195.1. Lineage (NCBI taxonomy): Eukaryota > Metazoa > Cnidaria > Anthozoa > Scleractinia > Rhizangiidae > Siderastrea > Siderastrea radians. Next base: position 1,481,093 of record OZ024895.1, read on the forward strand.
TATGAAGTAAATGTACATGGAAGTGGCAAATAATACAAACTTTGAATACAACCTTATTGTCTCTTGTTTATCTCTCTAGATTTTCAGGCTAGCCCAGATCTTCCTCAACATGAGGAAACAAAACTTCTATTTGGCCAGGGTATTCAAAATTAATATTTTATTTTGAAAAGTTCTTGGGTGTTTAAATGCACAGAAGCAATGTGCAGAAATTGCCTGATAATGTAGTGGTTAATTTCTAACTAGAAAAATACTGTCTATTTTTCATTTGTCAGTGGAGTTATGCTGCGTGGTTCTGGCGTCAAGTGGGATCTTCGCAAAGCACAGCCATATGATGCTTATGATAAAGTGGATTTTGATGTTCCTGTCGGCAAGAATGGTGACTGTTATGACAGGTAATGTTTGAGTCAGACTGCTTTATAATCACACTTCATCCACCCAAGCCACTTGATCGCGCTTGCCCCAATTTTTGCGCATTCAAAAAGAGAAAATGCTTCAAACCTGTGGAAAGCCCTACAGAAACACTTGCTACGCAGGCTAAATTGAATGAGCCATGAGGCTCACAAAGGCCGGTGCTCTACTCTGGTGTACTCTGACCAGGAGCATCACAACTCCCCCTGGATGGGATGCCAGTTCATCACAGGTTACCCAGCATAAAGTGACTAGGGGAATTACTACTCCCCTCTGGATGGGATGCCAGTTCATCACAGGATTACCCCCCCCACACACACACACAGCTTTTCCATTAGGATTTCTTAACAGTTAGCTGGTGCCCATTAATACAGCTGGGTAGAGAGAGACAATGTGGAGTTAAGTTTCTTGTCTCAGGAAACAACACTAGGACTGAGACCAAACCTTGAACCACAGACCCTTGATCTCGCGATTGTCAGAGATCAATCCAAGTAATGGCTCTTAAACTCATGCCATCAAAATGGCAATTTTAATTTTTGGATATTCTGTCAAATCCAATTTAATGAATTGCAGTCCATTTTCATCCTTGCGATCCTGGAGATAATCCCCAATACCTGTTCTGTTCCGCTATGAGAACTTTTTAAATCCAAATTAATGATATATGTGGTGGCATTTGACAATTTAAAATGAAAATTAGGCGAGCAAATTGTGATATTTTGGCAGGATACTGTCCCTTAAATAGACATCTCCTGTAGCCAACACCCTCTAAATAGAAGCCCAGTCCTGGGTCCAGCCACAGACTTCTTCTGAGTGGACAGCTGAATACTGTGCTTTGACTTCCAGGGGATACCCCTTAGAATTTTGCAGGAATTGCTTCCTTCATAGTTTTTAATGGGGCGGTACGCAGCCCTTATAAGGTCTTCTCTGATTTGCTGAGAAACAATGGAAGAAACAAAAAAACAATGGACCCTGGCCCTGAAAACAATAGAGCGTGATACCAAGGTCCAATGAAAATATAGGTTGTTAAGAGCTGCGTGGTATCTGTTTTTAATCTCTAACCTACCTCAGACCAGGTGTTCAGAGCCCTATCTCGGATCTAGTATTCTTTCCCTTTTTCAGCCCAAAGTGACAAAAATTCTATGCCTAATTTCAGATTAAGGAAGACAACACACCCTATTCCAGACCAAAATATCTTTAAAAAAAAACCGTACCTTGGGTTCTGTACTTACCTTTGTAGCTTGTGCAGCCATGTGAGCAAGTACCCCCTCCACCTTAGGGTTTGTATGTACCTAGACTGCGAGTCGTCTTTAATTTTGGAGATGATGATTGTGGAGTGGGCAAAATACACACGCGTGTGCGCGAAATTTCCAAGACGACATATATTTTGCCGGAATCGTCAAAATTAGAGACTACTCGCAGTCTAGTATGTACCTTTAACATACTTTTATGTGCATCTTACCATGCATGCTTGCTTTTTACTTTTCAGATACTTAATCAGAGTGGAAGAAATGCGTCAGAGCTTGTGCATTATTGAACAGGTTTGAGATGTTAAATGACTGACTGACTGAATGAATGACTGACTGAATGACTGACTGACTGACTGACTGAACAAACAAACGGAATGAATGAATGAACGAACGAACGAACGAACGAACGGAATGAATGAATGAATGAATGCATGAATTCTAGCTATTTTTTTTTTTTTTTTTTTTTTTTTAGATAAAGCAGTTTATTGATTAACACTGACTTACAATACATTACAATACATAGCTTACTTACAATTACAATACACTACAATACATAGCTTACTTACAGAGAATAATTTACGTTACACAAAGGGCATGCAGAAACTAAAAAAAAAAAATGAATATACAGAGAACAGGAAACCTGGGTGCCTACTTTTGTTGTTATTATATCTATTATTTCTATATGTGTTTATTTTTATATATACTTATTTCTATAGTTGTTGTTACGGATTACAACTGTATCTGTTTCTTAGATTTATGCATCTCTATCTGAATTTTACTTTCAAGAACGGCCATGAAAGCTTCCCAGTAGTACTCTTCTTCTTTTCTGGAGGCAGTGTAAATGTAATGTTTTGCGATAATCAAGCAGAGGTTTAAACCAAGTCGACGAGAGAAGTCATTGGCAACACCGTAAATGATCATGTTTTCATCAAGAGTTATTGACTCGGAGTTTTTGAAATTCCACCAATTAGTAAAATGAGACCAAAAGCTCTTAACTTTTGAACAGGAAGCGAAAAGATGAGCTAGTGTTTGTCTTTCAGAGCATAGGTGACATTTATCGGTTTCTTTAAGTGCGTCTCTAAAAAGTGTTGAGTTTGTTGGCAGAATGTGATGTATAATTTTAAATTGAAAGATGGCAAGTCTGGTGTCCTTAGTAACTTTGAAAGGAAGGCTATATATGAGTTGTATTGTTTTTTCATTCAAATTTGCTTTTACCATCCTTTTTTCGGCAGTAGGTGTTACAAACTCTTTTTTGACAAAGAATCGTGTAGCCGATTTGCAAGAGAGCTTATTCAAAAGTATTCTATTGTTATCTTCACCATCCAAAGGCGCCTGGATGTTTCCTTTTAGGATATTAACCCATTCTCTAGGGATTGAGTGGCATACTCCATGATACGTAAGAAAGTTAGCTTTGATTTTAAATCTAGAGCAGAACTCAGGAAAAGATAGAAAAGCATTGTTTTGGAAAATGTCTTTGATTTTAATGACTCCGGCTTCATGCCATTTTTTGTAATAAACAGAAACACCACCAACTTTAATGAAGCGATTATTCCAAATAATTTCATTCAAAACTTGTTCTTTGGTGTTAGGAGAAAAATAATTTATTTTTCCCCACGCGTAGAGAGCTTCCGAGTAAAAAGCAAGGGGTATTTCAATTTTAAGTGCTTTTAAGTCAAAATTACATTGAAGTAGAAACAAGCCTCCAACATCGCTTAGGTAGCTCAATGGTATGTAGCTCCAACTTGAAGTTTCATTACTGTCGTTGAGTCTTTTTATCCAGGAAACTTTAAGTGCATCGTTGATTATTTCAAAATCAGGCATATCTAGTCCACCTTTTTCTCTCGGGCCGATCATAGTCTTTTGTTTTATTTTAACTTTCTTGTTCCACACAAATTGGGTAATTGCTTGATTTACCATGTTGACAAATTTCGAAGGAAAGGTGAGCACTGATGTATTATATACGAGTTTAGAGATTGCGAGAGATTTTAGAATCGTTATACGGCCATATAAAGTGAGGTTTCTAGGATACCATAAGTTGAGAAGGCTTTTCATTGAGTTCAGTTTTTGTTCGAAGTTTTTCTTATATGCAACTTCATCATCATGTGAAAAATGAATACCTAATGCGAGTATTGAGTTGGAAGGCCAAGCTATTCCAAGGGGCTCTGTTGTATTGTTTCTGTTCGCGCCCAACCACATACCTTCAGTTTTGCTTTTATTAATCTCTAGGCCTGAACATTCCTGGAAGTTTGACAATAATTGGAACAAGTTATTTGCAGATTTTAGGTCAGAGACAAAGGCAGTTGTGTCATCGGCATATTGAGAAAGCTTAAATTCTTTGTTGTGTATATTAATTCCTTGAATAGTTTTGTCAGTTCTTATTGCATTGGCTAGGATTTCAGCACATAGGACAAATAAAATACCCGAGAGTGGACAGCCTTGTCGAACGCCTCTCTCAGGCATGAAAAACTCAGACGCATATCCGTTGTTTATGAAGCAACTGGAGCAATCCGTGTAAAAGGTTTTTATCCACTTTTGAATACATGGACCGAAGTTAAAAGCTTGTAGGGTCTTGTGAAGAAAATTCCAGTCGACCGTGTCGAAGGCTTTCTTAAAGTCAATGAACATAGCCAGCCCAGGGATGTTTTCTAATTCAGTTACTTTCATAATATCCATGATGAGCCTAATGTTGCTAGCTATCTTCTTCTCAGCCATCAATTTGTGATAGCTGCTTAGTCCATAACAAAAACGAGTTAGTAAAATGGGGTTGTTGTTGTTGTTGTTTTTTAAACAGTGCTTAAACAGAATGCCTGCAGGTGAAATCAAAGTGGATGATGCAAAGATCTCACCACCAAAAAGATCTGAAATGAAGGTAATTTTCCCTCTGTCCGCTCTATTTTGTATAAGGTTCACCTGGTAATCCGTCCTACTCATGTAATATCTATACCCAACAAGTTGAATCGCGCATGAAAAGATTCAGTTTTAAGCATGGAAACCTTCCTGCTTTGCATGTTTGAACAATTCCAGGTAGAAATTTTCTGCTGTCTTTGCAATAAACAAAGAGGTCCTGTGCGTTTTTTTTCCGGAGATTATTTCAGTTGATTTTCTTTCCTGACCAAAATTTGAAACAGTTACTCTATTAGAATCTACAAAAGGGTTAGGTAGCGGACAAGCTTTCGATTCCTTCGTGGAATCTTTATGACTGGCTCTTTTTCCCTGATATCAGAAAAGTAAGTAACTAGTTTCCCGATGCAACACACAAGATCGAGAATTCTCAACACACCATCACCACAGCGAGCATGCAGATCTGGTCAACACCTTCTAATAATCCTGAGAACAAAAGGCATTTTGTAATCATTTGCGCTGAGAAATGATCCTGTCAATTAATAGTGCGAGGCTTGATTTTAATTCTCAAGTTGTGACCCTTGAAGCCTACAAATGAAATACCTCTTTACGTGACCAAGATGCAGCAAATTGTAATAGTGCATATTAGGTCTGTTGATTGCCCCTCATTTGTGTGTATCTGTAGGAGTCCATGGAAGCGCTTATTCACCACTTCAAACTCTACACTGAAGGATATCAAGTACCCCCTGGTGCAACATACACAGCAATTGAGGCTCCCAAGGTAGAATGTTCATGCATCGGAGTTCAGTAGCCCTGTGGTTTACTGGGCCTGCTTTTTTGAAAGGCAACTAATATTACTCCAGGATGAAAGCAGTTTTTGTTGAGTAGTAAGAGTACTGAAAAGAAAACTTAAGCGGACGCAAATTACTATTGAAACTCAATTTAAGGTCGGTCTGAATCAAAATGTAAACCGTGGTTTTGTTTCTCTGGTTAAATTTAAGTTCGTTTTGAGGTTAGTCGATTATAAAACTGAAGGACAAAAAAAAATTACTTTTATAGATGCAATTCTTCATTGAGAAGGTGAATTTTATACTCAAAACCGAAGCTAATCGTTCAAACAACTGGGCTCAGATGTATATAAGTTGAACTGGGGTCAACAATCTGTTGCGTGGGTGACATCTTGTTAAGCGGGTCAGAAACAACAACATTAACAACCATAACTGTACTTACAGTGAAAGCTACAAACAAAACAGCAAACACACACAAAATACCCATCTAACACTTTGTTTGCTCGTTCAAGGGCGAGTTTGGTGTTTATCTGGTGTCGGATGGTACCAACAGACCTTACCGCTGCAAAATAAAAGCTCCTGGATTTGCGCATTTGGTAAGTGCTTACATTCTCCTTGTTAATTAAATCTTGAGACTTTGCTTCAATTTTCTGTGATGCAGATAAAGCAAAGTATTTTGAGCTTGGCCAGAAGCGTCTACAATATACTTTTTGTTTCTTGTGCAGGCTGGTCTGGATTTGATTACCCAAGGCCACATGTTGGCAGATGTCGTCGCAATTATTGGTAAGCTCGATCCTCCTTACTTTTTAGACCTTTTTTATATTGACTAATAATCACAATTGAAAGACTGATCTTTCACGAGAAAGAAATGACGTTCTAAGTTTTTGCGGAAACTAGAGTATTTGACTTCTGCCTTTTTTCGTTCACTGTGACCTGATTTCAAATCAAGATTAACTAGCAGTCCCTCTATTCTGCACGCGTAGTGTAGGTTTTAAACGAAAAACTCACCTGCGTAAAACTCACCTGCCGCGCGAAATTCTACTAACCTTAGTGAAAAAAAAAAGCTGTTTTTATGTAATCTATCATTAAGGCACAAATTTATAATCGTATTTTTGCTCTCTCACCAGGTACCCTTGATGTTGTGTTTGGGGAAATCGATCGCTAAGTTTTGAACTAAACAAGAGAATGTCTTTTTTTTCTGTAATGGAAACTTTGTTTCAAGTCATCTTTTATCCTATCCGCCAGATTATTTTTTTATGGAGTCCAGTACTCGTCCAGCTGTAAAATGAAAACGTATTACCCTAGTGCTGAAAAGTAATTTCTGGCGATGTAACCAGTGTGAGTTTGTCACTTTGTAAAATATACCGTCAAAGATTTAATTAAACGATCATTAAATTCTTGTGTTGTGATTTCATGGTAAGGTAAGGTAAGGCAAGGCGAAGTCGCACACTAGCCAAGGAGGCTCACACGGCCGGAGCTTATCCCGGTCTCTGTAGCATGAAGCAACTGAGAGTATTGCTACTCCCCCTGGATGGGATGCTAGTCCATCGCAGGGTTGCCCCAGCAGTATGTCGGCGGTACCCATTTATACCCCTGGGTGGAGAGAGACGAATGTGGGGTAAAGTTTCTTGTCTTGACTTTTCTTGACTTTCTTGTTGTTGTCTAAGAAAACAACACCATGACAGGGACTGGGCGTCGAACCACCGACCTTCAGATGTGAATTCCAACGCGCTAACCACTACACACCGCGCCCCCGATTTCATAGTAAGATGTTTACGATACAATTTAACGCAACTGATGAACAAGGCAAGGCTGACATTCTGTCTTTTCTGTCTTGTAACATTCTGCGCAAGAAAACATTCTACCCAACAGTAACCTATCCAAACGGAGGAGATTCGTAGCGTGTCCATTGCTCTCAACGGTTTACCATCCCAGGGCTATTTAGCCTGGTTAGGGTTAGCAAGTGTTCCGTGGGTTTTTGGCGCGTTTGTCGCTTTTCGGCCGCGGGAAGTTGGATATGAGTGTTTTTTTATTTCTTGCTTCTTGTGCGTTGGTTGCTGTTTGATTGGGGCAAGAGTAACCAACATAAAACTCGTCCATAAAGCTCTTTCAACGCGCGGAGAATCCCACGAAAAGGCTTGCTACGCAGGCTAAGGGCTGTTATGTTTCCCATCAAACCGTCCTTGTATTTGTCCCTCGATAAAGGGCCCTGGGAACAAGCTCAGGGGAGGGAGCATGTCCTCCGCCGTGTGGCAAATGACTGGCTGAAATAAGGGTATCGGTTTTGATCTGAAACAGGTTGTCCATGTATAGATTTTTATTTGAAATAGCGTATCGATTTTGGTCTACTGATATGTCATGTTTTGCCTTGCGGTGTTGGCCCTGAAAAAAGGAAAGGGCTTTAGGCTGGGGTCTGAGAAAAGGCGGGAAAAAACGGCGTAGTACTTCTGTGAAAGGTTTGGAGGATTACCCCTAAACCTCCCTACCCCTTTCCACTCAAACGCACGCAGATTGCAGTTCGCCAGGACCTAGGCTCAGTCTCCAGCCGTGAGTGTCTCGATGCGCCCGCGATTCTCGCCACTCAGTGGCGAGAATCGCGGGCGCATCGAGACACTCACGGCTGGAGACTGAGCCTAGCCAGGACCCAGACCATAAAGTTTCTTTACCAGCTCGACAATTGCGAAAAAAAAAACGGTATTTAACACTTATTCACCACACAAGTAAAAAGCCAGCCTCCAAAACCGGGTTCAGAAATGAACAAAAACTCACGTGGGGCGACCAGTGCTTTGCTCGGAGTGAAGCAACGCATCGGATATACTCGTGACCTACCAAACATATTATAGTATGGTCTTCATACATCGTTAGACGTCCAAAGCGCCCTTTGATTGGTTCGATCACAGGTTGTCTTTGTGAAGTTTGAACGGTTAGGTGTCTTATAGTAAATAGGTGTCTTAGGTTACGACCTTTGAACGGTATCGAACACATGTGCTGCAAACACTCCTTGCGACTCGAGAGGTGTAGTGTGTCTGTACAATACAGAAACTAAGAAGAAATATAATCATATTAAATTTGCCTTAAAGCAAGTGTACTACAATTGCAGCTCCTAGAGGGGTCCCTAGACAGATCGCTGGGAACGACATTCTCTCATCTCATTTAGATGTCCGGTCTAAAGTCCATACTTCGTATCATGCGAACGAGGTTGAACCGAAATTTCGTGGGTTGCGTGGGTTGTATGTTTTGCTTGCGGGCTGAAAAAAAGTTAGGTAAAAACGGTGTAGACAGTTCATCAGTGACATACCGAAGATATCGCGAATTACTCTTCGAGACAGGCCGTCCAGCCATGAATTCATACATGTGATAGTCTTTGATTGCAACATTTTGGCTTGGTTGTCCTCACAAGATGCCTTCCGTTGCCTCCAATAGTGAGCTCAGCTGCCCGGTTCTTCTAAGCTTGTTAATCTTTCCCTGCTGACTGGCTGAAAGGCAAAATTTATCTGCATGGGAAACTCCGACAAAATGCATTGCTTAAGGGTGATTATAAAATTTCGCTCTTATTGAATTTTGTGAAATAAGCTTAATTGACGAATTGGTGTTTTCAAGATGGCGGCGGATACGAAATCTCCAACTTCCGACACCCACAACTTAGGAGACTATGCTTCTCTCCCGCTTCTTTTTCGGCATCTAAAACGAATACTTGCCGACAATACAGAATACTTTAAACAGTACACGTCCAAGGCAGTGTACAAGAGGTTTTACGATAGCTTTAATTTGATGCTGTCAACAATAGATGGTTTGGAAGAAAGTTCGATTTTACTCGCAAAGACTGCACCATTGTATGATTACAGCACTGATGCCAAGGGTAACGGCTACAGGAGCTTGATAAAACTCGTAGAACAATGCATTCGTTCTGTTACAGAACTCTCTGCTTACTGCCAGACACATCGAAACAGATTTTATTTTCGTTCTCACCATTATAGCTTGGAGGTGGAAGCATTTGCAAACCTTTTTCAACGAACATCTGAATTGCTGCAGTTTGCGAAAATCGTTATTGAGGACAGTGTGCCAGACAATTTATTTCCTGAGTGTTTCGATCCTAAAGTTATGCTGGACGTCGAACAGTTGGATAGAGAGTGTTTTTACGGCAGAACTTTGGGTTTCCAGGTATTATGTAACTCTGTGGTAATTTCGCCAACTGCAACATTTAAGTTAAGCTTATTAATTCAGAAAATTTAGATTAAATACAATAACAGGTTTCTAATTTTCACATTGTGCTTTGTTGTACTTTACAAAATTAGGTGTCAAATTTCTTCTAGAAATAGTAGACTGTTGCCTTTCAGGTGTGCATGAAGTCATTTGATAGGTCGATATTGATATACCTTTGATGTCAGTTGATATTGATGCTAAAATTGTTAAAAATTTGTTAAATTATTTGGTGACATTGATGTGTACTGATTTTGAATCTGTAGAATTTCACAGCAATCAAAAAGTCGTTGTCACTGATTGTAATCAGTTTATTTTAAAACTGTTCCATAGGAATTGGTGTTGTGATTTTGATTTCTGCTGGTTGTCAACAGTAATCAAAAGCTATCAGCCACTTTTATTAATCAACGTATGTTTACTGATTGTATTTTAATATTGATTTCTATCAAGTCAGTCTTCCTGGTAGAAAATGTATTCAGTCGTCAGCAATTTCTTGAAAGAAATACCCATGTTGTATATTAACTGAGTTTCTTTGAGGAGGAAGAGAAAATTCATGCAGATGAAAAATGTGGTGTGAAAAAATATTCCCTGTATTGATTTCATTATTTTGTGCAAAGGGAGTTTCTAAACAAGAAGGAACATTAATTCATTTGAAGTGTTCTTTTTACACCCATTTTCAGTTCTCTGTTGGTGTGCGTAATTTCTTACACATTGTCTGTGTAGCTATGGCCGCATTTGCAGAGGGCTATCACAAACACAAAATGAGCAGCATGACACTTGCTACAGTGTCCTTCATGAGCAGTGGCAAATACACAGTGAACCCTGAGATGAGAGCAAAGCAGATCGTAAAAGTGACTCAGAAAACCAACATGGAGTTTTGTAAAGCTTTCTGGAGTTTGACGGAAGGTTATGGACTCCAGGTACATTAACTAGATTGTATTGTATACATTATATTGTATTGTATGCATTTATTTATTTATCAACACCTTTAATGGTCATGTCAATTGCTAACCAATGATGGTGATGATGATGATGATGATGACGAGGAGGATGATAAGTGTCACAGTTTTTCGTATTTAGTAATAATTATAGCTTTCATTTGAATAGTCACTCTGTCTTAAGCATTTTTCATCAGATTCTACAGACTGAAAAGTCAGAATCACTAATAAAATATTATACAGTATAGTAAAACAGCACCAAAGGAAAGTACTGCTCATATGTATAGTCGCAGACTTAGAAGTTAGAACCACCTTGTACAGCATAATAAACAGCACCACAGGAAAGTACTGCTCAGTAGCTTTCATTTGAATGGTTACACTTAAGGATTTTATCCACGCACTCAAAAGTTAGACTTACCTTGTACAGCATAATAAGCAGCACCACAGGAAAGTACTGCTCAGTAGCTTTCATTTGAATGGTTACACTTAAGGATTTCATCCACGCACTCAAAACTTAGACTTACCTTGTACAGCATAATAAACAGCACCACAGGAAAGTACTGCTCAGTAGCTTTCATTTGAATGGTCACACTTTAGGATTTCATCCACAGACTCAAAAGTTAGAATCACCTTGTACAGTATAATAAACAGCACCACAGGAAAGTACTGCTCAGTAGCTTTCACTTGAATAGTTACAGTTTAGGATTTCATCCACAAACTCAAAAGTTAGAATCACCTTGTACAGCATAATAAACAGCACCACAGGAAAGTACTGCTCAGTAGCTTTCATTTGAATGGTTACACTTAAGGATTTCATCCACGCACTCAAAAGTTAGACTTACCTTGTACAGCATAATAAACAGCACCACAGGAAAGTCCTGCTCAGTAGCTTTCATTTGAATGGTCACACTTTAGGATTTCATCCACAGACTCAAAAGTTAGAATCACCTTGTACAGTATAATAAACAGCACCACAGGAAAGTACTGCTCAGTAGCTTTCATTTGAATAGTTACAGTTTAGGATTTCATCCACAAACTCAAAAGTTAGAACCACCTTGTACAGCATAATAAACAGTACCACAGGAAAGCACTGCTCAGTAGCTTTCATTTGAATGGTTACAGTTTAGGATTTCATCCACAAACTCAAAAGTTAGAACCACCTTGTACAGCATAATAAACAGCACCACAGGAAAGTTCTGCTCAGTAGCTTTCATTTGAATGGTTACAGTTTAGGATTTCATCCACAGACTCGAAAGTTAGAACCACCTTGTACAGCATAATAAACAGCACCACAGGAAAGTTCTGCTCAGTAGCTTTCATTTGAATGGTTACAGTTTAGGATTTCATCCACAGACTCAAAAGTTAGAACCACCTTGTACAGCATAATAAACAGCACCACAGGAAAGTACTGCTCAGTAGCTTTCATTTGAATGGTTACAGTTTAGGATTTCATCCACAAACTCAAAAGCTAGGACCATTTTGTACACTCACTATCAGACATTTCATAAGTTGGTGAAGTATGATCGTCTGACCTATGATATGACTCCTGGGTTTAAACCATTTACACAATTGTCATCAGTACTGTCAATGTCCTGTGTTACATTTTAGCATGTTCCTTTGTTGGTGTGTTCAGCATTGAAAGTGAACAGAATGTTCCACATCCCCCCTGAGCCATTTGAACTTAAAAGATTTAGTGGTGAGGCTGTGACTATTGCTCCACCCTGCTCCTGGTCAGGGCTGGCTCCAGTACAAGTGCGACTTCTTTCATCTGATTGGAGGGAGGGTCAGGTATGAGTTGATTTCTTACTGTAAACACTTGATGTTGCGAGTCCCAAATCACAAATTTGAAAAGTGCTTAAGCCACTGGCCAGGGATAAATCTTAGGTCCGATTCAGACGGTACGATTTTTGCTTACGACCGTGGTATGCGACTTTTGTAGTGTGTGCTGCTCCCATCAAGCAAAGATCGTTAACAACTCATCATTCTAAAATATTGATTGTGGTTATGACTGTTGTGGGCTTTTAAAACTTGTTTCAAAATCCTACAACATTTGTTGTGTTATGCAACTGTCTTGAAGATGTTGTCAACTGATTTAGATGACACAATTTGTGTTGCAGACTTGATATGAGCAAGTCACAGACAACGGTTGTAAGCAAAAATTGTACCGTCTAAATTGGCCCTTAAATTTAACACCGCCAACATCTGACAGGAAAGTACTGCCCAATAGCTTTAATTTAAATGATCACACATTGTGAGTTTATCCCCAAACTCAAAGTTAGAAGCATCTTGTACATCATAATAAATTGCATAACAGGATAGTGTTGTCTAGTAGCTTTCATTTGAAAGGTCACGTTTGAGGATTTCATTCACAGAATTAGAAATTTTAACCACCTTGTACAACACAATTAACTTCCTGAATGGAAAGTGATACTCATAGGGCTGCAACGATACATTTTCCCACGATGCGATACATATTTCGCTACAAGGGCCACGATACGATACATGATATGGTACATTACTGTGAGCAACAAAACTATTCACCAACAACTTACACTACTTTTCAATAATTTATTTCTGTAATAATAAATTTAGCACAGTAATAACACAACATCAAATCACCTTAGAACCTGGGCTAAAATGTAGAGCTTGGGTAAGGAATATTAAAGACAGTGATTTCTCAAATTTGTTGAATGTAGCATATTTTATTGTATCATAATATCACGATATCTTATTTAAATATTGATATTCGTATTGTTGGAAAAAATATCGTGGTTCACGGATGCACTGTGTATCGTTGTAGCCCGAGATACTCAATCAATGTTAGCATTTATTTTGATGTCATCTGCATCTTCACGTGAACTGAAGTTGTAATACAGCTGAATGGTCCTTATTTACAATCCGACTTAGTTTACTTAGTGCCAATAAACATTTGTTAAATAACACTTGTGTGTTCATATTCCTCAGAGCAAAGATGGCACCAGTCACCATGGCCATTCACCCAAGCCTAAAAGTGACGGCCTGTTGGTTCACGTGCATGGAGGAGGGTTTGTAGCACAGTCATCAAAATCGCATGAGGTAGGACAGGCACACTACATTAAATTTTTTTTTTTTTTTGGAGAGAGTGGTTGCCAAGAACTGAACCCAGTAAATGCCAAATACAACTACCTTGTTCAAAAACTCAACCTCTTCTCATCTGTGGAGGAGCTTTTTTTTGACACCTCTGTATCATGGAGAATCAACATTTGAATGCATACAAATTATTACCAGTATAGTTCAGATGCTTTCCACACAAATCAATACAAGTTTCATACCTGTATGGTGTAAATGTAACCTCTGTCCTGTGAGGTTAAGAGAGCACTGTCTTCTTTTCAGATGTACCTTCGTTCGTGGGCTAAGGAGTTGGGTGTACCTATACTGTCTATAGACTACTCATTAGCCCCAGAAGCACCCTTTCCTCGGGCCTTGGAAGAGTGCTTCTTTGTTTATGCCTGGTGTTTAAACAACTTTCATCATCTGGGGACCACTGGAAAGTTTGTGTGTGTGGCTGGAGATTCTGCAGGTATGAAGGTTATCAACATCAAATTTCATATATTTGTCAGTAACAATGAAGTTCATTGATATGGAATGTGATGTAGTATAGCAGAGGTGGCAGCTAACACCAGCCTGCAATGCATCTGTTTTTGAGAATAGATATCTAATTTCAGTGTTCTCCTTATCAGGCGGTAACCGGTAAAATTTACCGCTTGTAGCACCGCTTGTTACCGGTTAGCCGGAACCAGATAAAGGCCTGGATTAGAAACATCCAACAGTTTGGGATGGTGAAAGATTTATTATCGGATTGTATTATGACAAGATTTATGTCCGTCGTACTGCGTACCTAGCCTGCGCCGCAGACGGAATATGACCGTTAGATTACGTCTGTGACGCAGGCTACAGCGTACCACGTAAGTGTAGTTTTAGTAACTTTTCTCATTCTCCATACGTTTGTACAATATTAGACGTAGTCTTATCATCTCGACATTTCTAAGTTCGTGAGATAATAGTCTCATCTTCTCTACGTTTCTCCGCACGTTTCTACCTTAGTAAAATGTTAGTCGTATCTTTTTAACGTTTCTCCGTATGCCAGTACATTCTTAAGGTATTAGTCTTCTGGACATTTTCCGTGCGATAGTGTGTTCGTCAGTGGTGTAAGGCGCGGTCTTATGTTCTCGACTGTCGACATTTCTCTGTACGTTAAAACATTCGAAAAATATTATTGTTATCTTCTCAACGTTTGTCCGTGTGCTAGTATATTCGTAATTTAGATGTTGTTAGTTGTATAATCTCCTTAACATTTCTCCATACGTTAGCATTGTCGTGAGATACTAGTGTTATCTTCTTGACGTCTATATCCGTACGTTGGTTTGTTCAGGTTTGTTCGTAATTTACTCTTAGTATTGTCTTCTCCTCGGAGTTCTTCGTTTGTGCCTTTGTAAGGAGTATATCTCATCTTCTAGGCGTTTCTCAGTACGTTTTTTAGGTTGCTGTAAGCTTTTTCTTCTCGACGTTTATCTGTACGTTAATACGTTCCAAGTGACAGGAATTACAAACGTCAACCGTTTTGAAGGGTTTTCGAGACGTGTGTTAGCCTAGTGTCATGCCGGCAACAAATCGGGTCTCCTGACGACAATTCCACACCAGGGAAGAAAAAGATTTTCAACAGAGCTCCTTTACCGGTCCAAAAAACTGACTTACCTGTTACCCTGAAAACTAGGGAGAACACTGTAATTTATGCGCTCAGAATTGTTTTCCTTGGACAAAGATCATCAAACTCACTCTGTTAGCAAGTTCCAAGAAAAACACTTATCTGAGGACATGGAATTTGATAATTGGAAATCAGCTTTTATTGATCATGTGGTCATCAAATAGAAATTCTTGTGATAAGAATTAGTGTCTTCAAGTTCAAATTTCAAATGGATTTTTTACCCACTCTAGCCTATTTGACAGTATCAGAGGATTGGTCAAGCAGGCCACTGCCAAGTGCTACAAACACCCAAACCTCCCAGTTGGTTAAATTATTCTCTGTGATCTAACAAAAGGCCACATAGGCAGGGAAAGTCCTGCATGTTCACTTGCTTTAGATTAGTAAAATTTACCTGAGCTGTAATCTCCACACCATTTTCAGGTGGCAACTTGTGTGTTTCACTGAGTTTGCGTGCAGCAGAGTACGGCATTCGTGTACCAGACTCCATCCTTGCTGCTTACTCACCGTTCAATGTACAGTGGGTACCTTCGCCATCACGTCTTTTGAGCCTCATGGATCCTCTACTACCCACAGGGATCCTGGCGGGTTGCCTAGCAGCGTACTCTGGCATGGGGAAGTCACCGTTTGATGACTGCACAAAGAATTCAATCAAATCTCTAACAGGCCAAACAAGTCAACCTGTGAATGTTGTTGACAAGAGAAAGAAAACAAACTCATTGTTGCGTCTTCTGAGAGTGGGGTCTAAGGAATCCAAGCAAAGGACTAGTAGCTATGTAGAAGCTAGTTCACAACCAAGTACCGAGAGTTTCCACAGCTGTTTAAGTTCACCACAATCACTGACTGGTGACAGTGTAATTATGTCAAACCCTGAAGCAGTTATTGGTTCTTTTAGCCCCAAACATCTGCCACATTGTAATGGACTTGTGCAATGTCAGGAAAACAACTTTCACCACCCTGTGGCACAAAAACATGATGAGCCCATTGATCATGGTGAATACATTTCCTCAGATCACGAAAAAGAGTATGAAAGTGATTGTACTTCATCAGAACATTCGCGGCATCCAGAATCAAGGAAACATTCACAAGACAGCTTACCCAGCCGAGCTTTGAGTCCTCAGAGAAGTCAACATGGCAAAGGGAATGACACTGAGCACATAGCTGTCCACTACCATAGTGACATTGAGGAATGCCATGTGGTAAATGTTGTTGAGTCCCCAGGGGGCCCAGATGGAGAGCTCCTCTTGTTCCCTCTTGATGCACCTCAGGATGGGCCCTATCTGGAGGCAGGTACACCACCAGATGAGGACGAGGAAGCAGGACATGAAGAAGATCCCCATGAGAGGAACACATCTATGTCCCAAGTGTGTCTGCCTATTGCTAAGAACCCTTACATGTCACCACTTGTGGCTTCTGATGTGATGCTTAAAAGCCTGCCACCAATCGATTTAGTGGTTAGTGAACTAGATTTCAATGGACCTCTTTTAAGAATTATTTTAAACTAAAGCATTACAGAAGAAGTGACTAGCCTGTTTAATGGGTGGTATTGTTCATGTGACATGAGGGCGCAGTGGTGTAGTGGTTAGTGCATTGGAATTCAGATCTGAAAGTCGGTGGTTTGACACCCAGTCCCTACCATCATGTTCTTTCCTTAGACAACAAACTTTACCCCACATTGTCTCTATCCACCCAGGTGTATAAATTGGTACTGGCGACATACTGCTGGGGGTAGCCCTGCAATGAACTAATATCCCATCCAATGGGGAGTAGCAATACTCTCAGCAGAAACCGGGTTAAGCTCCGGCTTGTATGGGCCACCTTGGCTCGTGAGTGACTTTACCTAGGTACCTACCCATTGTTCATGTGAAGGCAAAATTTTCCAAGCAGCCTAAGAAGTGAAAGCTTGGAGTAACTGAGAGTATGCTATTTCTCTCTGGGTGGGTTGCTCAACTCTTTTTTCCCTTCCCCTCCTTTCTCCTCCGCAGAGGCTCAGGCTGTTAGTAAACACCCCTGCGCGCTTTAATTTTTCCCTCTTCCCAGCCTCCATGCGTTTCTACCCAGCGAAACTGTAGGAGGCCTCTGCTGCGGAGAGAGCTTCCCCTCCTCCTCTTCCCCACCAGAGAGGGAGGGGAAGAGAAAAAAAGAGTTGAGCAAGTCACCTGACTCGAATAATTATTATTGGAGTCGGTTTTTGCATGGTGGCGAGAACTATCAAGGCCTGGGTTTGTGTTATCCTCCACAGCCTTCTGCTTTGGCAGGTAACAAAAACTTTGTTCTTGATAATTCTCGCTATCCTGCTTAAATTCATCCAATAACTGTTAAATAACTGAACTGTCATGGGGTACAGATGTAACACCAAAAGCAGTTTTTTACCCTAAATGGGGACTCATTCTGGCATATGGACAACACATACCTGATTTTTAATTGTGTTCATCACCAGTGACTCGTGACTCGCAGGTTCCTAAAGTTTCTGAAATTTTTTGTCCATAGGCCTGTACTCTGGATCCTATACTAGATGACTCAGTTGAGTTTGCCCGACGGCTACGCTCTTTGGGGAAGGATGTGGAACTTTATATCCTAGAAGACTTACCGCACGGTTTTTTAAGCTTCCATCAAGTCAGCCAAGAAGCAAGAGAGGGCAATGAACTGTGCATTGTCTGCTTGAAAAGGACTTTGGCAGGAAAGCGAAAAAGAGAAAATTTAGAAAAGGCTCCTGTTTACTGAGACATCAGCAGTGGTCTGTTGCACAACATTAGATGGCATCATGAATTGTGACTTTTCACAACGTGGACTTTGTGACACAGTCAAATAACGACAGTGGGTGAAATTTTGTTGGTTTTGATCTCACGAAGCAGAAACCAAAAATAGCACTCTTTTGATATTTTTATGAGGTGGAATAGTGCCTTGGGGTGTACTCCTTGGATTTTTTGGTGGGGTAGTGCTGCACAGTTCTCCAAACCCTGACCCTGTCTCAGACCAGAAAAGTATTAAGTAATTTTCCAATACCCATTCTCAGACCTCGCCTCCTACATCCGTATCCATTTTAGACTTTAGGCCATAACAATTCTCAGTCCAAAATGGTTCACAAACTATACCCTTTGGGGTGGCACACACCTATACAGCTTATACAAGGGAGTATCCCCCAGGATTTGTGTGACATTGTGTGACATTATGTGACAGTGGCAGTGGTTCTGGTGATAGTAATGGGAAAGTTGGTAATCAGAGTGGGAATGGGAATGACAGCACTTGGTAATGGCAGCAATGGTAATAGTTCTAATGTGTACTGTCAAGTTTCTTTTCTTTTTTTTTCTTAGGGTAACATAGGTTATGGGTTTCGTGCAAGGCTTTAAACAAGGAGTCATAGTTGTTGACTTTTTTGTACTTGAACCCCTTGCTGGCAAGGGATAATTTTCCCCTTTACTTTCAATTCAAAAATTGCCGCGTTATGTAATTTTATTTACTCAACAATATTGTGCAAGATAGTAGAAATTTAGAATAAGGGAGACTCAGGAAATATTTTGGGTTTGTTCAGGAACATAATTACACGTCATTTCAGGTTAAAATTACTATATTTAATAATGTAAATCAATTGTACTTGGTTTTATCAAAATTTAAGATGTGCCATGGAGAATGCTAAGGGTGGAATCATTTGCAGCATACGCGTATTGCTGTCGTTTTGGCACGTGCGAATTTTCTATTGTTTTTTTTTTTGGCTAAAAAAACAAAAGAAAATTCCCACGCACTAAAGCGACAGCTATACGCGTATGCTGCAGATGATTCCACCCTTTAAATTTTAGCTTACTGTTGAATAATGCTGCCAATAATACGAAGTGATGTAACTGATCTAAATAACAGAATATTTAATATGACTTCAAATAAAAGAATGGATCCTGTTTAAAACGCATTGTTGTAAATTGTTTTGTTTACACTCCCCTAACAATTCTAACAACCTACGGTCAAAACTTGATCTATGCAGTGGAAAGTGGTTGGGTAACCTTAGAGTCTGAGTAAAATCCTGGTGCTGTTTATTATGCTGTACAAAGTGGTTCTAACGGTTATCGGAATTTAACTTTTAAACGAAGTTATTAACCGATAAATATCGAAAATCGTCTCAGTTTAGTTCATAAACAAATTTCTATTGACTGAATATTCATTGGCGATTTTCTCTGTTTCTATCAGAGCTTTAACTGTGACAAATAAAAGAAATACTCGTGCACTCACACTCTAGCGTGCGCAGCAAGGGTCTCCATAGGTTTTTCCGCATTTCGAAACATTATTAACGTGCGGAATAACCTTCAGAAACGCTTGCTAGGCAGGCTACTCACACTCATGCACGTAAAATTGGTTAACGAGATTAAAAGGCACCTTCAATTTTTTGGAAACGTGGCTCACTTTTGCTCATAAAAAAATTTCTATTATTTGAATATTCACAAGCGTTTTTCTCCATTTTTATAAGAACTCTAGCTTTGATACTTGCACAAAATATTCACGCACTGACATTCTTTCTAAAGCAGGTAAAACGTTTCCGCAAATTCCCCGTTTCACGCAATATTGAAGCAATAGAAATTGGTCAATGAGCTTAAGGGGCCTCTTCGAGGTTCGGAAAACTAGCACAGTTTTGCCCATTAACAGATTTCTATCGTTTGAATATTCAAAGTAGTGAATATTTATATTCAAAGGCGATTCTCCGTTTCTATGAGAGCTCTAGCTTTGACACCTTTCTAACGCACGCAAAATTGGCTCATTAGCTTTAGAGGGACCTCTTCGATTTTTGAAAAAGTGGCACAGTTTTGCTCATTAACAAATTTCTATCGCATGCATATTCAAAGGTGATTTTCTCCGTTTCTATGAGAGCTCTAACTTTGACACTTGCACAAAATATTCGCGAACTCACACTCTTTGTAACGCACGAAAAAGTTTCCCAGAAATCTCCCTTTTAGCGCAGTTATTAACGCATGCATATTGAAACAATAGAAATTGGTTAATGAGCTTAAATGGGACGTCTTCGATTTTTGAAAAAGTGGCACAGCTTCGCTCATTAACAAATTTCTATTGTTTAAATATTCAAAGGCGATTTTCTACGTTCACACACTTACGCGCTTTCTAAGGCAGGTATAATCGGCCGGCAAATTCCTTTCTTCAGGGAGTTATTAGCGCATGAATATGAAACAATATAAATTGGTAGGGAACACCTTTCATTTAAGGGAAAATGGCTCACTTTTGCTCATTAACCAATTTCTATTGTTTCAATATTCATAGGCGAATTTCTCCGTTTCTATAAGAGCTCTAGGTTTGGCACTTAAACAAAATATTCACACACTCACACACTTGCTAACGCATGTATAAATGAGTCGACCAGCACCTCATTGAACATCTCACATGATTGGCCATAAGAACAATAAGATAAGGGCACAAACAATGCCCCTATCCCTGAAGACAATGAGCAATATTGTTTTAGAATGCCTCTGAAATTAGAGGTTCACAAGAGGTACTGGACTACTCGTATAAATGACGGGCAAACGCCCCTCCTCAGGGAGTTATTAGCACTCGCATATGAAACAATAGAACTTGGCGGGGGACACCTTCGATTTTTCAAAAAGTGGCTCAGTTTTGCTCATTAACCAATTTCTATTGTTTCAATATTCACAGGCGATTTTCGCCGTTTCTATAACAGCTCTAGCTTTGACACTTGTACAAAATATTCACACACTCACACGCTTTCTAATGGAAGTATAATCGACCGGCAAATCCCCCTCCTCAGTGAGTAATTAGTGCACAAATATAAAACAATAGAAATTGGTAGGGGACACTTTCGATTTTTGGAAAAATGGTTCACTTTTGCTCATTAACCAGTTGCTATTGTTTCAATATTCATAGGCCATTTTCTCTGTTTTTATAGCAGCCCTTTATTTGACACTTGCACAATACAAACACACACTAACAAGCTTACTGACGCACGTATAACCGACCGGCAAATCCCCCGCTTTAGGGAGTTATTAGCGCTAAAATATGAAACAATATAAATTGGTAGGGACACCTTCGATTTTTGGAAAAATCGCTCACTTTTTGTCATTAACCAATTTCTATTGTTTCAAAATTCAGAGGCGAATTTCTCCGTTTCTATAAGAGCTCTAGCTTTGACACTTGTACAAAATATTCACTCACCGACTTGCTTACGCATGTATAAACGACGGGCAAACGCCCCTCCTCAGGGAGTTATTAGCACATGCATATGAAACAATAGAACTTGGCGGGGAACACCTTCGATTTTTGAAAAAGTGGCTCAGTTTTGCTCATTGACCAATTTTTATTGTTTCAATATTCGTAGGCGATTTTCTCCGTTTCTTTAAGGTCTAGCTTTGACACTTGTACAAAATATTCACACACTCACACGCTTTCTAATGCACGTATAATCGAACGGCAATTCCCCCTTCCCAGGGAGTTACTAGCGCATAAATATGAAAAAATAGAAATTGGTAGGGGACGCCTCATCCTCGGAGACCCAGGGGCAGATAGTGGGGCGAGGGGCAGTCGGAACGGGCGAAAAAAAAATAGGTGGGGGAAGAAAAGTCCCCACCATCTGCCCCTGGGTCTCCGAGGATGGGGACGCCTCCAATTTACGGAAAAATCACTCTTATTTGCTTATTAACGAATTTCTATTGTTTCGAATATTCATAGACGATTTTCTCCGTTTCTATAAGAGCTCTAGATTTGACACTTGTACAAAATATTCATGCACTCACACACTTTCTAAACGTACTTTTCACGCAGTTAACGCATGAATACTGGAATAAGATGGTTTAGTTTAAAGCCGAATCGGACCTCTTCGATTTCGACACTTGCACAAGTATTTTATCAAACTCACACTGTCTCTTTGTATGAGAGCACATCAACTTAAGGACACGAAGAGAAAGGCTACATAATTCACTTTTATTTCTTCACTAATTTCCGTATTATTTCCATTTATTATTTTTTGTTTATGAATCACTGACGGGTATAATAAGAACTCACAACTGACCAGTTCCCAGTTTGTTCCCGATTTCCTTAAGCAAGAAAAAAAAATGCCCGTAAATGTTTTCAATCCACAACGGCATTTTTATCATTTTCACTTGACCACACTAAGGAACGGGCCATTTTATTTTAGAGAGGTTTTGGGCAATGGTTTTCTCTTCCTGATTGCAACAGATTACACGACATTTCCACGTGCACGGGTTTTTTGGAGGAGAAATTTGTTACTGATCATTATTGGAGCTTAAAGCTCTAACAGGGCAGCTGTAAGGTGGTTTTCCATTGTATGCATTTTCAAGTGATGCGTTAGTGTCCATATATGCATGCGGCTTTGATCATTAATTTTCTGTTCTCCCTTAGTGAATATTTTCGAATGCTTAACTATTTCCTTCAGAATTTCTTTGTAACAGATTGCTCATAATCTGTTCTTGTAATAAGTTCACAACTTGCTGCTTTCCTGTTTGTGGTGTTTTCTTTTGACTTTCCATCTTGACAGCATCTTGCAGCTGTGCCAGTGTATTCTGATATTTGTCAACCATTGACTGCAGTTTGTCGTCTTTGATGTTGTACTTTGAGATCTTTTCACGGCCGGTCTTCTGGATCAGTTCTTTAAAATGGTGAACCTCTTCACTGTGTAGAAGCGTGATTGCAGTCCCTAACAACAGTCAAGAATAAGAAAACTTTAATCAGTCGCTCATGAACATGGGACTGAAAAGAACAAAAATCTGGGCCGCTAATGGTGTATAAATGGGTACCGGCGACATACTGCTGGGAGTAACCCAGCGATGGACTAGCATCCCATCCAGGGGGGAGTAGCAATACTCTTAGTTGCTTCATGCTACAGAAACCAGGTTAAGCCCTGGCTGTGTGGGCCTCCTTGTCTCATGTACGACTTTACCTACCTTTTGTATTGATTAGTTACATATAATACATATTTAGGGTGAGGGACAATTTTTAACCTAAGCCCCAATAGTGATCAGCATCAAATTTCTCCTCATCATATCAGTGCCTTATAACACATACAGGTCATGAGAATTAAGAAAATGATCACCAAAGATGAATTGTCTTGATGTTTAAACAAGTTCTCCCAACTCGTCCTCAACAAAATGTATGGAGACCAGTAAGGAGAATTTCCATAATGACGCTGGGGCTTAAAGAGTTAACGATCAGTTTTCAGATAGGGACAGGGTCACTGCTTACTATGACTTGTTTTTTTTGTTTCATATTAGTTAAAGTGCCATAACAAAAGGCAAGGGCAGCTCACTAGTGCTCATGAGTGTCGATAAACGTCCATAGAGGCTTTATTTAAAGTTTCCCACTTGTTTTACAAAAAGAACAGTTGGTTCTGTACTGTTTCTTGAATTTGCATCTTAAGGAGGCTCGCAACAGTTTTTTTGGCCTTGGAGTGTATCTTTTGAAGTCAAAATTTCGCATAGAAGATAAACTTCGATTTCCTTGATACTACACCACCTTTTCAACAAATGATCAAATTTTATTTTCTCACTGGTTTCCTAGCAACAGCTGTCACCATAGCAACGGTAATGGACAACCCCTCACTTTAAATAATGTCGAATATCTCGAAAACTAGTCAGACACTTTATGACGAAACTTGAACTATTTGAACTACTCAACCTACACAACTTGTATGCGAAATTAGGGAAAAATCTGTAAGAGCGTTTTCACGTAAATAATGATTCATTTTTTACGGGCTGATTTTGGTCATTCCTGCAATTTTCTCCACTATTTCAAGAAAGATAACACTTAACACTTTCTCTTTTCAGTTGAAGGATCTTTTATGATATCAAAATATTCTTAATGTACATTGAGCTTCCTAGGTGGCTGCGATTTTAAGATATTTATATTTAAAAACTGCTAAAATGCAGCACAAATCAGCCAAAAAGTCCGTAATTTGTATAAATAGAAATATTTCTAAACTGCCCTTACAGATTTTTCTCCTAAATTGATTGACGTTAGAATAATAATTCTTTTTGATGTTCCAGCAAGTTTTAGGCTGAATAAACATCTCGTTTATTAGATGAGAAGGCTGAATCTCGGACAGGTTTCAGTCGTTATTAACGTTCAACGAGCAACAGTATTATTTTGTTTTTCCTGGTCTATTTCTCGGTTATTCACGTGCAATGAATATTTATACACGCTGCGCTTGTGTCCTCTCGTGCATTTATAATTCCTTCTCATAATAATAAAAAATTTTCGTCTTCTGAGCTTCTTCCTGGAGACTCTTTGCCATTATTATTTAAATACTGACTGACGTTTTAGCTTTGTTAATTACGGATTGCATACATGTTAACGCCCACGATGGCATTTCACTGGGGTCGAAAAATGACGAGAAAAAAGTTCAGAAGACGAATATTTTTTTTTATTATGAGAAGGAATTATAAACGCACGAGAGGACACAAGCGCAACGTGTGTTAATATTCATTGCACGTGAATAACCGAGAAATAGATCACAAAAAAACTAAATAAAACTGTTGCTCGTTGAAAGGTAATAACGACTGAAACTTGACCAAGATCCAGCCTTCTTATCTAATAACAGAAATGTTTATTCAGCCTAAAACGTGCTGGAACATCAAAAACAATTATTATTCTAACGTCAATCAATTTAAGAGAAAAATCTGTAAGGGCAGTTTAGAAATATTCCTATTTATGCAAATTACGGACTTTTTGGCTGATTTGCGCTGGAGGGGTTGTCCATTACCGTTGCTATGGTGACAGCTGTTGCTAGGAAACCACTGAGAAAATAAACTTTGATCATTTATTGAAAAGGTGGTGTAGTATCAAGGAAATCGAAGTTTATCTTCTATGCGAAATTTTGACTTCAAAAGATACACTCCAAGGCCAAAAAAACTGTTGCGAGCCTCCTTAATGCCAGCACTAACTGGAGGCGTTCACTGGTAAATTGACCCTCATGGCACTAAGATTGTCAGGTTTTATTCCAAAAATCACTGAATGGTCAAGCACTCAGCTCTCGAAAAACTTACTGTAGGGCACCACTCAAGAAAATACAGTTTAATCACAGCTAAGATACCTTTGTTTCCAGCTCTAGCAGTCCTGCCTACACGGTGAATATAGCTTCTGACATAGTTAGGAACGTCATAGCTAATGACATATGATACGTCTTGAATGTCCATTCCTCGTGCCATGGCATCGGAGCAGATAAGAAGCTGTAGTTTACCCAGTTTAAAGTCTCTTAAGATTCCTCTCCGCTGTTGAGGCTTCAAACTTGAAGAATACTCTGCTACTTCGACTCCACCATAGAGCTTCACAAGAAGATACAATCTGTGGAAAATAACATCAAAAAGTAGCAGATGCTTCCTTGGAAAGCTGAAATTTGTCTCATGTATGAGCACCTTGTGCACATAGTGGGGGCGCGGTGGTGTAGTAGTTTGCACGTTGGACTTCAGTTCTGAAGATTGGTGGTTTGACGCCCGGTCCCTGCCATTCTGTTGTTTCCTTAGACAAGCTACTTTGCCTCACAATGTCTCTCTCCACTCAGGTGCATAAATGGGTACCGGCGACGTCCTGCTAGGGGGGTAACCCTGTGATGGACTAGCATCCCATCCAGGGGGGAGTAGCAATACTCTCAGCTGCTTCATGCTACAGAAACCGGGTTCTGACCGTGTGGGCCTCCTTGGCCCGATTGCGACTAACATGAGCACCTTGGCAGAGGTGCTCTGGAGTGGGATCTTTCAAAGTCTTGAAATCACTTTTGTAAGTGGCGTAGAACAAAGTGCAGCAAAGAAAAGTGCACAGTAATTAATGGACAGTGGATTCCAATGATTCCTACAGCCCCAGGAAATACCACTCCTGTTTGTTTAAGTGGTCCTTTACTTGCTGAAAAAAATCATCTATATACATCTGGACAGAGAAAGGCAATGTGCAACAAACTTTATTTTCTAAGAAAACAACATGACTGAAGGGACAAGAGATGAACCACTGACATTAAGATAAAAAAGACCAAGTGGTTAAAAACTAGCACATCACACTCCCCCACAACTAAACCTCATGTTAGCATTACCTGTGAGTTGCTTCCAGCGAAGATGCAAAACACAGAACTCTCTGAAATTTGAGCTGATTCAAAAAGTACAGAACCATTAGAGGCTTCTCTCCACTGTTACAAACCGTCATGTATTCTGACAAGCCTTCTGGAATACTGTATCGGACATCTTCAAACAAGAGCACATTAAATTTTTGTCATTGTCATATATGTAACACAATTACAGTGTCTGCTTTTTTAACAATTACCGGTATACTTTATCAGTATATACCAAACCGGTGGATAGTGTTATTTGTCCGCTCTGATTGGCTACTCACACTTGGGATAGTATGTGCTATTCGCCTCCTGACATTCTCTGGATTTTGTGTGCAAGTTTTCCCTCATTTCTCAGAAAAAAAGGAACTATTTGGTGCTATCTATCAACTGGATTGGTATATACAAAAACAATTATTCACCTCAGTGTTGGTGAAGAGTGGTAGATATTTCCTCACCCCTTTGCAGCAAATATCCACCACTATTCTCCTCTCTACTTTGGTGAATAATTGTTAATAATTATTATTATTACTACTTTAAATTTCAAACAGCATGAACTGAAGCAAGCTTGCACCTTCAGTAGATATTCCAGCCTGGTCTAGTGGGTTGACACTTCCTCTGACAGTAAAGAGGATTGGTTGATAGAACTGTAAAGGAGCCAGCTTTTCTGGACTGTGTGTCATTGTTGCTGAGAACAGAAGCTTTTGTAAAGGAAGCTGAATTGTAGCAAAACTTGTGGCAGTCTGCTGCCCCGGTGGATTCCTGACTGTTTGAAGGTTACAGCATATGGGCCTGGAGGAAGTGATATATTTAATAACATGAAACACCATACAGGTGAAATGTGAAATGTGGATGAAAGGATTTTTAAGTCTTAACTACTTAGAAGACTCTTGCAGTTACGCATGCAACTTAAGTAGTTGTGAAAAGAAAGCCTGAAAAAAAGCCTGAATTTTTCCAGGATTTCTTTTAATTTGCAACTATTTTTATTTTATTTATTAGCTTCGCATAAGAAAACAAAACATACAACGTAACTAAACTAAAGAAGGGGGTTGACAGGGACACCCCCAACAGCTGAGGCCAATTACAGCACGCCTGGATAAAATGAAAAGAGTCTGAAATGTTAAGAATGACAATAATACAAAAAAAAGAGAGACTAACTACATACAATAAAGGATTGGACAAGATAGCGGACGGACACTATTACATTTTAAACAAACAGTCTTAAACGTATGCGGGTCTTCGTAGTCAAAAGAAGTGACTAATGAGGTCTTATAATAATTAAACAAAACCAATTTAAATGAACTTAAGGTCACTAAACTAAAATCAAGTTTGTCAACTAAACAGTTCCGAATTCTACATGCTCTAACGAGAAAAGATTTCTGGTACGTAGTGGTCTTGCATTTTAGGTATGTATTTATTAACATTGACAGTGGTCAGGGGCATAGCTAGGGTAGTTCCATACCTTGCGAGTGTAGTGCACAGGTGGGGGGGGGGGGGGGGAGAGTCAAGTAGGCCTATGATTTGTTCAATTCATACTAGAGCTCAGGGTGGCTTATATATAAGATAAAGCACTTTATTATAAAATATCTTCATGTCATGAATCTCAGCAACTAAACGTCATCTAATGTGAAGTTCTAACGAATTGTACTGGACTGAATGCAGAGCTAAATATCTCAAGTCAAGTTTTATGGGAATCTGAAGTTTTAGCATCCTGTTCTTCTTGTTGCAAAACTCACCAGCCACGGCCTCCCTGTCAATCATTATGTCCTTCTACACGTGCATTAGAGCAAGAGCTGAGAGTCACTCTGTCTTCACGGTTGCCCGTAGATAAGACTTGACTCTATGCATCGTGCTAAAACTGCACTCAGGAGTTGCAGTTGACACATTCATCGTGAGAAGGATCGTGAGAATGGTGTTAACGTTTTGATAAAGAGTTGGATTTATGCAGTCGAGGGTGTCAGCCAGAGTTGCTGGTCGTTCTCCAGTTCAATGCAGCCACATTGTTTTCCACCGCAACATCTCGTTGTCGTACTCTCTCTTTTTGGTTAGATCGTTCTTGTACGTCGCATACATCTTATCTTGGACATCGTTGCTTAATCCTTGCAGTTTTGTTGGGAGAAGATACTGGCCTCGGAAGTGATCCTCCTGTGATAAGAGCCTGTCTTTCATTTCTTGAATTAGACGATCAATAAGAGGAATATACACAGCTCTTTTCCAGTACGACTCTGGGTTCGTGGCTGGGACACCTGTGTTGCTGCCTTCCGGTTGTTCTTGGCCTGCTTGGCTCAATGTCAAACTCAGCAGCAATCTGTTTCCCCCACTCATAATACTTCCTTCCAAACCGACGGATCGCCTCTCTCAGCTTTCATGATATTTCTTACCACTCTCGCTTCTTGGACTGCCTCGATGAGATCTACGCTCATTCCTTGCAACATAGTTGACGAGGCAACTGTGTTGGAAAGGACATGCTCTGCTGCACATAGAGCAATAATAGAATCAAACTGCTAGATGGAGCATGAGTAACCCCTTGCCTTTCCATCGCCATCCTGGTACAAGGTCTCGAGCGCCTGACCTACGACTGGGAACGCTGCACGGAAGGTATATAAAGCATCAGCCCTACTCGCCCAACTTGTCGCACACAAAGTGCGTAGCTTTGCACGCCTATCCATTTCTTCTCTGACTTGGGCATTCTGATTGAGAGATTCCTGAAAGGCCCACAGTTGCTTTGCTGAATAGTCAAATGCAAATGCAATGGTTTGTACAAAAGCACTTACATGGTTTCCTTTCTTGAATGTTTTTTTTTTTGGTTATTTAATATCATTTTATGTTTTAAAAAAAAAAAATCACCCAAAAACTAGCTCTATGAAATTCACATGATATATATACCAAGAAAAGTTTGTAAGCCCGGGCTTACTGGCTTAAAGGGAGCTACGCCCCTGGTAGTGAATCTAGTCCGTCTGTACTTGTGAAATTCAGGTAGGACAGAGGGGTCCACGTTGACCAAACCATTTGTTATTTTGAAGAAAAAGATAAGGTCTAATGGTTGGTGCCAGTAGCAAATAGGTAAAAGATTTCAACTGCCTAAGTTATGTACATAACTGAGAGTCAAAGTCTTTCATGTATTAACTATGGGCCTGAAATTAAAGGAATTTAGGTGAGCAAAGAGAGTTGTGTAGAATTACAAGACTGAAGCTCCTCAAGATGCTGAGATCCTCATTTAAAAAACCAAGACCATAACCTTAGTTTTTCTATCATAAATTGTCTAGGACTCACTGATAGCAACCTATTTCAGGCTAAAAAAACAAAACAAAACAAAACAAAAAAACTCAGTGGATGGAAATAGTCTGATTAGTTAGAACTGCACTACTCCAGTAACTCTCTACAAATACCCGAACACTTCACACAAGTAACAATGGCACAACAAAGTTTAACATAATCTGACTAAGGATTAAGCCTCTACTGAACCAAGGACTGCAAGTAAGGTTGATTATCAGTACAAATGTGTGGATCATCAAATGCAAATGATGGTCCACATTAGTGTGATATAATTAGAAATGAAACAAGGCATTGGAGGCATTCAAGGCATTGCTAGCCTATAATGGAACCTAAGTGCAACTTGTGAAAGTAAAGCTCTCCCTGTAGAACAACAAAATACAGGTACCTACCCATCATTATTAATGAGGTCCTTTGTAGTGGATTGCTTGTTATAAGCAGCCTTGAGAACCTTTCCAAGCCAGCCATGATAAGACTGATCTAACAATCTATCAGCTTCATCGATCACAAGAAAGCGCACATGATGAAGAGTAAAGTGTGGAGTGGATGAGATGTGATCAACTAGCCTCCCTGGAGTGCAGATAAGTATATCAACACGACTGCTGCCAACGCAAGAGCTGAAAAAAGAGAGCAATAAACACGTTAGGTATTTCACTCAACATTCTATTGCTATGGCAGACACTTGACATTAACATTGTATGGATTCTGCCATTAATCAAATTACCATGATAACCAAAAGTCCCCTGGAAAACAGAAACAAACAAAATGGGTTGAAAAAGATCAATATGTTGCTCCTGTTTGTGGTGTGACCTTTTGAACTTATTGAGCTTGACTTCTTCTTTCTTGAGATTATCCCTGAGATAACTGATGGCAAATTTCTTATGTTGTGATCTTCAGTGTTTGCATGCTTACTTCCATTGTGTTTAATGAATTTTTCAATCAAACAGAGAATTAAAACAAACCTTTGACCAACCAGTTGTTCCTGATCTTTAGCAAAAGATTTTGATCCTGAAGCCAGGCCCACTCTCAAGTTTGTTCCCTCAGCAAACATCTCAAAAACCTGCTTTACCTGATTGGCCAGGTCTTTAGTGGGAAGTATGATCAATGCTCGCAAGTGACATAAAACTCTTTGTAGCAGGCTCTGTATAATGGGCAATACATATGCTAGAGTTTTGCCACTTCCTGTGGGAGCAGAGACACAGATATCACTGGGGTCATAACCACCTCTGCCAAAGTAACTGTTAGTTTCCATTTGAGATAATATGGCAGGGATAACAACACTCTGCACAGGAAATAAGTGATTTATATCATGCTGATGCAGCTTATTGATTATGTGTGAGTCTAGATAAGGTATTTGTTCCACTGAAAGAAGTACACTGCTGAAGTCTGAGTTAATGACAATAGGTTTTACCAGCCAGTCTGGTAAAACTCGCTGCACTTTTTTGACTTCTTTGTCTTTTTTCTGTCCTCCAATGACAGTAAATCCTGTTTCTTCACTCTGCTCTTCTGGCATTTCTTCTGGGTTATCTTGGTCTTCTTGAGAAATGACAGTTTGTTTACTCTCTCTTGTATCCTCCGAAACACTTTTTTCTTTCTTCAGTTTCTTTTCCCTCTTTTCAGCAACTTTGTCCATCGCTGAATGAGGAGAAAGGTCCAAAGTTTCCTCATTATTACCTTCTGTTGTTAGACCATCTTTTGGGGACTCTTTCTTCAGTTTCTTCTCAGATTTGTCTTCTCTTCTTTTACTTTTCTTTTCTTTCTTTCCCGTTACTTGACTCTCATTTGGATTACTTCTGATTCTCGAATCAACAGAAATTTCCATATTTTCGAGCTTACTATCGTCTACACTTTTATCCTCGTCATGATCATGTTCTAGTGTTGATGTTCCCTGTTTTGAGGACCATTTTTGTTTCTTCCGCTTCTTCTCTGATTCGCCTTCTAGGTTTTTTGTTTTCTTTTTCTTAGCCTTTTTATTTTCTCCGTCTGGTGCATCCGATTTTAGTTGGTTGCAGTCCGAAGACATGTGTGTCGTTCCATCTAGATCAAACTGCTTTTTTCTCTTTCGATCATCAATGTTACGTTGCAGTCGTGTCAACCTTAAGGTTTCATCCTGTTGATCAATCTCATCTTCATCCTCTCCCATGTACCGCTCCACTCTGAAAAGATCCATCGTGAAGAGATTACAACAATCCCTACAACATTGCTTCTAGCTTGCTTGGAGTGTTTTGTCCGCCATGTTTGCTCGGTCGCTTGCTCGTAGAAGACTGGGTTTGAATAAGCAAACCGCTGGAAAAGAACTCTGCTGGCGTCGAGGCGTATCATCAAAAAATCTACTCGCGGTCGAATTCCTGAGTCACCTCCTTCCCCGGCCTCCTTCCCATAAACAAAACGAGTTGTAACCAACAAACAAACAAATAAACAAAACACACAGACGTTACAATATGTAATATGTACTGTGCAGTTCATTAGGGTTCGGTTTATGGTGCATTGTTTAGTGTTTCTCAGTGGCTTAGCAGGTATGTTTAATATAGGCTAAATTAGCGTCAGTTTCATCTTGATGTTGTACATTAAACAATTATAGTTGTAATCCCTTCGTTTTCAATTTCTTCGCCGTTATTACAACAGACACAACAAATGCCCGGGACAGAAAGTACAATCGCGCCCCGTAATTCTTCAACATACCTGAAAGACGCGCGAAGGACGCACGCGCGTTCATGAAATCGTTGAACACATGCTGATTCTAAGAAGGTAGGCCGAGATGCCATTCCTCTTTCATAGGTGAATACTGGATGAATGCCAAAAGGTCCTGGTCCCTTTTAGATCGTCAGAGGGGCCTCTTGGGATGACATTGAAAGCTGACGCATTTTGGCCGTTTGGTCAGAAATAACGACGGCAGGGAGCGCATTCCGACGATGGTGACAATTATCTGTTGCACTCATTTCGTGCAAAAACTTTCCGTATAGTGTCAAAATAATCCAAAACAAACGTAATGTGAAAATGAAAACCTTTGAAGAAAAAAATTAAAAATAGAAAGAAAAATAAGCAAACAACTAAATTCGCGGAACAGCACTACACAGAAGCGAAGGACTCCAATTGCAGCAGTCGTGATACAAACATAACCCTATTACAAGTTGTTCTAACGGGTCTAATTAACAGACACCCTCAATAAATCAACAAACCCACCGACCTAGTCAGTCGGTCGGTCCGTCGGTGGGTCAGTCAATCCACACGTTACTTGCAGTTCTTACAGAGAATGTCTCTAGTAAATATTCCTTGCTCGAAGGACTGCCATTTATTCCAACACATTAACAACAAAGGCAATGTTAATATTATTTTTATTAATTGACTTAATTTTTCTCTTTCCCCGCTAAAAATACCATGCAACAAGCATGATAAACTAACTACAACAACTAACATTCAAAGAAGTACAAATCTCAGTTGCTTTGACTGTTCTTTGAACAACTGTACGACAAGTTGAAGGAAATGTAGACGCGACACGAGCAATGGTTGAGGTTCAAGAATGTTCACTTGGGGTACAAGTGTAGTTTTTCTCAAATGTCGGGTAAAAGCCGGGAGAGTTTCTCGCTAGGCAACTTAAGCGCGGATGTTTGTGAGCCACCGAAGGTTATCAGAAGTTGAATGTTTTCCCTTTGACACTTCAGACTCCACGACGTCCACAACAATTGATGGCAATCCACCAGACAACAATGAAAGAGTTTTCGTCTTTGGCAAAAACAAGCCAACAACGAAAACATAACTTCCGGTAAACGTCACTGGCTCAAAAAAGTCTAGTCCCTGCTTAAGTTCCCTGATATTATTCTTGTACTGCAATCACAAAATAGCAGTTTGTTCAAGTATGACTCTCCTCATCTGACCCGGGGCCCATTTCTTGAAACGCCCGTTAACTTCCTAGGCCCGAAAGAATACTTCAGGTCAGGTGCTCCCTAATCTTCAAGAGAAACTTAACTTTTGTTGATTTTGAATTCTAGATTTTAAAGGAACGCTTTGAAAACTTTGCATTTACAATTTCTACCAATAGATAAAAAATGGATTTGGAAAAATACTTATTGGGTCTAGATAGTTATCCGAAGTTTCAAGAAACAAACTCCAGAGCTTAACACTTGTTGTTACATCACAACATGATGCCACGAGCAATTGCCAAGTTACTTGGCAACCAGTCAAACAAAAACCACTGGCTAAAAATCAACAGGCTCACTGAGATTCTCAGAGAAAGAAAGTTTGATCGAATTCACCCCCTTAGATTATTTGCCTAATGAAAACAACTTATTGTGTACAAACTCTGTTTCATACACGACATTTCAGTTCTTCTTATTCACCCAAATAATGTCTTTTCAAAAGATATATTTATTTTGCAAATGAATACGTGGAAAATTTGATAAGCGTGTTGGGTCATTCCCATGAGGTAAACTGGTTTGTACACTTTTTTGGCACAGAGTTCATTTCCACAAGACAAGACAGACATCTCTCTCAAACACATACAACGATATTAAGTTTCATTCTCAAACAGAGTATTTTTGGAGCGAAATAGAGCTATACAATACTGCGAAACAATTCTGACATTTACGACCTTCCCTTCCCCCCTCAAGTTCTCCATTCATTTGTTCCCATGGCAATGACATGATCACCTCTGTCCAAGTCTTTCAGCAGTTTAAGTACTTTCTGCTAACAATCCACATCAGTATTGTAAATTACTAAACAGGAAGTATAAGTTACGATGTTTAAGAAGAGTCCATATAGAAGGTTTACACGATCTCATATTTTTCCACTGAAAAAGCAACTTCTTGTGAAAACTTGACTGGTTTCTCGTCATCTACTGAAGTGATCTCTGTAATCTAAAACAAAAAAAAGAAACTTCTTATTACACTGTACAACAGCTTTTTTTGCTACTGTTAAAACTCAATTTTAGGTTGCTATCAAAGACTATGCAGTTCAGTTTCAGTGGTGAAGAGAGTTCAGGTAGAGAGTATTAAGTTTCTTTATGAACTTTTGACAACTTTTGGAAAAATTCTGATGGTTTCCATTTCAATTAAGATAAAGTTGCAAACAGGCCACAAGCAGCTTCAACAGCCTGCAAATAAGTCTAGTTCTTGTAGCGTGAAGCGAGAACAAGTGTTACTACTTCCCCCATGGAGGGGATGCTAGTCCATTGCAGGGCTACACCCAGCATTGTTTTGCAGGTAACTAATTATTAACCTGGGTAGATGGAAACAATGTGTTGTAAAGGTTGTTGTCTAAGGAAACAACATGGCATGAGATAGAGGCCAGCAAACTATGGACATTCTGATCTTTCTACTGAAATTGCCATGTACTAATGACTACACCATCACATCTCCACTTCCACTTAAAACTTTCTTTTTGAAATTACAAGAACTGTGTGAAGCATTGTTACCAATCTATGTTCATTTTCCAGCGGCTGACACCTGCCCAGCCCACTATTCTTGTATTTTGATTGACAAGTCCAAGAAACAATCTAGTCTCGGTTACACATACCTTAAGGTCGCAGTATGATTTTGTTGATGAAAAGGAAACTGAAATGGGAAAGAAGTCTCCAGGATGCCCAGCGATACTAAATTCCATGCTACCACTCTTGTTTGATGAATCAATGACTGGCAACTGCCACTCAAGAACTGAATGCTTGTGATCATAGTGGTATTCACCATCGATCTCGCCTACAACTGGTCCACCAACACCATGCCTGGGAATGGCAAAAAAGGAAACATTAGTGTTTTGTTTGCATGATTAAGGAAAACACTTTGAAAATTTAACATTCCTTAAGTCAGAGTCACTCTGTTCCTTGTGTGACTACTGGCAAAAAGAAAGATGATGATATTGATAGTGATACTGTATTCACTTAGCTGAATGGCTCAGGACAGTCATTTGAAATGAAGTATATCATAGGAGGCGTTAATTTAGAAAACGAAGATACGATGGCAGAAATTAATCACTAATCCTTTGTATTTAGAAATTGTGTAAAATAAACACATCCTCCTAATAATGTCCCAGGGCATTCATTTCCCCTTTGACTGTTCAGCTGTTTGTATTGAAATAAAATTTAACATGTATACGATTTTTGTCAAACTTTCATAAGTTAATTTGGTAAATTGTGATCGTCCGGGTGAGTGTAGTCCTGAGAAGAACTGTTTGAGGTGACATTGACTGACGTTTCGACAACCTGAGCGGAAGTCATCATCAGAGTCTGATGATGATGATGATTCTGATGATGACTTCCGCTCAGGTTGTCGAAACGTCAGTCAATGTCACCTCAAACAGTCCTTCTCAGGACTACACTCACCCGGACGATCACAATTTACCAAATTATGATATGACTCCTGGCTTCAAACCATTTACACTTTCATAAGTTGTTATCTATTGTGCAATGTTTTGAAATATAAAATAAAAAGAATAGGTCCCTGTGTCCGTTTTTTTGAGATATCACCATCTCAAGTTACCCCATAATTCCTTGCAATTTCACCTAACGAACACATGTTTATTTGATCAGTTTACGCTACTCTCCGTAGAAAGAGGAAGCATATAATTCAAGCAAATCTTGAAACAATGTACTAGATGTAAAAAAAGATAGGTCCCCATGCTTGTTTAAGAGTAAATGACTATTCTTTTCTCTGGTGAGCTTAGCCTCATAGGAAACCTATTACTCCCTGGACGTGCGCGTGCTGTGAGCATGCGCTAATGATGCAACAAATCGTGCACAGTAAAGATGCGTAATGCAATACAGGGGAATGACCTTAACTGTTCTCACACAATATGGTCACTTGATGCAGACTGAGATATTCTGACCCCATATCAGTTAAAACATCACAATCCACATCAAAGTGACTATATCGTGTGACAAACAATTATTATGAAAGCTATCAGTGATAGCTTGTAGCTTGGGTAGCTGTCACTTAGGCTTAGACAGGTTAGACTGTAATTCTCTAATGGAAGCTCACACTTTCTGTACACAGTACAATAAAAAAAATATTATTTGAGACCAGATAAGTGCATCACTTCACATCAATCAGTGACCAGTCATAGGACTCTATTGCTCTCCCTCATACTTTTACAAATCAAGCAATTATGATACTGACTTGCCTTATTACTGAGGGTAAAATTAAAAACTGCAATCTTAACTAGTGCCTTATTAAGGAGGCTCGCAACAGTTTTTTTGACCTTGGAGTGTATCTTTTGAAGCCAAAATTTCGCATAGAAGATAAACTTCGATTTCCTTGATACTACACCACCTTTTCAAAATATGATCAAAGTTTATTTTCTCACTGGTTTCCTGCAACAGCTATCACCATAGCAACAGTAATGGACAACCCCTCATTTTAAATAATGTCGAATATCTCGAAAACTAGTCAGACACTTTATGACGAAATTTGAACTATTTGAACTACTCAACCTACACAACTTGTATGCGAAATTAGGGAAAAATCTGTAAGAGCGTTTTCACGTAAATAATGATTCATTTTTTACGGGCTGATTTTGGTCATTCCTGCAATTTTCTCCAATATTTCAAGAAAGATAAAACTTAACACTTTCTCTTTTCAGTTGAAGGATCTTTTATGATATCAAAACATTCTTAATGTACATTGAGCTTCCTAGGTGGCTGCGATTTTAAGATATTTATATTTAAAAACTGCTAAAATGCAGCGCAAATCAGCCAAAAAGTCTGTAATTTGCATAAATAGAAATACTTCTAAACTGCCCTTACAGATTTTTCTCTTAAATTGAGTGACGTTAGAATAATGATTCTTTTTGATGTTCCAGCAAGTTTTAGGCTGAATAAACATTTCTGTTATTAGATAAGAAGGCTGAATCTTGGTCAAGTTTCAGTCGTTATTAACTTTCAACGAGCAACAGTTTTATTTCGTTTTTCCTGGTCTATTTCACGGTTATTCACGTGCAATGAATATTAATACACGCTGCGCTTGTGTCCTCTCGTGCGTTTATAATTCCTTCTCATAATAAAAAAAAAATTCCTCTTCTGAGCTTGTCTCTCGTCATTTTTCGGCCCCAGTGTAATGCCATCGTGGGCGTTAACATGTATGCAATCCGTATTAAAAAAAGCTAAAACGTCAGTCAGTATTTAAAGAATAATGGCAAAGAGTCTCCAGGAAGAAGCTCAGAAGACGAAAAATATTCCTCTTCTGAGCTTGCTTCTCGTCAGTTTTCGGCCCCAGTGTAATGCCATCGTGGGCGTTAACATGTATGCAATCCGTAGTTAAAAAAGCTAAAACGTCAGTCAGTATTTAAAGAATAATGGCAAAGAGTCTCCAGGAAGAAGCTCAGAAGACAAAAAGTTTTTATTATTATGAGAAGGAATTATAAATGCACGAGAGGACACAAGCGCAGCGTGTATTAATATTCATTGCACGTGAATAACCGTGAAATAGACCAGGAAAAACAAAATAAAACTGTTGCTCGTTGAAAGTTAATAACGACTGAAACCTGACCGAGATTCAGCCTTCTTATCTAATAAATGAAATGTTTATTCAGCCTAAAACTTGCTGGAACATCAAAAAGAATTATTATTCTAACGTCAATTAATTTAAGAGAAAAATCTGTAAGGGCAGTTTAGAAATATTTCTATTTATGCAAATTACGGACTTTTTGGCTGATTTGTGCTGCATTTTAGCAGTTTTTAAATATAAATATCTTAAAATCGCAGCCACCTAGGAAGCTCAATGTACATTAAGAATGTTTTGATATCATAAAGGATCCTTCAACTGAAAAGAGAAAGTGTTAAGTTTTATCTTTCTTGAAATATTGGAGAAAATTGCAGGAATGACCAAAATCAGCCCGTAAGAAATGAATCATGATTTACGTGAAAACGCTCTTACAGATTTTTCCCTAATTTCGCATACAGGTTGTGTAGGTTGAGTAGTTCAAATAGTTCAAGTTTCGTCATAAAGTGTCTGACTAGTTTTCGAGATATTCGACATTATTTAAAATGAGGGGTTGTCCATTACCGTTGCTATGGTGATAGCTGTTGCTAGGAAACCAGTGAGAGAATAAACTTTGATCATTTGTTGAAAAGGTGGTGTAGTATCAAGGAAATCAAAGTTTATCTTCTATGCGAAATTTTGACTTCAAAAGATACACTCCAAGGCCAAAAAAACTGTTACGAGCCTCCTTATCATCAATGTCAGTCCAGTCCTCTCAACTGACACCAGTAGTATCAATGGGAGCATAGTGTGAAGCAGCACAATTGCAGGCATCTGACATTATTTTGAGAGGGCTTTTGTAGGAAATAACCTTCATGAATATTAATGTGAAGTAAAATTAAGACTACTTACGGAACTGGAATTGAAATAACAACATCATTTAGTTCCAGATTTTCTTGGAGAAGTTCATATTCTATGTTGACATCACACTGTCCATCGTTTTCCGAAGGCCAGCAGTTGACTAGAAGAAGAAAGAGGAAAATTGCATAAAAATTATGAAATATACTAGTAGGCTTAATAGATGGAAAGTTTGATTTCTTCTGGTATCATACTCCTAAAACATGGGGATAGAACCAAAACTTAAGGATCTTGAAGTGGTTATACATATAACGATGACGATAAAAATGATCATGACAATAGTGAATTCTGATGATGATGACAAGGGGTTTCCCTTACTATAAAATCATAGACGAAACAAAGAGAAAAAAGACCAGAACAGCTGCTATATGCATTAAACTGAACCAAAACCAAGCAATTTAGGGCAAAAAAGAACCATACATGTATCTCAAGAATCAAAGAAATGGAAATAAAGTAAAATTTTTTGCAGGTAACTTACTTGATAATGGCATAAGTGTTTCATCTGTAGTCTGCATTCTCCACTTCACCACACCAATTTCGGAATTAAGAGGAAAAGGTTTATTGGGCTGCTTGAGTCCTATCACCGAATCTTGACTGAACAACTTCTTGTCTATATTAGGATGGGTCTAGAGAAAAAAAATTCAAAACACAAGGTTTATCAATGATCAATCTCAAGCTCAGATTGTACTAATTACCGTCAGCTTATTTTTTTTTAATCCTCTCTGTCAACTCACCCTGTGGCAGGATCGAACCTCAGTTAAAAAAGTTCAAAATAAACAAGAAAAACTTTTCTTTGGTGATTTTTTTATTCAGGTGAAAATTCTTAACTTTGTACAAAATTTTACAAAAACTCTGGAAAATTTTTTTAAAGGTCGAGTGTGACATCCTTCATCAGCTGTCCACTTGCCTGCATTTGGAATCCCTTGTCATCATTATTCTCCACATTGAGCCGTATTTTTCCAAACTGTGCATCTGCTATTCTTAGAAGCACCAAACCTCTGACTTCCATGTTCTGTAATCCACCATCTCGTCCTGCCGTCAATGTTATCTTCTCGTCAACCTTTATGTGGACACTGGAATGTGGAGGAAAACAAGTTTACATGACAATAGAATATATTGTGTGGAGAAAAGTAAGCTTACACCCTAACAACTAATTAAGCAATTAGAAACGAAGTGTGTTATCACTGCAAGTCAAATGTGTGACTCAAGAAAGGCTAAAATTCTAGAGGGATGGGATGGTGCAAGAATCGCAAGGTTAAGAGAATACCACCAATGTTTCTTAAACACAAGTGGGTTGAGATTGTTGTTGGCTTTTATCCTAGCTCCGTGAGTTTTTCTCTCGAGTTTAATTTATTTCCTCCATGAACCAACATTTCTAAACTGAAATTTAATCTGAAACTGAGGACCTCAAGTTTTTCTGTGGTAAGCTTGTTAGGTGTTACCCTCATCAAAAAAGTTGTTATTGATTTAATTATCACTAATGTTTTCTAGAATTCCCCCCTTAAAATTAACAGAACATTTGAGTGCCAAGGAAATTGTCAGTTTTTAAGGAAACTCACTGTTCTGTTTCTTATACATTTCTTACCTTCCCATTTGTACAGATGGTGCTGTGGAGGCTTTTACAGCTGATGTTAATTTTGTATTTGAACTTACTACCTCTAAAAAATGAACAACAACACAAACCAAATGAATCAGTGGGCCTTCCAGCCCTCAGCAATAATTATAGGTTCTACAAATTGTACTGTGACATTTGACACTCCATGCACTAAAGTACTAATACTACTATAAATTGAGTACTTAAAAGCTCTGGGGCCACATATATATCCAAAAAGGTCTAACTGATAGACTTTACATAGCAACTTTAAAAATAAGATGGCTAGGATTACTTAAATTTCTAATTACTAAGAAATGAAAATAGAATGATGTGTGGAGAGAGGAAACTCAGAAAAAAATTCTGAGTTCCAGATCGGATTTGAACCCACGACCTTCCGTACACTAGTCGGATGCTCTAACCACTGAGCTACGGGAACTCTAGTGGTGAGTGATGGTCAGTTGTGGGCTGACACAACGACTCATCACGCAGTCACATTGTGCCAATGGACACACACATTTAACTGCATCATGCAGTCACGAAGAATACTCTCAGAGTAAATAAATGAAAATAGAATGATGTGTGGAGAGAGGAAACTCAGAAAAAAATTCTGAGTTCCAGATGGGATTTGAACCCACGACCTTCCGTACACTAGTCGGATGCTTCCATACACTAGTCGAATTACTAAGAAACATGTTTTAGTAATCTGTTGGATGAGTAAGGCTGTAAAAATCTGGAACATGGGAAACAATACATCTCATGTCCATTGCTATAGCTTGACAACAACAATAACAACAACAAAACTTGCCCTCTGGAATATTGTCCCTGCAAAGGAAGAGATCAGGCAGTCTAGAAGCTTTTACAGGGTTCGTACCCCTTTAAAATTTAAAAATTCCAGGACTTTCCAGGACCTTTTCCATAACCTAAATTTAGCCTTTTGCTTATAAAAAAGGTAAAGTAAATCCAGTTTATGATCCATTAATTTTCTTTTCATTTACAGAAAGGGCAACTGCTAAATTTATTTTGTACAATGAACTTCTTTTCCATAACTTTCCATGACAAGTGCTTAATTTCCATGACTTTCCAGGTCTGGAAAATGAAATTCTAAAATTCCATGACTTTCCAGGTTTCCCATGACCCCTACAAACCCTGTTGTAAAATGAAGTGTTACTTTTGTAGGCATTGTGTGGACTTGACAGGATTGTAATGAATTCATGGCTTTCTAGAAGACCATTACATTGATAGTGTACATGTAACTCCATGACTAAATAAAGATTATCATCAGCTATTCTGGAAAGCTGTATGGTTTTAGCAAACCAACCAAAATATTTAACTCTACATTTTTTTATTCAAATCATTTTCCACCAAACTGTTCTCACCTGTACCCTCGGATCTCAGCTTGCTGACAAAACTGTCGACATCCTTTGTCTTGCTGCCCAGTTTCATCGCCTTACCACTGCCAGCCGTTCTAACAAGAAATACATTAATTTGTAAAGCAAGTAAGTTAAGGGTATGTGTTTTATATTTCCAAATCAATTTAGGCAACAGGGATGCAAATATATATATATATCTATGTTAAATGACACCCCTCCCACTACAGCTGTGTAAGTAAGTCATCATTTTGGCTGAACAAAAAAAAATGGCTGGGAATCACAAGTGATCAGGGTCAGTTTTATACATCCAGACAAGCGATAGTTATTGGTATTGAAAACGTTTGTCCCGGCATTATGTCCAACCACAGTTCGGATTTTTTCAGACACGGCCAAATTTTGGTTGGCCATTGTCTGAGACTGACTGTTACTTGCAGCTCTGGGCAAGGTCAAACTTGAGTTAATTTAGAACAGCTATTTACACCTTAAGAACAGGATCCATGTGGTGATCCATGGAAGCTTTGCAGGGGCCACTTGTGTCCCCTGTGTTGTTGCCTTAGAAACACTGATCATTGTAGATCAAGTTGCTTTATTGTGTATCTTTGCTTCCTCTATTCCTCACCTTGCTTCAGTTAAGTTTAGGCCTGGTAAGTATTGTATCAATTGTTTTTTACTTGAATGCGTCACTGCCTCCATTCACCAATGGCTCAAACAATCTCCGAAGCATCCATCTCCAAGCTCATCCATCAGTGATGAGTTAAAATTACTGTGAACAGAGTTCAATCAACATTTTTAGTTACCTTGTGGGCTGTGTAGGCTTTGGAGGTGTGGGGTCCAAAACAGGAACATCATTAACCACAGGGACACCAGCATCACGTCCTCCTCCACCAAAACCACCAAATCCTGCCAAGTGGCCTTTGACTCCCTTGCCTCGTGCGGCAGCTGTTTTTGCAGCTTGCAACTCTTTTGCTTTCTTCTTCATCTCCTCTTTGGCCTCACGTTCTTGAGTCTACAAGAGTTAAATTGCAGACATGATGTAGTTTTAGCACATAAATGTCTGACCACTTTTGAAATTTGCACTCTTTCATGACAGCATCATCTGACTATCCAACCAACATTCAAACATACTTTCCAGAAAAACAACTTTTTTGTTACTTATACTATTGTTATTATTGTTATTATTGTTCTTACTATTATTATTATTATTATTATTATTATGATTATTATTTTTATTATTATGATTATTATTAGTAGTACATTTTAGCTGTTATCCCCATACCTAACAGAATGACAATGTCAAACATGCTTTGGATTTTAGCTGAAAAATAACAACTGATGAAGCACATGGCACCAAGTTGTTTATAAACACCTCATGTGTCCAACAAGCGCCAGTGAAATAATTGTTTTATTAGATTGTCAAATTTTGATAATCACAGCTGATTTTTCGGCCATATTTTTCGACAAAACTTTTGCTTCACGGCAAAAACTCTTGGATGCCACGACACTCAACATGGCATCCCTAAACAAAAAGCAGTGTTATTTGATGATAATCTTGTGCAGTGAACCTGTGAGAAACCAAGATTGACAATTTCAATGACAGCCATTATTTTTAACTTGCCTGCCTCACAGCACGGAACACCTTCTCCTCATGACTGTCCATCTCTGTAAATGTTCTGATTTGTGCTAGATTAACATTTTCACGATAACCAAGAGCTACAATCTCATCAAAGGCAAAGATCAGAGAGAATGCATTCTCCACCACCTCTGACTCTTCCATCACTTTACAGTATTCAGGAATCTATAAAAAAACATAGACAACATTGGACAACATTTGTATGTAAGAGAGCTCAAAGGGAATATATTTTGCCTTGTAAGGAA
The DNA here is from genome assembly GCA_964017195.1 of Siderastrea radians. Lineage (NCBI taxonomy): Eukaryota > Metazoa > Cnidaria > Anthozoa > Scleractinia > Rhizangiidae > Siderastrea > Siderastrea radians. The sequence goes on from OZ024895.1 coordinate 1,524,747, forward strand.
TTCTTGTCCATCTTCAATAATATGAGCTCCACAACTTGAAATACCATAAACAATTGCTAAATAAATTGTACTTTAGATTTACAATTGGTGAACTGGTGATTTTGGGAATTTTTCAAAGGATTGACATTTTCTTATATGATTTTTTGGCAGTTCTAAAGGTGTTTAGTGTCAGTACAATTAACTGCTTAAGTAATTTTTACATCTACGTTTTTGCAGAAAATGTTCTTGCAGGAAAATATAGTTTTTGGTTGACTGCAAAAACAACCCCCAAAATCACAACAATTAAAACCCACAAAATGTCATGCCATATAGCACATAAAACAAGCACGAATGAGCAGTATAATCTAAGTTTGCAGACAATTTACTGCAAGCCATCCACTTAAACCATGCCAAATTTCAACCATCTGTTGTACTTTTGGGAGCAAAATAAATTGTTAGAATAACTGGGAATACTGTCAACAGCACAGCCGACTCTTACCACTCGAGAAAATAATCTCAGCGTTTCCAAATCCTCTAAAATATTGCTGGCTTTTGTTGTGATGAGCAGCATGTAAAGTTTCTCAAGTGGTTGATACACATATCTAACACTTTCTGTCTCCACAAAAGTGTGTTGTTTTCCAGTGTTCATCAGTTTAGGAAATGCAGCTAGAAGACCTTCCACACGTGACCGTGTCATTTCTACAAACTGACGTGATACAATGGCTACGGAAGAAAAGGGGTCTGTTAGTCAAAAGATGCAAGCTATGCCTGGGTATATTTTGAGTAGGTTTTTGAGTCTAGGCAATTGCTACTAAGTCTGTTTGAGTCTACGCAGTTACAAAACTACTTTGTTTTCTGAGCCTTCAACCCCTGTGATTGACAGGAGTGAAAAATACAGCCATTGTTTGAACATGGAACTTTAGATTTCACATTTTGTTGAAAGGCAGAGCACAAATAGCATCAACCAATGAACAAGGGGAGAGAAATTTCACATCTCCGCACAGCTATGTGATTTGATATGAACTTTCTCAATTCCTTTGCAGTCATGATCCAAAAGATCTAAATCTAAAACAATACTGTGCAAAACCTCCCTAGGCGGGATATGCCTGTACAGGGATGTGGTCAGCAGTTATTCAGTCATAATAGTGGCTTTTGCTTATTAAGTCAATAATGTCTAGATCCTGTATGATGTCTAGGTCCTATTTGGAAACTGTTATAGCTTGCTATATCTTAAATCAAATTTTTTTATTTTTACTGACTGTTCAAGTTAACAGGGATAACTTAACTGTAAACAATAAAAACACGAAAAGAACATTCCATTTACAGCCAATGTATTGGCAGCTTCAACTTACATTCAGTCAGAAGAAGTTTTATAACATGTGGGTTACTATCACTAAAAATAATTAATATAAAAAACTTTTGCAAGTATTCTAGGCCCTTTTGTCCATCCAGTTATCAATATCCTAACAAAATTTATATTCCTACTCACGTTTTACAGACAAAATTTATAATAGAAGCTAATGATAGAAATAAAATTAAACAATTTTTTAGTTAAACAAGAAAAATAGATTAAAACTTCCTCAAACCTTTTCCTGTTTTGGTGCATATTGCTGCAGCGAGGAGAACCTATGAACAAAACGCAAACAGATAAATTGGTCTCAAAACTTTCTTCCGTGATACAAACATGAAGTACACCGGCTGGTTAGTTCGTACATACTCCAACGCTGTTTTTTCATTTGTGTCAATTTTTTAAATAAATAAAATAATGACTCATCAGTTTGTCCATCAAATTTCAAGTTTCAAGGGACACCGTTACGTCTCACGTAAAACAGTGTAGGGAAACATTACCACACTGTCGAAGAAATTAAGTTGATCTTTCTGACATGTGAAAATATCTTGCGAGATAAGGTACCATATGAGAAACTAGTTTCGGGACTGAACGATGCAATTTTCGGGCAACAAATGCATGAAAACACCAACAAGAATAATTGAACTTACCATTTTGACTGTCAAATCCTAATTTACCGTAAATCAGGCCTCTTAGAGGCCAAAGATATCTCTATTTTGGAACCTTCTTCGCTCGCCACGTCCTCAAAAGAATCGTAGAGGAAAGCCACAAAGAATGCTGGGAAAGGAAATTCTGCGCATGTACCGCTTGAGGTTAGTTCCCAGGTTTCACCCAGTTTCACCTTCACCAACTAGTGGCTTATAGTTACTATGGGACATAACGCAGTGTTTAAGTGTTTGCATGGAAATCAAATGTCAAATAATTTCTGTAAATTTTGGTTTCAGAAATATTCACAGGTAGTAAAGATATTTGACAATATGTGAATTATACTGGTCAAATTTGAGGAATGCAGCTTCTTCTACTAGGGAAGCGTGTAGCTGTATTTACAGTTTTTCAAACATTTGTCAGAAACTTTCCAGCGAACTTCAGAGCAAACGAAAGAAAATTAAAAATGTGACTCAGTGCAGATAAAACCCTTGATTTTGCTCAGTAGAATCGAGGCTTTTCGTGGAAATAAGAAGACTAAGAAGGAAGTAGATTAAAAGTGGGCCCACGGCGCGTAATGATGATGATGATGATGATAAACTTTATTAATGTGTCAAGGCCACATAGCCTGGGAAAATCCCATACTAATTTGGGGACACAATTAATAGATATTAAAAATATGTAGAAAGAAAATTTATAATACTTAGAGCTATATAAAATATTTATGATAGTCAGATATTAAAAATATTTATAAAGAGAATTTAAAATACTTAAAGCTATATAAAATAATGATAATGAGTAGATATTAAAAATATGTAAAAAGAGAATTAAAAATACTTAAAACTGTATAAAATAATTATGAGGAGCAGAGGGAACAGCCCTTGCAGCCATCATCTATGAGCAGACTAATATCGTATTTGCGTATCTGTTTCCTAAAAATATTTAAAGTTTTAGCTGATCTTATGTCTGGGGATAATTTTCCCCACAGTTTTGGTCCAAGATATCGCAAAGAATGTTTACCATATGTAACCGTATTGAAACTTGGTGTGGAAAAGTCTGACTGTCTTAAAGAGTAAGAGGAATTATGATTATTAAAAATATTACAAATATAAGTAGGACATAGTCTGTTCCTCACTCTGTACATTAAGATGCAAATATCCTGCAAACGCCTGTTCATAAGTGTTGGTAACTCAGCTCTTTTGAGTAATTGTGAATAGCTTGAAATCTTGTCTCTATAAACCGCCCTCAATCCTCTTTCTTGCAGCCTTTCTAGTTTTCGCGCGTCACTAGATCTACAAAAGTGCCAAACTAAATGACAGTACGTAAGGTACGGTAAGATTGCTGATTTAAGTAGAACTAGCTTAGCCTTTGTTGGAATTAAGTTTCTGAGTCTCATAATAACGCCGATCCTTTGACTTGCCTTCTTACAGATTGAGCTTATATGATCTGTGAAGTTAAGTTTGGAGTCAATTGCAACACCCAGGAGATTGAGACTTTCTACTGATTTGATTTCCTCATTGTTCACACAGATTGCATGTGCCGCGCTGTTATCCTGACTGTAGCCAATGTTCATAGTTTGATATTTTTTGAGGTTTCCAGCAAGAAGATTGTGATCATACCATTTAGTAGCAGTGCGCGCACTGTCCCTTAGCTTGGATGTTACACTGGATTGGTTACAACCAGTATGGTAGATTTGATGATCGTCTGCGTACATCGATAAGTTTGTCGTTACACAGTATGACAGGTCGTTCTGGAAGATGTTCCATAGCAACGGGCCTAGGGCAGAACCCTGGGGGCAACCACGGCTGACAGTCCTGTGTGAGCTAATGTGATTTCCTAATTTCACACGGTACTTCCGGTTAGACAGATAGCTTTTTAGAAGTTGTACTGTGCTGTCCTGGAAACCATATGCTTTGAGCTTGCTCAGAAGCAATGGCGGATGTAGCGAGTCAAAAGCCTTTGACATGTCGGTCGATAGAATGCTCACAGCCAGTTTATTGTCTCTCGCCTTTCTCCATCCCTCCACTAAGTTAATCAGAGTTGTTTCACAACTGTGTACTTTACGGTAAGCAGACGAGTATTCATACATGTGACTGTCAAAGCCCGCAGTGAGTTGCGTGCCAACTAGCTGCTCAAATACTTTATCCACACATGGTAAAACAGTTATGGGCCGGTAGTTTTCTTTAGAATACTTAAGTAGTAAATTGCGCCCGTATGGAGAAAATGGAGGCTTCTGATTGGTCGAGAGCAATCACGTGACCAGAGGGGGGAACTTCCGGTGAGGGAAACCGCTGACCAGTGGGGAAAATAGGATCGTGGGCTCATCCAACCGGAAGTCACGTGATTTGAGATGGGAAACCGCTGGGGAGTGTGAAAAAAGGATCGTGGGCTCAAGGTGGGTGAAAACCGCGGAGAAAACGCGGGCTCAAAGTCCAAAGTCCAATTTGGGGAACGGGGGTGACCGGAAAACAAGACAAAATGAAGAAATCATGTTTTATTGATTTGTTTTACAATAACGGTGGTTTTCCTGAGTGTTCCTTAATGTTCAATAGAGGGTCCCCACCATTGTTTTTGACATCAAGTGACCAGAGGAACTTCCCCTGCAAGTGACCAGAGGAACTTCCCCTGCAAGTGACGAGAGCCTGCAAGTGACCAGAGGAACTTCCGGTGAGGGAAACTGAAGGTATGGCTTCTGATTGGTCGAGGACGATCAATCATAAAAGGAACACTTATCAAGTGACCAGAGGAACTTCCGGTGGGGGAAAACCGCCGAATCGGTCTTGAAGGTGCGTCCCAAACCACGGGAAATCCAAGTGACAAAAAGTCAGGACATTGTCCGACGCAGGCTGAAGGGTTCCTTTTGGAGGAGTTCCTATGTTCGTTTTGATGAGTTCCTTTTGATAATATGAGTTCCTATTTAATAATACGAGTGTTCCTTTTGATAATACGAGTGTTCCTTTTTGATGAGTTCCTTTTTGATAATATGAGTTCCTATTTAATAATATGAGTGTTCCTTTTGATAATACGAGTGTTCCTTTTTGATGAGTTCCTTTTTGATAATATGAGTTCCTATTTAATAATATGAGTGTTCCTTTTGATAATACGAGTGCATGTCACAAGAAGAAAGAGACCGAACTCCAGCTGAGTCATCTGATCATGTCCTCTCGCCAAGAGGAGGAGGAAGCGGGGCCTAGTGGCCTCGCTACACGTGAGATGATGTCAATACGAGTGCATGTCACAAGAAGAAAGAGACCGAACTCCAGCTGAGTCGCTGTCGCCGCCAGAAGATGAGGATGATGCCCACCAATTGGAGTAGGACATCCAAGCAAACCAGGAAGCAGCCAAGCAAGCAAGCAAGAATGCTAGATCAACCAGGCCCATTAGACCAAAGGAATAATCAGATCATCGATGAGTGTGAAAACATGAAATGGGACGGTGGTTTTTATAGAGAAACAAAGGGGTCACGTGGGAGGGAAGGGACCAATGAGATAAAGACCCATCATGCTTTGGGAGGGGACGGGGTGGGGGGACCCCCCTCCCCCCTCCTTAGATAGACCATGGTGCAGTGCGCGGATCGGGGTATATAAGCCAAGGGAGGCCACAGGACGTCACTCTTAGCTTTGAGCCGGTCCTTGTTGACTTATGTCAGTTGCGTAGGAAAACATGTCCGAAACGAGAACGCCCTTGGGTTCCCTGGGTAGCGATATGAATGTGGGTGGAGCAGACGCGTTGAGGAGGAGAGTGCGACCAGAGGAGACGCCCCTCCAGCGCCAAATTAGCCGCATGTACGAGAGACGGGAGGAGTCATGGCGCCCCCTGAATCGACAACGGGTGGAGGCGTTCCTTCGCTTATTTCTACTGTGCTTTGTTGAGCCGGAGAATGGGCTTCCTCTTCACCCAGTCACCTACCAGAGGTTAAAGAGAGCCCTGGCAAATCGGATCATCCCTTGGATAGAGTTCCGTATAGTACCGACCAGGGAGGAGCGATATTGGCCCATTAGCATGGGGCTGTTTGAGCAGGTGGATTTTTATATGGCTGCGCATCTGCCTGAACTGTACTGTGGCAATCAGTGGGGAACTATTATGCATTTTTACAGGGAAGTGAAAAAACAGGAGAAGGAGGAACGTGAGAGAAGAAAGGAGCGAGCCAGTCGTGTACGACGTGTGTTACAACTGTAAATAGACTTTGAACATTCCTGTTGAGTTTTTTATTGTGAGTCAAGACGCATGTGAGTCAAGAGCAACTATTTATGACCAAGTGCAAACTCAGTGTTGTCAGTTTTTTAAAATTTTTAATTAAAAAGGATGTTTTTTTACAAAAGGGTGGTCTGTCTTGTTGCCACGCGGGCGCGCCTATTTACAATTGGAAAAAACTACAATTGGAAAAGTAAAAACTAAAAAAAGGGCCTATGTACAAATTCAAAAAGTAAAAACTAAAACCATTACAAATGAAAGTCTTCCAGTTCCATACGTAATTGATCAATGTTCTCGGGGAGACAGAACGTGCGGTTGAACAAGGCTTGAATTTCGGCTCGGGTTTTCTCGTCCACCTCCCGGGATCCTACCACGGCACTGCTTTGATGAAGGGTGGGCTTTTTGGGGCCCCAAGGGACAAATTGACTGCCAGTGACTAGGGTGGCGGCATTCTCGTTGACTTGGTAGTAATGGTCCGAGCGGTACCACGATTGACTGGGGATGTCAAAGAGGTAGACGGGTTTGCCTAAATCCATAGCCAATTGCACAGTCCAACCGGTCCCTCCTTTCACGCGTTTATGATCCGGTTCCAAAATGCCAAAGGCATAGATGGTATGGGCTTTCTTGGCAATTTGATAATTGCGTTGCAGCAATTGCAGGGTGTAAAAATGACTGGGCATTCGTTTCCCTAGTTCCTCTGCCGCTTGGTGAAGATGAGGGTTGGCCAACATCAGCACTTCCACGGTGGACGGGGTGATGAACGTGGCTCGAGGATGGTTCGGGGGGACCAGGACTTCGACTTGCATCCCAAACTGTTTGCCCAGTTGTTCGGCGAGTTCATCCGTGCCTTTGGCGCCCCCAGTGTACACCACATGGCCATGACCAATCTGCAGTTCCAAGGCATCCACATCGTGTTCTCCGATCATGATGTCTGGGGGCATGGCTTTGGAGAATGACGATTCAGGGATCAAGGGAGCTCCTTAAATAGGGACAACGGACCAATGGGAACACGAGAGGGGATAGGGAAAAGCTGACCAATGGGAAGACAAGAGGTCCTTATAAGGTCATAGCAAGCTGACCAATGGGAAGACAAGAGGTCCTTATAAGGTCATAACAAGCTGACCAATAACAGCGTAGGGGTATGGGTATAAAAAGGCAGGGGGCGGGTGAAAAAAAAATAGTGAGCACGATGTCAGTCGATCGGAAGAGAAAGACAACCCATCCCCCAGAGGGGAAGAAGAAGAAGAAGACTATTCAAACGATGACGCCCGTGGACTGTGATCCGGTGGTAGGGGAGGTGGTGGAAGATACCCGAGCGGCGGTGGAAGATATGATGAAAGAATTGAATGACATGGCGGAGCAATCTACACCACAATTCACTCTGATGACAGTGTTTGACAATGAGGTGGGCCATCATCAAATCAAAGACAACAACAAGGAAAAGGTGGACTATATGGTATGCCCTTGCCATGACGTGCGTTTGGAGGCCCGAGAATCTCAAAAGGGATGGAAGTATGTGAAATGTCCCATCCAACCCTGTTTGCTGTTTTGTGGCCAAGATCAAGCCCTGGAGTATATGAAAGCCGTGTATAGTCAACCTCATACAGAAGTGTTGGACATGTGGACTTGTTTGCAGTGCTTTTGCCGTGAACCCGCCACGCTGCAACAGAGCCATTCGACCCAGAACCCCGATCGTTTGTTTCTGAATTGTTCCAAGAAAACGTGTGCCTTCTTCCGGTGGGCCGATCAACCCTTGGGTCCCAAGTACTGGAGTTGGTTTCATGACAACCCGCCCAAGAAAGCTGATCAACAAGCTGAATCTCCTTTGTCTACCCGGGATGCGCAAGGATATCCCAAGCGGGGCTATGACATCCCAGGGCCGCCTCCTCGAGCCCCCAGGAAAGAGGATCGCCCCCTGACAGACTATGAGAAACAATTGTTGCGAGAAATTCAAGAGCTCAAGAACCGTCAAGAAATGATGGTGGCCCCAGCGCCACCACCCCCCAAGTACAGTGACAGTGTGGAGAACTGGCAGAAAGATCTCGAGACCGTCACTTATGGTCGTCTAGGTCTCTTTTAATGGTTTTAAAAAGGAGTAGGAATAAATTTTTTTTTTATTTAGTCCATGGAGTCTGTTGTGTGTGATGCGTGGGAGTCTCTCTTATCCCTGGTGGATTGGCAATGCCATCAATCCCTGTGCCAAGTGTTATATGATCACCAACCCAGGTCCCAAATCCCGATTCCTCCCTGTCCCGAGGACACGCATCCTCTCCACGTCTTTGAAGAAACCCACGTGGATGGTAACCTGTATCGATGGGTGGTGTTTGTCTTGTGGTTAAAAGCCCACCCAGAGGCGTGGCGATGGTATCGAATCATTCAAAAGGCGCATCCCCACACCATCCCTACCATATCGACGTTATGGGATGAATGCCAAAAAGTATGGCCCCTCGAAAGAAAACTCAACGCTGGTCAACAACAACAACAACAACAAAGTTGAAGAGAAGCAAACGCCCTGTCTCATCGTCAACGAAGAAAAGCAAGGTCTCGCAACAATGGTTAAGCCGTTACCACGATCCTAGCGCCCCGGGGAGTTTAGGTGGGGTGCAACGGTTTGCCAAAGCCCAGGGCCTCCCTTTGAAAAAAGCCCAACGACTCTTGGAACAGGATGTGGGCTACACCTTGCATAAACCACGACGTCGTCGTTTTGCTACCTTACCCGTGGTCGTAGGGGGTTTAGATGATCAATGGGCCGCGGATTTAGTGGAAGTGCAACGTTTGGCCAAACATAATCGGGGTATACGCTACTTATTGACCGTCGTGGATGTGTTGTCCAAGTACGCGTGGGTCCAACCGTTGAAAACTAAAACCGGCGTGGCCCTCGTGAAAGCCTTTGAGAAGATTGTGAGAGAAGGAGGGCGGCACCCCAACCGATTGCAAACGGATCGAGGGAAAGAATTTTACAATCGGACCTTTCAACGATGGGCGGAGGAGCAAGACATTCACCATTTTTCCACCGAAGGGGATGCCAAAGCCAGTGTGGTGGAACGATTTAATCGGACCTTGAAAGAACGGTTGTACCGTTATTTGACCACGGCCAACACCTTACGCTTTGACAATGTCTTACCCCAGTTGGTGCAAGGGTATAATGCCACCCGTCATCGAAGTATTGGTATGCCCCCCGAAGACGTGACGTGGGACAACGAAGAAGCCGTGTGGAAACGATTGTACAGCAAGCGATTGAAAGGTCGGAAAAAACCCCAATTCAAAGTGGGGGATCGGGTCCGTCTCAACACGATTCATCGGACCTTTGAAAAAGGCTATCTCCCCGGTTGGACCGAAGAAGTGTTTGTGGTGCATCGTGTGATCCCGGGCCCCGTGCCCACCTATAAGATTCACGAATGGGATGAGACCCCCATCCAAGGCACGTTTTATGAAGAGGATTTACAAAAAGTCCAGGTGTCCGACGTGTTTCGCATCGAAAAGGTACTTAAGCGTCAAAAAGATCGTTGGTTGGTCAAGTGGAAAGGGTGGCCCGACAAGTACAATAGTTGGATTGCTCGTGGTGACGTGACATCCCTTCGACCGCGCAAACGACGCCGACGACGCTAAAACAATGACGTTCGTCCCCAATTCGTCGTTTTACGTGACGTTGATGAGTCATGCGAGTACCAAGGAGTTTCCGGGCAACAAAGCCCATCAGTTCCGAAACCGGTTGCCGAAACCCATTCGATTTATGGGACGCGGATGGATGGTGGGCATGGCGAGTTTATCCTTACCCACCATTCCGGCGGTGGCGGAAGAAGGAGGCGTGGGCGAATCCCACCCTCTGTTGTATGTACGATGGCACGAACGCGTGCATGACAAAGACGATCAAGGCAACGATGTCTGGTGGCATCAACGTCGCGAACTCTTTACCTACGGTCGGGATATGAAAGAGGAATTGGCCTCGTCGACGGGATCGCACTTGTTTCATCAATTGATCTACCGTTACGAGCAAAGCCGTGCCAAACAAACCCAACCCCTCAACAAATGGGCCGAGAACAATGGCGTCAAATTGTACCCGACCTTTGAATGGACCTCCGACGGGGATTTGGTGTTGAATACCGTCAATGTGGATTACAAACGACAAGTGGCCCGCGTGGAATGGGGTAGAACCTTGGCCTTGAGAATGGGGTGGATTGAACAAGTGTCGACGGGAGTATATCGATTGGGACCCAATATCCTACAAGAATTTCATTCGGACTCGATTCCTACACCGTCGGATGTCCTGGATGGCAGCAATAAACCCGCCTTTTGGAAAGTGGATGGGGATTATATGAACTTGAGTATGACCTGTAATTGGCGGTTTGTGAATTTGAACGCGACCTTTCGGCCCTCGTTGGAATTTCCCTCGGTGCGTCCTTTGCACGTGTATTGTGATGTAGGGACCAGTAGTATGGTAGGGGGTCGCATCACGGATCTCTTACGAGAAATCAAGTACCAGCCCAAAGAAACCACGCACTTTGAACCGCGTCATATTCAATATGTCCCGGTACGCAATGAAGTGGTGGAAATCGTGGAAACGCAAATGGCCGAAATCAATGGGGATCTCGCCCAATTTGGCGAAGGGCATACCCTCCTGACCCTCCACTTTAAAAGGGAGGTGGTGGTGTGAAGCAGACAAAGATGTCGTTCTACGTGACGTTACCCAGTCATTCCAACCGACGTGAATTTCCCAACAACCAAGCCAATAACTTCAAGATTCGTCTACCGAAACCGTTACAACTCACAGGGGGTGGATGGCAAGTGGGGTTGAGTGCCATTTCCTTACCGGATGCGCGCGTCAATTTGTATGAGTTGGTGAAGAAAAATGGGTACGTCATGGGGGCGTCCTGGGACCAAACCTATCCCAAACCGAATGGAAAAGACGGGGAAATGACCTCGCGAGTAGACATTGCGCGAACCATCATCAATGACGTGAAAGATTTGGATTGGGTGGTGGATGGGGTGAGTTTCATGAAAGCCGTCATTGCTCACTTGGAACAACAACGTAATGAATTGGCCATTCAAGGGGGTCGGTTTACCAATGATCAAGGCAAACACACCTACATCAAGTTCAAGTGGGAAGGCGAAGATCTGCTCATCGACAACACCCATATCTGTCATTGTGGCCTCAAAACACCAGCCCTGACTATCTACACCAAGTTGGCTCTCAAGATGGGATGGTTACGTCAAATTGACACTGTATTGATTTTGGGGCCAAACTTACAACAAGAATTCATCGGGGATTAAATCCCTAACATGACAAAACCAGCCGTTGACAACGATTGGAAGGATGTCACAGACGGTCAGGGGAACGCGGTCTTTTGGACGGTGCGTTCTATTTTACCGGATTATTTACAATTGAGTATGAGCTGTAATTGGCGTTTCACCAACTTGAATGTAGCGTTTCGGGCGGTGGTGGGGGAACCCACACGATCGCTGCACGTGTACTCCGACGTGGCAGGCAGCACGGTGGTGGGCAATCGCGTGACCGATTTGTTGCGTGAAATCCAGTACAAGCGACAAGCACGTGGCACCTTGTACTTTGAACCGTTGCACATTCAATACATGTCTCTTCGTAACGAGGTGGTGGAAATGATTCACGTTCAAGTCGCCGAAACGATTGGTAGGGGAGGAGACTTGGTCAAGTTTGGTGAAGGTCATACCATTGTCACGTTACACTTCAAAAAGGCATAAAAAAGAGAGACGAGAAGGAACTCCAAGTCAAACATCATGCCTCCGAAACGACGACGACGACGACGACGACGAAAACAGCGTCCCCAAGCGGGGGAAGGGATCAACGCAGTGATTGCGGGAATTCCTAAAGCCGCATGGTCCATCACCAAAGGGATAGAAAAGTTGGCGAAAAAGAATGCCAGAAAATCTCATTTGAAACGCATGGAGGAAATCCGACAAGGAAAACGAAAACGCTATGCGGGGGAATCGTTTACGTGCAACCTCATGTGAGTATAAAAAGAGACGAGCCCCTGTGAAAAAACAACAAAAGGCATCCCTGGTGAAGAAGAAGAAGAAGAAGAAGAAGAAGACACCATGCGTGGGGGAAGTTTGACACGATTTCGAACCGACGAGTGGTATGATCAACAAGGCAAAGGGTTGGTGACGGATCTGATGCGTGGGGGGTTGCAAGGTCTTATAAGGACGCGAAATCCTTTAAAACTGCCTAGTAATATCAAGAGAGGCTTGACAACGGGTTTGACACGCGGGATCAAACGCAAAGCCGAAGACGCCCTTAAAAAGGAAATCACCAAACAAGCCAAGAAAGCGTTGAGTCATAAGAGCGTGAAAGACGCCGTGCGGGTCGCCAGTGCCTTATTTCCCAAACAAACCAAACGGGCGCGTGATATTTTGGGCGTGTGAACATGGATCCCGTGCCTTCACGACCTCGACGGATTCGTAGTAATCGAGGGTTGACTCAATGGGGTGGCCTGTATCCGTTTTGGAAACTCAGGAGAGGACAACGTGGTGGCTGGTTAAGTGCCGAGGTGATGAGACTGCCCGGGTTTGATTTGAGACAACGTTTAGCACGACGACGACGACGGTATAAAAACCCCTCACGACGACGGGGTACCACCACTCGACGACGACGACGTTAAACATGCCTGACGTGAGTACACAAACCGCCCCGGCTCACGAACGTTCCGAAGGGACCGTCAACCCGGCGTTACGGATTTTCAAGGTGCCACCGACCGACATTAGCATCAATGCCTATCGCATGGTCACCATCCAACCCACCACCACGGGTATCAATCCCATGGAATTCATCATTCCGGGATTAGACGATTTTGTGGATTTGGGACGCAGTTACTTTACCATGGAATTGAGATTGCAGAAAAGTACGAACGATGACTTGGTGGCCGCTCAAAAATTGTGGCCCGTCAACAATTTGGCCCATTCCATCATCAAACAAATTGACTTGCAATTGAATGGCACGTTGATCAGTCCTCAATCCGACACCTATCATTACAAAGCTTACCTGGAAACCTTGCTGAATTATGACCGAGAAGATGGCAAGACCGTGTTGGGACCCCAAGGATGGTTCAATCAAGTGGATTTCCCACCCGCATGGACGGCCAACAATACCAACAGTGCAGCACCACATAATGACTACCGGGATCTCCCCGCCAATCACAAAGCAGCGTTGGCTGCCATGGTAGCCGAAACCGCCAAGTATGCAGGAGGTGTCACCCACAGTCTGGTGTTTACCCCCCACCTGGAAGTCTTTCATACCGGCAAACTGTTAGTGCCTGGCATCGAAATCAAGATGAAATTTCATTTCAATGGCCCCAGCCTGTTTTTCAATGGAGTGGGTCTAGCGGGTCGATTGATGGAAGGGGATGTGAAACTACGGTTTCATCTCTGCCAACTGCGTTTGAATGACGCCATCTACCACAGTTTGTCTGAAAAAAGACACAATGAAGGCCAAGTGGCTGCTTACCCGACCGTCCGCAGTGAAATCCGCACCTTCACCATGCAAGACAACCTGGTCCGCTTTGATATCCCCAACCTGTTTCAAAACAGAATACCGGACCGATTGATTGTGGGGTTGTTGGACAGCCGAGCCTTCAATGGAGATGTGAACCGAGATCCGTTCTGTTTCCAGAAATTTGGATTGACGTCCATTAAACAGATTGTCAAAGGCGAAGAATACCCTTATGAAACCCTGCAGTTAGTGCACAACAATGGCAGCCGAGATAATCTAGGCTACTTCCGTTTTCTGCAAGCCAGTGGTGCTTGGTGTAAAAAGAAAGGCAATATGGTAGAACTAGGAGATTGGGGCCATCGGAAAAATTGTACCTTGTACATGTTTGACAATGTGGCCAATGGCTGTGCTGACAGTCAAAACCTCAACCCCAAGCAAACGGGCGATTTACAATTGGTCTTGGAATTTGGAGCCGCCCCCGGGGTCAATATAACCGTGCTCGTCTATGGAGAATTTGAGAACTTGCTGGAGATTGACCGCAACGGAGCCGTGTTGTATAACATTTACCAGCACTGAAGAAGATGGAACACGTGGCCTTGAATAATGTGCAATTGGATTATTTAGCCCGCGACGACCCCCACTTGAAACGTTACTTTTACGGGACGGTGGCCTGTGATCGACTACCCAAGAGTCCTGTCAAGACCCAACCCCAAGGGTACATTGTGAATACGGACCCACACGATCAACCGGGACAACATTGGTTAGCGGTGTGGACGGATGGAAACGTGTGTGAAATCCTCGACAGTTATGCCTTGCCCCTGGACACGTACGTGCAAGCCACCCCGTTCCAAGCTTGGATTGTGAAACATTGGAAGTATGTGGTGACCAATGGCAAGTCCCTGCAAACCATTTCAAGCAAGAGTTGTGGGGATTACGCCTTGTTGTACTTGAAAGCCAAAGCCCGTGGACGGACCTTGCAAGACTTTTTAAATGAGTTTTCCGATCATGATTATGTAAGCAATGACCATCAAGCCGGTCAACGCATTCAACAATTGATTGTAGGCCAAGAAGCCAGATGGTATCAACTTTGTTGTCATCCGTATCATCAACGGAATGATTAAATAAAATTTGTTGGAAAAACAAGTGTGTCGGAGTCGTAGCTCAGTCGGTAGAGCCTTTGGATCCCCCGAAAAACAGGTGTTGGGGGATCGTGCGTGGGTTCGAGTCCCACCGATTCCAATAAAAAGGTGCCTTTTTTTTTCTAAGGGTAGTATCGTCATCATGCAAACGGGGAAACCGTTTCGTTTTCATACTCCCTCCTCTATCTTGGTGGTGGGACCGTCGGGATGTGGCAAAACCGTGTTTACGGAAAAACTCTTGGTAGACAACCCCGAGTTGTTTGACACCCCACCGACCCAAATGCATTATTGTTATGGGGCGTGGCAAGATCAATTTCAAGGCATGCAAGATCATGGGGTGGTGTTTCACGAAGGGATTCCCGATCATGACGCGTTGGTCCAATGGTTTCCTGAAGGACAGGGGGTCCTGGTCTTGGATGATTTAATGGACGAAGGGAGTCACGATAAACGCGTGTTGGATTTATTCACCAAACATTCGCATCATCAAGGGGTGACGGTGTTGTACTTGTGCCAAGACATGTTTCCTGTGGGTCGCTATGCCAAAAGTATATCCCGCAATGCCCATTACATTGTGGCGTTCAAGAATCCTCGAGATCAATTAGGGGTACGCAACGTCATGCTGCAATCGTTTCCGACCACTTGGAAAGACACGTTGGAGACGTTTCATCAAGCCACCACCCGCCCGTATGGGTACTTGGTGTTGGATTTACACCCGGCCTCCTCCGATCAACAACGGTTGTTGAGTCACCTGTTAAAAGACGAAGGATGGACGCGCACCTATCAAAAGCGAGTATAAAGGCACGACACCCCCTTTGGAACCGGAAAAAGAGCAACCATGGCCGATGACCGTCAACCTCCGCAATCGTACGATACCACGACCCCTGCGGGGGTCGGAGCGTCCGGCAGCAACCAAGTGTCCCCAGGCACCATCCAGGAAATTTTGGATACAGGGGACTCAAGCTTGATCGACCAAGCCTTTGATCAAATGACCGTCGAGGACATGATCGCGTATGTGGACCAGTTGCCCTCCCCTCCTGCGTATAGAACCTCTTCCCCCGCGGGGGTAGGAAGTCGAGCATCCCATTCACCCTCATTCCAAAGCCCCCAGACCACCCCACCGTCTTCCGTGGACACTCCACTTACTAGGGGGAGCGCTGGTTTGTCGTCCGGAGCGCGAACCCCCCTTAGTCCGGGGAGCGCTGGCTTGTCGTCCGGGGCTCGAACGCCTGCAACGCCTCCTAGCGTACCCCGGGTGGCGGGTGCTCGAACAGCTGCGGGGGCTGGGGGTAATGGTAGGGGGCGCCGTGGACCTAGGACTAGAGGTGGACGTGGCGGTGGACGTGGCGGTGGACGTGGTGGCGGTGGTGGTGGTGGTGGTGGTGGTGGTGCTGGTGGTGGTGCTGGTGGTGGTGGTGGTGGTGGAGGAGGTGGTGGAGGTGGTGGAGGTGGTGGTGGTGGTGGTGGACGACGGGGGCGCCGACGCCGACGCCTTTTCCCCACTTCACCTGCCTCCAGTACTCCCGGATCGTCTGGGGGGTCTGGTAGACAACCTCGTACCTTGCGTCAAGCCGCTTTACAACGACGTTTACGGATGCTATTACAAGATCAAGAACAATTGGCCCAAGGACGGGAAATTGCTAATGTAACCATGACCAATAGCATTGTGACCAGTTATAAACAAGGAGGAGCCCCGAGCGTACAAACCTCGTCGTCCCGGGTCTCGCCGTGAGGATGAAAACCGTCGTGTCGTTATTGAATGGATCTCGACGTCCTGGCATCCCCTTCCCACCGGAATTATTACAACGGATGGATTCCTTGTATGCCTTTTACCATCAACAATGGTGGTGTTATCGAAAAATGTTGAATCATTACAAGTGTATCAATGCCTTGTTCAATGGGATGGCATTACTCCTGATGGCTGCAGGTATGATTGCTGGCCCGCTATTGAACAACAGCACGTTGGTAGCGTGTTTGGCGGCGGTGGGCACCGTGGTCAAAGGATGGAATGATTTTAAACAATACCGATTTAAAGTGACCATGAGTCGGTTTGCGTTTACCACCTATGCCAAAGCCTTGACCGAATTGAAAACCTATGTGAGAGGTGTCCCCTTGGAGGACCTGGAAGGATTTTTAATCAAGATGCAAACCTTGGATGACACCATTGTGGATTTCACCCCTCCGTTACCCAAACGATGTGTCCAAGATTACCATCGTCATTTTGTGTACCAACCCTTGGAAGCTCTATGCTATGTAGACGGATGTCCTCGTCCCTTGAAACCCAAAGACTACTGGATCCATAAAAAGCCGCTCCCTCCCAGTCCGACACTCTTAGAACCATGGCCTCCCGAAGAAGAAGAAGACGGACAAAAAGAAGAACCCAGCAAGGAGAAGGCATACCTTGGTTCGTCGACGTGAAAAAGGGGTATGAAGTCACAAGTGATTTGGTCAAAGCCTTGAAAAAACCGCAAATGAGTGCTGCCCAAGGGAGAAAGATGGTATCGGGGTACAAACAACAATATCAAGCGTATAAAAGACGAGGGGGTACCAAAGGGTACAACAGTTGGTTGATCGACAAAGGCTATGCCAAAAAACCTAACAAGTGTTGTATCCAATGAAACGTCTTCGACGTCAACGCAGAAAAAGGAAACAACGAGGAGGAGCTTTAATACGTCGCAAACCCCGTTTGGTGGATAAAATTGCCCATGGCATGAGTATGTTTCTCTCAGGCCCCGCGCCTGGGTTTGGACTCGCTTTAGGCAAATTAGGCGGGCAAGCCTTAAAAGGCATTACCGATAATGTACAACATGTCCGACGACAACGAGGTGGGGGTTGGTGGTCCGATTTCAAACGCAATACCCGTCAAGGCTATAAAGAGACGCGAGACGTGATCAAACAAGACAAAGCCCTTCAACGTTTATTGACGGGTCGACCATGGTGAGGAGAAGATTACGACGACGACGCCGTCGTCAACGAGGCGGTTTTTTAAATCTATTGGTCCCTGCCATGGTCGGATTGGGGAAAGCCGTGGCCTTGGAAACGGATAAACGTATAAAACGCACGATCCAAAAAGCCAATCAACGCTATCGTCGTCGTCATCGATAAAAGATGCAACGTCTTCGACGTCAATTACCGTTTTTACGGTCCATGTTACAAGAAGCCAATGGTTCCAAACGTCAAGAGTTGTTACAACATGCCAATGCCGATCAAATCAATGCTGTAAGTGAATTGGTCTTGAACTTCTTAAAAAACAAGATTCCCGTCACACCCCCCATGCTGGCTAAACTTCAACCCTATAAAAGGGTGCTACGCGATTTGGGACGTCGTCGACATTCCGTCAAAAAACGGCGTGCGTGGTTAGTCCGACAAAAAGGACGCGGCTTGTTTCAAGGACTTCACGAGGTGTTATGTCAATGTGCTCGACCGACCCGTTAACTCTGGCCACATGGATCACCCTGTTACAAGAGGCCAATCGGGCCACCGCCCAGTGGAAAGACGAGTGTCATTATTGGAAGCATAAATATCACCTGTTGTATCGAGAGTACAGGCACATCTTAAAGACCCGTCTTTGTGAGAGCTGTCGTCAAATAGAAGACGGGGAACTTTGCTCCGAGTGTAGTCAACCCCCATGGATGCAGTCTACATGATTCCCCAGAAGGACTTGAATCAACTCGTTCAATATTACAAAGGAGAACTCACCGAAAATGCCTTGTTGAACAAAGCCGCCAAGCTCGCCGCTCAAAAACATGTCTTGTTAGCCAATCCCGAATTACCCCCGGCCCTGGTCAATGCTCAAACCAAACCGTTGAGTCAAGAATTAATCAAGTTAACCAAACGCATTCGTCAATTTCCCGGAGGCGTGGGGGTTGGTGCCCCGGGGGCCCCGCCAGGCGAAGACGAAGAAGAAGAAGCCGGGGATTTGGTGACGGGGCCCGTGGAACAATGGTTGAAGCGCATGATAAAAGGCAGCCCGTCGACGCCCAAACCACCCATTACCCCTGCAACCAAGAAAGGCAAAGGAGCAGCCACCACCACTAGTAAGATTGTCAAGAAAGGGAGCCCATCCACTAGTCGAGGGGATCTACAATCGCGTTTAGAAACCATTCGAGAACGTCGCAAGACCTTGGAAAAAAAGATAGCTGAGAGTCCTTGGGGCAAAGGCAAAGGCAAAGGCAAAGGCATCTCCCGTGAAGTGCAAGCATTAAAACCCTTACCCGGGTAGGAAGATTGGCACCGAGGCAAAAAGTTACGACGTCGATTGGATTACGACAGTGAGTAAAAAGATGGCACCCCGCACCAAGAGGAGGAGAAGGGGTGTGAAACGCCGTCAACGCGGAGGGGCCTTGGATGTCCAAAAATGGATTGCTAAAACTGGCAAAGAATTTCATTGGCCTGGCTATCAATACATGGGCCCTGGGACGCATTTAGCCAAACGTCTAAAACGAGGGGATCCCGGTAAAAATCGCTTGGACCGGATTGCGAAACAACACGACATTGATTACAGCCGTGCCAAGAATTTGCAAGATAAATGGAAAGCCGATACCAAGATGATCCAAGCCATTGATAAATTACCCGGCAAGAAAACCAAGACGGAACGGGTGGTCAAAAAAATCATGCAAGCCAAGAAACGTTTAAAATTGTAAAAAACACTTTAATGACACCCCCATACCATTGTTGTGTCAATAAAAAATGAAAATGTCTGATTGGTTCCTTAGTACTGTCTCAAACAAAGATGTAGTGTCAAAAACAGGATTCTCAAACAGGATTCTGGAGAACCCATTGAGGTATAGACCCCCTATATACCTTGTTGAAAAAAAAAAAATGACAATGTCTGATTGATATTGTTATTCTGCAGTTCGGTAGTCTTCTGTAGTTCGTGTTGAGTCTCAAACAGGATTCTCAAACAGGATTCTGGAGAACCCCTTGTGGCCAAGTTCATTGCCCCTTGTGACCAAGTTCATTGTACTGTCTCAAACAGGATTCTGGAGAACCCCTTGTGATGTAGACAAAAAATGATCCACGTTGATAAAAAATGTCACTGTCTCTTTGATCGTTCTACCACAATGTCACGATGGAATGTTCTGTCAAATTACGGAAACAAATGGTCTGCCAAAATACGGAAACGAATGTTCTGCCAAAATACGGAAACGAATGTTCTGCCACAATGTTCTACCAAATGACGGAAACGAGGGTTAAGATACTAAATCATACATCAAATCGACACCCTCGTCGGATGACGGCATGTCCTCCAACCAATCAGCAACGAAATCCTCCACATTAAAATCCGACACATCGTCCCTCACCTGCTCCCACTCGTCGGGTGACAATAAATCCTGCAAACACGACAGGTCATCCAAGTCAGAGGGTTCGCTGCCTTGCATGGTCTCCGAATCAAGTCGCGTAGGCCCGTCCTCCTCAAGGAGTTGAAGAAAGGATTCCGGGAGCGGCCCGTCCTCCTCAAGGAGTTGAAGAAAGGATTCGGGGAGCGGGGTATCCCCAGAGTCCAGCGAGTCACAAAAGGCTTGGACATAGTCCGTCACAGGCATGGATATCCGACAATCCGTCAGGGGGATGGTTAACGTCCTCAAGTTCTCCATTCTCTTTTTCGCCCGACAATCCGTCACAGGCCTCCGACAATCCGTCAGGGGGATGGTTAACGTCATTAACTTCTCCATTCTCTTTTTCGCCCGAAAACGGGCTCGACGAATCCTGTTTTCCTCCCTCACCAGCTCGGGATGGGTCTCCCGACGACGGGTACGACGCTGCCTCTCTTGCTCCCTCAACTCCTCTCGATGGTTCTCTCTATATCGTTGCCGTTTCTCCCTCAACTCCTCTCGATGCCTCTCTCGATGTCGTTTGCGATATAGTCGCTGACGCGCCCGGATCCGTTCTTTATTGGCTTGAAAGTACCGCCTGTCTTTCTCCCTTATGCGCTCTCGATGTCGTTCTCTGAAACGCTTGTGGCTCTCCGTTATGCGCTCTCGATGTCGTTCTCTGTAACGCCTGTCGGACTCCGCCCGCTGGGCTCGATGCGTTGCCCGGTAACGCTTTAGGTACTCCAACCGCTGGTAGCACCTGTCGACCGCCGCCCGCCGGGCTGTTGGACCCGGGCGGGTCCGTTGGGGACTGTCATCATCGCTTTCATGGTAGTTGACGGGGGCTCTGCGGGGGCGCAACTCTCTTTCGGTTGACATGGGGAGCTGGGGGCGATGGGATGGTTGGAAGCACAGGTCAGTTTCCCCCCGACGCCGGGCTCTTTGGGTCGCTCGGAGGGATGTCTGTTCGGCAGCGCTTTCTTGCCTCTTGTAGGGGGCTCTGCGGGGGCGCACTTCTTTTTCGTCTGACATCAGGAGACGGGGGCGGTGCTGGTGGAGGGGTGGCTGGCCTTTTGAATTGGTAGCGCCAATAATCGCAACAATAGTCCAGCCCCTCAATATACCAGTCGCAGGTGTATTGAGGGTAGCACAGCTGGTTGAAGTAAGTGGCTCGTGCTGCCCGGGTTGCCTGAGCTGCCTCTTTGAGCTGCTCCCTCTCTTTCAGCTTCTCCCCAAACTCAGTGACACTTGAGTCCAGTGCCAACTCCTCCTTGACTTTCCTCAAGATCTCCTCGACTTCCAAATCTGCTTCAAACTCTTCCAAGGCTTCTACCAACTCATTATGAGCAACCTCCATTTTGAGATGACTCCGCCGGCGATTCCATTTCTTTTATAGGGACTTATTCGTTCCCGTGATGCCCCATGGACCCTAACTAGAGAGGGGGGAGGGGGGTCCCCCCACCTCATCCCACCCCTCCCTAGGGCACCCCCTCTCAGGGGGGCACCCTGTTTTTAGTGATTGGCTCCTTCCCCTCCCACGTGACATTTTGGTTCTCCATAAAAACAGAACCCCGATCTCCAGTCAGTTCATCTGATCATGTCCTCTCACGAAGACGATGTGGCGGGGCCAAGCGGCCTTAGCCACGATGATATCATCTCCTTGCTTGGACTAGAGATGTCCGATTCAGAGCCAGAAGAGACAACAACACATTCCTGTGTGGGACCTTTGATTTGCACCGAAGAGCTAGGAGACAGTGATGAGATTTGTCAAGAGGCCTTGGACCAATGGGAACAAAGCGGGGGTGGATTGGATCCCTCTCAACACGTTACCTTCCAATTTGACTTAGAACCTTTTGTGAATCGGAAGAGTGATCGCATGGGGGTACAAGAACGTCATTTCAAGACCCAGTTACGTCAAAGGGGGAACTTGCTTCCAGGTCAAAATATAACCCAAGCTCTCCAAGATGGATTACGTCGAGCCGTCGATCAAGTGTTAACCACCACCCCCGACCTCCACGATCAAGATCGTCTGTACTTTACCATCGCCTCGGACAGACTCCACAATAATTTTCAGGGGTGGGGATTACGTGCAGGTGAATGGCGTCGAGACACAGAACGGGTGGAAGCTCTGTTCCAACGTTTAGCCCAAGCCCTCAACAGCAACGAACAATTTGAAATGGACGACTCCTTTCAAGTGTCCATCACGCAAGTTCATCATGCTCCTCAAGGTACCGGCAAACCCCGTCGTGGCAAACCCGGCCATCCTACCATGACCCTGTTGACAACTAACAAACACTCCGTCATCCGCATCCAAAATGATGATGAGCTCTGTTGCGCCAGAGCTCTCGTGGTCGCCAAAGCTCGCGTGGACCAGCACCCGAAATGGCATTCGATTCGAAAAGGAAGTCAAATCCAGCGAACCCTAGCTCTGGACCTCCAGAATGAAGCCAAGGTACCCCTCGGTCCCTGTGGGTATGATGCCTTGACCCAATTCAATCAAGCTCCCTCCCTCACCGGTTACCAGATCATCCTGGTGGATGCACAGCGATCGTTCCACATCACGACGTTTGGACCCCTTTCTGACAAACAACTGATCCTGTTGCACAACCAAGACCATTATGATGTCATCACCAAATTGCCGGGGTTTTTCGGGTCCACTTATGTGTGTGCGGATTGTTGGAAACCCTATGACCATGAAGGTCTCCATCGATGCACCAAGACCAAGTTGTGTGGAGCCTGTCGACAGAAAGATTGCCCCGACTTTCAATATGCTTACCCCCGACACCTGAAAGCCACTCAACGTTGCGAGTCGTGTCATCGGGACTTTTTCGGACCCACGTGTTTGGAAGCCCATTCCAGCAAGACCCATGCGGGCAAACCCATCACGGGCCTCCAGACCTCCGTGTGCTCTCAACGATACCGATGCCCTGACTGTTATCAACAAAATGTGGGCTTGTCCCGCATTCAACGTCACCTTTGTTTCCACGTGGATTGCCCTTCTTGTCATCAGTACGTCCACGCCGACGACCACCGTTGTTTTATACAAAGAGCCCCCAAACCTCAAGACCAAAAGAAGAGAAAGAGGACCCGTCAAAAAGGTCCTCGCGCCAAACGAGGTGCCGCCGCGGAACCCCCTGCCTCCGAGGACGAGGAAGACCTGCCACCCTTACACGTCTTCTTTGATATCGAAGCCATGCAACCCCAGGAAAAACACCTTGCCAATCTCGTCGTGGCCGAAACCGAAGACAACGATGAACCCAAGCCTTTCCCAGGTCCCACCTGTATCCGGGACTTTCTGGAATGGCTGGATACCTTGACTCTCCACGATACCCGTCAAGTCAATGTCATCGCCCATAACTTCCAGGGGTACGACGGGTACTTCATCATCCAAGAATACTATGGGGACAACCGGATCGTCCAACAACTCCGCAACGGATGTAAACTCTTAGAGATCAAACATGACCGCATCCGGTTCATCGATTCGATGAGTTTCTTCCAGATGCCCCTCTCCGCGTTTCCCAAAACCTTTGGCTTGACAGAACTCTGCAAAGGGCATTTCCCCCACAAGTTCAACATACCTAAGCATCAACACTACGTGGGTATCCTCCCCTCACGCGATTACTACATGCCTGAGACCATGTCACTCGAAGGAAGACAAGCCTTCGAAACCTGGCATCAAGAGCAGCGTGCCAAGAACGTCGTGTTTGACTTTCAGAAAGAATTGGTCGCCTATTGTGAATCGGATGTACGTCTCTTGAAACAAGGATGTCTGACTTTCAAACGCCTGTTTGAAGACTTGACCGGCTTCAATCCCTTCGATCACGTCACCATTGCCTCGGCTTGTAATCGAGATTTACGTATGAACCGGATGATCCCCAACAGTATTGCCAGCGAACCTGCCGGTCCTAAGGGGTGGAGAAATAACATCAACCAGTCCATCCCAGCCCTTCAATGGTTAACCTGGTGCGATCACCAACTACGTCAACGCGCCCTCCAAGATCTCAACCCCGACGATCTCTTGGCCAGTGCCAATCCAGAGCCTCAGTACATCCAACATGTCCGAAATCAAGGCGAGTATAAGATCCCCGGGACCAACTTGCATGTGGATGGTTATTGCCCCCACACCCACACCGTCTACGAATTTCAAGGCTGTTTCACCCACGGATGCCCGACCTGTTATCCCCATCGCTACGAAAAACATCCCCGCAACTATGATCTGACGATGCAGGACCTCTATGACGTCACCCAAAACAAAGTCCAAAAGCTTACCGACCAAGGGTACAACGTCATTCAAATCTGGGGATGTGAATGGGAGCACCTCCTAAAAACCCAGCCAGAGATCGACGCCTTCGTCCGGGAACTCAACTTTATCCAACCACTTGAACCTCGAGAGGCTTTCTGTGGAGGGCGTACCAATGCCATTAAACTCTACCATCATATCACCCCTGGCCAAAAAATTCACTACATCGATGTCACCTCCTTGTACCCGTGGGTCAACAAGACCTCCACCTACCCCAAAGGACATCCCACCATCTATTCTCAACCGGGTCACACGGACATCCACCAGTACTTTGGTCTCATCCAATGCAAAATCCTGCCTCCCCGTGAATTGTACCATCCCGTGCTGCCTTACCGTCATGGCGACAAACTGCTCTTTCCCCTCTGTGCCCGTTGTGTGGAAGAAGAAATGGACAAACCTCTTTTGGACAGATCCTATCATTGCCCTCACCCCGACGAACAACGCACCCTCACCAGTACCTGGTGCAGCCCCGAATTAGTCAAAGCCGTCGAATTGGGATACCAAGTCCAATACATCTATGAAGCCTGGCATTTTGAAGAAACCTGTGAGGGCCTCTTTGCCGATTATGTCAACACCTGGTTGAAAATCAAACAAGAAGCCAGTGGGTGGCCTCAGGACGACATGTCAGAGCAAGCCAAACAGGACTACATCCAGAAGTACTTCGAGCATGAAGGCATCCAGTTGGAATACGACAAAATCGAGAAAAATCCGGGGTTGCGTACCCTGGCTAAAATGATGCTCAACTCCATGTGGGGCAAGTTTGGACAACGCCTCAACAAGACCCAAATTCAAGCCTTTCATGATCCACAGGCCTTCCACCAGTTTTTGGACAAAGATTCCTTGGACGTACGTCACGTGTCCGTCATTAATGACGACATGGTGGAGGTGCACTACCAAAATCAAAAAGAGGACATCCGCGTCTCACCCAACCTCAACATTTTTGTGGCCTGCTTCACCACCTGCCACGCCCGGCTCAAACTCTATGCCGCCCTGGAAGCCTTAGGGGAAAGAGTCCTCTACTTTGACACCGACTCCGTCATCTACCTGGAGGAAACACCCACTCAATTCCAACCTACCTTGGGTTCCTATCTAGGGGACTTCACCTCCGAATTAGCTGATGATGAATACATCGAAGAATTCGTCAGCGGAGGACCCAAGAACTATGGCTATGCTACGAATAAGAAAAAGGTGGAATGCAAGGTCAGAGGCTTCCGACTCAACAGTGAAGGACACACCCAGCTGAATTACGACGTCATGCGTCAGAATGTCCAAGATGAAATCCAGAAACCCCTTCCCAAACCACGGGAAATACAGGTGACGAAAACTTATCAAATTGTTCGCAACCCAACCAACTACACCTTGCTCACTCAACCCCAACACAAATGGTATCGCTTGGTGTATGACAAAAGAGTCATCGATCCCCGCACCTTCAAGACCTACCCCTATGGATACCAGTGAAAGCCCCAACAAGATCATCGATTGTGATCACTGTGATCGAGAACATTTGGCGCCACCACCACCACCCCCATTCTACAGTTCCTTTGCCATACCTTTGAACAGAAATCAATCATATCGACGTCAATTACAACAATGGATCCGTGACAACAATCAATGGCGAAGAATAACTCGATGTCAAAAACAATGGTGGGGACCCTCTATTGAACATTAAGGAACACTCAGGAAAACCACCGTTATTGTAAAACAAATCAATAAAACATGATTTCTTCATTTTGTCTTGTTTTCCGGTCACCCCCGTTCCCCAAATTGGACTTTGGACTTTGAGCCCGCGTTTTCTTCGCGGTTTTCACCCACCTTGAGCCCACGATCCTTTTTTCACACTCCCCAGCGGTTTCCCATCTCAAATCACGTGACTTCCGGTTGGATGAGCCCACGATCCTATTTTCCCCACTGGTCAGCGGTTTCCCTCACCGGAAGTTCCTCTGGTCACGTGATTGCTCTCGACCAATCAGAAGCCTCCATTTTCTCCATACGGGCGCAATTTACTACTTACTTATCATCCTTTTTGTAAACAGGAGTCCAATCCCCATGCTTCCAGTCACTTGGCCATACACTGTTATGTATGCATGAATTAAAGAGGTCAGTAAGTGGTTGAGATAGTTCTTTAGCTCCGATTTTCATGACTTTTGCCGGGATACCGTCGCAGCCAGTAGCCTTGTTAGTGTTGAGCGACTCTAAAGCAGCTAGGACTTGTCCTTGCGTAACAGGTTTCACATTAGGGGTCAGTGACCAGTTCTCACTTTCTTGTTTAATTCTCTGGATACTAGGATGGTCTTTAAAATCGTCCATAGATTTGAGCAGTGCACTGTTTCCACCAATCTCATCCGCTATTGTGGCAAAGTAGTCTACCAGGACTTCGGCCACTTGTCATGATAACATTGCATCACCCCCTCTCACAGCGACATGTAGCAGCAGCAAATTACGCTCAGTTTACACAGGAGACATGTAGTGTAGTAGAGATTATCTCGGGAGGCATGTATCAGATACAAAATGACATCATGTACAAACGTAAGAAAATGTAGCTGGAGCATGTCCAGAAGATATGTTACAACGACGTATCTTTTTGTTTCCATGCTCTTAAATTTGTGCTACACCAACAGAGTCCCTGAACGGAAATTTACCCCCTGTGGAATGTCCACGCTTCAACACTACATCCCCAGTCGCCTTCATAACCCGTGCAGCACTAGCCTGTGCCAGGCCCTAGGTCAGTGGAGACGAGCGAAAAAGTGGGTGAGCAGCAAAAAAGCGGGCGAGCGCCCCCACGCTTTTTTTCGCGCCAGTTTATTTTCTCGATCCGCTTTTCCGGCTAGCTTGTAGCCTGGAACAGGCTAGGGCAGGACGAGAGGTGCCACGCGCGTATGAAGAAGACTGGGGACGAGTCAGACATGATCCCTGGGGAATTCCCTGGGGTAAGCTTGAGTCAGCCCACCTGACTCCACCGCGGTCAAACATCTGAGGCCGTTTTTTTTGTTTGTCTTAATTCGTAAGATTTATTCACGATGCAGTGTAAACATGAGGAACGATATATCAAATAGTGGGTGAGTGAAAATATATTTTCATTTCTCTCAATAAAAGAGTTTCTTTGCTATTTAAATGTTCCGCACCTGAATAAAATTACTTTTAAAATTGCGCCGACAAGTCCGTTTCCCGTTTTCAAACGCTTAGATCTTTTTTTTAGTAAAGTTCGAAACATTGTAGAAAAACTGCAGGACACTGAAAAAATATCAAACCTTGAACAGTGAGAATAATTCCCTTATCTTTGAAGTACTTCTCTTGTTTTTCTCGTTTGACCGCGAAGCACCACGTGACCTGTATGTTACTGTTGGATATAATGGAATGATGGGTAATTTTAATCAGTAACTAGAAAAAAATTAGTATTTCCGCATTGCACGGCGGTTTAACATGATAATTCATACCGAACACTAATTGTTTTTTACTACCTGTACAATAATAACCTTCGTTTTTAATTAAGAAAATGTAAGCTGGCGGTTTTTGGAAAAGCTTAATTAGTGTGTGTAGTATTTAAAGTCCATTTAAGCTTGCTTATTAACTATGCTTCAGTAAAACCGGATAACTTTGGGGTGTTCCGCGTAAAATTAATTTAAATTTACTTTCAAGTTCTGCCAATCAAACATAAAAACTGACATGAAAACGGATTGATTCGATAATTTAGGACAAACTGTTTCAAGAATATGAAGATATAAAGAGTGATATACGAATACAGATGGTAGAAATAAAATAGCTTGCTTTCACTGATCCGGAGTTCGAGTTTATTAAGCATAAAACATTGTTGTTATTGCTGTTTTTAAAAGATGTTTCTCCTCTATCGACCACGTTGTAAATAATTCATGCATACTGACGCTCTGTTGTTTTTAACTGATTATTATCCTCAACATAAATTCGCATCGCGTAAAGTTGAAACGACTTAAAAATTTCCGTTAATTTTTGGAGGAGGATTTGTGAAATCAGGTGAGTGAGTTTACAACCGTTCACTGAAAAAACGATTAACTTCTACTCTGTTCAAATAATGAATTTACCCAATCTCTTCAGCCAGTTTCAGCGTACCCTAATCGATGATTAGTAACAAACCATCAACGCCTGAATTTCAGGGAATATTCAGTTCAAACGTATCCTTTCACCATGCAAGAAGAATATCTCTGCTTTGGTTCATTCATTTCAATTTTTTTCTTTTAATTAAATGTAAAAAAACTTAACGAGAGAGAGTAAACCAATGCTTTGCTTTATATTTAATGTTTGGAGCTAGAGATTGAATGGTTGGTTCCGCATTGCTGTGCTGAAGTAAGCCGAAGTGAAGTTTCACCTCCTTCAAGACAACAACACGAAAATTTCATTTTTTTTTCGGTTAAGTTGTGCTATCAGAACAAGACAAGCGTACGTGCAGTTGCTGTTAACTATTTTCCGATTTTTCTTCGAATTATTGATCTTTTCCATGTATACACGATCATAAAAAACGTGAGTGATGAGATTTCGTTAAATGAAATCATTTCTTCACAGTCGAAACATCAGGTTGCATAAATTGCCAAACTAGTGACAGTACCAAATACAGGACTGAGAAGAGATAGAGATTTTTCACATCCCTCAGTTATCTTCACGATAATTTATTTTGAACTAAAGATTAGGCTTATTGGCATCAGAAGTAGGTATTAAATCACAATGCACTGAAATTAGGAATATAGCACTGATTTCTGTAATCAGTAATTTAAAAACGATGCGTTATCGAATATTAATTTTATCCTGTAAACTACAATTTTCAGAGGTTCCTGTTTTTTTTTTTTTGAGGGGGGGGGGGGGGGATACAACGATTCCAATTGACGACCGCTCGGTGCTCTTACCAGAATAACGGAACTCGAGTATTGCAAGCGGAAGAAGACGAAATTAGTTATTTTTATTTGTCAATGGTTTTAATCGCCTCTGAATTGCTCAGTAAGACGAAGATATTGTACTGGCCGTTTGCTGTACGTAGCAGACGGCCTCGCAAAACCTTTCAAATCGCTAAAATTCGCTGTTTAGAGCCACGAGAACGACAAAACATAACGATTTAGATGAGTTCAGTTTACGTTTATTTCATTTGATGTCAAATGTAAATAGTCCTCGCAATAATTCATGTTAAAAGGAATGTTTCGATATCCCTATACACTTCCTTATATTTCGAAACTACCTACGGTCACATATGTTGTGTGGGCTCCCTCATGCACGGGGAGTAGAGCTGAGTGAATAGACTGGGCTTCCATTGCCTTATTTGCCGGAATTCTGGTGACGGCAAAGAAAACAAATTTTACGTCAAATCAAAGTAACCGTCTGTTCCAAAAGTACGCCGCTTTGCGTGATGTTTTATACTCTCAAAAACAAGGTTTTTTAGCCAATCAGAGGCGCGCAATATCCAGTTTATGAAATGTTATAAAATATATGTAGAATAGGCTAAAACAGCGGATTGCAGTTAGAGAAGAAGATAATCAAAGAGTACTGGGCTGAATTTCCTTTCAAGCCAAACATTTATTTCCTATATTGTGTTTGTTAGTGTACTGTCACAATCATGAAAAAAGTTGATCGACACAACGCGGCAGTGTTGACTCAATATAAAATAAAAGTCAGAATAGTAAACACAATGCTCTATTTGATGCCTAAATACATTCTCACAAATTTCTATGCAAATGAACTTCACTGCTGAGGAAAGACAGGGGATAACAATTTATTGACTGAGTCATTATCAATGTTCTCGAAACATACGATGCGGCAGTAGCACGAAAAGGAAAAATCCATGCTAAGGTACGAAAACGACCGTCATTTGCGTTATTATATGTTTCGAAAAGTTGTTCAGATCGTCTTGATAGAGGTTAAAATTTAGGTGCAATTTAAATTGCTAACCATTTGGCAGCGGAATCGATTAATGAATCCTGTCTCTGAACATTAACACTTACGTTAGCGAAGAGAAACATGACACAAACGCATAAAAACAACATAAGATAATTTAACATATTTCAGGTTGCTCGGCTTAGTATTCTAGTGACCATAATTGATCGAAATAGAGATGTCCGACCATAATGTTGCTACGCAATAATTTCAAGTAGCATATACGGTGAGCGTTTTACGAGAGATAAGTTGATGTATTTTTTAATTTATCAGTGTCTTGTGTGAGTTCTGCTGCGAGCAAAGATTAATTTCGATTCGGAAAGGCTGCATGCAGGAAAAACTGCATGGATTCATAAGATTATTTATTTTTCTCTAGCTATACGAACAGAAGGGCCTGAAATAAAGCGGAAGATAAACTGACGAGCTCGCTCGCCTGATGCGGAAGAAATAGACCATCCGTTCAACTTTTATATGCAATTCATTATAAACGTTAAAAAAAAACTTTAGGCTATTATAACTAGAATCCAAAAAAGAGTAAAATAGCACCTTTATTAAGACAAAAATAACCAACGTAAGATAACTGTACTAGGCGAATTCAGTGAAAAGTTGTTATCGTACATATATTTCAAGTTTGTTGTTATATATTTAGGATCGACCGTTTAATGTAACGGCCTTTTGTTTTCAAAAATGCAAAATGCAGTACAACGTAAACAGGACGGAAAAACGCAAACCAATTCTGCTTCGTTTATTTGTATTCTTTGGATAGTGTCATCAACAAACTCAGATTTGCTCTGTATCACGAAATAATTAGTTCACGTAGCTACGGTTGACAATTTTGGCAAAAAAATAACAAAACAAAACTGAGGACAAGTTAAAGAAAGTCCTTGGAAAGATCAATTCCGACTGGATGGAAACAGGTTAATCTCAGGAACAGGTTAACTTTAGCCATTTAGCCGGCAATCTTTTGAGGAAAATGACTTTGAATAAATACAGACTCACCGCAAAACGTATTTTCTGGTATCTCAGGAGAGGTATATATAGTTACAGGCTGGAGTTTGGGTTTACTTGGCAGAAACTCATTACACCTATAATCTGCTAGAAATTTGTATTCAAGTTCTCCTTTTTTATCAACATTGTTTTGAAGATATCTTTTTAAAATACAACAGCTACTGGCGCTATTTCTAAAGCACATGTACGGGATATTTTCTATTCATTCAATAAAAAACGGTCGATTATATTTTAGGTTTTATCCTAGGGCGACATCTGGGGTCTTCCCATCAGGAATCGGGCACAAGTTTAACAGGGTTACAACTGTTAGATGTAAACTCCTAACTACCTTGACTCTCCAGCTCAATCCTAGTAGGTTGTCATAACTGGCAGGACTATTTTTTAACTGATATTTATCGTATTTTGAAGCACTGCTTTTAAATGGGTGTTTTTCCCGATTGTTTGAAAAAAGTTAGTGGCTTCTGGTAATTG
Organism: Siderastrea radians; assembly: GCA_964017195.1. NCBI lineage: Eukaryota > Metazoa > Cnidaria > Anthozoa > Scleractinia > Rhizangiidae > Siderastrea > Siderastrea radians. The sequence goes on from OZ024895.1 coordinate 1,556,494, forward strand.
TATTTCATTTTTCTGTCCGTGGGGCAGGTTCAAAAGAGAGAGAAAAAAATTTAAATTTGAATAGCCATATGCACACCAGTGTGGGTCGTTTTATGTCCTGCGAATAAAAAGCAAACAGTAGGTGAAAAACAAAAACGACCTGAATAATTATTAATAGCCCACTGAGGAAAACCCAAAATTTTAATGGTCGCAGGTTGAAACAAAGGCGTTTTGCTCCCTGCTCGGATGATCAATAAACGACTAGTCAAAATCAATAATGGACATTTTGGCGATTAAATTTGCCATTTTATACTGAAGTACTGACCTTGCATTTAAACTGTTAATTGAAGAAATAAAACTCCCTAAGGAGTCGAGTGAAGCATGCAACAGAAGTGTTTACTCTGATGGTCTATCCTTGGGACAGAACGGGGGAGGGGAGGGGGAGTCGCTCAGTAATTTGATCGCCCCAATCTTCCTCGTTCGTGTGCAAAGGAAACACATGAAATAGACAGATACCACGCAGCTCTTAACAACCTCTAATTTCATTGCAAAAGAGAGGAAATTCTGTTAGCACACAGGGCGCAGAGGAGACATATTTCACTGTCTAAGTCCATTTTGTGTCAACACACCCCCAATCAATGCAAGATGGATTTGCACGTTGAAATTAACTGGAATCACGGTCAAAAATGACTCGTCTGTGCCCTGTGTGAACGCAGGAGCCGGGCTCCTGGTGAACGTGAATCCATATTGAGTCCTTTTCTTTGTAATGTCCTGATTGTTATTTCATGTTCGCCTCTAGTTGGCTGCTTGGTCAAAGACTTTTTGAAGAAAATGAAGCAGAAGATCTTTGTCTTGTACTACTACTTCGAGCGCATTCTGGTAGCCGTCTTATTCCGGGGCTGTCTCTCGTAAATAAAGCCTGATGTCAGATGCATTTTTGCCACTAATTTTAGAGTATTTAAAGCATCATGAAAACGAGGTGTGATAGAGATCGTAGCCACGATCGGAGGGTGGTGAAGGTGGGAGGGATCTGGGGGAATGGTGAGGGGATTTTAGTTATTAGTTAACACTGAGTGCACTACGTCCTTATCACAAGTAGATACTATTGGCAAACAACCCTTTGCCGTTTGTTATGAGGTCGTATCGCCCCGTGTATCTTACCACTGCACAGGTTTGCACAATGAGACACCTGTTATCTCTACAGGGACAGCTGATAATTGCTGATATCTACTCCATATTTAACATCACGAATAGAAGTATTGTGTCACGTTTTAGCGTATCTCAAGTACACATCAGTACTTAACATGTCATTAGCTAGATCATGTACTTGTAGTCTTGAAAGAAGAGGTTTGTTTTTCGCATGCATTATTCTAGGGAATGGAATTTTTTTGATGGTTTAGAAACGATGAGATAAGGAGTTTTCTAACTGGTACAATGGAATATGATTTCGCATTAGTTGAGATAGTGAAATGTTGGCTGAATGCGTTGAATGATAGCTGGAAGATGGCTGAAATTTTCGCCGAAATCTGAGAGTACGCCGTTATTCAGATCACCTTCTCATAACAATGGATGTACGATTTTCTTGTCACAGGAGGCTGGGCATGAAAGCATGTTTGAGGTGATTGAAGGACCCTAAAGCTGGCTGTAAATGCTGTTTTCGAGGAACATTTGCGACGACCTTAAAAGGTGAGCGAAGCGTCTATTTTGACGCCAATCAATTTATTAATCTGTTATCTAAATCGGCTTAGATAAGAAATCCTCAAAATTGATGTCGGTAGTGTAATACAAAGTGCAAGAGAATCAGCCAAATTACTTGAAGACTTTCTTTGATCCTCCGCCTACAATTACACGCTATTGTTACCAATCATAGCTTAACGTCTGTGTTCTAGTCATTGATTGGGCACAAGTTATTCTGTAATTTATCAATACGAGTGTTAGGGAGTTTCTCCTGGTATCGTCATACTGTTAAAATTGCTTAAGTTCAAAATTACTAGTCTAGATTTTTGGAACGTTTTTCGGTGCTACTCGGACAATCAAAACAAGCCATGGAGTTTTGACATGCGGTTATAAATAATTTAACGTAACATATTATTGGTGATAAGGTCGTGTTTTGATGAAATAAACGCCGAGCAATAAAAATTGCACTATAGATAAGACTTAAAAGGCTAGATCACGAAGTGTGCTTTGGACAGAAAAGTGTGGCCAATTTTCAGTTTGAAAAATCATCGGGAAAAAAAAAACACTGAATAGCATCATGTGCTCCGTGAAGGGCTGACTAGAAGGTCTATTTGAATCGTCGGCACTGGAGGATTTTATCCATAGACAGAAATACGTGTGTCAGTGAAGACGGGACTCGCTGTCGCAGTCTCCCATCCCCACCCCCCACTATTTTTTCATGGAACGTATAGAGAGAAACAAATTCAAAACACTGTCACACGCGATGAGAAATGAATCTGCAAGCCTGTTTTCCACTCGGCCTCGACTCATGTTTCGCTCGGCTGTAGGCTCGCGCACGTTTTTTTTTTATATATTACTATTATTTCCACTTTTTGCTTTTCGTCTAAGAAGTTTTCAATCTTCGTTCCATCTAAAGTGACTTGACTTACTTTTTTCGACTTACAGCTGGTGGTTATAAGAATAAAAGCGTATCTTCCTATTTCCCTTATGAGCAGCAAGGTGAGCGACAAGTTGAGGCACCTCATCGGCTCGTTGTGGGGTGTTACTAAGAAGTGGTCCCGATCACACACAGACTAAATTATCATCACAACTAAAGGGATCTTCCTCATTTGAAAGGAACACTTACATGCGGTTAAATATCTCAACAGGGCCAAATAACAGGTCTGCCAAACAAAATATCTATATTTCAAATTGTGCAAAAACTGGTTCTTCAAGAAAGTACTGCTTAGGAGCTCAGTCATTTGAATACCACAAGGTGGTTTAAAAGTTGGATTCAAACCGGCGTAACTGATGCAAATTTTGGTTCTACTAGGGTGAAAATGGTTAACTTCCTCATTATTTCTGGTCTCGTGATAGCTTCAACTGTATTTGCGTGCGAATAACAAGTGATGCTAAGTTAAACGAAAAGTACTTAAGCTATTGTTTTCGTTGATCCAAAAGTAGTGTGAGCGGATACGGGATAATCTACAAAAGGGCGAAATCCTAATTTTTCAAAGAAGATTAAAATTTCTGGGCAGGGTTTCCTCGTGATTTTCTCTGACGTAAATTATGAATCATAGTTTGATGGAGTGTCCTAATTATAGAGTAGAGCATGCATCGACAAACGAAAAGAAAAAACAAACTGACTCATCTAGTTTACTAAAACCCCGAAAAACACAGCAGAAAATGTTAACAACGTGAGGACTTAGGCATAAGGTCATTGGGTTCACGTATAATACTGTTGACACAAGAAGCTACAGTGCTATCGAGTGTTATCAATTCTTATGAAAGACGTGTGGAATTGTTTCTTTAGTGTGGATTAAACCTCAGCAAAAATATTACAGCGACAATGGGAGTAACCAGTTTTATCTATTTGTTAATGAAACGTTTTTTGTAAAGCGTAAATTTTCAAGATACTGAATTCTTTCCTCCGCTTATTTGCATGCTGCAGTTGCAATGTTATTTTTGTATGTTTGTGGGATCTGGCCGCACATATTTGTAACGTTAAAACATTTCTTATAACAACATTCGCAGCTTGAAGTTTATACACGTCATTTAAACATGCTATGACCAATATCAAATGGATATTACACATAACACCCCACCCATTATATCCGCAGGAACGGTTGTGAAGTATCCAATATCTTGATATACAGACAATTGCCAAAACGTTACTCTTTCTAACTTATTTTCTAGGACAGGGGTTTTGATTACGTGGACTGAAAGATGCGCGAGGCTTCATTGATCAGGACCTCGCTGGTTTTAATTTCTCTCTACTGGATAAGGAATTGCGGTAAGCGTTTGTGCATGTATACCACTGTAGCTTTTAAAATTGATTTTGCGTTGTATGCTTTAAATGTGTGTTACTTCACACGGTTCATAGGTTGCGCTCAAAGGTTGCTCGACTGTTCAATTTAGATACTAATAACGCACACATCGAGAAGATGTAAGCTGGTTTAAATCTAGAAACTATTTAACAATCGGAATTTAAGCTAGTGATAACTGCACAAGTACCGTGTTGACCTACAACAGCCGTGTGATAAAATGAACAGTCCAGGTGCTAAAATACGTATCATATAAGACCTTTAGAGGGAAATATTTACTATAGTTACGGAGTTTTCATCGGAAAGATTGAAAATCATAAATATTTTCATGGAGTTTTAATGTGATCACGATGTAAGTCGATTTCATAGGAAAGGAATACATGATTCTTAAGAGGAAGTGAAAGTCACGACATTTGTGTTTGTTTAGGCACGTACAGTGTAATTCACTTCAGTTGAGTTAATTAATGCAGTTAATATTAAAACGAAATGAGCCAAAATGGACATTCTCATTTGAGATTTTTCAATCCACTTTTTGAGATTAAAATAGAATGAGCATTAATATTACAATTTTGAAATTCTAAAAGGAGTTTTACTGTGACTATAATGTAAATCGATTTTATAGGGAAAGGGAAGCAGATTTGTCTGGAGTCTGACATGTCATGGTCACGCAATTACATCCTCTTACGTAATTCAATATTATCAATTCCAGTCTCTTTGAAACAGACATTATCTTATTGAAGAGCTAATTGGAACAAATATTTATAATTGTAATTTTTAAATGTCTTTGCAGAGATTTATTGCGGTTAACATTTAAGTACGGGGAAATATGATTTAAACAGAGGAAGTCGTGATGTACAGTCATGTAATTACGTCACCAATTCCTGTCTATTTGACAGACATCCACAACATGAATGACGTTGGTTTAGATCTTTAGTAAACAGCTTTGAACGTGCTACAGGTTTCACACCGTTTTTCGTCCCAGTCGAGCCGTCTCGAGTCACGTGGTACAAGCGAAAAACGATACCCAAATGAATTGGCCGTGAAGGCCTGCGTGGGAAAAAGCCTTAAAGTCCTTTCAAGATGAAGAAGGGTGGTGTTTTCAGTTTTGCAATATCTTCACTCATTCCAGCTTAAAGTTATTCAAGTTTTTGTATTATGCAAATTAGAAATTGAGCCAAATCACAAAATGAAGAATATCTGTGGGAAGAATGGGTCAAGGCAGGAGCCCATTAGTAATGAGCTCCTGGTCAAGGAAACTGAAACTTGGCAACAATATTGTGCCTTACGAAAGTCACAGGGTGAGATATATATAGCGTCGGTGCCATGGCAACAATCTTGACTCCAGTCTCTTTCAGCTTTGAACTAAATATTACCATTTGTGACTCTGTAACGACTAGTGAAATAAGGACCTGTTCTAAATACACGTTATGCCCATAAGTGCTTAGTTTCCTCATCAGCAATTAAGGAGAGGACGATGCTTGTAAAGCCTAAAAAGGGCAAATGTCATTCTTGCAAGAAAGAGGCCTGGAAGCTAAGCCGTTGCCATGGCAACATTGCCGTATGCGTTTGTGTGTGTCTTTCTTGAGAGACATTACTGGTGCCAAGTTTCGGATACAATGCTGCAATATTTCCCGAGATATTCCTGATTTTGTGATTTGTCTCCACACTGTAACCACTTATGACGTCATCACTTATTTTCTTTTAAACTTGAATACCTCTAGAACGAGAGAAGATATTGCCAAAAAGAAGAAATCATTCTTCTACATTTTGAAAGGCCTTTCAAATAAGCTTAACTTAGTTTTTACTTCATATTTAAGGGCTAGGGATAGGTAGAAGTCAAAGATAAGCAAGTGAGAGCACTAGCGACATAAGTGTAAGGACATGCGCACGCGCAGAAAACCAGTTTGTTGAAGCAATTTCCCGATACCAGCTCCCCTCAATGTTAAACATTTACAAGATAGCGTACAACAATGGCTGACTGCCTTGTGCTTGCATGTGCTTTTGTCTCCGCCATTCTCGCTGTGAAAACTGCAACATAAGCATGAACAGCATAAGCGCAAGAAGAACGAACGTGTTATGCATTTAAGCCTTAAACTCAAGGCTGTCCAAGGAAACCTACTTGAACCTACTTCACGCACTGAAGAAGTTTAGTGTAGACTAAAGTGGTTTTATAGTGGTTCTATATACTAAACGAAAGCTCTGCACAGTAAATAATATTATGCAATTTTCATAGTTTAAATCGTCTGTAATATTATCACAAATATACACAGACAAGTATTTACAAGGCAACCTACTTGAGTTTGGTTAGTCTCATCAGAATTATTTTGCTTCGCGCAGAACTTTTGAGAGGAAGAAGAAATGACGTGTTAAAGATATTGTTGCGGCACTAAAAAGGGCTATTATGGAGGAATCCCCCGATCAAGATTTTTCTGAGTTGCTATTGAGCTTGGCGTTCACACACATTCCCATATCCTCAGATCTAGATAGGCCGGTAAAGGAATGGCGAGCCATGTACTATGCCATATAAGGCACCCTCAGATATTTAAACTTACGAACAAATTTTTCTTTGCCAACAGACGGAGCTGTTTCTGTGCTGAATGAAAGCCATTACTCACTGGAGGGGCACGATACACGTATTAACTGCTCAGTGACAGGCGAAGCGTTCAAAGGTTGGTTTGATTCAAAAGGACAAAAAATAAGCAACGGCCCATCACGGAGACTGCACGTGAAGAACGACGGAAGCCTACATTATTTAGAGATTAAAAGAGTCAATAGAACGGACGAAGGCCAGTATGAATGCCGTGGAGAAACTACAAAGGCTCGTGTGATGTTACATGTGGAATGTAAGTACCCAGGCAGGAGAGGATCAAGGGATATCTATTGATCCGCTCTTGTTAGAACTTAGTATGGGCAATGTTACCTCTAAATACTTTGAACACGACCTTCACGTTGAATATTAGGAGTGCTGTCCCAAAATGCTGCCGACGTCTTGGGGTGCCGCGCCTTCTTTTGGTGGGTTTATTTGGACCTCAATCTTTATACCTAATCGCACCTTTTTGGTACGCTTCGGCGGCATATCAGGCGAGTTTGGTCGAACCATGTCGAGACGCAGTCGAGCCAAAGTACCCATGGTGAGACCAAACGAGCCTGATATGCTACCGAAGCGTACCAAAAAGGTGCGATTAGGTGTTTACCGTACCCAAATTCGTCCTAAAATTCGTACCCAAATTCGTCCTTACGGAAGATTATTATTCAAATGTCTAAACACTAGAGCAAAAAAGTCTTTGTTTCAACAGGCGACAGATCTTTGGTTGGCACCTTAATATCAATAGGTGGCGTCAGTGATAACTTTGCTATATCGACATGCACTTAATGTCTTTGTCCTTTAATTTTATTTTTGCAGACCCTCCTGTTTTAGTCCGGGAGAGATCTACTACAAAAACAATATATTCGTCTGCAGACAGTAATGAGGAAATCGCAATGAATTGCGTTTTTGATGGATCACCAGTTCCTCTCGTGCGATTTCAGAAATTTGGCGTTGAAATAAACAGTAGTCGTATCACGTATGGCCCAGGATCGGCGTCTTACAAGCTTATTGCGAGGAGTGCAGATGATTTTGGATTTTACACTTGTGTAGCAACGAATACCAGAGGGAGGGCCTCTCACTTTATTGAAGTTTACAATCGAGGTACGCGAACCAGACTTCTTTACTTTGAAAACAAAAATTATTTCCACTTAAGCCTTCCTCTTAGGCCTAATTCAAGTAAATACATTTTCGTTCATTTTGTTTAGAAAAGGACATTTGACTGATGCGTTTTCGAAACGTTTTTCGTCCATGAGTATGCGTTTACAATCGTTTTAACGTCCTCTGTAAGCGAATGAAAACGATGGAAAACGCTACTTCTCTTCTTCATTTCAAGTGAGACGAATACAACAGTATTGAAAAAATCGTCGTTTTGTTCTCTTTATTGTGCTTTCTTAAGCCTTCCATCGACGCAGGAAGACTTCGGTTCCACACTTTGTCACCCAATCATAGCGCAGGTTATATAACCAAGCAAGTCACAAAGACATCCAATTAAAGGACTCGTTATTACACGACAGTTCTGTAAACTCCTTGTGTTTTACTGTTTGTGGCTCTTGCATGCCACAAATCATTTATTTACTACATTTACCGTTCCAGGCCCTCCCGAGCCTCCGAACAACATCCTGGTCTCTGCCAATTGTGACAGAATAGACGTCACGTGGGATCCGGCCGTGAAGGATGGTGGGAGTAGGGTTCTTGGATACAAAATTGAACTCTGGCGGGAAGGGAGAACATTAAAATCAGAATCCCTGCCTACCTCAAGTCGAGCCAAAAGCTTCGAAGATTTGGAGTCAGAAACACTGTACGAAGTGCGAATGAATTCTAAAAATGCTATTGGCGATGGAGAGTGGAGAATAGTTCATGTTAACACCACTACGACATGTAAGTGAAACTTATTTCAGTCCCTAGGGCTCAGAAGTTTCTCCTGTGGAACGCTAATGTTAGGGTTACTGTTAAGTTACTTTTCCGCTAACCTCACCCATCCGGTCTTCCCTACTAGAAATTGCAGATTGCCACCCCCTTCTCGCACTTGAAATTACGCTTCATCTTGTGATACGTTTTAAGAAGAAAGCACGTGCCATATGGTCAGCCGTGGAATGTTTTTTCCCTCACAGCAGCCTCGTTCCCAGGATCTTTCATCTTCCCACCCTCACGGCTGTCTCAGAGGCCATCGATATGAACTAAAAATCAGTGAATAGGCTTTCTTGATTGGGTGTCCTATGCTAGCTTTAAAGGAAAATTTGAACCTCGAAGTTGGGTAAATGTCGAGTTCACTCACTTTCCATATGTGGGAAGATGAACATAACTCGATCACGTCAGTCGACAATCAGTCTTTTATCTTGAACTGAAACAAATGACTCTAAACCTTGTTGTTTCTACTTCTATTCCCTTTTAGGTGTTTCACAAGCTTTGTCTTCAGCGAGCGAGTTTTCTTTTCTCTTCGCGTGGATAATATCAGCGCATATTATACTTTGACGACTAAAGTGACTAAGGTAGAGGAACAGTGCCGTGTAGTTGCCGACGTACTGGCCGTGGTTTGTGTAACACTTCCTAACGAAACGTAGACGTCCTTTCGCGAGTCAGTTATTCGAACGCACAGCTTTTCAAGGTGGTTCTAAGTTGGAATCGGGATGAAAGTACCTGCCTCTTGCGAGGGAGCGCGCTTGCGGGTCTACGGACATCAATCTACTTTTCCTGACACCCGCTACTGGGAAGTTTTAATTAGACGGAATACCTTCCAATAAAGACCATCTGCCTGCCTCAGAATAGTGGCATACAGTAACTGCTTGGAGGAAAGGAGGCAAGGATAAAAAAGAGATGACGTTTAAATATTGATAAGAAAAGCCGACAGTGCTTTTTCTAATTGGAGCCCGATTGTTCAAACCAGGATTTTAAAGGCTAATCTCAATGAGGTGATTGCTACAGACTTTTTTGGATCCTAAGTTTGGTCATTTTGGGCGTGGCTGAATGTGTCTCTGTAAATGAATTCAATGATAATGATGAAACAGCTTAGAACTAACCCTGAAAGGCAACCATCCCCCCTCCCCCCCCCGACCTGGATTAACGATAACGTGCTTTAAACCATTTTAAGTTTAAACGTGGGCCACTGAAAGTTGTTATTTTAATTATGGATCATGCATTGGTTAGGAACTATAAAATTCTCGTTATTTCGGTCTTTTTTATGATAACATTATTTGTAAATATTCAGTTTAAAATAGCCGTCAGTCCTTCTGATCTTACGCAGCGGCGCCTGGTATGAACCGTTGGCTAAGAAGGACAGGGGCTCAGGGGATCCAGAATTTCGTTATTCCAAAAAAACTGGTTATTTGGTTATCCCCGGGGTACAACTCCATTATTCTGTGATCCCAAAGCGAATACCATTTCAAAATAACCATTTTAAACTACAAGTCTTAAAAAGTCAAGATTTTAAACAACTTTACCATTGAATTTGTTTCGTACTTATACTCTTTTTTCATCTTTACTGATGTCTCAACTTTGAACTGATACTATATAGCGAAAAATTCTGTGAATTTATTGAAACTTCACTGGGAGACATTTTAAACATAAAGAAAATTTAGGAAATTTAAATACATTTACGAAAAATTAAAATTATTTGATCTTAAAATTCAAATATGCTAGCACTTTATCGCGGCCTTCCATGCAGATGTTGTTACAGCAGGAAAATCGCGGGAAATGCAGAAGTCCGAGTTGTCAGACAATGCCTTGGTTACAGTGCCACGTGACTAATACAATGGGAAAGGAATGTCGACATCCGGCAAGCAGGTGTTATACGGCAAGCAGGGTTATACGCCTCCCCTAAAAACGACTGCGTGGGAGACTAGCACCGTGTAAATTGCCTCAAGTCAAGGTCAAAACATGAAAACACTGTCAGTTACTCGATTATTAAACACCAGCGAGGGGGATGTCATTGTTAGTGGGGGCTAAAGGACCTTAAATACCAGACGGCGACGCCAACCCATATTAAAACGCTTTAAAAGTTCAAATTGTTTTCATCTACTTGCCAGTTTTTCCAAATCGTGCAATTTGTATACTGTGTGGCCGAATTAACCATCCGGAAGCTGAATTCGTAGGAGCAGCGTTCAAGTTCATGGTGGAGAGAGCCATATTCACCGTCGTGTGTTCACGTGAAATTTGGTCATTTTACGTTGTTTTGCAAAGAATAAAAAATGCAGCAAAATGTATAACAAACATGCAGAGATACTGCTAATTTAAAAAACTTTAAGAAAACGATCGATCATTTTCAAATGATTATGTCGATCATTAGCACCCATAGGACTACGTTGTTAGGCGTTCCCACGAGACATAAGCGACAGAACGGCAGCAGGGAAACCTAGCTTATTAAGGAAATGATCGATCATTTTCTTATGATTATGATTATGTCGATCATAGGGGCGCTCATGATTATGTTTTTAGGTGTTTCCACGACCTAGGCGACATAACGGCGCTATGTTTGAGCTTATGTGGTGATTATAATCGTTTAATATGTCGCTATTTGTATCCCAGCCTTAACGCCGACGTTCATATTGTCGTCGCCTTCGTGGTTTCGTAAGGTCCTTAATGAACGTGATTTTTTCTTAGGTTTTTGACAAAAAGGAATTTCACTTCATCACTATTCTTAGTAGAAAAAAGTGGACTATATCAATGAGGAAACTGTGGTCAGCTTTTGAGGATACGAATTTAAAACACGAGGAAATCTGGTAAACTGCGAAACATAGCTGGACGATTATGTCAGCACTAGGAAATTATTTATATATTGTCTTAGAGATGTATATAACGACTACGACGTTTTTAGTAAAAAGCTTATTTTACAGCCTGGTTGTTCCGGCTGTTTCTCTTTGTGAATGATGCTCCAAGGACCGTGCGTAAAGGATTTGCACGACACGCACACGCCTGACACAACCGCACGAAGCACTCGCACGGAAACTTCTCGCCAAGCGTTCTCTAAACAAAGAAAAATTCAAGTCCAGCTGGGTGCTAGAAGCGTTTCCCTTGCACGCGGCCCACGTGCGAACCTAGCGCATTATCTTTCCTTATATTTGCATTGCGAGATACCCTCCTTGACTGGCCTTCCGACGATAATCCAACGAAAGCCCTTTGCGGGGGATGGGGGGTGGGGAGGGGGGGGTTGGTGGTTGGTTGGTCGGTATTCATCGGAAGTTTAAAACGGGAGGTTCCGCTAGCCGCTGAGCCCCTTCATTTCACTTCACTTCACTTCACTTCACTTCACTTCACTTCACTTCACTTCACTTCACTTCACTTCACTTCACTTCACTTCACTTCACTTCACTTCACTTCACTTCATTTCACTTCACTTCACTTCACTTCATTTCACTTCACTTCACTTCATTCATTGTGCTACCTCAATTATCAATTTTATTTCATTATTGTTTAAATGATATCTATCCCAGCACAATTTCCAACCAGGGTATGGACTTACATAAAGAGACCCAAATAATGTTAAATTAACACCTAAATCAATAAACAACTAATGTGAGCAAATAATGAAATAAATAGAATGTAATAGCGGCGTATACTCTTCTCACGGTCAGCAAAGTATTGTTGCACAAGACTATCAAACTTAGAAACTGAAGTATGAAAATCAAAATATTCTAATATTTTAACTTATTTCGAGGTAAAAACACTGTACTTAAAAACTTCCGTTTTGCGTAATTCGGGGTGATCGTCCTTAGAATAATAATTAAAAAAAAAACCCAGCTGTACAGTCAGCCTTCCTTTGTTTATTCTTGTTTATCACAGCATATTTTGCTGCCTGGATCCAGCAGGATCTGATGTCTTTGTTTTATCCGGTTGGCCCTTGTAACATTTTCGATACAGCGTTCTTAGAACGCACCAGGTACCTGGACTACCCAGAGGGTTCAGTTGTATTTTCTAAAGGCACATTGGCCATGTTGTGAGGGCCCTTGTTAGGAGCTATTAGCTCAGGTTCGGAGACAAGCTTTCTAACGGCTTGTCTACGGGCCTGTAGATAAGGCCAGTTAAAGTAATTAAGTATTTCAGTCATTTCTCTTGGCTCATGGCGAGATGAATAATTAGAGGTGACAAACCTAAAGCTGCCCGACACTGGACCTTTTCCAAGAGAAATCAAATTGTCAGTATGAGGATCCCACGTTCTTGTTGTGTAATCAAGAATTGGTTTCGCTAAACCATTATAGGCGGCAATCGAAGAAAATCTATAGCAACCTCTTGTACAAAATAAAATATTAGGAATACTGATTGTGATGTTACATTTAGCAGGTGGAAATTTCACATTCTAAGACTTGGTCCAACTGAGCTGAATTGATTTTTATCCACTAATTCGTTCTGAAGTGCCTCACAGTCTTTTACAGGAGCGACTGGTCCTGTCACACAATCATCAGGAAAGAGTTTGGGCCCAACACAGTTCGATCCTTGAAGGACGGCCAGATATGACACGTGATCAACTGAACATAGCACCATTTGCTTGCAAGACCTTTTGGTTTCTGTCACAAAGGAAAGACTCCAGTCCAACTAACTGTTCTGCCACTTATACCATAATGATTCAACTTGGACTTTCGTCTTTCGTGAGGAACGATGTCTAAAGCCTCCTCAGAACTGAGGATGAAGCTGTCTACTTGAAGTCCTAAGTCAAAGGTTTTGGCCCCGTCAGTAAAGATAGGCTTAGCTGGCTCACACAATGACAGCTCCGATTTTTGGCCCGTATTGTGGGCATCAAGGTCTGACAAGATACTGCTTGTTATAATATGTTCCAGCGTCTCACAGCAGGTACTAGTTAAAGAAACTTGGTAGCAGCTTTTTTGGTGAGGATCTATCGGATCCTTTTTCCATGAGATTGGGTAAATATTACCTAGAGTTATATCAAAGAAAAAAAGGTGTTAACAATCCTAGACGTTTCGAGCCTGGTCGGGCTAAGAAAGGCTAATCCCTTCTAAAGAAGCCCTTTCTTTCGTGAATAGCTCTTGACTGTTCTCATTAGTGCCACGCAACAAACAATATTTTATTGTTTATCAAATATAACCTATTCTCCAGTGGCTGGGTAACTTTCACAGGTCCAAGGATTTCTGGTATATACTAGCCAAGACTGGTGAGATGGCATTAAAAGCTTCCTTTAGAACTATGGGGTGCAAAAGGCAGCGGCTTTTGTGGGTTTTCAGTCTGAACTACTTATACCTCCTCCCCCGTAAATCTTGACCCTCTTTGAGACAAAACTGTTTGATTTTCCTACGCTGATATAATTGCGACTCAATTCGTCGTTTTGTAACCTTGTTTAAAGACAATCACGAAATGGCGTTGCGGGTAAATTTTCCATGAGCAAACATTCTTACGTGATTTTCTCTTTGCACCGATGGTGATGAGTTGTGCAAAGTAAATATCAAAAACGTTCTGAATATCTAAGACGTTTGTTTGTGATAAACTCGTATTTTTCGTAGGAAAATTAATGTTTTTATCATCGATTCAAGGATTGGATTTATTTCGACAGATTTGAGGACAAGTTAAGTTTGTCGTGCAAGGTTACCTTATCTTTGGCAATTCTAATAATCTTGTCTTCAAATCTGTCGAAATATTTCCAATCCTTGGATAGATATTAAAACAATAAAAACATTTTAGACAAAAACATTTCTAAATTTTTGAGGGGGTGGGTCAATAAATGTACTTCGGTCCAAGATTTCAGTATGACGTCAATTATGCCGTCTCCTGCCGTTTTGCAGAGACATTTTCTCTTTTTGACATCATTTTCTCTTTTTTTTTACATCGTTTTGAAGAAACATTTTCTCTTTTTTTCGTCATTGAATTGATAGCAGTATAAAAGACATCCATCGTTGTTATCTTCTCAACTCGCTTAGACTTTCGTGCAGCTTGCCACATGCGGACAACTATGGCTGATGGTAGCACCGAAGATAGCCTATCAACATGAAACACGAACAGCATTTCAGGACAACAAAACCGCAAAACAAAACCACCAGGGCAGCGGCGTATTCTTTCACGTCAGATCATCAACCATCGAAAATGTTTTGAAAAATCCGTTTACTTGCGCAATCCAAGACAAAAATAGCCCATCCCTTATCATCGAGATCACTTGAGTTTCCATTTGCAAAGAAAACACATGGCGAAACCAAAATAAATTGTCTGATTTCCGCTCGAGAGGAAGAAGTTTAAAACGTCTTGTTCCTGGATAACCAGCTTATTTCTCACACCTCAAGATTAACTGACGTCAAGGAAATAAAACAAACGGCCAGGGTAAAGGAAAAATTAATTTGAACTTACGAACTCCATGAAGTAAAAATCGCTTCCCGGAAATTCCAACAACTGACTGACTGCTCTGACTGTTCTGGGTTCTGACTGCTGCAATTCGGCTCCCTGGCTGAAATTTTGTCCGTTATTCTACAACAAGAGAGGATCTCTTGTCTACAGCAAATATATTTCTAGCCCCACGCTTTGGCTTAAAATAAACCTTTTAGACCCTTTCACTATTTTCTATCCTTTTACTATACAAATATATTCTTTTACTATTTTTTTAAATAGGAGACGTCTGCACGCAGGCTATTCAAATAACTGCCTCAGAAATTCACAATATCGAGGCACTCCTACACTGTTAACCGACGAATGCATGTCCAACGTCTAAATTTCAAACTAGAACCCATAAAGGAAGAAGCACTTGAACACTGGGCCGCATGTAACAACAAATCTTGTTGACTAATAATATTGGTTTTACTTTACTTTCTTGTTTTGTCTTTCAAAAAGGTCAACATAGGAGGTTATCTACAGAATACCACCAACGAAATCATTGTCCCTTACCTTACTTATTTCCGTTTCTGTAGTGGCAACAGTCTTGCCTTGTCGATCATGTAGGAGTTAGAACGCGGTGGTCCTGGGGCTGGGTGTGTGGGGTGGGGGCCTTCAATGCCCCCAAACGTCTGGGACCCCCAAATTTTTTCGGCCGAGAACCCTTAAGGAAAAACAGTATTGACTTTGTTTGTGTGAATAAAAAGTATAATAATAAGAGAGTTCTTGGCTACCGTTTAATATCAAGACTTCTTAGGGCTCTGTAAAGAGGTCAGATATCGAATGCCAAGAATTTTGTCAAGTTTAGAGCTTTCTGTGTGCACTTCAGACAGTTAACACTTTGGAACTTATTCTAGTCAAGGTCGTTTTCACTATTTCAGCATTTTTCAATTCTCACGTAAATAACTAGCAAAATTGTGCCGGACAATATGGAGCCACCAGGAGTGACGCTAGGTGAAAGATCAAACTCACTCAAAAACTCACTCAAACTCATGAAAAATTCCTGCCGGAGTACGCCACAGTTGAAAAGGTCTGTGAAAAGGTTTATGAAAAGGTATGTGAAAATGAACTCATACGAGCTGGGAGCGAAAGAACTAAAGAGAAGACAAACTAAAAACATAGCTTCCCTGTCGATAAGTGGCTTCAAAGCTCAAGTCAGGTAGAGCGTTTACACGGGGGCGCAAAGGCAGGCCCCGCCCCGCCCCGACTCCAAAGGAGCCCTGTTCAGTACCCCAAGCGTATTGGCAGTAACCTTTCTGTAAGCCAAAAGGTCGAGTCTCAAAAGGAGAAAAAGATACTAGAAATAGGACTACTGATACAAAAATTCCGTTTGACCGAAAAGGATGTAATTCTTTGTGTCCGTCGTCATTTCATTTCCTTCATTTCATTTCATTTCAGCTCCATTTTGCATGGAGGATCCTTTAAAAACTAACATACGCTGCAAGGATGGCTGTTTAGTCCAAAATTAATGGTGACCAAAACTATTGGCAACCATTAATTTTTGGCGTGTTGTTTCCGCTCGAGTTAAATATTCACCATCAACGTCAAATAAATTTGAGAACAAGGTACATAAAATTCCATGGAACTCCTTAAAAATGTAATTATTCAACAATTTTGAATTGTAAAATTCTTAATTAGAAATTTTTTCGTTGGATTTCTTTAGTACTGCGCAAACAACGCGAGAAGCTTTGAATCGATTTGTTTTCTTATCTATTCTAAGTTTGACAGCTATCAAACATTGTAACAGGAAACCTCTATGTCATCATTTTGAACATAAACACATTGTAAACGCAACTCGAGACCATTTGCGGCATCAGATTACATGAGTCATTTGTAGTTGTTTCGATCCCACAGCCTGCCTTTATCCATAGTTACTGAACTCAGTAACTCTTGGAGATTCAAAGCCGCATATCAAATTTGGTTCAGTTGAGAAGAAACTGTTCGAGTTTCAAGAACGAAGAACCAGAGATGAATCGAGTTTGTGTTCTAGTGATAGCCGCTATGGCGTCCCTTTGCGGTCATCAAGCAAGTAAGTTGTTTGCATTTTTGTGCCACGAAGTCTTGTGATTCTCTGCTTGTGCGATTCAAATACCTAGCGAATCTTTACCTTAACTGTAACCTCTGATTCTATTTTAGAGCTCTTTGGGATAGTTTTCAAGGGTGAAGTGGGGTGTATTTACTAAGATGGGCTCGAAAAGTCGGCACTGTGCTTGGGCGGGAGATTTTGGATTAGCATGTTTGTCGTAAGAATTTCTATGACATGTTGATTCGGGAAAGAACTTCATTCAATAAGTCTCATAGTTAGTACTCTTTCGTGAGTGTAGAGTACGTATTCTCACTGAACAACGGCCATTTTGCGGCCGTTACAAATAAGCTGCGTGAACGCCCTTTCACGCGGGGTGGCATATTTTTCAACCGCGTTTCTTGAATGGCAACATTCGAGATCTACTTCCTCAAGGAGAGCGCTGCAGCAGTTTGACCCCTCTTCTTCGTCGGTCCTTAGTAAAATTAGGGATTCCACTTCCAAAACAAAAAACTCTACCCGTTAAAGGGGAAAACATTCGTTCATTCTTTCACAAAATCGACGCGAAGTGAAGGCGTTACTTTGAGCTAAAGCGTGTTTGGGGAAAAACGCAAGGGAGTGTTATGTTACAAGTATTACTTGCTCGTGATGCGTCAAAGAATTAAGTTTGTTTCAGTTTATTTTTAAGTTAGAATACCTTAACTTTTGTTATGTGTGGTAATTTTATTGAAACAATCTCTTCTCTTCCTGTTCGTGTGCATTTGAGGCTACAAAGACGCGTAGAGGGATTAAATTCTAAAGAAATTCGGTCATGCTACAAATATTTCGCACCAAACATCGACATTTCTTTGTTAGATCCCGTGTGTCGTTGAGATCGATGATTATGAATTCAAAGTTTCCTTAATTTTCATAGAGACTGGTCCGATTTTGTAAGGTTCTGTTTAATATTTCCAAAGCTATAAAGTTGTTTTTTCTTCCATTCAGGTCGCAGTGGGCCAACGACATGCCCCTTTGCGCGAGAGGAAATCTAAAATCACACATTTGACTTGGAAACCGCAACTCTTGAGTTTTGAATTGACTCGGCTCTCAAATGGTGCAAATTGAAATTCAAAGTAAACTGCTTTCGTTTTTAGCCAGTGAAAAAGAAATTCTTGATTTCATTTCCCTGGAAACTCCCGAACAAAGGTCAGCCTCCCCAAAATATTAGCTTGTTTAAACGATTCCAACGTATTAAACAAATTTTTGTGCTGTTCTCATGAAACCTACAGCTACACAAATTTACATTTTTGAAAGTTTTTTTTTGGTAGAAGTCGTTTTGCGTTTGCCCATTTGATTTTCATTTATAAAGCGTTAAGGTTAAATATTTGCTCTGAAAGCTTTTAGTTTGAAAACTACGTGACCAAACAAAATATAAGTTGTTTTCTTTGCCGGAGAACCTATTATTAGATCTTGTCTAACATAACTCGAATGTCTTGATTTTGGAGGAACGTTGCAGTGTTTTGCTTAAAAAGTTTTGCTATGAGAATTTTTACTTGTCTTCTATCGAAAGAACAGACGGTTTTAGCTTGATAGCTTGCCTTGAAATGACAGTTGTTAATTTTCGTCCATTTTTCGTGTATAAAAAATAAACGGATAAGCTTAGTTGATCGTCCGTACTGTGTTTCCTAAATGCTTGAATAAATAGCCATGATAGGATGAAGCTTTTTAAGCCATGGCACGTCATTTTATCAGACATGACACAAGCTTCAGATGTGCGAAATAGCACGTACGCCTTTGCAATGTCACGTTATCAACTTTCTTGCAGCTGAAACAGAGCCGCAATTCTCCATTTTTTTGTTTCACCTTGGAGGCTTTGTGGGCCGGTTCCGGTAGACAAGTTTCGTTAATAATTAGCGCGCATGAATTTGACAAACAAGTTGTTTATATAATTACTTGTATCTTCCCAGAATATTTCAGCTATGCCCTGAATTTAGCATTTGCACTGAAGTGATAAATGGTGTTGTAAGAAATGTTTTGTGAATGCTTGAAATAGGATTATGTTCGCTAGGTCCTGTTTTCCTCTTTTAACTTTAAAGAAAATCAAGTGGACTGTGAACTGTATGAAATTTTGGACATTTTCCAAAAGAACATGTTTTTCCATACTTTTCCGGTCTGGAAAATTTATTTGCGAGACTTTCTTGCCCTTCCTATACATATTCCATCTTGATTATAAGCTTACATTTTCCAACTTTTAAGATCGTATATTCGAAAAAAAGGACCAAGGACTGTTCCAAATTATTTAAGGTGTTAGTTTCCTTAACCAGGGCCACTGGTGTCTTTTCTAGTTCAACATGCCAATGTCATCTTCTACCTCCCATTTTCCTATAATTTTGTGGGCTATCTTAGCTGGTTGAAAGAACATTATCTTCTCCCTTAGCTTGTGAAGCAGAAGGCAGTTAAGTGCTCCCAGTCTAAAGGTAGAAAAAAAATTGACAGTGTAGAATAACTTGTATACTCAGGGTTATTGGTTTAAAGGCATGAAAGACTTTGGACTTGTTCAGTGATTGAAACTACAGCTTAATCTAATGTTGAGAAGATGCAGTTTGATAGACCATTTGAAACATCTTGAAAGTTCAGAAATTAATGCTCCAGTTTTCAGACGTACTTAGCTTACCCCCTAAAATATAGCTTATGTATAGCAGCTCTCAGGGTAACATGATCAATCTACCTCTTATAACAAATTTGCAAAACCAAAAAACTCACGAAGTTGCGGGGGGTTACAAGTTTATTTTTGAAAAAAGAAAAGATCTTTCCAAGGCCATTTTCGTGGCAAAATTTCATAGAAGTAGACCAAATACGATAATGTGTTTTTTAAAGTTTTTATGCCAGTTGCAGTGCTTTCGATAAGCACTGACGGCCGACGAAAAGCGTCGGCTATTTCGCTCAGAGAAATTGGCTACTTTTCCCCTAAATTGAAGTAATTACAGGAAGTTTCTTTCAGCCCTTGTTGATATAGTCGGTTACTCTACTCAAACCGGCTGCCTACTTCAAATTTTATTGAAACCCCTGCAGTTGACATAACTAGGGTCAAAGTCACCTCTCTACAGTGGCCATGCCTTTGTGTTCCAGCAACAAATTCATTCTCTCACATATTTACAGTGGATTCACGTAATCTCAAACCGTGGCTATCTTGAATCACCCGCTTCTTGGACTAAAGTTTGTTTTCCTAGGTTGTTCTTATTTTTTGACTATTGTCTGTCTTGAACTCCCGTTACCTTGAACAATTTCTATTCTCGCTTGCGTGTTGGAGATAACACAGATCTACTGCATCTTAAAATCTGTCTGGCCAGTAAAGATTTCTGTAGGGATGTTCCACTGTATCTGCTTGCAGTAAACAATTCATCCAAGTTTATTTCTACTGTGTTAGGGGCAGACTTGAGTCTTTCAGCACCATCATTGCGACCTAAACCTGGGGAACAAGTGAGTGTTAAATGTACAGTGAGTGCAGGGGAAGCATTCCGTGGTTGGTTCAGACAACAATCAGGTGGAGGTTTCAGTCAAGTTCCACAGTCGTCAAGTGCTTCAGTGCAAGTGGAAGCTAATTCACCAGTTTATACTCTGAGATTTACTGATGTGGAGGTATCACAAGGTGGCAAGTATGAATGCCGTGGCAGCTTGAATAACAAGGAAAGCTTTACACTGGAAGTTGCTTGTAAGTGTTACTGCATCCAGATGATGTTGTTTGTGTAATAATTTAACATATCCCAGCCCCTTCAGTCGGTGCGGCCAGCGGGTGATTCTGGTGCTTACAGTTAACTGTCTGCAGTTTTCTCAAAATGTGAATTTGAGAAGATTTTGTGGCTTACAGTTTATTATGTGCCACTTGCTTAAGTTTCCCTGGACTCCATTTGAGCAGGCACAAGGAACTCATGTTATGTGTCATTTATGAAGTGATCTTTGGTGTCGTCATTGTGTGTATCTTATGAATTGAAATTCACCTAAAAAGCTAACAGCATGAAGAGGAATAGCTTATAAACATGTATAGTTAGGAAGTAAAAGGATGTAAACTGGCTTCATATACATATGGATGTTTGTTCTATCTGTAAATTTCGCATTTTTCATAAAGGTTTATATCTTCTTCAATGGTCAGCATTTTCCTCATATTTCCTACATTTACCAAATGTGACAGACTCTTTTAATGTCATATTTTTGGCATTCTAGTTAGGCCTCCCCACCCCCCCTAAAAAATGGCTGGAAACTTGGATAAATTACAAATGCTCATGAAATTTGTGTCAATTGAAGAGTTGTATGAAATTGACACAAAATTTATGAAAGCCCCCATACCTGTACTTAAGTTTAATTCTAGTGACAACTAAGTGAAAAAAATGCAGAAACTAAGGGTGCATTCTTTTGGGACTATTCTGGTTATTCTTATTCCGGTTTAGGAATAACAGAATACACAGAATTTCAATTTCGAAAAGAACGCCAATTCTGGAAACGGAATACCCTTGGCGGAGGTGACCTGAGAACCGCTATTTCTGCACACGCGTGGGCGGCTGCGTAGGATTTCCCGCCAAAAATTTCCCAAAAGAACACATATTCTGTCTATTCCGAGTAAACCGTATTCCTTTCATTCTGCTATCGGGAGCAGAATGAACGGAATGATATTCCGTTCATTCCGAAAATGGAATAGCTCCCAAAAGAACACAAATACCGTCTATTCCGAGTATTCCTATTCCGGAATAGTCCCAAAAGAACGCACCCTAAGTGCTTTGCAACAAAACTAAGTCATGTTGCACAATATTAATCATGAAGTAATTTTTTCTACAGTTATTGTGTACAGTTGTCTCCCAGTAACTCGAACTAACTCGAAGTGAATGTCTTTTCCCTTCAGGTCATTTTCTTATTGTACCCTCGATAGCTTGAACTTAAGAAAACTCAAACCTTTTTTTATTTCCCTTGAAGCTTTGAGTTATCCTTAGTCAACTGTACATGTACAGGGAAAATGAAAAGATGCTGAGAAAAACAACAAGGCACCAAAAAAAAAAAGACAGGGCACTCAGAGAAAAACCACAGGATAGAGCACCCTGTCTTTTAAACTTACCTAGAGCACTGAATTTTTGGCTTGCCAGGCTTGTTTGATAGTTTATGGTAAATGCAGAGATCAATGACTGCTTATGTTAAGAATGATATCTGCTTATTAACTCCTTAATTCCCAAGAGTGACCACCATATTTCTCCTCATAATTTCAATACATAATCAAGAATAAAGGTTATGAGAATTAATAAAATGATCACCAAAGGGAAATTACTTTGATCTTTTAACAATTTCTCCCAACTTATACTAGAAGAAAATGTATGGAGAGCAGTCAGGAGAATTTGTATGTAGATATTGGGCTTACAGGGTTAACTCCTGATACATGGCCAAGTTAATTGACTTCAGAGCATTTTGAGTCAGCTGCATTGACATTCCTTACTTTCTGAGAGAAAATGTTTTGAAAAATTATTTAAATATAAATGTTAAAAGTATTAATTATTGTTGTTATTATTAACATCACTGTCATTATTGATGTAATCATTTTTACATCAATTCTCTTCAGACGATGTATCTTTGGTGAAACATGTTCAGCACATTAAAATTGGTCAAACCGACACCATTGAGCTTGGCATTAGAGGTTACCCCAAACCATCCTTTACATGGAAGAAGGATAAGAAACAGCTGAATCCAAGCTCTGACCCGCACTACACCATACTAGATGATGGTTCCCTGAGAGTAAATATTGTGAGGATAGGAGATCAAGGAAATTATAGCTACACGGTTGCACAAAGTGGTTATGAAATCACTGAGGATATCGAGGTGTATGCTGTAGGTAAGTGTCCTTGCAGTTTCATGTTTGGTAATGTGATTTTGAGGGCAGTTAAAGGGGCTACATCACTGGAATTACTACTTGTCAAAATATTAGCTGTCATGGTTTAGGTTTATTTTTCTGCAGGACCCAGTAATGGCCACCCGCACCAGGTACTTTAGGCCACAAGAGTTAACTAGGATGTTTTCCTGCGGCCCTTCCATTGTTAAAGTGATCGTATTGCTTTAATGCCATCGATACGTTTTGTCTGTGTCAGTGTTGTGTCAGTATCATGCAAGCTTCCATGTACTGTCTTGAGATAGGTAATGTACACGCTCCCCTTGTACACCCTGTGTACTCTAGTACACCTTGTATATGCTTGTATACCCTGTATACTCTAGCATGTGCACCCTGTATACCTTGTGCACCTTGTATACCCTGTATACTCTTGTACACTCTGTATACCCTTGTATATATACCCTGTATACTGTACTGTACACCTTTTATACCCTTGTACACCCTGTATCCAAAAAACCCCATAATTAAACATTGAAATCCTTTCATCTAACAGTTTGCAATTAATACTATGGTACTAGGATCACTTTCTGCACACGGTGTGTGCCTATTTTTTGTCAGTTTTCATGCATAAATTGGCAAGTGTAAGTATAACTTTTACAATTAATCAGGTGACATTGATAGGCATAACACTGTAAAATTGTTGCTAGCATGTATGTGCTGACATGTTTTAAAGTCATTATATTGAGAATGATTAAAAATGGACAAACATATCAACACAATTGAAGGGCCCAGTGGAAAAAGGGCGTAAGTGATGATTATAGGTTGAAATCTAAATTGGTGCTATTTAGCTTAACATTGGCACACAGGCTGGTTTTTGTGTAAGGAACATTGTTGTGCATTATTTTATTTCTTGACCTGAGAGCTTCAATTCGAAGAATTGGCTTAATACTTTTGCTTAAAACTGACACAAAGAAAACAACAGGACCATGGATTCTAGGTTGAATTCCTTTGTTTTAGTTCAGGTAGAGAACAGAAGAAAGTGAAGCGACTTGAGCGAGTTCAGATTAACAAAATGGTCTTGATAGCACAAGTGTTGTAATTATTTTTAAAAACACAACAACGCTTTTCAGTTTTCGGAACATGTTTCGATGTTTCAAACATCATCATCAGCCATAATGAATATATACTAAGGTTTACAGAATGATCGTTATTATATGTGTAACAGCCTATACTGCAAAAGTAAAAGCAAAAGTAAAATGCTAATTCTTTGAATTTTAAATCTCAGGTCAAGAAGTAAGTGCACAACAGTGTTTCTTATATGAAAACCAGCCTTTGTGCCAATGTTCAGCTGAATACCACCAATTTCGATTTTAACCTCAAATCATCACTTACGCCCTTTTTCCACCGAGCCCTTCAATTGCTTTAACCACAGGCTTACCTTCCTCTGTTTGTGTTGTGGACCTGTGCTAGCTGAATATTAATGGCCGCTTCGGTTATGTACAAAGGATTTTGTGAACATGATAATTAAGGCTTTTTGAACGGATGATAAGTAAAAAAAAAAACGCTTAGAAACATGAACACTGTGTTAATGTATGTTATTATGTGCTTGGTTTGTCGATTTAAAGCTCCGGGAGGCGGTTTTAGAAACTTGGTTTGACCTACTCTGTAAATGTATATCTACTCACAAGGCATGCAGCTTCAAGGACCTCAAATTTCTGACCAGCGTGGGATTTCGCCAAAATTAATACACTTAAACCTTGTGCCTTTAACAAAAGAATCCCGGTTTCTTAAAGAACAGTCTTTGTAGTTTGATTTGGCCTGATTTTGACTCATTCGAGTCCGCTAACTGACCCTTAAAATCCAGCACAAACTTTCAAATCTGATGGAAAATTTGTTTCTGCCTATGATCTGCACAAGTTGCCTACTCAAAGGCATCTCAGGAATGCAGTTTTCGATGCAAATTTGAACTCACGAGTCCCAAGCAGCCTGTTTGGCACACGTGCGTGCTGCTACGCATCGCCGCCCAACAATATGGTGATAAAAATGAATTAAAATGATGAAACCAATTTTACTATTTCCCACAATTTGCACGTGTTTCTTTTGTGCCAAACAGGCTGTTTGGGACTTGCGAGTTCAAATTTGCATCAAAAACTGCATTCCTGAGACGCCTTTGAGTAGGCAACTTGTGCAGATCATAGGCAGAAACAAATTTTCCATCATGATCCCTGTTTGAGAAGCGTGGCTCATACGTCCAAGCAGAGTGGACAGAGTCCTCATTGGGGCACAGCCCTGAGCCAGGAGAACTTGGCAGGTATCCAAAATAGTGCTTAGTTTTGGCTGAGGAAGAGAGATTGTTGTTGTTGTTGAGTCCAACTTGGCCCCTAGAAACACAATACACTGGGATGGGGTGACTGAGCATTTCTCAATCTTGACCAGGAAGCCCAGCTTTTCCAAGAAAGATACCACCTGTGCAAACATCCTTTGCAGTACCTTGCTCTGTTGATGAAGTAGCTGCATGTCGTCGATGTAAATAACAATCCGAATTCCTAGAGAAGGCAGCACTGCTAACACTGGTTTTAGAGTTTTGGTAAAGGCTCCAGGAGCCGATGACAAACCAAATGGAAGGCACTGAAACTCGTAAACTCTGTTCTGATACACAAACCCCTCAGGTATTTCCTGTAGGTTGGGTGAATGGGGATTGCATAATAGGCATCCATCAAGTCCAGCTTCATCATAAAGTCCCCTTTCTGTAATAAGGATCTCACAACATGCAGACCTTCCATTTTGAAGGATTCCTTGCCTAGGAAGCAATTCAGAGCACGAAGATTGATAACTGGTCAAAACTCTCCATTGTCTTTTTCTACTAGAAACAGGGTTGATGTGAACTGGTCATCCTGTGGTTGCACAGCCTTCACTGCTCCTTTTGCTAAAAGGTTTGCGGTTGCTCTGTCCATGTGTTGAGCCTCCATGCTGCTTTTTGCACGGGTAATCCTCGTGCGCCATTGCCTGGGGCGCCTGCAAAAGGGAATCTTGTACCCCTGAATTGTTTGTAATGTCCATGGGTCCTCGGTTAATTTCTTCCAATTCAGAACAAAATACTGTAAGCGGGCAGCTGATTTGTGGTTGGGTGGGCTGAGTGTTTCTAAAACTGGGAGTGGATAGTCAGCTGGAACTGGCTTTGTTACTAGAGAGCTGGTGGGAGGAGTCATCTGTTTTGCTACGTTTGGGGGATTGGTGACTAGATTTTGAGCCAAACCCCCATTTCCGCTTCCCTCCAAATCTGCTGTTATCAGTGGAGCGGTGTTGTGGACGAAAGGGCTGATCCCGTCTGTAGGGTTGTTTAAACTGGCGCTTTGCTGGTGGGGTGCTGATGAGTTTGCTGTTAGTCGAGCTGTGGTCATGCTCGCTCTTAATTTTGGCATGAAATTTGTCTGGAAGGAGGTGCTTATCCGCAGGGATACTTTCTCCCAGGGTACGCTTGCCAACTTCCGTGAGAAATTCTGAAAACCGCTTTTGCCTCCATTCATTTAGCCTGAAGTTAGCATTGCCAATTAAGTAAAACCAAAGCATCCTCCAGTAAGTCCTTGATCTCATTGGGGTCCACAGCCTTAGCGTCATCCTCCCTCCAACACTATCCAAGGCTGACAAGGCTGCTAGAGTGGGTCTTGCTACTATGATGATTGTAGCCTGGCATTCAGCAAGCCCGTCGTCAAAGGCAAAGAGCTCCTTGGTTTTCGTGTATCCATGTCGTTTCTTGATGTCTTCTTTCATTCCCGCCTCCATAGTAGGGGCAACAAGCAGAGACTCAGTGTCCTTAATTTGAGGATATGAAGTTGTCAACTCCTTCCACTTTTCCTTGGTCAAAGCCCTGGAGAAGGCCTCCGTAGTGAAATCGAGCAAGTCGTAAGAGAGCTTGGTCTCTTGCTCCTCGCTGTAAAAACGGTCGCCTCGAGAACTCGATGGTGGCGGCTCGGTTGTGTTTTAGCCGTAGCATCAGCATCTGTAGGGCTTGTTTGGCCCAGCACATTTGGTAAAGCAAAACGTCCTTTCAAGACCGCTGGCATAGTTTTTGCTACAGCGTCTGCCACCAACTTCTCTAGATTTGGTGGTGCTTCGCCGCTGCCCGCCGGTGCCCTTGTAAAAATTTGACCGAGATCTCGGCGAGATCGCGGCAATCTCGCCGAGATCGGCGAGATCTCGGCGAGATAGCCACGATCTCGCCGAGATTTCAAAATATCGCGCCGAGAAAAGTAGCCCGCGGTGAGATCTTGGCAATCTCGCCGAGATCGCGCCAAGATCGGCGAGATCTCGGCGAGATAACCACCATCTCGGCGAGATTGTGAAATTTCGCGTCGAGATATCTACCCCGCGGCGAGATCGTAACGCGATCTCGCCGCACCAAACCCGTTCGTGGCGAGATAACTGCGATCTCGGCGCGATTTCAAAATATCGCGCCGAGATATCCAGCGAGAAGTGAGATTGCAACACGATCTCGCCGCGACAAACTAGTTCGCGGCGAGATAGTCACAATCTCGGCGCGGATAGCCGCGATCTCGGCGATTTCATGTCGAGATTTCTACTGTTGCAACGCAGAGACTGTCTCGATCTTTGCGAGATTTATCTCATAGAATCTCGATATCGGTAAGATTTCTCTCAGGTTTTACTGCTGCAACTGCCATTGTATTTGTGCAAATCTCCTGACCCTGTACCCATAGTTTCAAACAAGCGCGACCAGCGATCTATTTCGAGGGTCGGCAAGAATCTGAAATAAATCAGCTCACAAATTAATTTACCGGCTTTTGAGATCAAAATAACAACGAGCAGCAACGAGCAGCAACAAGCAAAATAACAACGATCAGAAACGCTGTTTTACATGTGAAGTCATTTGATTTCATCAGACCACTGACGTCTATTTGTTGTCACTTACCAATGATGTATGCAGAGGACTTCGTTTGTCATGTCCGTCATCTCTTTGTTGAACTTTCTTTATAAACCACTACGGAAGATTTAGGCAAGGGTTTTAAAGACAGATACCTGTGACTAATTTGTTGTCGTTCTGAATTTGACTTTTTTCGCTGCTTGCCGGCCATGAGCTTACCTGATACCGTAAAGTCGCGCCAAAAAATCCCGCCTTGACTCCCACCGTTGTGTTAATGGCGCAATGTGATTGGTTGATTCAATCACACCATCGGCGAGCGGTGCTCGCATAAAGCCCAAAAAAATCGAGAACTTTTCCACAAAACTTACAGAAGTGGGAAATGACTTCTTTTTGTTGAATGTACAGGGGAAAATTGAAATGTTAAACATGTTATTTTTTACTACGGAAAACAACATGGTTCTTTCAAGTTTAAAGCAAGAGCTAGAGCGTTTTGGAAGATATACAAGAAACTGTTGCACAACTAAACAAGCCACACTAAAGGACCTAAAGTGTACTGGGAATGAACTTATATATTATGGACAAAGCTACAATTGAGGAATGAACACTCAGGTTAAATGCTTTCAAGACTTTCAGAACGTTTGTAGTCTACACAGCTTAATCAGTAATGCCGCGATGGAAGCCACCAAATGGGTTTCTTCTCCACCGGGAATCAGTCCTTCGACGAGTTTTGTAGTTGCCCAAGCATTCAACGTGTGAGACAAAGGTCAGTGAGTTTCACTTTTCTCAGACAACATCATCAGCATGTACAGCTTTTCCTTGCCTTGATTTTTCCCCTTTTATCTCGTCGGCTGACTGTTGACCTTTATTTTAATTGGTGATGTTGATTTCACTCAAGTAAACCGCGGGTCTTTCACCGAAACATGCTCCTTCGTGAGAATATTAATTAAGCTTAAAAAAATCGTCGCTTGACTTTCCTGTAAAAATGTGTGGGGATGAGGTATAAATAACCTAACTTACCGGTAACAAATTTGATATGAGCCAAAACTTCGGCATTCTTTTTGCATGAGTTCAGAAATAAAATTTTCGCCGTCTTCCCCAGATTTGCGTAAACAGTCAGGTGACAAGTCTGACAAATTTAAGAATTTGCGGCAAGTTGCAGAATCTTATACTGAAAATGGTTCCTTCTTAACTAGTTTTAGATGCAAAACAGTAACAACTCAAATTTTGCGATCGAATATTTCACGAGCTTCGCAGTACATGACAAAATAATCTCAAGATTTGCGTGA
Source organism: Siderastrea radians (assembly GCA_964017195.1). NCBI lineage: Eukaryota > Metazoa > Cnidaria > Anthozoa > Scleractinia > Rhizangiidae > Siderastrea > Siderastrea radians. The sequence goes on from OZ024895.1 coordinate 1,585,368, forward strand.
CCACAATTTGGCGAGCAGCCAATTTCTCAGTGCAAGACAAGGAGACACCACAAATACACTTTATCCAGTCTAATTAGATGTTGTTGTCATTTAGAAGGCCTTTTGTTTTCAATTGAACTATCCAAAATAAAGTAACAAGATAAGGGAAAATAATAGGATTATTAACTAGATTGATTTATTGGATTGTTAGGTTTATACCAAAACGGAAAATGGTCATCCCTGTTCATAGCTGCATGATCATTCATATTTCAGTGTTTACATTCACAAACGAGTTTGAAGCGCAAGCGGCGCAGACAGATGTTTTCAATAGATTCACCACATTTGCTAATATTTGGCGATTTAGTTTGTCAGTTCCTTGCTTAGATGAACAAACCTGAGTTTCTGCACGGCCATTATTCAATACTTTGTCTTGACTACAAATAAATCGCTCTCCCTGAACCGAGAACACATATCGTTTACAGGTGAGCGTATAAAATGCAGTGCGAACAAACACAAAAATGCTCAAAACACCATCAAACTCTTCCTGTTCGTTGGTTTATTCTCCTGCAGATCGATGCTACGGATTTCACAGCTAATAAGGTGGGCACTTGCCTCCTTCCACCAGCGTGGGGAATGACAACTAATGGTGATCGATCAGCTGAAGTTAAAACACGTGCACGTGAACTATTCTTTGTCTCCTCGTTATTGTCACGTGGAAACAGTACCATATAAAGGATAATTTAATTTCAAAACACGTCCAAGGCTGAAAACAATCTTGTTAACAATTCCTGGAACTGCAATATAGGACATAGTTTTGTCAGCGTCTGGTAGTTTGATTAATTGTTAACGTAAATGTAAATATCGTTCTCATCGAACCTAATTTGGCTGCCGAGAATTTCGCTTCTCGACGGGATAACAGTAAGATTTTGACCGCCAGGAATTTCGTTTCTCGCCGCAAATCCCGGCAAGACTCCCACCGAGGCCTCGCCGCGAAACTGCCCGCCGAGATATCCATATCTCGCCGCGATATCACCTCGCGATCACGGCGCGTTTTGGCCGCCGAGATTTCCGTATCTCGCCGCGATCTCACTGCAACATCTCGCCGCGTATTTGCCTGCCGAGATTTCCATATCTCGCTGCGATCTCGGCGAGATCGCGGCGCGTTTTTGGCCGCCGAGATTTCCCGCATCTCGGCGAGAATCGCGGCGAGATCGCGGCGCGTTTTTGGCCGCCGGGATTTCCCGCATCTCGGCGAGAATCGCGGCGAGATCGCGGCGCGTTTTTGGCCGCCGAGATTTCCCGCATCTCGGCGAGAATCGCGGCGAGATCGCGGCGAGTTTTTGGCCGCCGAGATTTCCCGCATCTCGGCGAGAATCGCGGCGAGATCGCGGCGAGTTTTTGGCCGCCGAGATTTCCCCTATCTCGCCGTGATCTCGCCGCGATCTCGGCGAGATGGGGAAATCTCGGCGGCCAAAAACGCGCCGCGATCTCGCCGCGATCTCGCCGCGATTCTCGCCGAGATCGCGGCGAGATCTCGGCGAGATCTCGTAAAAATTTTCACAAGGGTGGGATCGGGTCAGGCAGTGAGTTGTCAGCCTAGAGACAACAGAAGGCGGTCAATGACTTGTACCTTCGATAGTGAACGTAACCTGCAAATACATTCCTAAGGTTGAAAGAAAACTCGCAGGAATGAATCTACTTACATTTTTTGACGTTTCTTCATTCAAATTCAACAGGTAAACAGGAGAGAAATAATGCAAACGAGCGCAGACAACAAAAAACGAGGAGAAAGAGGAGGAGCGCATGCATGATTATTTCTTTATATTGTGGTATCCAGGTTGCGGCCGCACGACATATGCACCAGTATTGCGACTATCAATCGGAGAGGGCTGAAGGAGAAAACGGGATTCTTTTGTCAAGGGCACAAGGTTAAGTGTATTAATTTTGATGAAATCCCAAGCCGGTCGGAAATTTGAGGTTCTTGAAGCTGCATGCCTTGTGAGTATATATACATTTACAGAGTAGGTCAAACTTCAAGTTTCTAAAACCGCCTCCCGGAGCTTTAAATCGACAAACCAAGCACATAATAACAAACATTAACACAGTGTTCATGTTTCTAAGTGTTTTTATTTGACTTTCATCTGTTCAAAAAGCCTTAATTATCGTATTCACAAAATCCTTTGTACACAACCGAAGCGGCCATAAATATTCAGCTAGCACAGGTCCGCAACACAGAGGATGATAAGCCTGTGCTTTAACATAATGGGAAAGTAACAGCCTTTTTTGCTTTAAGAACTACCAAAGATCCGGCCCATTAAAGCACCTCGAAGATACGTTACTGAAGGTTACACAACATCGTTTGTCTGTGAGGCCACGGGCAGTCCTCCACCAAAGTACACGTGGCTGTCAACAACAGGAAAGGTGATCAATACAGTTGGAGACATTTGGGTCAAAGGTGGTAACTTGACATTCTTAAAAGTATCTTCAGGCTTAAAAGGAAAGTATACCTGCAGGGCTCACAATGAGATTGAAAAAACTAAAGAGAAGATTGGTGAAGCTGAAGCTGAGGTGGAAATTATTGATGTTTATGGTAAGGTTCATTGCCTGGATGTTAATGCCTGTTCTAGAGGTTACAATTAAGATAATATGTTATTTTCATGAATTTTCATAGGTACTTGAAATAAATTGACAGAATCGTATTTTGCAAGGCTTAGTTTTTGCAATGTAAATTTGAGAGAATTAAATGATAGTCAAAGTTTCAAAATCTGACTATTGCAATTTATAAGGTTTTTATGGTTCTCTGTGGAAGAGGAAACATTACTAGGGTGATGATGAGGGGGGGTTAGCAGGACGTGTTTTGTTTTGTTTTGTTTTTTTCTGAAAGATTACAGAAATGTGTTCCAGGCTACCATTTGTTAGTGACAAAAGTCCGAAAATTTTGAAAGGTTTAGTGCCAGAAATGCTTTAGTTTCCCGTGCAGCTTTTTTGGGCTGGTAGGAGGTTAGCGCGACAGTCCAAAATACAGCTGTGTAAGAGACTAGAAATGCTTTGGCACTTTTGAGAAGTGTACACCAAGTTCTAACTTACAAAGACTGGGATTCCTCTCAAATATTTTTTGTTAATAGTAGCTGGCAGATAATTAAGCTTCAAGCCCCAATATAATTTTCTCCCCATTGTTCTCCATATTTTTCTTATGTTACTAGGTGGGAGAATTTGATTGAACATTGAGACATTTTTTCCTTGGTGATTATTTTCTTTATTGTCATGTCTGTTATGTTTGATCAAGTAGTGATACTGTAAGGAGTAATTAAATAGTTGAAGGTAGTTGTCACTGTTGGGTACTAAGGGGTTAACCCTTTAAGCCCTAACAGTGATGCAATTTCTCTTTACGTTATTACTACTTGTTTTCCTTACTAGTTCCATAAGAATTATATGGAGAACAGTAAGGAGAATATGCGTTTCTATATCAGGGCTTAAAGTGCACCTAACCCTAAAAATTTTTCCCCGTCAAATAAATCCTGTTATCATTTGGAGCATTTCGTTACAAAAAGTTTTTGATTTGGTTTAATCCCTGACTTTCTGTGCATGGTTGAAGTACGGAAAATCGGCCGAAAATAGACACCATTTTGGTTCAGGGTCGAGCAGTGAGGGCATGGGGCTAGTCACCTTGTGACGTCAAGTCAAGAACCCGCAGTCTCGCGCTATCTCTATCGGAGCTATATTTCTCTTGAGCTCTCGAAGATGTACAGAAAACTGTCGACCGTTCGTATTGCTCCGAGACATGGTAACCAAAGAAACGAATCACAAGACGTATCACTACAAAAATACAGCATTTTTTGACGACAAGCGACCAGAGGCAAAGGGATGAAATGAGTGGATTTTGTAAAGCAATAGCGAGCAAAGTGGCAGCCTTCTAAGCACTCGATACTACGCTTGATGCATTTTAAGCAAAGATTTGTTGTCGCAGAAGAAGGTATGAACGAATGAACAACTTTAGTACCTGATCAAACGATAGCTTTTCGTGTATTTCCAATGATTCAACGGCCGATTGACCACAGAATACCCGCGATACGCGGTACGCAGAAAATTATTACCTTTGCGAATTATTCAAGTTGGCTACACGGTAAGCGCTAAATAATTACATGTAAGCGGTGCCCAAAACAGCGAAGGGTTTAAAATTAAAGACCGTATTTATAGAAAGTCCTCCTTCAGCAGAACCGAACGCACTTTCTCCACAATAACAAGCCATTGCCATTATTCCTTATTCTAGTCTCTGAACGTGCCTCGCTATGAGAATTTTATCTTGAGTCATATCAAATCACTCAAGCATAACAAAACATTACTGTGCAGAGATCCCTTGTTCATATCCACCGTTGAAGTAGAGGACAAGCAGTCTCTTTCTTAATTCTTTTACTACCATTTTTTGTGCGAAAAATGACTGCAAGAAGATCGAAGTGTGAGTGATGAGTGGCGAAGCCTCGAGTCGCGAGTTAAGCGAGGACCAGTTGATTTACATAATTTGTACATAAATTTTCCGCTCGCGCTGGGATCTGAGGAAACTGCTTGTACGTTGACGTGAGAAAAATGATCAGTAAGGTAATCTCAGTTGAACCGATACTAACAAACTCTCGTGCTTATAATTCTCGTCAATGTCCTTTAGGAAATAATTGCCTTCCTGGTTCACTGGTGTTATAAATTGTTGTTATTGTTAATGCTGGTTACATAAATGGACAAGACACAAGTAATATCGCAGTTTCCACATTTACTTCTATGTAAAATAAATAAATGAAGAAAGGAATGTTTTATTAAAATCTCCATTTCTATAAGAGGTTCCCTCAGCTTGAATTTAAATCTCAAATGTGAGAAGTGGAGAGCAGGAAAACCAAGACCAAACGTGAAGACCGAACGTGCGAAATAAAATGTAAACACTCACGGGCGAAGCTCAGCATTCCGGTTTCTTCGCAGCCCTCCAAGGCCAATCGTAAGTTGCTTTATTTGCTGTTCCAGTTCTTAGTCTTTATTTCCTTTTTGCATTGAGCAATTCATTCTTCGTTGGTTAGCGGCTTTTTAGCAGATATGGGCAGGACGGCACTTTCTTCATCCTTTGGCGGTGTACTGTCGACTTCGTGTTCCACATCTATCTTGTATTCAGAGCTAAAATTCATCTACAAATCAGCAGAATCCGCGTAGCTCGTCTCAGTATCTGCTTTGGATTATAACATTGAAATTTTAGTCATCCTCTGACCTTGTTCGAATTAGCTAGAAGGTCAGAAGGCTTCGATGAACAAATAAAGTCAGAGAAACACAGCTAAAAACTAAGCGGCGTGGAATTCTTGGTTCTTGATCTGACGTCACAACTACGGCTCGCACCAGGTTCCTCTTACTCGGACTTGAACCAAAGTTTTCTTGAATTTAACAGGGCACAGAAAATCGAGAATTTAACCAAGTCAAAAAATTTTTGCGAAGAAATGTTCCAGATGATAACAGAATTTATTTAGCCGAAAAAAATTTTTAGGGTTAGGTGCACTTTAAAGAGTTAAAGGGTTAAGTGTGAAGGAAGCAACTAATGCCAGGGGGTGGGGGGTGGTGGTGTTTTTCTTTTTCAGTGGCACCTAAAATCACATCCCAAGGTGGTGATGAGGAATTGACAAGAGGAGACAATTTTAAATTGGAATGCAAGGCAACTGGAACTCCTACACCAGATGTACAATGGAAGAGAAATGGAGACTATGACCCTCGACAAACTAGGGTAAATCGTAACGTAATGTATTGTAACTTGTAATGTATTGTAACGCAGATAGGTTGTGAGAACTTGACAATTCATCGACAAGCAGCATAAAAGCTGTATGAAGCCTATAGAACTTGGGCTTCTTGCACATTAGATCAAATGTTGGTATCTGACGTAAAATTTGCTTTGTAGAAGAACCTGAAAAAATGCATCCATTCAATCCTGAATTTTTTCATGTTCCTCTTTTTTACCTGCCTTGGCTATGGTCATGTTTCATTGTTGCAATTTATTAGTATTATTTATTATTTTATGTTTGGTTTTGTAGTCTAAAGGCCTGAGCATTATTGAATTGAAGAATGTTCAAATAGGAGATGGAGGAAGATACACTTGTGAAGCAAGTAACAAAGCTGTTGATCCCATTGGGAATGCTATTGTGACAACCATGGTCAGAAACATCTATATCAAATGTATGGACATTTTGCCCTGTATATTCATTATTACCATTTAGAACTGGATACAGTGGAATCTCAATTTTTCACACCCTCAGTTTTTTTTAACCTCCTGATTTTTGGCCGGAACCATGGCACGTTTTCCTTGGATTTACTTCAGCCAAACTGTAATTTTTTGTAAATCAAGGGTTATTTCATACCAGTTTCGATTTTTCGAACTCCCTATTTTTCAGACCAATTTTTGTTTCCCTAGGAGGCTTGAAAAATTATTATTGGGATTCCCCTGCATCATGTTTCTTTTCTGTCACAGCGAGCTGACATGTGACTTTGTATTGGTAGGCTGGACTGAGGCCCTGTTCACTTTATTGCATATAGTAAAACTGGTGTGTTCTCATGTGCCTGAAAATATAGCAGTATTTGTTTATTGGTTGTTTATTCTGCCAAAAGTAGAAAAAATCACCAGTTTGAATGCAAGTTCAAGGCTGGTCTTCCATCCATTTACATAGCATGTCAAAAGGTGGCTATATTCTCTGCTTTGCATGGCTGACTAGCATTTCAGTTTTGCTGAGTACATTTGCCTGAAAACATAGCATATTTGCATATAGTTTTAAGTGTATTGATTTATGTGTTTTTATTGTCTTTTGAAGTGTAAATTTAGTTTACAATACATGACCCCACCATCTCTGCTGATTAATTTTATCATGCTAAAATAAAGTTATTTAGTTCAGTTCAGAGTGGTATGTGGTATTTTGAATTTACCACCATTTTCACTCTATGCGACTTTTCTTTTCAAAACGCCTCTGATCAGTTTGCAATACACTTCCGCCAATCATACCTAATATGGAAAGTGTGATTTTACCGCAATAGCAGGGATGCTTTATAAGCTCCCTGAATGGACTACCCTGAGTAATACATGTATATTTTTTCTTATATGTATTTTTCTAAATAAAGGCATTTATCTATCTATTAAAGTTGAACTTGCCATTATAAAGATGCAGGTGCCACATTATTCTGTAAATTTGTGCTTGTGAGTCAGAAATACCCACTCGGTGGATTACCCTGTGCAGCCGGGCAGGGTTAGAAAGATGGATCAATTTCATGAATAAGCTAAATCGAAGTGTGAAGTAATGATCTTTGCTTTTCTGACCTAAAAATAGCACATGACATGTTATTCATCGGGAGTAAATATCCTGAAATTTAACGGGGACGAAATCAGGAGTGGATAGAGTGTGCAATGGGATAACGAATCAGCATGCTATCAATCAACTGATTCATGAATAAAATGTGCTGGACAAGAAGAAAGGTACATATGCATGACTTGTTGGATTATTTTTGCAAGAAACACTGCCAATTCTAATCTCTTATCACCTCAGGAATTGATTGAAAAACTCAAAAAACAAAGCAATAGCTTGTGTGCTTAAACGTTTACTGTTCTATGTTTCGAGCATGTAAACAAAATGCTGTGACATGAGAGCAAGGAAAATTGTTATTCCTAAAAGCAGGAATGGGGAATCAAGGAAAATATTCAAGCTAAGTTTATGTTTACTTCCTTGTTATAGCTCACTGTGATTGCCAAAGAATGTGATAAGCGAAACAAGGTGATGTGTCATCGTATGATTGCCAAATCTCTACCGACTGAGAACAGTTGCTATTTATACATGTAGATGAATCTCCAGAAGGCAAGTTTTCAAAGTCATCAATAAATAGCAACTGTTCTCAGTGAAATTGAGCAGTCCTACAACAATACATTGCCCTGTTTCCCTCGTCACGTTCTTTGGTAATTGTATGAAACATGAAAGTAAGCTTAAAAATTCTCTTTGATTCCCTGCTCCCACTTCTCGAAACAGACAGTTTTTCTTCTGATCACTGATGTCACAGCATTATGTTTACGTTCTCGAAGCAAAGAGCAACAAATGTTACAAAGCACATGAGCTTATGCTTCGTTTTTCCTTCCATTCCTGAGGTGATTGGTGATTAGAATTAACAGTGCTGCTTCCAGAAAAATCCAACAAGTCATGCATATGTACCTTTCTCCTCGTCAAGCCCATTTTCTTCACGAATCGGTTGATCGAAGGCACACTGATTCATTCTCCCATTGTATTTTCTATCCACTCCTGATTTTGTCCACAGACACTTTGGGGTATTGCCAGATTATACTTTTGATGAATAACATGTCGTGTGCTATTTTCAGGTCGGAAAAGGGAAGATCTTTACTTCATACTTCGGCTTAGCTTATTCACGAAATTGAATGCAAGCTTACCATCCATCTGTCTAACCCTGCCCGGCCACACAGGGTTATCCACCAAGCGGATATTCCTGAAGATATGTCGAAATATCCTTACAAATGTCTGCCCAACGTGAAGTACTGTTGCAGCATCAACGACTCTAAAGTCTCTTACTGTCAATATATGACTTGCCAGCACAAATAAGTTTGCACCATCTTTATACCATCTTTATACCATCTTTATACCAGTTGTGGTAAAATCACACTTCCCATGTAAGGTGAGATTGATGGAAGCATATTGCAAAGTGCTCAGAGGTGCTTTGAAAAGAAAGTCGCGTAGCAGTGAAAATGGCCGTCAACTGTTATTATTTTCTGTGATTGTGCCCTCCACATGCATGAACTTACTAGATTGGCACAACACCTATCTGGCATGCACACTGAACAATAGTAGCAATGTTGCTACACCTTTTGCCATACCTGTTCACGGTTCATCTGTGAATGGAAAAGGTGTGTTATAAATTTTAATTATTATTAAATATTATTATTATTATTATTATTATTATTATTATTATCATTATCAATATTGTATATTAGAAAGATTTTTCTGTTGGTACAAGAATCAACCCAGTATGGTGTGATCCTAATTGCATAGTAACATCTTTTATTCATTTTAGCTCCCCCTTACGTCAACAAGCCTGCATCTCCAGACCAAATTTACTCCTACATTGGAAACGGTGATCCAACCTTTGTGAGCTGTACTTTTGGTGGCTATCCACACCCCTGGGTTATAATGACATTTAACAAAAAGTTGATGTCAAATGCCACAACCACAGCCAATGTCAGTGTCATAACAGATGCCAAACGAAAGTTTGGTAACTACATTTGTCATGCCAAAAACGAGTTTGGATTTAAGAACCAGACTGTCAAACTCAAGGAAGTTGGTAAGTGAAAATAAATTTAAGTATTGGCGCAAGTGGAGGTGAACAGTGATAGATAAATGTTTACTGAGCCAGGAAATGGGAAGGTAGATGTACACCACTGTTCAGTCATGACGCTGAGGTATATTTTTTTAAGTAGCTAGCCACCCAAGGTTATTTTGTTTTCTGATACATGAACAAAAACTAGCTAGAAATAAACACTACAGATTGATTACAGTCAACGCGCTTCACGCGTGAACGATCATGGAATGAAGATTGCATTCTTCACGTGCGCATTCCTTCCTTTAATTGGATAAACGTATTCTTGTAAATAGAATGAAAGATAACGAATTTTTTTGACGAACGAAATCGATTCTTCGAAAGTTCACACATAACATCAGAAATCGTCTACATGGCGCACTCGGAAGAAGTGCTAATTACTTCAGGGATGTCATCCGTTATCAAGGATCTTTACCTCCACAAGAAAATGGTTGAGTTGTCGCGTGGACTGAATAGTGTTGGACGATTTTATGAACAGCTCCTTTTGGCACTCTCGTGTTCCGTGGAATATCTGACAACCCCAATTCAGCATTGAAAAGGTTAACGATTTCGTTCCTTGCATTAGAAGGCAAAGGTTTACTCGTTCCTTGCATTAGAAGGCAAAGGTTTACCAGGATCATGAAAGCCCCCAAGCGAATTTCTTGCCATTTGGAGTTAGGAAACCTAAACTTTCATGTTCCAATCATGTGCAAACCTATGCACACTGCAACACACCGCGGCAAAAACCGTTACTGGTATAAAATTGTGGAGGTTGTTGTTTATATTCCGCGGGTTTCCGATTAAGCCACGAAACCTCCAGCCAAAGAATAAGTTGCCTTGTTAAAATTTTAGAGACCCCTTTGGATTTTCTTTCTAAGGACTACGTTGTCGATTTTCTCTTTACGGGTTATTTTTGTCGGCTTTATGTTCTCGCCATTTTTTGCGCCGGGCTTGAAAACAATAAAAGTATCATGCGTGACATACCGGAAATTTGAGCTAAGAAAACTAACTTTTCAGTTTCTGTTCGGAAAGTTTGAATTATTATTACGATGTTACAAAAAAATTTCGGATAACTAAATCAGTGTTTCGAATATAGAATCCAAGTTTCAAAGAATCGCTAAATTTTTCAAAGAATGAAATCGAATAATGAACTAATCGATGAATATTTGAAGTTGAGCATTCATGCGTGAAGCATGTTGACTTTAAATGAGTAGTAAGTGACTAGTGGAAGTAACCTAACAATGTGTGGTTCCAGAAAATATCCATAAACACCTCGTGGATGGTCACTGGCAATTCTGCGGGGTTTGGGGGTTCTCAAAGGCCAAAATTTAAAAAAAATGGTGTGAAGGGAAACTGGAATTTCTGGAGAGGTGGGGTGTTCAAAGTAAAAACATCCATGGGGGAGGTATGGATATTTTCTTTGGAACCACACAATGGTAAGCAGTGTGGGCGTAGGCTGGCAGACCTTGGGTTTTCTATCCCCACCACCTAGTGAATAGTACTGCCCAATTTTACAAACTAAGTGCTAGGAAGGGAAAAAAAGTCACTTAAAGAGAATTAACACTGATAGGTTCAGAATTAAACTCACTCTTCTGTATGGTATTGCCCTTTAATTGTTCTTGTCACAAAAAAATGAATTGTGGTTTTGCTTGTCTACAATTGGCAACAAAGGACTAAGGGACACCATCTTACAAAGAGAAGTTGTTCATTGTTTTATCTCCATGTTACCAATACACAAGTAGTAGAAGACAACTTATTTTATCTTGTGGTTGATGAAATTCTCTTACTTTTGTCAGGGTTTGAATAATAAATAAATCAATAAATAAATAAGTAAATAAATAAACTAGAAATATGTGACATGCAGAACCTTGCAAAGCTCGTTGTTCATGCTGAATTTCAAGCAGGCGTTTGTCGTGAGACTCGGTGGTAAATCTAGACCTCTGGCAAGGATTTCCAGCCACTTGTTGAGTGTCCTTCAATTGCATCAGAAATTGGTCCTGTAAACAATTGTTCACAGATGATGAATAAATACGCCAGCACATGAATAAAATTTAAGCAATGAATAAAAATGAGATTGTGCAGTTGTTTGTGTTCATGTGATTTGGATTGTTGCAGGTAACTGTGGAGGCCATCAAAAGATATATAGGCAGTCCGAGATTTGACTGCCCTAAGCAATCTGTGCGCGACAAATTCGCAAATTCTTGCATGATAATTTCTCACAAATTTGTAAACCTTGCTTTGCGAGGAATAAATAATAAGACTTACCTAAGTGTCGGACTATTTAAACTTCACAGCAAGGGGGACATTAAATATAATGTAACATCTAGGTATTTATTCTAAAAACAAACTGACAAAAACTGATAGGAAATCACTCTAAAGTTTATACTGTTTTAACATGATGGCCAAAAAATTAAATATCATTTACACTTTACATAGATCACAGCAGTGACTAATGTTTTTATGATATTCTCTAAGTATCATTTTCTAATGTTTCTCTTGAATGCCTGGAGGGTAGGTATTGACCTCAGCTGGCTAATTAATTTAGATCAGGGCCCAAATGCCTAAATGAACATGTCCCTTTAGTATAATGTATGAAACCTAGGGGGGTTAATTTTGTCATCATTTTACTTTGATAACAGGAAAGCCGACTGAAGTTCGTGATATCAGTGCCACATCAACCTGTGACAGCATCAAACTTAATTGGAAGCCCCCTGTGGATGATGGAGGAATGCCCATCACAAAGTATGTTCTAGATTATTTAGACGTCAGACGGAACGTTGATGGAAAAGAGACATCGTACACCATCAGAGAACTCGAACGAAATACTCTGTACATAATTCAAATCCGCGCCACTAACAAGGGGGAGTGGGGTCCTATATCAAAGAAAGAAGAACGGACAAAGGAATTCTGTAAGTATTTAAAGTTTTATTTTTGTTTGTTTTTGTTTTGTTTTGCAAAGATTGCTGTACTGAGGAAATATATGGTGGTGGTTAATTTTCTAATTAAGCTTAACTAGGCTCGAAAGGGTTTTTAGCTGCGCGTGCGCAGGTAGCCTAGCAAGAACGGAGTACACGTCAGCTGAGTGAATCCAAATTTCTATTAATAAGCCACGCACGCAAAATACCGGAGGTTAAATGGCGCGTACAATTGCAAAAACCGGAAATAAAACTTGCACGAAACATTTGTTTTTATCTCGAAATTTTGCTCGGTGACCCATCCTGATTTTTTGCATGCATGTAACACTAAGTGTGCCAATTCAAATAGAAGCTTTTGGAAGAAAGTTGTTCAGTGGAATTTTCTTTAATTCATAAAATGGCTTTTTCAATATAACTTAAGTTCTACTGAATAACTTTTTGCCATACCGTCAGAGAAGTTATAGAATTTAGGGAGTTTTGTAAAATGCAGTAAAAAGGGTAGGTAACCGACTTAGTTTTTCGGATAATTGATGAAAACTGAAATTTGGAGGTTCTTTTTGTGGACCTTTAGGGTTGTCAAGGTAATGGCTATGACGCCACAACTAGCCTTGAAGTATTGCCCGACAAAAGATTTGTCAAGATATTCATAGATGGCCTACATGCTCAGAAATACTTCCTTATGATCTTTCCTCGTTTCAAAAGGCTTATAACATTTAAAAACCCCTTCGAACCACCTTAAATAGTTCTGTGATATGGATATTGGACGCATTTAAAATATAAGCCAAACATTTTATCTGGACGTGAAAATTACACTTCATTTGTCAGTGGATGGTTAAAATCTTACCAATAGCTTCCATCTGAATGGTCATATTGTATGATTTCTGATCCACTGTACAGCATCAGTGTAATATTATAAACAGCAGCTCAGCAACTGAAGTAGTCTTGCTCAGTGGCTTTCATTCGAATGGTCACATTTTACAAGTTTTGATATACAGGGTATCATTCACAAACTCTTAAGATAGAGCCACAGTTTTTAATTGAAGGTTTGTCTCTGCAGTGGTCTAGCATAATTTTTGTCCAGGGCGGGGAGTAGTATAACATAAGCTTACTCAAAGGCCGTGTGGGATGCGTCAAGCATTTGTCTGACAACACATTTGCCTGTTTTTATACCTTTGTTTCTGGTAATGAGATGGTTAAGCGAAAGTACTTAAACTGAGAGTTCTGCCATGAAAATATGCTTTAATAAAAAGGAAAATTGTAAGCTTAAGTAAAGCTTGTTGTAAACTCATGTTAACTGTTAAGCTCACTTTCCTCGGCCATTTTACTTTTCATGTCTATAGTTTAATAACTCTCAGTTTATAGTTTGGCACTAAGAGCAAGTTTCTCCGTTTTTAAGTGTACTTACATTGATTCATGTGGAAAGTGTCCGGAAAAATGTCTCCTGTTTTTCTTGTTTTGGAAAAACGCGTTTTGTCGCACATAGACCCGCGTAAACCCACACAATGTGCCACCCTTTCCGAAATCTAAAGGGAACTAGGACCGAGTGAAAAACTGACCCCACAGGACCGTGCTCCCGCTGTTCACAGTTGGAAATTTTTCTTATCCAATTATTTCCAAATTGGACAGGCAAGTACTCCAGTTGTCCATTAATTATATTGTGCCTATGAATGGAGTAAAAAAACGTAGTGACTTCACCAGGAGGGATCTGTTTTATTGAAAATTGCGTTAAAACTGTGTAGCGCATGTAAATCGAGATATTCTTGATGTAAATTTAAATTAATGTCTCTGCGCTTGAAGTAGAAAATGGGGAAAAAATCCTCAGACGTTTCGAGACTGAAGAAGAGACAGCCGTCTCTAAACGTCCGAGGATTTTTTCCCCATTTTCTACTTCAAGCGCAGAGACAGTGATAATAATGCATGAAAAAAGGACATTGAAGTCTAATGCGCCGATCAATTCGAAAGTTCAACACCCCCCCGGGCAACCCCCCGGGCATTTGAACTTTTGAAGATTGGCTTGTTCAAATTCCCTCCCGTCGGGGCAAAAAAGCCGTTCAAATGCCCCACCAATTAGTACTGAACTACCTCTCCTCAAAGACAAATTTCGTCATCAAACAAACACTTTACACGCCTTCCAGAGAGAGATAGGCCGTAATGACACCTTCAAACATCTTTTAAAGACCCTTTTGAAAGAGTTATTCACTAACAAAGGCGACATTCTATCTTGTGAATCCGTCAAACCCTGCAAAAACCGCAAAAAACTTACGGGCGTATTACGTCAGAACAAGAGATAAATCCGGTTCAAATTCCTCACCCTTCCAACGCAACGTTCAAATTCCCCCCTCAAGATAGCAATGCTTGCTCATAAGTGTATCTATGGCAATGCGCCTGAGTACCTTAAGGGACTAGTCAACGTTAAGAGGACATCCAGATATAATCTTAGATCGGACGGGGGTTTGTTACTAGAGGACTACAGTGCACGATCAAAGAAGACACTAGGAGACAGGGCTTTTAAAACAGCAGCACCCAAAATCTGGAACATTTTACCGGAGGACATTAGAATGCAGGACAATTACAATATTTTTAAGGGACAGTTGAAGACTCACTATTTTAGACTTGCATGTAATTTTTAACTCTATATAGGTGTACATAAATTTTACTCTCTTTTTAATTAATTTTAATGGCAGAAACATATACATTTCCTGTTCGTTATATTTGTAATGCGCATTTGATCATGTATTTATGTTAATTTGCGCAATATTAAGTAATAAATATTATTATTATTATTATTATTATTATCCCCGGACACGATGCACAGTCAAATGCCCGCGGTATGCCCGGGGGGGGGGGATGTTGAAGTTTCGAATTGATCGGCGCTTAATGTGGACTCGCCTGATCCTCACAGGTGCACCTGGTCCACCAATCATTTACCAGCCAAAGGGCACCATCCTTGATGACACCAGTTTCACTCTCAAGTGGCAACGCCCAGATGACACGGGTGGAGATGATAACATTGAATACACAGTGCGTTACCGTGATGAGACTGAAGCGGATGAACCAGGACCCTGGAAGGCTTTTACAACCAAGGAACTCGAGTATGATGTCAAAGATCTCGATAAGGGGAAAAAGTACAAGTTTGAGGTGATTGCCAAAAACGAGGGGGGAGAAAGCAGCCCTGCTGAGCGACTTTTTGAGATAAGCGTACTAGCAGGTAAGATATGCGCAATGGTTTGCACTCCATCATGCACGTATCTGTTTAATCAATCTCGTTCGACTCGTTCCCAGAGGCCGCATTTCGATCCCGCTGACCCTAAATGCGCGCGGGCTCTGGGGACGAGATTGCTGCGTCGCGCGAATTGACTGCGATTTTGAATTGTGGCAAATGAGACCACAGGTAACCAAAGCGTAATATGAGAGTTTGCATGGAGCTGAAATTCGATCGAAAATAATCGGCGGTTTTCCGCCGAAAATACATTAAAATCGAAATAAAGTTGAAAAAACCTTACCTGTTGTGTGTTTGCTGTGTTTTTATCGCTTTTCCGAGCTTCCGGAGGCCGTTTTGGGCGATTTTCTGCTTAACGGTCGATGTGACGGCATGTCATGTACTAAAGAGAGCTAAAGGTAGGAAAACGGGAATTCAAAATTGCCAACCGACACTCGAGGTCCCGATCAAAATACCCGCTAAAAATCGATTCAATCTAAAGTCAGCGCTATAAAATCACAAAACATTTCAAAAAGGATAAATCTCCTACCTTTCTATGTGATTCAATCGTCAATGAGTGACTTCTGTGTCGCCAAATGCCAAACTCACCCCGTCTCCGGTAAATCAAGTGTTGTACCGCTCAAATTTCGGCGGGAAATCGCGCGCGGGTCGCATTCAGGTATAAAACTTGACTTACCGGAGAGAGGGTGAGTTTGGCATTTGGCGACGTAGAAGTCACTCAAGTCGTCCCCCGGTGGAGCGAAATTTGGCGCTTTGTCCCAGGCTTGACCGTTAGTTTTGACCCTCTTTTCCTTACAAGCCTGTGATGGCGGCGATTTCGAAAAGTTACTTCGTTTTTAATGCAGGGCTGTACTTCGAGAGATAAACTAATTGACGATTGAATCACATAGAAAAGTAGGAGATTTATCCTTTTTGAAATGTGTTGTGGTTTTAAAGCGCTGACTTTAGATTGAATCGATTTTTAGCGGGTATTTTGATCGGGACCTCGAGTGTCGGTTGGCAATTTTGAATTCCCGTTTTCCTACCTTTAGCTCTCTTTAGTGCGTGACATGCCGTCGCGTCGACCGTTAAGCAGAAAATCGCCCAAAACGGCCTCCGGAAGCTCGGAAAAGCGATAAAAACACAGCAAACACACAACAGGTAAGGTTTTTTAAACTTTATTTCGATTTCAATGTATTTTCGGCGGAAAACCGCCGATTATTTTCGATCGAATTTCAGCTCCATACAAACTCTCATATTACGCTTTGGTTACCTGTGATGAGACGCGAGCTTAAGTGTTTATGTCGGAATCCGACGACAAAAAAATTCTTTATACGATTTCGGAAAATACAAACTCAGTGAAAGGTTTATGAATGGATATTTCACAGGAAACTATGTAAGACGACTTTCGACACGCACTTATTCCTCACTTTGGGGGAGTGTAGAATTACTGGAAACTGGGTATTCGCTTTAATTTCCCATGCATTCGTCTCTTAAAACCGCGGTAAACTACATTTATAAGCTCAGAAGTTGACTGCGTGACTTCGATTGCATCTACAAGGACCAAGTTTGATCTTTTGATCTTTAAAAAATCTTTGGCTGGATATCTTAAGATTAATAATAATAATAATAAATAAACATATTTATGCAGGATGACCATTTCAGTTATAAAAACTGCTTTAAACATGGGTCCTGCGTTAAAAATAAATAAATGAATAGTTAATAAAATAAAATATTAAAAGATTACAGAGTTTATATACATAAACTCAGTTAATCTAAATTTATAATGGCAGCGACTGGCCAACTCGCTTGAAAGAGCTTCAGAGTGACTACGAATACAGAAGGTAGAGAAAAGTGTGTTTTGAAGTCCTTTTGGACGACGGCTGCACGATTTACGACAAATTTTCATTTAACGGAGATCGCAGCCGGCCAGCAAGAATTTTAAAAGGTCAGCTTTTCAGAACGTTGGGGAATCCGATGAAAGACAAACTTTCAAAATAAAAGCTTAAGTTACGAATGTTAATAAAAGCGTTTCTGTCATATGTTTATTTCTGGTGAACCTTTGTTAAACAACCACTCTCTCATTTCCCCAGGGTCGCTGCTTAATAGAGGTTTGATTGTACTAACGCAAAATGTAACACCTTTTGTTGCAAAACAATAATGCAAAATGTAGTCCTCACCTGCACTCGTTAGTAAACTCTTGGTAGTGGTTTAAATGGTCACAATTTCAAGTTTTAAAACGCAAGTGGCAAGACTTGAAAGAAAAAAACCCTCCATTTCGGATATCAAGTGACAATCAAACGGTAATTAGTTTTTCTGATAGATTCTAACTCGTACTTACCATCTTTCAGTAAGGAGCTCCCAGTCTCCTCTCGTCGCGAGTGTCCTGGTAACGTTCATCGTGGGAACTCTTCACCTCTGACGTGAAACACAACTGAAGACTCAAAGCAAGCAACATCCAGGCAGAGCACATTGAGGGCGTGGATTTTGTTATACTCAAATTAACGAGGATGGAAGCTTTCCGTATATCAGTTTAAAAAATATTAAATGCTTACCCGTACTGATCGTAATCAAGCATTTCTAGTTCAATTTTCTGATTTTGCAATTGTTTTCTTGTAGCCCGTGAATTTGCTAGGCAATCTCAACAGTCTGGCGGATGGTCTAGGGCCAGTCCCTTGAGGGGACTGCCGCTAGTCTCTAATTGGCCCGCAGGATTTCTGTAAGTTCTGTTTGAGTAAAAAATAAACGGAATGGTAGTTTCTAGGTAACGCAAAAAATTAACATTTCAGTGTGTGGAATTTTGCTTCAAGACCTTGCAACCTACCTTCTATGTGTTATTGACTTGCCCAAGAAATATTTTGAAACGTGTGGTCTTGCAAGGTTAGGGCGCTGAGGGCGGTCCCGCGGGATATGCTAACGTTGTACTTCGCTGTGGTTTTTGGATTGGATCGTCACGCAACGACCTAACATGGATAAAGATGGTCATGCAAGTTCGTTTCTTACCAGTAACGATGTTCACGCAGTGACTTTTCACGCAACGACGATTCTTTTGCTGTGAAGATCGGCTTGCAAGGCAAGGACCCACATTAGCAGTGTCGTTTTTATGTGGTGTTGTGCATTTCTTGTTTTAGAGAAAACTTGCTTCTTTTGCGATGCTATTAGAGTCATTATGTGGCGACCCAAAAAAAGCCCCGCTACAAATTAAGTAGAATATAGAGTTAAATGATTGTTATAAATTTTATTACGGAGTGATCGACGCCGAGGAATCGTTTTGTGTGTCAGCTTTTTTAAAAACATTCTACGTTTTAGTATTTTATTACTCGCTTATTATCGAAGGGCCACTTTTAAAAGAAGAGTCAAATTTCAGTTGTAATTTTGCTGTAAATTAGAGGATGTACTTTTTAGTTGTTTTTCATAAAAGTAAATAAGAAATTCTATTGATATCCGACGCATGATCAGGTATTTTTACTTTAACCCTTTTGTCTTTGAGGTCAGAATGACTAGAATTTCCTTGTTTTAATGTACACGTTTTCTACAAGAATACAAGTCTTGTATTCTCATCACATGCTTCCTTAAGGTCCCTCTTGACTTACCAAGGAGAAGTTAGCAGATGATCTCTACTGCATTCAAGGGTTAATGCATACTGCCTCCATACGCGTTTTGACTTGTAACTAGAAGAAATATTTTAATCTAAGGAATAGATACTATGCTTTATAATCTATCGTTTGTCAGTTACCGTCCTGTATAGGATATAGTACAATTGAGTAATCTTTTCCCATTTAATGATATTACACAATAAAATCGTCAATTGTATTGATGTTGTCATTGGATGTGGTATTTGAGATAAATCGAAAAACGGGACGGAAACCTTGTAAATGGAGCTCCAGTGCAACTCAGTCACTTCCCACATAGCCGTTTACTTTGTAGGCCGGGAAGTTTGTATAGGTACACTCCTTTGTTTTGTAAATTGCAACATCGTATAAATTTGCGAGACAGATTGCAGCCTTGAATATCTGTCCAGAAAATTGTTGCGCAATATATGCACCGGAAGTGGCACCTTTCGATGAGACACTGTCAACAATTTTTAGGATAGCTTTGAAAAGCTAAAAGACATTCTAATCGAAGGAAAGCCAAAATACTTGTTGACGTTCATTTAACAGCTTTTTGAGACTATAAGTAAGTGTGTTTCGCGTCGAATCGCTAGGATGAAAATGGTTGCAACTTGAAAACAACAGGCTGATGTTTTTTTAAGTTTTTCCTTTGTTTCGTGGAAAAATAAGCCAGCAGTCCCTCCCTCATCCTCGGGATGAGGGAGGGACTCTGTCCCTACCCAGGGACAGAGAGAGCCCTAAAACGGGCGAAATGGTCGCGGCGAGAGATAGATAAAACGGGCGAAAACGGTGCGAGCGAAACTAGCATAGTTAGGGGTGATAACCCTTAATTAAGAACATCACCAGATGTCAAGCGTCGGAGAAAAGGGAGCAAACGCTCGGAAACCAAGCAAGGTTGACAATAAAATAAACTATTTTTCAATTTGTTTAATTATTTCAAAAAGCTTTAAAATCATTCATAATACAAATAGCATTTTTAAAATGCTTTACGACTGAAGATGGAAAAGAACTGTCTGATTGTAAGATAAACTGGTTAAGATTACTGAAGAAAAAACAATGCTGAAAAGAACTCAGTTCTCTAATGTGATCACACTCCTTACCTAACCCATTAAACGTTCTATTAGCAAAGCTTTGCCGATAAATTATAGGTAAAATGTTTTGGTTACTTCCAAGAAACCCTAGCCTGCGTAGCAAGCGTTTCCGTAGGGCTTTCCGCAGGTTTAGAGCATTTTTCGCTTTTTGAACGCGCGAAACTTTGAGCGAGCGCAACAAAGTGCGAGAAAAGTGCGCCTCCCCTCCCCCTGCCCGCTCCTCCCATCAGTGTTGCGCTCGCCCCAATTTTCGCGCCGCCAAAAAGCGAAAACTGCCTCGTACGGGCGGAAAAACCTACGGAAACGCTTGCTACGTAGGCTAAAGAAACACAATCCCAAGGTTAAGAAACTGAAACAGGCTAGTATCAGACCACCCGTGGTGGGCTGATTCCCAGGTTCCCAGACGATCCGAGGTCGTCACCTGTTCCCTCTCTGTCTTACTTCCTCCACGCAGTCCTTATTTGGTCGTCACGCAACGCTGGAGAAAAGCAAGGCGTGACCATCGAACTAAGAGTAAGAGTGACGTCTATGAAGGAAACATTCTCTAGAGAGGGTCTTCATAAGGTGAAACTGCCTGCCGTCAAAATGAGCTTTTCACGGTAAACCGAAGGGTTTCGCGTAAAGCGTCATTTTTTTGAAATTTTAGAAGTGTAACCGTCAACCGACAAATGTGGGTAAATTTTTAATAACGGCAAAAGTGAACGTCCGTCAATTTTTCACTGATTGGAAGTTTAGCCAACACCTTCAAATGCTTACTGTGTCATTACTTTTCGAAGCCATACACCATTCAGAAACTCTTTAGAGGAAGTGAAAGTGAAACACCTTGGACGGTCTGTGGATCAGGCTAGACTAATTCTGTTGGATATGGTCTCTTTCTTTACGCAACCAGCCATATTTTTACTAAACCATTAAGAAATCCCCAAATTTCATTTCCCTTTACAGAATAATGCTATTGCTGATAATTTTAGACTACGCGCAGCCCCTCTTCATTGTAACAATGTGCGGACTACCCAAACGCGCGCGAAAGTTGCTGCAGACCACCTTCGCGCACGTTCCGGTGATCCCCGCGTGTTCCAGCCGAAAAGAGGGACTGCTAGTAGACTATTCTAGTATTTTCTTATATCTATAAATACGTCTTCTCAATGCGCTTTATAATTCGATATTATACAGTAGAATCCTACGAAAAATTGTTCCACTGTTAGTAAACTCTCTACTGAGTGAGTTACTGTTAAACAGACGACTTTTTCCATTCCCCACGTGAAACGGATCTCGGTTCAAAGTAGTGAGATTCTCTGTAGTGTATACTAAACAGTTTCGGCACAAAATAACTCCATCTCTTCTGAATTTTTCTGAGCGGGTATCACGGGGACTGTGCGAGTCGTGGAGGCGAGAAATAAGACGAGATGAACTGCAGCATACAGTACCAAACCAAGTCCAACTAGAGCTCCACAAACACACAGTATTATCATCCACAGGGGCATGCCAGACGAATGAAGCGTGTCCGAATCAGATAATGGCTCTGTGGCGTAGAAGAAAAATAATAACAGAAATTAACAGTAAATCAAAGTGAGAAGTATTTGGGAAATTATAGCGAAAAATTTTAACTTTTGACGAAAGGAAAATAACCAAATCCCAGATCATGTAATCGTCCCCCTCTCCCCATCCCCCTCTCCGCCCCACCCCTAAAAAAATGGACGAAAGAAAGTTATTACCTCTCTTTAGAATGACAGAGGTTGAACGCTGCGGTTCCCGTAGCCTGATGGGACCTAAAGTGACGCGATGCGTTTCTTCCTTCCCAGTACTCCTTGCACGTCTTCTGTCTGAAGGTTGGCATCCCAAGCTGCAGCGCGAGTGGCCATTTTTATGACAGACGATGACCTTACAATGGAGATACACTATTGTGAAGTTTTGTGGAATCCATCGAAATGGAACTAACTGAAAGCGTTGAATGTGGGTCATGGTATGGTCGTACTGCGTCCCGTTATCAACTGGACAACTAGTGAAGAAAAAGAAAGATTTGAGAGAAGTTGATGGATTTTGGTTTTGCAGGTTTGAACAAGCATCAGTTTGACAGTGGTAGTTCAATCCGACCAAATCTAGATTGTATTTTGTAAGCGGTTCAAAATTTTAATTCTGTAAAACAATTTCTGAAGTGTGACCATTCAAATGAAAGTATCTCAGCATTACTCTCCCGTGGTCTGTTTGTTATGCTGTGCAAGGTAGTTCTTACCTTTGGTTCTAATATTTGACATGAGCTCCTGTCTTTGATTCCGTGGATGAAATATGGCCACACAAATGAAAGCCTCCGTGAAGTTCTCTCGTGTGAAGCTACTCGTTTTTCAATACATGCAAAATCAAATTTAAATTTTTTTAGCTTTGAACTTGTCAGCACTTGGAAGTAAGAGGGTTAACTAGCAGAAAAACTTAATCAGAACATTACCCGTTGTCTATAAATGTGTACTGCACGCTGTGGGCGGGGTCCATGGTGGGCGTGGCCAGGCACGTGTCCGCGAGAAGCACGAGTCCAAAGTCAGTCGTGTCCAGTTTAGCTTCACAATACAGCTGACCAAACGGATCCACATTCACGGGGTATTCTGATACTTCATACGGGGAAGTGTAATCGGAGCTCCGATACAGACCCATCTCGAATGAGAAGTTTCCGTAACCCTCTAAAAACAAAGAGGAAACAGGTTTCAGCTAGCATCTAAAAACAACATTAAATCAAGTTTTAAATGTATATCCATAGTTAGTCAACAGACTAGTTTTGAGACCTTGAGAGTTTCAAAAGCTATAACTAAGGTGCTGCAATTTCTTGTTGGACTTATCACAACCGCGCATAATCTTTTCTGTTGCGTTCACGCACTTTGGCGGCCACAGTTGCCCTAGCCACAGTCGTACCAGTCATTGTTTTACCAGTCACAGTCGTACCAGTCATTGTTTTACCAGTCACAGTCGAGCCAGTCATTTTCGTACCAGCCACAGTCGTACATATCAAGCACACTGAAATCAGCTGGGAACAAAGCCTCACTCCTTACTCGTGGCTGAGTAACTTTTAACAGAAACATTTCTAATGGTCAGTTGCTCCAACACCACAAAATGTCACAATTGACTTTTGCGTGGTTTTTGATTACAAAGATCCGTTCACGAAAAATCTAAGGATGTTTACAGCCAATCAAACCTCACTTAGCGATTGCTCCATAAACATATGCAAGTGCTATAAATCAATCCACGTTCTAATCTGTTAACTAATCAGATGCAAAGCTTTTTCCCGCGCTTGGCGCGGGTTTCGTGCTTTCCCGCGCTTGACATAAGTGCATATGTTCACGCGCTAAGCCCCATGGGTACGGGTTACATGTTCCTGATCATGGCTTTGTGTTTATATTTATTTAAATTGTTTTTGTTTATGATTTTTGTACAGCATCCCTCTATATAGCGTAATAAGACCTAAGAAGGGGAAAGTCTTTTACCTTCAAGAAAAGTGACTTTTTTCCTGGGCTGGAAACTGGGAACTCCAATAGTCTCGCGCGTTCGGTAAGTACAAGAGAAAGGAAATTCTACAATGTAAACAGTCTCCTTGTCTTTAGTTTCTGCCACTACTTTATTAATATATGTCACAGAATCACTACTGTTCCTGCTGGTGGTCCCGCACGCATCCAGCGGTGTTCTCAAGGAGACATGCTCAGATGTGGCGGTGTGAGAACCACATGACCTGTTGTCAAATCGGAAAGTCTCTGTATCAAGGTAACGAGATTTGAGGATAAAGTCCACTTGCATGTAAAATGAGGTACAGTTGACAGACATATCGTAAACCAGTAATGGCTGGTCAATTCCACCTGTTTTTGGAAAAAAGGAGAAAAAAATGCAGTCATTTTCTTTGGAGGTATTAATATCTCTGTGGTCCGACATGTTTACAGTCATTTGCAGAAAAAAATGTAAATAAATTTCACTGAGGCAATCAGGCTGGATAAACATATTCATAACACCGGGCGAAAGTAAACACCTACTGAATAATAGAGGTAAATAACAACATTTGTCGAAATTCCTTGTCCACCGTTTTTGTCCAGATTTTACTGTTAACTAAATTCATTATTCTCCTAGACATTACCTGGTGTAAGTGGTGTAGGAGTTACACCAATACCGCTGTACACATTGAATTCCTTCCTCGCAGGCTCTCTTTTCCTGCCAGCAATGTTGGAGACAAATACCCTAAACTCGTATTTAGACCCGCTCTCCAACCTGGTCACATTGTACTCTTGGGCTTCGATGTTCTTCCTAGTGTTCCAATGCACATATTTCCCGTCAGGAGTCTCCTTGCTGTATTCAACGTCGTACCTCAAATTTGGATCACCCCCGTCGTGGGGTGGGCGAGTCCACTTGAGAGTAAAACTTGTGCTATTCAACCAAGTGACTGTATTAGTTATTATGTACGGTCCACTCGGAGGGCCTGGGAAAGAAAAGAAAAAATTATAAGAAACCTCAGCAGTAAGATAGACTCCGTATTGGTTTGCGTTTTCACAATACGAGTTTTCCCGTGCTACACGTTTTCCTGCGTTTAGCACTGACAAGTTGCATGTTCTTGACGATTATTTCTCCAGCGCTTGAGAGTCAATGCATGTTTTCCCGCGCTTCGCGCCTGACACCGATTGCATGTTTCCAGCGTTTGCCTAGCGCTGCATGCTTCCCGCCCTTGGCTCCGAGCTGTGCGTTTCCTGCGCTCGAAATAATGGCATGTTTTGTATACACGTGGTTCTACCGTCTGACACCGATTCATATTTCTAGTTATAACACTACTTCCAGCCAAGGTAGTCTGTGAGTATTGGATCAGTTGAAAGATACTCACAGTAAGCAGACGTCACGGAGCCTTCTCCTTTTTCTCCTTCCTTAAGCTCGTTGAAAGCCCGAACTGTAACCGTGTACACTGTCCTGGGTCTCACGCCCTCTCTACTTGTAAAAGTAAATCTATTTGTTTCCACTCCTATAAATACTACATCAGACCAATCGTTCGAGTCCTTGAGCTCTACGTTGTAACGTGTCAGCGGCAGCCCACCATCAGAGTCTGGTGGTCTCCAGGCCACTGTCAAGTGATCGCAGGTGGTGGCGAACGTGATGTTTTTAGGGGCACTGGGAGGACCTGAGGATTTAATCAAGACAGACATTTGAGCAGATAGTCTTCTACCAGTCATGATCCTAGTAAGAAGGGAAAACATTTTTTGTCAGGCATTCTTTTAGTGAATTAGCATGAGAAAACTGTATCCTTGCTGCAGTTAAAAAAAAAAATGACGGAAACAGAAAAAGGTGGATTTGCAATGTAAAATATTTCGAGAATTTTCGTTTCGTCTTCCTCCTATTCCTTTCACGCTACCATAAGAATTAGTTTGCTGTTTATATTTTGTGGCTTTGATTCTGACTCACTTTTGAGTCTGTAGGTGAACTTCTCAAGTGTGGTCATTTAAATGAATGCTTTTAAACAGTACTATGCCGTTGCGCTCTTTTCTTTTCAAAAAATTCAGGAAAGAATATGGGAAATTTCTCCCACTTTCAAACTTCTGGGCAAGCGCCACTAATTAATGTGCTGACGAGTCGGGGTGTGTCAAAGTCACTATAAACTACTCCATTTCTCCCGTCTGTTTCCGTCTTCTTCTCTTGTGCCGCCCCCGCCCCTCCGGTCCGGTCCCGTCCCGTCCCGTCCCTTCCGTCCATTTACCTGCTTTGTTGATAACAACAACATGAGTAGCTGAGCCGAGTCTATTTGTTGCGTGGCAAGTGTAGGTTCCGAAGTCTTCATCTCCGTCTGTCATCACCGTGGCCTCAAGGTAGCTAAGCAAGCTATCCTCCGGAGCTCTGACTTGCACGTCTTCGCTCGGTAAAAGTTTGTTGTTCTTCCGTATGCTGAGTGTGGGGTCGGGGTGTCCCCACCAGACGCAGTGTATTGTAACAGGCGACGGGTTTCCAGCGTATGAATAAAGTTCAGTTCTGTTGGTTGACTCTGCGATGTTTATTCTTGGCGGACCTAGAAAGAGCAAGATGAGTTTGCTTTAGTTTCATGAGATAATTTTTTTTGAGCGAAATTGCAAAAGTGCAGCGTGTGACTTAAAAGTCTCGGATTTTTTCGGAAATCTTCGGCTCACCTTTAACAACCTTCGGACATCTTGGGGTGCATTTCGACAACACCTCCATAGCCGTTTCTTCAAACGAGTTTCCGGAAATCTTCGTTGTGAAAGTGAAAGGTATTGCTCGAGCAGTACTCATCCTTAACTTTTGCGTCTGTGGACGAAATCCTAAAGTGTGACCATTCAAATGAAAGCTACTGAGCAGTACTTTCCTGTAGTGCTGTTCATTGTACAGTGCAAGGTGTTTCTAACTTTTGAGTCTGTGAATTGCCATTTAAATAAAAAGTTATTAAGCAGTACTTTCCCGTGATGCTGTTTGTTATGCTGGACAAGGTGGTTTTTAACTTTTGGATCTTTGGGCGAAAGCTGTTTAGCTGTTGAAATTTATTGGGCAGCACATACCTGCGGTGCTCAAAATATGCAAAATTGTTTAACATGGCACTCTAAGAAATTAAAAGTACATCTTACTATACACAGTGACTGTGATCTCTTTCCGCTGCTCACGCAGACTTGTGCCCTGTTTATCTCCCAGCTGAGTAATGCGGCAAATATAGCTACCCGTGTCCTGCTCATGAACCGGGTTGACTAACATGGAACCGTTGGACAAAAGAGTGAAGCGAGGGTCTTGGTCGAATTTGACAAGTTTGAAGTTTTTGTACCATTTAAAGGTAGGCTTAGGATACCCCTCAGCTGAACATAAGACAATCTGTGACTTTCCGACGTAAAGGTCCTGATCCTGCGGAAACTGTGTCACGAAAACTAGAAAGAAGAAAGGAAACAAGAAGATCAAGAACTGATCCGCTATCTCACTCGTTTG
The DNA here is from genome assembly GCA_964017195.1 of Siderastrea radians. Classification (NCBI taxonomy): domain Eukaryota; kingdom Metazoa; phylum Cnidaria; class Anthozoa; order Scleractinia; family Rhizangiidae; genus Siderastrea; species Siderastrea radians. Next base: position 1,612,447 of record OZ024895.1, read on the forward strand.
ATCTGGGATCCCATCCATCCCACCTTCAATCCCATCCATTGATCCTCAATCCCATCCACTTGATCCTCAATACTATCCCTTTGATCCTCGATCCCACCGCCTTGATCATCAAAATCCCATATACCGAGTATGACCCTAAGAATTGCGATATCCCGTTACGAATAGATTTGTATTTTAAGTCTCTACAATTATCATCAGTATTTTGCGTTCATTAGCATATAAGAGTGGCTTTTTGCAAAAGCCCTTCAAACTGAAACAACAGGATACCTACATTCAACATATAAAGTAAACGTCTCTTCAGTTATTTCTCCTCTACACGTATAATCTCCTCCATCAGGCACCTTAACATCCTGAATCACCAGTGTGTAGGAGTCGCCATTTTCCTCCACATAGTACTTGTCCCGTATGAGGTCGTCAGGAACTGGTCTGGCTGTCACCTCATTGCCTTTCACATCAAACCAACCAACGAACTTCTCATTTGTCACGGTACAAACCACTCGGAATGTCTTACCAACTGTGGTGATGCCATTGATCAGCATATCAATCCTAGCATCTGTCAAAATGTTAACACACCGATCAGGGTTCAGTTATTTGAAATACAGCGGATGATGTGAGGAAATCAGGGATCCTCTCGGACCCTCCTCAGTTGAAATTGTACAAAAAAGGAAGGAAATGAAGGACGAGAAATTGTTTTTCAGTAATTTACAACGTAACACCATTTGTCGATTTCTATTTTCCATTTTCCATTTTTTCCATTTCTTTAATAAAAAGACGAAGTGGACGGCTAAGCTAGAACACAGGAACATAATACTTGCAAAAGTTTTTGCAACCTCGTTCTCTGGGCCTTCTCTGCATTCCGCCCCTTCATTTTGAAATGCAGAGAGAGCTCTGGGAACGAGGTTGACGTTTTCGTTTATCCTCCTTGCTAGTTCCCAGGGATTTTCAGATCGAATCCACCAAATATCGACGGTGCAACAAAACTCGCACGATTACAAGAAGCGAAGACTTTACTACGTCACTACTCAGTTAAGAAAGAAGTGCAACCTCCTTCCCAGCGCCCTTACTCGTCACATTTAGGGAGGAAACAAAGAAATTGCCACCTGAGATGCCGCTGGAAGTTTGCCGAAAAAAACAACAACAACAAACAAACAAACAAACAAACAAGGAAAACAACTTGAGGGTTTTCGTTTTATAAATAAAGTTTATCCCTGTGTGTTAATTTTGCCGTGCCCTCCTCATTGTCATCAGTGCCAATCATGAGAAGTCGTAAGGTATCGTAATGTTATTTTAAAATGAAATTTCAAATTTTCACACCCCAGATCAGCTAGCCATGCCCTCAGACTGAACTTGGTTAAGAATGGTTAACTCCACTGCACAAAGGACGATTGTGGTGTCTGTGCAAAGTCGGTCTTTTTGATACTGTGGTTGAAATGCACTCAAAGTTTACCATATTTGCTGAGTCTTTTGGACAGTGCCGTTGGTTTTTTTTTCTTTGGGACGTTTTTCATTTTGAACGTGGTTCAGAGTCCTTGGCAACAATAAGCGTCTTTTGTACCAAGTGATCGTGTAACTGTACAGTTAGCAATTATTCACCTCAATGTCGGTGAACAGTGGTAGATATTTACCCCGCCGCAAATATACCAAACCAGTGGATAGTCAGCACCATCAGTTTCTATTTTCTGAGAAATGAGGGACAACTCGCGCGCGAATCCAAAAAATGCCGGGAGGTGAATAGCAGATATTATCCCGAGTTTGAGTAGCCAATCAGAGCGCGCGAAAAACACTATCCACCGGTTTGGTATATACTAATAAATTATATCTCATGCAGCTAATTGCGCTAAACATAATAGGTGAAAGAAAGAAATGGAAGATCTAGCCTTGAAGGTGGAAACGTCACTGCATTGATTGAGCTTTGAGAACAGGCAATTGAGAGATGATTTTCCCGAGCTGTGCTCGGAAGCGTGAAGGACGTGGAAATAAAAGCCTTTAGTTAGTTTCCATACTTTTTTCTAGAAATTTCATGTAACTGCATGCGTCCAAATAAAGTTACATCGCTCATTTTCTTATCACTGAAACGAATTTCTGTCAAGTATTAGTGAACGGAAACTTTACGTAAAGGTTCCACAAAAAGAAGGGAAATATTTGGCATTGAATTGGCACGCAAAAGACTGTATTTCGCATAACGGCGGCGGGAAAAGCGTGGAACTTGTCCAACTCGCAGATAAAATCAAGGAAATAATGATAAATGTCGATTCAAGTAAAATGTTATTAACATATGGAAATAAGGTCAAAAATGTAGTTGACAGCGTTAAAGAATTTTTTTGTATTTCACTGCGTCTTCATTCACCATCAACGTCATCTTCGATCATCATCAAACCCAAGGCAGGTTTGATGCAAGGCAAAATACAGTAAGAAGTAAAAAAGTTGTTCTGGCATACATGGTCAAGATATGATAGAAAAGTCGGGAACAATAAAATAATAGCCTCAGGAAACGCTGTTAAATTACATTATTCAAGTCTGATATTTATGATAAGTGCTTCAGCAATTCAGTTTGTTAATCTAGTTTCGAGCACGATATGATTCAGTTTCAACTGAGACCCTACTGACGACCAATATAGTTTTTAATACTGATCTTATTGTTTGGAAAGCGACAAATTGACTCCCCCATTTCTCTTGCAAATGTCCGTGATATGTAAAAATTAGGAATCACAAGTGAATCTTGTGGACAAACGCAGAGATCACTGAACATTTATGAGCAATCAGTTTCAAAACCTTTCCGCAAATACATTTTGCAGCGAATTCTATGGTAGTGTTTGCAGGAAAATTTTATAACGAGTTTGAAGAGTTCATTATGCTTTGTTAGCGGCAAAACATCGCATATTTATGTACAACATGCAGCTTCTTTGTTATTCAGTGTTTAATAACTTGCGCAGCTGCAAATTAACACACACTTTCTGCAATTGCTAAACAAGCAGACAAGCCGATTGGGGCAACAATCGTCCAAATTTCCGCTGACTTCTTCGCAGTGTTTGTTTGAGTTACTATCCTGAAACAATTAATTAATGAACTCTCGAACAGCAAGCCAAAGCAAAAATATTTCGCTCAAAGTAGGTTAAGGCAGGAACTCGTGTTGTCGAGTTTTCAGTTTGGTATTTACGTTCAGATACACTTGTAATCTCATTGTGAACTGCCTTTCCGAGATTCTTGCAAGAGCTCATGTTATAAACGCGTTTATTTCGTTTTGAAGCCAATGCGAAACCTTAGCGTGTTGGCGTGACTTTATCAAAGCAGCGCACATGCAACACAGGGTTTTGCAATCACTTACCTGTGAAAGAAATCTGCTGCATCGAAAGAACTCCCAAAGTGAATAAAACTCGCAGAAACCTTTCTTGTTGCACAGCCCCCATTACCAGAAGCATGGATAAACCAGAGTAGTTCTGTCATTGATGGAAAGAGCGTTCAAGCTAGACAGGATCTCCGCGCCGGTTACACCTCACCGCCATTGTGATTATGAAGCATGGAATATTCAAATTCACGCCGAACAAAATCTTCATTCAAGATGGCCTTTGTATTCTTTGTCTATGACTTCTTTAATGCATATAGCTGTCACTCAGGGAGGGGCTCAGATTATCGATCGTGTTTGAGCGCAAAGAAAACCGTTTTTCTCGTATGATCACCCTTATAGTAACTAGAACAAAGTTTCGGACAATGCTTAACCGAAGCTTTCAAAGAATAAGATCAAAACACAGATCGACAAGCCAGGTAACCAATATTAACAATTCACGCGAGTGTGGTTGAATAATTATAAGATGTTTATAAAACTTCATTGTGATCGCTCTAAAAATAAAACGCAACTTAGACGCACAATTTACATATGGTTAGACCAATGTATTAACAAAGTTTACGCTGCGCCAGACAACAGTTCGCCGCTTTCTTTGCTTCGTTGATTTACATATCAAGATAAATAATTAGAGGTACCACCCTTTTTAAAGTCGATTAATTTTACTAGAAGACCACCAGGTGGGGAGAAATATAAAAGGAATTTATCGGACTTTACAGTCATAATCGCTGCCATTTTAATACCAAGAACTCAATCAAGTCACGTACAAAGCACTTTAAAGAAAAAGTATGGATATTTTCAGTTAGTTTCCAGGGTGAAATTTACGGATAACGCAAATTTTTAAGAGAATTGTGACGGGAATATGACTCTTGCTGTCTAGATGGCTACCTGTGTTTTGACTTATATGTTATAAAGGATGCGCTCTTTATTCTTTATACAAGAACATCTGATTTTTAAGTGAGACTGGGCAGGGACTAAACTTTCTTATTGTCTTATGATGCTCTTAAGTTAACTAGTGAAAACATGACCAGGCCTAAATGGAGAAAGACTGTACCACGCAATGTGTTCCTCAACTTTACTGTTGCCTTGAACTGTATTGCTATTTAAACGTGAATATAGAGCTCTTGTGAAAAACGTGGACAAATAAAGATATTCAAACTATAAAATCTGCGCCTGGCAGTATGTTATTAGCAGGTTCTTAGCAAAGAAGACAAAAGGCCAGTGATGGCTAAAAATTCTGTAATCTTTTTTTTCTCTCCACTTCTTTGTCGAGGTTTTTTGTTTCCTTGTTCGCAGGTTTCCTTATTTGGACAAGCGTCAAATCGTTTCGGACCACTTGGTGTTCCAGTGACGCCAGCAAGAAACACGAACTCACAGTCAAGTGTACCTAGGCCTTATAGAACTTTTAGGCATCATAATATTTAACAATTGGTTCATGCTTAGCGTGCATACATCGAGTTATGGATGCACGCGGGAAGTTTGGAGAGCACGAGAGAAGCGTAAGAGTTGCTCGAGGCGCAGCCGAGAGCAACTCTAGCTTCTTGAGTGCTCTCCAAACTTCCCAAGTGCATCCATAACTCGATGTACGTACAGCTAAAAGCATGAACCAATTGTTTTATAACATAGCCAGTGGAAATGCCGAAATAGTAGTTTTTCGCAAGGTGCCGCAGTTCTATTTCGCTTCCGTTGAAACCGTAAATTATAAGCAATACGAATCAGTGTGCGGTTGATTCAAAACTCAGTCACTGATTACCATAAAAATCAAGAAAGAACGAGAAAAAAAAACGAGAAAGAGAAAAAAAAAGGACAATAATCGATCACATGACTGAAAGAAAAAGGCGCCAAAACCTTGCGAAGTGTTGCCGCGTAGTTGCAGCGTTTCTTTGTAAAGCTGAATGAATCAATGAAATTGCTCCGAAGTGAACGTACGAGAAATTTGCACTGGCGAGTCAAATGTTGACTAGTAAGAGGCTTTAGAGCCGTTGATGTTGCAAGAATACTTCACGTTTGGTAGATATTTGTAAAGAAATTTCGACATTCCTTCAGAATTACCACCATTTTCACTACTACGCGACTTTTCTTTTCAAAACACCTCTGAGCACTTTGCAATACGCTTCCGTCAATCATACCTTATATGGAAAGTGTGTGATGTTACCGCAATTGAATTGAGCTCGAAGGAATAAAGATAGCGCCAAATTATCCCGTAAATTTGCACTGGCGAGTCATATGTTGACTAGTAAGGGGCCAACCATTTAACTTCTGAGGGGGGGGGGGGGGGGGGTTGGGTGATTTGGTATAGGCATGAATTTTGTTTTCAACTCCTTAATTCCCCGTGAATTTTTTTTCGCGGGGTATGTGCTTGCAAGATATTTTTTTCTACCCCCAACGTTCTGCATGAATTTTTTTTTGGTGCGTGGATGGGGTTTAAAGTAGGCCTTCATTATAAATCAAATTATAAAAAGTTAAGGATCTGTGAAAGAAACTTTGAACAAATTTATTAATTTTTATCTAAGAGTTTTTGAGCGACTTTTATAATACGGTACAATACCTTTAACACCAAATGTAAAGCATTGAGGTGACCCCTTCCCACTGATAAAAGGAGTCAGACCTGTTCCTGGACTTTGATCATTTTGCAAGGTGAATGCGCCTACAGTACAGTACATAGTGCGTGCATAGAGCTACAGAACAGTAAAGTGCATAGCGCGAAGGCATCTTCAGTACATATTTTACGGAAAGATAATGAGCCACATCCTTTCCTTGTTAAATCAAACTGGCAGCAATAAGTTGCTTTAGAGAGCTATCTAGAAAGGGTTAAATCCAACTCGCAGCTGAAGTACACATTACAAGGCCCCAAATTGAAAATAATCTGCACAGAGCTCTTAAGTTGCTTCTTGCCAAAGCGTGAGATTTTTGACGGCGTCATCTTTGTAGGGTGGTCTGGGGGCATGCTCCCCTAGAAAATGTTGAAAAATTAAAGTAGCCAAGACGTGTTTTCCTTTATTCTGAGAAGAAATGTGACCCTTCGAAAGTAACTATTTAGATCCCAGATTTTTCTTTAAATTGGACTAATATCAACTCGATCTTTCTTGACATTCTGACTTATCCAGAAGTCAAATTAACATGCCATAAGCTTAAAAACAGCGTTGATGATGCTCTTTGTTGTAGTTCCAAGTAGCTTTCTTTACAGTACCAACAAATCTGCAGGTGGTTCAAAAGATGACTCTTTGTAGGCCATTTTGATAGTAAGCAAAAAGGCCAACGTACCGTCCACCTGGAGAGATGCCGCCGATAGCTGTTTTGTTTTTCCTTATAAGAGACACAACGCTCTCTTCACCGGCATTTGAATGTGGTAGAATAAGAACTGTTTTGGACACGTCATTTATCTTACCAAATTTATGGGTACCATTCCCTAGCTTCAATGATGACTGATATCCCCAGATCACATCCATGCCAAAACTGGATGATTTCTCATCATTTTCCTCACTTGCAAACTTTATTTGGGCTTCATCCCAGACCTTCTTGGGACAAAAACGAGGGGCAAATTCAATTAGACAACATGCACGAACATGGAAAACTACTGAGGCCTCTTGCAGTACCTATGGCTGAAGATACATCCCGTAAAGTACAACAATTGATTACAGTACTTCACAATGAACACCACATTAATGAAATGACTGAAAAATGGCTTTGTCAAACAGTCACCAAACCCGCCTCGAATTCTAGTATTTTATACCCTTACGAAAATCCACAAACCGACTTGGGAGACCTTGGGAGTTTCAGGTCTAACAGAGAAGTTATCAGCATTTGTTGCCATACTACTCCAGCCGTTAGCACAACAACAGAAGTCGTATCTCAAAGACTGATACAGTCAACTGACGCCATTAATTTCATTGACAGGACTAAAGTTCCAGAGAACACAATCCTTGTATCTATGGACGTAACGAGCATTGTATACTAATATTCCACAAGAGAGGGAATACATACAGTATGCAAGGCATACGACACTTTCTATATTAAAAGACACACCTCCTATCCCTACACGTTTACTTGACAAGCGTTCAGGCAAATGTTACAGGACAGCTCATCCCAGTTTTGTGTCAAATAGATAGTTAATAAAGTTTACTTCATGTTCCAACAACTATTCTGGCATTCTTGATTTAGAGTGCACTGAATACATTGTTCTTCAAATCACAACAGGTGCTATAAATGTAAAGAAAAGGCCATCTGAGGGGAAAACATCATTGTGCAAAGAATCCCTCTTACCCAAGTCCAGATGCTGAAATCTTTTAACAGTCTGCTGATAAAGTTCGATGTGTCAACCCAGGAAACATCTTGCCAGAATTTTTTTTCCAGCCCACTGTACGTGCGTGAATTTTTTTTGGACAATAGTCTTGTGCAGGAAATTTTTTCTTACGCACATGCACTTGCAGGAGATTTTTTTTCAAAATCACCCAACCCCCCCCTCAGAAGTTAAATGGTTGGCCCCTAAGAGGCTTTAGAGTCGTTGATGTTGCAAGAATACTTCACGTTTGGTAGATATTTGTAAAGAAATTTCGACATTTCTTCAGAATTAAATACCCGCTCGGTGGATTATCCTATGCGGTAAATGGTAAGCTTGCGTTTAATCTCGTGAATAAGTTAAACCGAAGTGTGAAGTAAAAATTCTAGCTTTTCTGACCTGAAAATAGCATACGACATGTTATTCACCACGAGTATAAATCTGGCAATATCCCGAAGTGTACGAGGACGAAATTTAGGAGTGGATAGAGTATGCAACGGGAAAGCGAATCATGATCGGCGTGCGATCAACCGATTCGTGAAGAAAATGGGTTTGACAAGAAGATAGCTGAAGAAACGTACGTAGGACTTGTTGGATTGTTTTTGCAAGAAACGATGCCAATTCTAGTCACCTATCACCCAAGGAATGGATCACCCGAGGAATGGAATGAAAAACAAAGCATAAGCGCTTTATCACGTTATTGTTCTACGTGAATGTTAACGCTGTGACATGCTAGCAAGAAAAATCTGAAAAATCGTTATTTATGAAATTAAAGCGGGTACGGGGAAATATCAAGGAAAATATTTTAGCACAGTCTCATGTTAACTTCTTCGTTATAGCTCACTGTGATTACCAAAGAACGTGATAAGCGAAATAGGGCGATGTATCGTCGTGGGTCATCGCTAAATTTCACCGAGAACAGTTGCTATTTATAGGTGAATCAGAACTTCTCAGATTCATCTATAAATAGCAACTGTTCTCGGTGAAATTCAGCGATCCTACGACAATACATCGTCCTGTTTCCCTCATCACGTTCTTTGGCAATCGTCTTGAGTTATAACGAAGAAGTAAACTTGAAAGTAAGCTTAAATATTTTCCTCGATTCCCCGTTCCCGCTTGTAGAAATAACAATTTCCCTATCATGTCACAGCGTTATGCACCTATCAATGTTAAGCCCGAGGGGGGGGGGGGGGTCGGGCAAGGGGTGGGGATTTTGACATTTTCCATAAAAAAAGTCAAATTCCCCACCCCCGGGACAAAATAATTGGTCAAAATCCCGACCCAGGGCAAGTGAAGGTGGTCAAATGTCATTCAAACCTTGTTGCACACAAGAGGAGTGGGGATGACATACGATCAAAATCCCTACCCTGGGGGCATCACGTACGATCAAAATCCCTACCCTGGGGACAGCGCTCACGATCAAAATCCCGTCGTCAGCCCGACCCCCCCCCCCCCTCGGGCTTAACATTGATAGGTGCATTATATGTTTACATTCTCGAAACGTAGAACAACAAACGTTACAAGCGCATTATAAGCTTATACTTTATTTTGTTTTTTCAATTCATTCCGGAGGTGATAGGTGATTAGAATTAGCAGTGTTCCTTCCAAAAAAATGCAGCTAGTCATACGTACCTTTCTTCTTGTAAAACCCATTTTCTTCACGAATCGGTTGATCGCACGCCGATCACGATTCGTTTTCCCGTTGCGTACTCTATCCACTCCTGAATTTCGTCCTCGTACACTTCGGGATATTGCCAGATTTATACTCGTGGTGAATAACATGTCGTGTGCTATTTTCAGGTCAGAAAAGCTAGAATTATTACTTCACACTTTTGTTTAGCTTATTCGCGAGTTTAAACGCACGCTTACCATCCGCCGCCTAGGGTAATCCACCGGGCGGGTATTTAATTCTGAAGAAATGTCGAAATTTCTTCACAAATATCTACCAAACGTACGGAAGCTTATAGGTGCCATCCGAGATCCGAGATCCGACATCCGACATCCGACATCCGACATCCGATATCCGACATCCAAGATCCGAGATCCGACATCCGACATCCGACATCTGAGATCCGACATCCGACATCCGACATCCAAGATCCGACATCCGACATCCGACATCCGACATCCGACATATAAGATCCGAGATCCGACATCCGACATCCGACATCTGAAATCCGACATCCGACATCCAAGATCCGACATCCGACATCCGACATATAAGATCCGAGATCCGACATCCGACATCCGAGATTCGACATCCGAGATCCGACATCCAACATCCGACATCCAACATCCGACATCCGACATCCGACTTAAGTGGTCAGCGGAGAAATTGGCAGACCTCCATAATCAAGATGGCGGAATCGATGGTGGAGATGTCAGAGTCTATGGCGGAGGGATCACCTGGAAAGGTACGTAGTGATACTCAGAAGTTACGCTTTTTAAAATCGTTTGGTTTTCTTAAACAGAGAGGTCGTTATCTTCCACTTTATAACATACTTAATTTTCCTGTATATTTAACGCCATTTTTAGTGACTTCATCACAGGCCATCAGTACTACGTAAACGTGTTTTGATAGGACGGAACCCATTATATTGTATTAATAGTGATTTTCGAGATACGAAACTTTGCAAACGTTTATGGTACTCTTAACTTTTGGTTACAGGTTAAATACACACGCGAATGCCCCAGTAGAATTCTGCATTCTTTATTTCTTCTCAGATCGTGTATGTTCACTTGCGAATCACCTGATCGAACCTGATCTGTGTGATTGCAGTCCTCGGCAGTCTGAGATTTTTAATTTATTCTATGTACTTGTAAATCTACTGCATGTGTTTTTCTTTGTATAGAGTCATTGCAGATGATTATTTTAAATTGCAATCCTAACCGTTTCTGGCACAAACATCATACATGCAGTATGTGTGTCATAGAACTTGTTTGGTTTTGAGGCGTATCATAGTTTTGAGTACCTTATTCTCACTTAATTTCGCGAGTATTAAATTTCGCGATTTGGGGAAAATCACAAAATTTAATACTCACGAAATTAAGTGAGAATAAGGTATGTGGACCATTTAAGTTATAATGCGACGGGGGGCATAGGAGGGGGGGGGATGGGGGGAGATAATGGACAGTTATCAAAAAGAAAATTCCTGCTTGGCATTTTTAGAAGAAGAAAATACTCTGCAAGGTAGGACCGTGTAGAAATGTGTATTGCAAAATGGGTTAGAAAAAAAAAACCAACACAACAATGATATTATCCAGTTAAGAAATGATTTGTGTCAGGAATCAAAAATACTGTTTATGCAATACTTTCAAGTTTTATACCATGAAATATCCCACAAGTGACTAAATTTTTGTTAGTACACACATGGGCCTTTTCACAGTATACCATGAGAAAGCATTGCATAACTAATTTATCCCATGTCACTTAACATCAAGAAAAAACCTCAACATCACAGTCTAACTTGAAGAAAGCCACTTTTGATACTACTTAGCATGCCCAAATGATCGACAGCTTGTCCTACCTCTGTCTACTTTACCTGCATCCAGAAGTAGATGGCAAGACAGCTGTTGAATGTTTCTGAAGGCATTTCAGTAAGGCTTGTTGTTTGAAATGTCGATCCATCTTGGTCTTCGTAACACTGCTGAACTGTTTGTTTTCGTTGCTCTTGATTAATAATCTCTGGAGTTTTTTGTGAAATACTGCCCATTGGATACCGTAAAATAAGCAATGGGTTTCAAGCTCTTTGATTGATTGTATTCTCTATGGCATGGGATAAATAGTATTGCCGAATCCCACACACAGTACTGCCAATACTGCCTCTAACAAGACAGAAAAGTAAACTGTACTCCCTCTCTTTTTGTTTGGATGCAGTGATCTGATCTTGCATTCAGTTAGCATTATTGATGATTTAAAAAAGTTGTGAAAGGTCAAGGGGTTGTTGTGCTGTGATGCAAAAGTGTCACAGACCAGTTGGTTAGACTGAAAATCTAGATAGACCAAAAGACAACAGCAGTAAACAGGTTTTTAATGTTATATTTTACAAATCTGATTACTGTAAAAATTGGTAACTTTAAATGGGAGACTTTCATTAGGCATGAGATCATAGTTTTGAACTGTCAGGCATCTCACAAATCTTTATGAATTGTAGAAAATAATTATTGGCTACCAGAACAGGTGCACAAAACCATTAAACATTTTGCTATTTTTTGGTGATTACTTAAAAAAACAGAATTTGATGTCAAAGGGTTACAGATAGGAAGTTCAGAGAAGGACATTCAGTGCTAGATATTTAGCCCGCCTGGAATCGTGCCAAAAATATCTCAACTAAGGTTTTTATTTCGTTTTAAACTACTTGTGTTTGCAGAAAATGTCATCCTTAAGCTAACTTAGTTATCTTGATCGCTTAACAATTCTATATACATATAGAATACTTTCAGGTGGTTAAAATGAAGCATTTGGTTAAAATACTGTACATGTAGAGTGCTGGTTATGTAGTGTATTTGATACCCTTCCTGGCTGCTGGGCATGTTGCACTGTGAAAAACTGTATGTAAACACTAGAATTAACTTTCTATTTCCCCCCAAAGGTTTCAACCTTTCTGAAATCTATTGGAATCAGTCAGGATGTTATTGAACGTTTTGAAAGGGAAAAGGTAAGAAGAAAAGTTGTTAGTCAATAAAAGATAACATTACTATACAAATTCATTTCTTACATTTCACCTAGGAGAGTATTCAACAAAGTTTTGTATGGGGAGGCCCTGTCTCGAGGTCCAACGCCCTTACCCTTTTATATACCTTTTTTGACAGAAAAGCTTACCCCTTTCACATACCTTCTATTGGCAATGGTACTCCTTTCACATACGTGGTTTAGAACTGTACATTCCTTTTAACTGCTGTAAATGTATTGTCTATTAAATATGAATAAATTGCAAAACCAATAAATTTTCTTGACTTTCTTACAGCCATAAAATCCTTCTGTGGCCCTTAAAGTTCATTTTACAGGCTGTAATGACAGATTTCCCTACCCTTTCATATACTTCAACTAGTGAAATCCCTACTCTTTCATTTACTGTAAAAACCTGCGAGTAAGAACCTGGTTTTTAAGAACCTGTCATGCAAAATTGTGCCAGTTAGGCCCCCTCTATACAACAAACTGTTTAGCCTGAAATTTGAATCAGGTTCTTATTAATAAAATCTATGAAAAAATTCTGTACACAGGCAAATAAGATAAGTCATCATTCAGGATCCTCTTTGTAGACGTAGATGTCCTATCACTCAAACTGCAATGAAATAGTGTGCAGATATTAAAATTAATGAGGAATAAGCTGAATACCACTAAAATAATACTCTAAGCTACGAACCTTTGTACCTATTTAAGACCCTAAATAGCCTAAATGTGTGCTAATTACCATTTCTGTAAGAACCTGTTTATTCTAACTTGGGAAAATGCAGGTTCTTACTCGCGGGTTTTTTACTGTACCTGAAGCCTGAAAAAGGTACAAATGTACTACTTTTGGGCCGAGCCTCCTCAAATAGGCCATTTTAGGAAGTACCCCCCAGGACATTTCACTGTTTTATAGTACCTTATTTTTTGGGAAGTATTGGTTTAAAAATAAAGTTAACGTTAATATATATAGTTAAAATGTGCATTGCTAAGGGCCTAAATAGATAAGGTTTTTAACGTAGGTTCTAGATGATGTGTGTTAGTGGTTTTTGTGTAGCTCTCATTGGTCAACAAGAAATGCAAGAAAACGAGCAGGACTAAAGCTATTGTAAAGCATGTTTTTTTGAAGGGAATTTTACTTGGAATCCTTTGACAGTCATTATTAAGGCTGTTAAATGGCTAGAACAACTGTGGGCTGGAATTTAACCTTGCTCTTTAAAAAGGGTTAAAAGCGGGATTGTTAGTTCGTGATTTAGTTACTTTTAAGCTTACGTGGTATTGATTGTTGCACTTTTTACAAAAGGAGCTCCGTTTTTCTTTGACATGTTGTGTAGGTTGACGAGACGACTGTTAAGTTGTTGACGGATACCCAATTGAAAGAACTGGGGCTTACTGCTTTGGGGCATCGGATGAGATTAAGAGATTACTGCTCGAAACGGAAAAAAGTCGGTAGTGACGAGAATGAAAGGAAAGAAAAACTTGAAAAACTGCGAGTACTTATTGGAGCTAGCGCACAGTCGAAGTCAAAGCGTCAAACAGTCAAAGATACGGCTACGACAAAAAGGCAACAGCTACGCTTCGAGTTTGGGTGGAAACACTGGTCTGATGGAAGATTTAAACAAAAGAAAGTGAACCATGGAGGCGGGAGCAGGGTATGGGATGTCCCAAGATTTGCGACCTTGGACGACTGCTTAGAGATCGCTAAGAGCCTATTTTTCCCAAGTCATAAAAGCCCAGCAGGTAATGCCAAGGATATGGCGTTTGCATTAGGCAATTATAGCGGCGACGTCATCGGTGACCTCGAAGAAAATGGCCAACTTTGCAGTTTTACCGCGGAGAGATACAAAAGGGTCACTGGATTAAATCGCCCTAGACTATACTTGTTATCAAAATCTCTCGACGACTCTGACGATGGAATGTCAGAGGATGAACTGAAAGCTTCATCACTTGAAAACTCGGGGAACGTGACCTCGCCTCCACCTATATTTGATTTAGAGGCAAGTGGTAGCTGCGAAAAAGATGCTTTAGAGTCACCTTCGGAAAGCACTACAAGTACATTAATTGGAACATCAGAAGATCGAAAAAAACTTTTTGACGAGTTGGAAAAGCAAGTGAAGGAGTCAGGGAGGATTGACCGAGAGAAGGCAGAGCGGAAGGACATGGAACGCGAGGAAACAAGGAAGAAGGCGGAAGATGCTATTCGCTTAGCAAGGGAAGAGGGTAAAGAGCTGGAGAATTTACGAAGACGACGAGAATTAAGAGTGCCTTGTGAACCACGAGAAGATGAAGAATGCGCTGTATTATGTGTCAGGCACCCGGTGCTTGGAAAAGTAAACCGAAGATTCAAGACGAATTCCACTATGAGCGAGGTTTATGACTGGGTTGGTTCCCTCAATTTAACACCTAAATACTTCAGTCTATCTGTATTACCTGGAAAGCCTATTTATCCTGACGAGACAATCGCGCGTTTTTCTGGAATGACCTTGTTCATGATTGAGCAAGATGAACCCCTCCCACTATCCAGTTGTGATTATGAGGTCTCATTTTATGATGGCACAGATGAGCCTGAACTGTTGGACGAGACCATTGTAGAGAGCAGCTTGTCCGAGGAGGGATACTGTGACCTGTTACCACTAAGTGATAAACCACTCGACATTTTGCTATCTGGGGAAGAGGCCTGCGCAACGGCAACTACAGCTGAAAGCTATCAGGAATTAGATGCAAAGAGAGAAGCAGAACGTACTAAACTTAAGGAAACCTATATTTCATTCTCGCGTAACGAAATTGTCGGCGAACTTTTGAAACTATATAAGGACGACGACATCCTTATAAAGAAAATTCTTCCATCATTTGAGGAAGAAAATGCATCTGGTGACGGTGTTCTTCGTGAGGTCTATTCGTTATTTTGGCAAAACTTTGTATCTGACAATTGCTTTGGCAGTAGTCAATTTGCCGTGAGGATCGTACCGCAAATGTCAGATAAATACGTAGCTTTAGGCCGTATCATCACCCACCAGTTTTTGCAATGCGGCACATTTCCTGTGCAGCTTGCTAGAGCGTCAGTGCATCACATGCTCTTTGGAAAAGTCAGCGAAGAGTGTCTTCTAGACTCATTTCTTCAACTCCTCCCACCCAAGCAAAGAGACATTTTTGCTGGAGCTCTACAAGGACAGCGTCCATTTCCCCTAGACGAAGTGATCGACGTATTGGATGACCACAATGTTCAAACGCTCCCATCACCAGAGAATTTGAGAGGCATTGTTTTGCAAATAGCTACAACGGAGTTCGTGGAAAAGCCATTTCTCGCTCTCTTAAAGATAAGAGAGGGAATGGGCCGGTTTTGGGATGAAGTATCCCCACAAAGTATCGACGCAATCTATCAGTTATGTGTTGCCACTCCATCTACAGTGATAGATCACCTGCACTGTGTACCACTTGATGCCCAGGAGGCCAAAGTGTTCAGGTGGCTCAAGCGTTATGTGAGCGAAGCTGACCCCGGTATGTTGACAAGGCTTGTACAGTTCTGCACAGCATCTCAGACCCTTCTTCCGGATCAGAATATCTCAGTCAAGATGGAAAATATGCAGGAGATGGCTATGCGTCCCAAAGCACGGACATGCTTTCAAATTCTACAGCTTCCGCGAAACTACTTCTCGTTTCATCAGTTGAAAGAGAATCTCGATTTCTACTTAAGCCCTTGCACTTCATGGGAATTTGAGGACTAAGTTATGTTGCTTACTTTGGAAATAAACACCTTATGAAATTTTGAAAGTGTTTGAAACGTTATGGCTTGTATGACAAAAACATACCAAGACCGCTTCTGAAAGGATGGATTGTTGAGTCTCATGGTTGTGTTCTAGGCGGACATGTTCAGTTGCTAAAGGCAGAAAATTCGTTTGACTTGGGGAATTCAAAACTTGAACTAACTGCAAGAAAAATGTTTAACTGTGACCTTGCATCTGTAAACACGAACCAGATTAGGGATTTGCTTACATTTTGTAGAATGAAGCTATTGTTGTGTTAATTAGTGTAGGGTTAAGTTGTTGCAGCTAGGCTCGTGGTTGTGCACTAAGCGTTAAGTTTGTATACGCACTACTTAAAAGAAAGATTGTACATTTTAAGCTTGCATATTTAAATAACGTACCATAGTTATGAGTTAAGGATTTGCTTAAGTGTCAATTAAAGTTTCTGTTTCGTTAACTAGGAGCTATGTTGTTGCAGTGCCTGCATAAGATAAACACATTATAAAAGAGCACAAGGAAGAGTTTTCTTTTAGTGTGCGTCTATCGCGAACTGCCCGAGGATCAGTAGGCAAAACACCAAACGTACTTGTAGACCACATTTGCATTTCTCTACTCTACAGTGTAAAGCTGAATCAGATACTTATACAATCGGATGTGCATTACAAGCTCGCGTCCCCGCCCACGTTTCAAATCGATGGTCGGTAGAAGTGTGAAAGGGAAAGTGGAAAACTCTTGTCTGTGTTCCCCACCCACCCACCCCCACCTTTCAGCAAAACGTACCCGCCTAGAGTGATCTTTTTTTATGCCTTCGCCCTAGCAGACTTCAACTTCAATCACTCAAAGTTTCAAACAAGTAAACGTTTTGCACAAAACGTCGAGTTGAAGCTGTTTACAACACTTCAAACAAATATTTTCTCCGTTTTAATATGTCTTACCATTATACAAGCCCTATCAGCCCTAAATATCGTCGTCCTGTATCGGTCGATAATCGATATCACTTCTTCACTTCCGGGTTATGACCGACATATCTGTCAGCGTGATCTAATTGCTGCCCGCACAAGGCAGCTTCCTCTTAGTCCTATTTCTGCCCTAAGATCTCGACAACTCAACTTTGAGGTTATCTGTTTCGCATTTTGTTAGCAGTTCCCAGGCTCCGCCGCGTAGCACCCCACGAAGCGAACAAAAAATGTAAGCCTAAATTGTTAAATTTTGTGAGTGCAAAGAATTCCTTCTGACTACACGCTGTTAAACAAAGTAGATTGAGATGCATTTGTTATAGAGTTTCTTAGCACTCACATGCACCGTCCTGTGATTTCGTGGTTTCACATTCGTTGTGTTGACGTATGGGGTTGAAGTCGAAAGTCGGACACAAATGCGAAGAAAAGTTTTCACAAAAAAGGCAAGTTACTCATTTGTTTTAGTGAGGAATCGCAGAAGAAGGCGATGTTCCTTGTGTCTCAAAGTGCCATGGTTCCATGATCAAAATCCTGAACACAATCGATGATATCTTGTCGCGAGGGGGCAATAATTTGTTCTAATGTGCCTCCCGACAATCAACTGCAGAATCGTCTTCAGTAGGTAACCTACCCAATGTAATTCACTCCTTTGTCTAATCAACTGTCCCTTAACTTGCCTAACTAGGCGAACTTATCGAAACAAGCTGAACTATAATTTGCCCAAGGAGGCGGCAAATAAAAAAAAGTGAATTGGCCAGCTAGGCGAACAGACTGAATTCTTTGCCTCAGTAATAAGGCGAATGAAACAAGACAGGTTCTACGCAACCTTTGAAGGACATTTACTCCATGTTTTACCCACGCGAAAATACAAGAAGCCCAAATAAATAGATTATTTACTGCCCGTCCTAGCCCTCTATCTTTCTACATGGGGTAGCACTTCACTCCCATTATGGAACCCCTACCTAGTTTATATACTCGACGTCGCCCACAAAGTTTTAGTCAAGTTTAAATTTAACTTTTTTTAAACGACTAACTCCTGTAAGGAGATTGAGAGCTAGCCGTTTGTGCGAGCAAACCGAGCAGGTATATAGTTTGGTATCGTCGCCGGATAAACTACATACAGCACACGTAAATCAGCGTTCCTCCCAAGATTACGTAAGGAGCCTTACTCTAGCAGTAAAATACTTTACTAAGACGCTTGAGTATTGTTACTGACTTGTTTACATACATAGATATATAGTAATTCAAAGACAAACTCAGGTTTGCGCTATTGTTTATATATAATATCTTGTCAGTTATCTAGTGTAGTTACAGTTTCCTCAGGAGATTACCACTGATAGTTAATGAAGTCCTTGTTTGTTTAGTTAAGGTGTCTGTTAACCAGTCCATAGGAGTGAAGTCACTTGGCCTTGCACGCTTCACAATGTAATGTATTTTACAACTTGTCAGTTACTTTCAGAGCTGCCGCATCAAACTACCCCTTGTAAAAGGGTTAAAAGAGTGAAGTACAAATTCTCGGCCTCTATGACGTTTTTTGGTTCTGTGAGGGAATTCTCCTCCATCAGCATCTGAAAAACATCTACGAATTCGTTTTCACATCCAAATCGACTTTGACCTTCACAGAACGCTTCCTCGACAACATCCAGAGTATCAAGATCCACTAATGTCTTGTAGTCACTTGAATCTTTGAAGAGAGCATTACAAAGAGTAGATTTAATGAAAGAATTCAATGCAAAAGGATGAAACTTGCGAGCAACACCCAACCTGGGGATCCATAATAATGTTAGCAGTATTAAAGAAAAATATAACAATTGTCGCGGGATTATTTCCTTCATCTACCTATTAATAAAAAACCGGTGCTAATCTCGTGCCCAGTTTTCGGCTCTGTTGCGGGAAGAGGGCCGGGTGCTTCGTAAGAAAGTAAAATAGGGGGAGCTTAAGCGACAACGACAGCGACGGCAACGAGAACGGCAGAAAAGCGACGAGAACGGTAGAACAACAACTTTACAACGTGCATCACGCTTTTTTGTACATTTCTTTGCCATCACTACACGACTACGACGTGAAACTTCCTAATTTCACGTTTTAAGGAGGAAGTGAGCACAAGACAACGATTTTCGTTTTCTTTTTGTGAAATAAGATACAGTCCTTTAGAATCCAACTCCTAAAAAAATCGCCAACATTTCACAAATTAAAAGAGTTAGAACAAGAGCGATGAAGTTTGAAACAGCGCGAATTCCCTTTTCCGGTGACGTTTTCGCTGCCGTTGCCGTCGTAGTTGCTTAAGTTCCCTAATGTCAAGGCAACGCATGTGGACTGAAATAGAGCTATGCTTCCCTTTCAGATATTTTATCTTAACCTTAAAGAATTGCTACACTCAGTCTTTTTGAGCAAAAATATCATACAGTGAACTGAGCTAACTTGTTTACATAATATTTGAAATCTATTGCATTTATGATGCCATTTCTACTCTCTTCAGATGCATGAATTTAAGCAGTTAGCAATTAATGCAGTGAGACACCCTACTTGTATGTTCTGGAATGAAAAAAAGTACATCCGGTTTCCCAGGTGGTGTTTCTTGATTCGGGTACGGTCTGATCCTGTGCGTGTTCCAATGACGAGCCACACGGTGAAGTTCTGACTGCAGCAGTGGCATAAAGGAAAACTTCAAGCAAGCCCTGCAAAAGGTAAAAGATTCATGATAATCTGTTTCGTGATAGTGATTAGTACTTCGGGGCACGAAACCGTAAACATTTTTCGTAGTCAAACAAAAAAAGTAAAAAAGAAAAAAAACTTACGAGTGAACTGGATTGTCGTCACAGAAGAGGCCATTATCCTTTAGGTCCTGCAGGATCATATAGATTCGTCGTCAATGTAAAATTAGAGTGTCAATTAATTTATTTCTAATGTTAGGACTCTGACTAGTTTTGCCATTCATTAACTCGTGACAGCAAGAAACCTGCTTGAAATAAAATAGGAATATGCCTGCAGCATTCCAGTGGCCAAAAAATCCTGGCGGAGTTTTGTAACAAAAGATCTGCGCATATATGTTATTCCCGAATACGATAAATCGTTTTAAATGGTTCAAAGGGTTCGCACCATATAGGCCAACCTTGTAACGGTTTACATGGGAAAAATGGTAATAAAATTATGAACATGAACAAGCCAATGTCTGAAATAATATTGTCTATTGAATCTCTTACATATACCTTGAAATAGACGATCCACCAATCTGCATTGCTCTTTCGCAAGAACGACCACCATGCTTCTATTCGCTGTAAAGGAGAAAAAGGAGGTACAGTCTTTTCGGTTCTGAACATTGTTATAACAAGAAAACAAAAAAAAAACATACCTGATTGGTCACTGATCTTCCATACATGAAGCTTTTAGCTCCAGCAAATGCGTCATTGCAATCTGAGCGAAAGAATCTTTGCAGGCCCGCGATGATCACATTTTCAGTGCCATTATCAGCTCGTATAATTCGAGGAACACCTGCAAAAAAAGTGGTTGAAGGGAATTCTATTAACGCAGGAATAGTGATTTGAACAAGCTTTGTAAAAGATTTTGTACGAGTGACTTTTCAGGGCATTGAGAAGACTAAGGACAGTACTACTTTCTAGCATCGCTGCTCTTCTTCTCAAAAAAGCGGTTTTCTACTGGCCAGTTTGGAATCTTAACCTTGTTACGTTTATTTTATTGCTTTGCTTCTGTCATTTTCTCGGTCCCACTAGCCTTTATGACTCAAATACTGCAGAGAATACACTTTCCATTATGATAACGCCTGGGACAGACTATAACGAGTCATGAAAACGAGGTTCAGACAGTTTAATGACGACGAATGTAATACCCAAAAAAGTGACAGTCACATAATGAATTGTACTGTCAAACGAGAACCACATCAGTTCCAAATAGGTAGAATAGCTGTTGCTCAAAAGTACGTAACTTGGTAAACGTCCAGATAGGTTCTATACAACCTTTTAAGGACAGTCAAATCACCGTTTTAGTTCAGTACAGTTATCCCGGTAAACTTTCAATTATTGCCTATATAGTTCCTGCTATACCCTCCATTTGACGAACGCATTCTGCATAATATTTCGCTACAACAGCAGGATTGTTATTTGATGCTCCAACTTCCAACCACATTATACGTCTTGAGTACCTGAAATCGAATCATACGTTTTTTAATTCGGGTATGACTGTGACACAGAGAGACTAATTTACTATACTGTTCGGAAATCCGTAGTTGCGTATATGATTACTCTCAGTAGTTGATTGACAGCTTAGTCACTATGTGAGGAGCTGTAACTCAAGCGTGAGAGAATGGAGGAAGCGAGAATTTAGTTGGAAAGGTTTGAAAGAATGTAACCTCGAATAGACCAGTTGATTGTGAACCGTTGAACTGTCGATCGTCGAATGGAATTAAAGATTGTATACAGTCCTCCAGAAGGTGTGAATGTTTTTCAACATTTACTATTGCTTGGTTTTGTTGTTGTTGTTAACACATCAGCCAAGCAGATCTCAAATGATGAATCACTAATTTTCAAATGAGTCCTACCCATCAATTGCTCCATGAATGCAAAAACCGAAGGGCTTGAGCTTATCATAGCCATCAATGTGCCATATATAATTGGGCCCCTGCAACATAAACATGCCAAGGTATATTTCGAAATGAAGAAATGTGGGGAGGTTCTTTGTGAATGTATCGCCTGGTTAGCTCGGTTGGGAGGGCGCCGGTCTGCTGAGCGGGAGGTCGCGGGTTCAAATCCAGACCAGACCAACACTCAGGGTCTTTTAATAACTGAGAAGAGAGTGCTGCCTTTGTAATGACATCTGCAAACGGTTAGACTTTCTAGTCTTCTTGGATAAGGACGATAAACCGTAGATCCCATCTCACAGCACTTTTACTTATCTGGTTCTTGTGGGAGGTAAAAGAACCCACACCACTGTTCGAAAAGAGTATACGTAGGGGACATAGACCCCGTGGTCTGGCCAACTTTTCCTGAGCTGGGTGGGTTATCTGTAAGGAGAGTTCTTAATATAGGGATAACGTCATAATCCTCCCCCAAGTGTTGTAATGGCTACCTTTAAACAATGTTTACTGAATGTATTCATCTATCTATCCACCTACTTACCTACCTGCCTGCCTGCCTGCCTTCCTTCCGGGCTGCCTTCTGGATTCGCTCTGACGAAAGGATTGCGCTCAAAACTTAAGCTTTTCAATATCTCCCATGGCTGAAAATCTACTTTTATTACCCGTTCAAGTAAACAAAACGAGACTTTTCCAAAAGTCTCTTCGTCTGTCTGCTATCTGTCGTCTGTTTTTTTTCTGTTTGTTTGTCCCTAGCCTGCGTAGCAAGCGTTTCTGTCGCCGAGGCGAAACGTCCCTAGCAGTGAGGTGCGAGGAGAGACGGCTGTTTTCGCAGGCTATGACAGCCTGTCTGTGTGTCCATTTCTCTACAATACCTTGCAAAAGTACTTGCGTCTAATAAGGCGTCCTTTTCGCCTCTGGCAAACTCCATGTGGATCCAGAATGCCCAAAGCAAGTCGAACAGTCTCTCTGTCAAAGGAAAATAAAATCCAGGTGATTCATCTTTATAGCTGAATTTTCGGCTTTAACAGTTGCCAGAGAGAGTAGTACAATGGACCACTTGTCTAGACGTCCTAGATAAAAAAGCTGTGTTCATTGTGAACATAAATATATGAATCTTCAAATCTTCAAATTTTTCTTCAAATGAATCAATAAATCTTCAAATTTATAGCTGAGGCATTCCGTAATGTGACAGTGTCAATAACAAGGTAACAATCTTACCTGCTCACCATTAATCCATGGTCAGTTTGCAGCCTTTGGTGCATTTGCCGGTATCCAATGATACTACCACTCCCCTTAAGTTCTTCCTAGTTAACATAACATAGAATGTCATTCATTGTACCTTTTAATCGGATATTTAATGACCATAGCCGTTTATAAAATGATTTGAATAATGACGAGAATCCCACACCTCTATTGTATCCATAACATTCTCCAAATCTGCCTGCAGGCCCCTTCGTCGAAGTCCTAACTGACCGTTGATCACACGTTTCAGCTGCCTAAGGCTAATGTTTCATAATGAAGAGAGATTTCAGCGAACTTTCCTTGTAAGGTCGTGAAAAAATGTGGGTTTATAATTTATCGAATAGTCACTACGTTACCTTATACGGATTCCATGAAGCAAAACTAGGAAAGCCTGGATTTCCAAATACGAAAAGCCACTCTGGAAGTAATCTTTTATCAAGTCAGTTCCTTTGGATATTTGTTAAGGATAGGACTTATACCGTCACTTTACTATGTGAAATTATGTATGAGAGCTTCACTAAATCTTGAAGCCATAAACTATAACGTTGCTTCCAACCAAAGATTGTCTTTAAGGCATTGTCTTTAACAAAATGACGGTCATTTTCTCTGGTATGTGTGACTTGAAGATGATAACACCAACAGCTCATGGTCATTTTTCATTTACCTTCAGGGAGAATTTCAGTGTACTTTACGGGGTGGAAGAGAAGAAGGTTATGACGAAAGAAATAATATTTTATGTCAAGCCCTTCCCCACTCAAACCAAAGGTGCTTTTACTAATCGTAAAGCCCATTCCCAAAATCTACAGGCTTTCAGTGAATAAAGGTTAATAATGGATGTCTTTCAGGTCGCCTTAAAAATCAAATTTTTAAAATCATGTTTACCGTAATACATACCTATTATAACCAACCGCGTGCACTTAATGGAATACAGTAGAGGCCCGGTAACTCAAACTCCGAGGGGAAACGAAAAATAGTTCGGGTTAGCGAGGGTTCGCGGAGTTATCCGAGGTCGATGGAATCTTCAATTTGCCATACAAATAACTGATAGTTTACTAATGTTTGATTACTTCAGAATACAGTGCAAAACTTATCTCATGATCAGAAACGTAACACGATCATGTATTTTTTAATACGATAAATTGTGAGCTGTCCGTTTAGTTCCATTGCATGTGAAAGAGACGAGAAAACTCCCTGGTTTAGTGATTAAACCGGGCATCAGTGTTCTACACTAAGTATGTGAAAGGGGTACCATTTGTCAATAGAAAGTATACAAAAGGGGTATATTTTAGTGTAAAAAATTGTATATAAAAGGGTAAGGAACAGAGCCTGCCCGTCTAAAACTTTGTCGACTCCCCCTGCCCCCCCCCCCCTTAACCCGACGGTAAGCGAGTAGTTTGAGTTATCCTAGTTTAAGGGTTCTATTGTATTATGAAGAAAAAAAATCATCGACTTTCCTTAACAGTAGGCCAATTTACTAGCTATAGGATGCTGTGTGCAACATGAAGTCTTGAAATTCCTGTATAAGAACTAAAGCAATGTAAAACATTACATCTGTACTGTTTTATAACTTAGTTTGGCACAATTGAACACCTAGCAATCAATCAGTTTATATGCACGGTCAGGTGGTAAATAACGAATAAAACCTTACTCCCGCGTTCTGGGATCTGACGTGCAAATACACTGCACTTTCAGCTATATACATTTGAGCTCGCTTTCACCACTTCGTGAGTGCTTCCCTGCCCAAAATCATCTACTTAATCCACCTTTAAGACAAACACGCTTTTTATTCTCCCTTTTTAATGATCAATGTAATGTCACGGGACTAACCTCACCTATAATTATATATATGAAGTTTCTTGATGATCCCCCCCCCCTCACCCCTCCATCCCACACACACACACACACACACACACACACACTCCCTGGCTTCAAAAGCATTTCAAATAGCACTGAATGCAGTACAACAAGCATGGAAATATTTGATGCTCTCCATCCATTTAGAAAGTTATTTTGATAAAGGCTGCGACTTAATCATTCCAAACTTAAGGGATTAAAGCCCACTATATGTCTTGAAATTATCAGTATTACTTACAAGCACGAAATGTGAAAGAGTAAATGGTTTAAATTCATCGTACAGACCTGAAAAGGATACGACTTCGCTGCACGTTTCCTAATGAAGGAGCATACCGGGGTAATACACATTCGCAACAATGTAAAATGATAAAAATATAAAAGAAAACCAGAATAGTCCGCATTATTTCCTTTCAAACCTCACTTCGTAGGTCGCTTGATCCCAGGCACCACACATCACGGCCATACTTTCAAATGTCGGATGTCGGATGTCGGATGTCGGATGTCGGATGTCGGATGTCGGATGTCGGATGTCGGATGTCGGATGTCGGATGTCGGATGTCGGATGTCGGATGTCGGATGTCGGATGTCGGATGTCGGATGTCGGATGTCGGATCTCGGATGTCGGATGTCGGATGTCGGATGTCGGATGTCGGATGTCGGATGTCGGATGTCGGATGTCGGATGTCGGATGTCGAATGTCGGATGTCGGATGTCGGATGTCGGATCTCGGATGGCACCTATAAGCTTCCGTACAAACGTGAAGTATTCTTGCAACATCAACGACTCTAAAGCCTCTTACTAGTCAATATATGACTCGCCAGCGCAAATTTACGGGATAATTTGGCGCCATCCTTATCCCTTCGAGCTCAATTCAATTGCGGTAACATCACACACTTCCCATATAAGGTATGATTGACGGAAGCGTATTGCAAAGTGCTCAGAGGTGTTTTGAAAAGAAAAGTCGCGTAGTAGTGAAAATGGTGGTAATAGAAAAAACTATCTACAGACACACGGAACCGCCATGGGAACTAAAATGGCAGTTGCCTTTGCCAACATTTTCATGGCGAAAGTTGAAACAGATATCCTTAGCCAAAGCCCGAAAAAACCGCTTGTCTGGAAACGTTTCATAGATGACATTTTTTCACTCTGGAACGTTAGCAGAGATGAAATAAGTAAGTTCATTGAGCAAGCAAATAAACACCACCCTACAATCAAATTTACAGCTGAAATATCTGAAACAGAAACGACGTTGTTGGATACTAACGTACACAAAGGCGAGGGATTCAAAAAAGCCGCAGTACTTGATGCACGCACGCATTTCAGACCCACTGAAACATTTCAGTATACACATTTTTCCTCATGCCACCCACCCGGTGCCAAAAGAGGTTTCATCAGTTAAAGGGGAGGCTTTGAGACTATTGAGAACAAACTCTTCTAAGACATTATTTGAAGAGATGATCAAAAGCTTCAAAAAACAACTCCAAAAGAGAGGTTACACAGAAAGTTTCATACAAAATACACTTTCAGAAGTAAACCTTTGAAGACAGAAAGCCAGCTCCCCAACAAAAACGCAAGGAAAATAAACGAATCTTGTTTTTTGTAACTCAATATCAACCATCAGTGCCCAATTTGAAACAGATCATCATGAACAATTGGCCATTCATTAAAAAAACAACCATTACTCAACGAAATCTTTAAGGAACCGCCATTAATATCATATAAGAAAGGACGGTCCTTAAAAGATATACTCGTGAGGGCAAAGTTATGGGAACGGCTAAAACACGAGCGTGGGAGTCGTGCAGGCGCGTCACCCCCATTTTACACATCTGAAAAAAGTGCGAATTTTGCGATCCATTATTTGAAACCGTACCGTATTTTCGTAAACTGGTTCCAGCTTCAGTCTGTAGACGAAAACCCGTGAGTGACAAGTGAAATGAAAGCCATTGAGCGGCACTTGTATGCTGCATGTGGAACTGTTCTACTACGTTGTACGAGGCGATTCTAGATTTTTGGTGTCTCGATGAAACTGTCAAGTGTGATAATTCAAGTGAAAGCTACCGAGCAGTTTTTTCTTGTGGTGAGATTTATTATGCCGTACGAGGTGGTTCTAACTTTTAGACCATGGCTGAAATATTCATGCAAGTGTCTGTAGATACTGACATAAATATTGAGCAGCACAGTAACTCTCATTTCATATTGCTGGCTATTCTTTACAAAGAGGCTTTAATTTTCGGGCGGTTTATGAGTCTGTTAAGGACGGTGCCTCCTTTTGTTACTGCGCATACGTTCTGCCCATCTCGGGATATTCGGGTTTCTTAAGGAGTTTGCCCACTAATACAACAATATTTTTAAGCGGTTTATGACTACGTGGAAAAAGAAGATCTTAGCAAGGGCTATCAGAATCCAAAAAGGAAATTGGGGGTAACCACGCATTTTTCAGAGATAATTGAGCTTAAATTTGGAAAGAAATTGCCATACATTCTTTGTATTTTCACGCCTTTTTAGAATTATGGTTGTTTAATTACCTCTGAAAAATGCGTGGTTGCCCACATTTTTTTGTTTGGATTCCAATAATTCTTGCTAAGATCTGCTTTTTCCCCATAGTCGTAACCTTTGCAAAATACATCTCTATTAGGAGGCACCGTCCTTAATGGGACTAACGAGTGGCCATTAAAATCTACCGGAGCGGTTTTTTTTCCAGTCAGTGTTACTGTTGTATTACGTTTTACAAGGTGGTTCTAAATTAAAGTCCTTAAAGTGTCACCATTCAAAGGGAAAACATCGAACATTACTTTCTTGTGGTACTGTTTGTTAGCTTTTGAGTCCGTGCATATACCCTTAAACTACTAAACTACTAAACTGAACTACTAAACTACGTAATTGATTTGATTTTTTAGGTGTAACAATCCAAGAGAAAGATACCGCGCAGTCGTTTCCCGTGGTGTTATATTGTCCTTTTGTCAATTACCTTTTACATGTTTCCGTTTTTTCATTTTGAACTTATTCATTGCATAGAATTAAAGGTTACTTAATATTGTTGTAAGAAAGAGATAAGGACTTCCGCACACGCGAGTTTTAATACCAGCATCTTTTAGAGAAGACAGAATGTCACGATTATGGGAAAGGTTTAAAACTCACGAGACAAGAATTTGAAACAGCAAGTTTAGTGTATCACTAATCACAGCCAAGAAACAGGGACACTTATTATCCGATGATGAAGTAAAAATTGAAACTACGTGATAATATTGATATACAGTTTTGCAATCAAACCGTCGGATCAGTTAAGTACAGTGGAGTGTAATAGTATGATAATACATTATATTAGACTTAAATCTTTACACTTGGAGTGACAAAGTTTTAAACTAAAAAAGCAAATCTAAAACCTTGCGGAAAAAAATTGAACACAAACAGCACAGGCAGACTGAGAATTGTCAGTATTTGCTAAACAGACCGCCTTAACTGAATGGTCATAGTTCTAGATTTAACCCACAGACTCAAAAGTTAGAACAACCTTGTACAGCATAATAAGCAGCACCACAGGAAAGTACTGCTCAGTAGCTTTCAATTGAATGGCCACACTTTAGGATTTCATCCACAGACTTAAAAGTTAGAACAACCTTGTACAGCATAATAAGCAGCACCACAGGAAAGTACTGCTCAGTAGCTTTCAATTGAATGGCCACACTTGAGTATTACATTCACAGACTCAAAAGGTAGAATTGCCTTGCACAGAATAATAAACAGCACCACAGGAAAGTACTTCTCATTAGCTTTCATTTGAATGGTCACACCTTAGGATTTCATCCACAAACTCAAAATGTCGAATCACCTTGTACAGCATTACAAACAGTAAGAATCAAAGTTAAACCAAGGTTTAATTTTACTTATGAGAATTATACTAGGGCCGCTAAGCGGCCTGAAGTAATAATTCGGATTATATAAACAGACGAAGTGAGAAATATATGAGACAACAAATGGTAGGAATTCCCCAGTTAGTGCTTCAAACCACTTTTTAACGCATAGAAGGGGTAGATCCCCCATAAAAGCAAAAGGGGCCTGGGTATACCCACAGGGCCCTGGGACCTAGGTCTCGTGGTCCCGTGATGCTTCGGTGGCTTTTTGACGCCATACAATAAACAGGTAAAAGGAGACCCATGCCAGGGATGGGCAAAGGGAGGGATGCTCATATATTTCTCACTTCGTCTGTTTATATAATCCGAATTATTACTTCAGGCCGCTTAGCGGCCCTATTATAATTCTCATTATATTTCACAGACTCCGTTCGAAATATATGAGACAACAAATGGTAGTTTTTAACGCCATTATATGAGCATACATTCAAAGTTCTATGTAACAGAAACATTTTAATGGCATAGAAAACTCAACTACGGTTCCATTGAACAACAGTTTCATGACAGAAAGTTCAACCGGAGAGTAACTGATGTTACAACTACTTTGAGGATAGAACTCCGATAGCAAAGTCTGAGTTATACAAGGGCTTATAATAAAAATTTCTGAACGTTGAAGAGGAAGACCAGTCAGCCATAGACATGATAGTTGACAGTGGAACAAATGCCTTGGCGGCTGCTGTCGTAGAGGCGCCGCGTACTGAGTGAGCTTTGAAATTTGACAGTCAATTCCTGCTGCGCTCATAAAGGTTCGCAGCCAACGCCCCAATGTAGTGGTAGTGACCGGTTTGAAAGGGCGTTTAAATGAGATAAACAATTTATCAGGGAGAGAAGATGGAATGACTGGTCGAATGTTCCTTGTCAATTTAAGATAATGTCTAAAACATTCCACAGGACAAAGTTTCTTGTCTTGGTTAAAACGGGCAAAGAATGCTTCTGCTGGTTTATACGCACTGCCAGTTTTTCTTGGGATAGTGAGTTGGAAAGATACGCCTTCTGGATGCACATAGCAATGTCTGAGATCCAAATTTGCCAAAGTAGAAATCCGTTCAGGACAGGTTAACGCAAACAGGGTAACTAATTTCATTGACAGAACCTTAAGCGATAGGGAACTGTTTTTCCCCAATGAAATAATGTATTTGACCATAATATCAACGTTCTATGTATGTGAATACCTGGGCTTTGGAGGGCGTTTGTTCAGAACACCCCGGAGGAGTCTAGTAACGTACGGGTGTTGACCAACGGAATAGCCATCTATCTTAGGGTGAGTCGAGGAAATAGCTGATCGAAGGACATTGATCGATCGGTATGCTAAGCCTTCATTAAAGACTTCTGTTAGGAAAATCAGGATGTCATTTATAGATGACGAAAGAGGATCAATTTGTCGTCCAGAACACCAGCGGCACCAACGGTTCCAACTAGACTCGTAGGTCTTGTGTGTGGAGGTACGAGTTGCTGCGATGAGTAGATCGGCAACGTTTGTCGGAATGCCCTCAGCTTGGAAACGTTGGTAGAGATGTGAAACACGGCCAAGTGAAGACGAGGATACATCGGGTGAGCTCTGTTCAGATCGGACGGGTCTGTTAGGAGGGTTGGACTGTTTGGCAGTAGTACTGGCTGAGATATTAGAAGCCTCAACAGAACCAGCCACCAAGGCCGGGTTTGCCAGATTGGGGCGACTAGAATTATCTCTGTTTGTTCTATCATTACCTTCTCCAGAGTTCTGGATATCAAGTTGAATGGAGGAAAGGCGTAGCCTTGCAGAGGAGCCCAAGTTATCGTGAAGGCGTCTGTGTGGATGGCTCCTGGGTCGGGTCTCCAACTGATGTAATCCTTCAGTTGGTTTGTTAGGCGACTCGCGAACAGGTCGGTCTGACAATGTGATAGGAAGGGTTGGATGATGGATGGGTCTAACTTCCACTCGCTCATGTCCCTGAATTCTCTCGACTCCTTGTCTGCAGAGACGTTGTCTCTTCCTGGGATGTGAGAAGCTATCACAAAGATGTCTCTTGCCTGGCACCAATCCCACAATTCCAGGGCAAGGGTCAGGAGTTGGAGGGAATGTGTACCCCCTTTGTTGTTGATATAGGCGATGGCGGTTGTGTTGTCTATTTGCAGAGATACGGTTACGTGAGACCTGTCTTTGAGAAAAGTTTTTAAGGCCAGGAAGGCTGCTTTCAGCTCCAGGTAATTGATGTGTTGGAGAGACTCCTGTTGTGACCATCTGCCATTGGTCTCGAGGGAGTGATGAACCGCACCCCAGCCTTTCATGGAGGCGTCGTTCGTGATTAACATATCTGGAGGAGGCAGGTGTACAGGGCTGCCGTTTGTACTGCGGGTGTTTTCCAACCACCAGGCGAGTTCTCCTCTGGCACTTGTTGACAGAGTAATTAGGGCGTCGTAAGACTCTCGGTTCATTTGTAGGCCCCATATGAGGTCGCATTGCAGGTGGCGGAAATGGAGTGGTGCCCGCCAAATGGCTGGCCGAGAGGCCTCGAGTAAACCAATTAAGCTTGCTAGGTTTCGTAGAGTGATCCTTTGAGGAGCTAGTAGACGGTGAGCACAGTCTAGGATTTTGTTGATCTTTTCTGCTGGGAGTGACAGCATCATAGACGTTGAGTCTATTTTGAAACCCAGAAAGGTGATAACCTGAGAGGGAGTCAGGGATGACTTCTTGAAGTTTATTATAAATCCTAGGGACTGAAGGAGAGTTATTAACAGATGGGTGTTTTTCACAGCTTCCTCCTTTGTAGCAGCTAAGAGAAGGAAGTCGTCCAGGTAAATAAGGACTCGTATTGACTTTCTCCTCAGGAATGCTGCGATTGGCTTCATTAGTTTTGTAAAAATTCTGGGGGCTGAACACAGGCCGAATGGGAGGGCTTTGAACTGGTAACAAGTGTCCTCCCAAATAAACCGAAGAAACTTTTGGGATGACTGGTGGACGGGAACTGACAGGTAAGCGTCCTTTAAATCTATATTTGTCATAAAATCTCCTTTCAAAAGCAACGTTTTTAGGCAACTGAGATTTTCCATCTGGAAATGCTCGTTTAAAATGAACTTGTTCAGATAACTTAGATCTATCACCGGACGCATAGGTCCATCCTTTTTGGGTACAAGAAAAAGGTGGCTGTAAAAGCCGTCTCTTGAAAAGGGGGTTCTCTCTATGGCCCCTTTCTGCAACAACTCGTTGACTTCCTGTGAAATTAGAAGTGCCTCCTGACCCGATGATTGGGTAAACCGAGGAAACTTTTGGAAAGGAGTTTTGAAAAAAGTTATCTTGTACCCTGACACAATTGAAAGGATCTGTGGGTCCTATGTTAGGGTTCTCCAAGTGGCTAGGCACTCTGAGAGTCTTGCTGACGTCCCTTCTGGGAATGGGGACGAAAGGGGCCGTTTTTTGAACGGGTTCCCTGGTAATTTGACTGAAATCTAGAGGTGTTTGAATACCCAGAAGATTGATATTTGGAGAAGGTGTCTCCTCGATGCTTGGTCTGAGACTGGGAACTAGTACCACGCCTAGGAAAGGGCTTGGTTGTATTTTGTGCCACATTTTTTGTGAGGCCTCTAGACAATTCAGCCTGCTTTGAGGCTAATGAGGGAAAATCATCTCCAAAAAGCCAAGACTTGGCATTTGGTAGAGGTAATTCTGCGAGGTTTATCCTCGACTTATTTATTGATGCAAGGACTCTCTGTCGTCGCAAAATCGATAGATGGGTATTTGCTGAGCCTAAAAGGCAAAGGGCTTGTTCCAGGGCTAATTTGATTTCCTCATAAGATGGTGCTGAACCATTTTCGATGCAGTCATGAAGACCACAAAGTGGAGCAGTGGAATTTAAGAGGGCACGCTGAAGCGTGAACATTTCTTTGTCTCTCTCTTGGACATACCTTTTCAGTTTACTGGGAACTTGATTCAATAACTGTTGATCCAGTTTTGGGGCGGATAAAGAATCCACCTCAGGAGTGGCCCAGTCCTCCAGGATAACGAGCGATTGTTGATACGTTAATTTCCTCCGGAAATTAGACTCCAAAAATTTGGAGAATGAAGATGATGGCTTCCAGGAGGTTGACTGAGCAACAGGGTCAAACAGACCATGATCAAGGCTCGCTGCTTCGTCGGCAGTCTTACTTGAATCCTTTGGTGCCTTAACAGGCTCTACGGGTGCCTTAATAGGCTCTACGGGTGCCTCAATAGGCTCTATTGGTGCCTCAATAGGCTCTATTGGCGCCCTAATGGGCGATGAAGAAGTCTCAAGAGACTTATTGGTCGTCAAAGGAACGTTCATCTCCATCAAGCTTGGCGTGTCATCAGCCATTAGCGACAAGGCATCAATGTCCGTGTTCGTAGCAGATTCCAACTGATTTGAGCGGGATTCCAATGAGTCTAATCGCCCAGAAAGACTCTCAATCGAGTGCAAAATCCTCTGAAGAGTATCTTCTTCTAGGTCCCTGCGCCGTTTTGGCGGAGAACTTTCACTTTGTGCGTCGTGTGACGAGACGGAGTTTTGGCGCAAAGATGGCGACCGGGAGCGAGTCCTTTTTCGGGACTTGTGCTTTCTGCTGGACATGTTCAGCGAATGAAAGTACCGAATGGTTTGAAGCACAAGGAAAAAAGCCACCGAAGCATCACGAGACCACGAGACCTAGGTCCCAGGGCCCTGTGGGTATACCCAGGCTCCTTTTGCTTTTATGGGGGATCTACCCCTTCTATGCGTTAAAAAGTGGTTTGAAGCACTAACTGGGGAATTCCTACCATTTGTTGTCTCATATATTTCGAACGGAGTCTGTGAAATATAATTGGTTATTCATTTGTACAATCTAACAAACATTTGTGATTTGGGAGAAATTTCCGTTATTCTCTTGGGAAGAGGCCTATTCACAGACCTTATGCTACTTCGAGAGATCATGTGGAGCAAGGGAAACTGGTAAAAAACTGCTCGGGATAGGTATTCGTATTCGACGACTGGTCCTAGCTGCAAATCTCGAAAAGCCGATGGGACACAAGCTGTTGGAGGTCTCCTGCTGCATTCAGTTTGTTCTTGATGTTGCTGTTGTTTTCGTGTTGCAAAAAACTAAAAAACCAGGCTAAACGAGAAAGACTCCGAGACTGACTGTCTAGCAACTTGCCCTCGTTTAGCCCGAAACTTTCGTGTCAGTTCTCTCGGCGATTATCGTCGAGTTGAAATGTTCTAAGATATTTATTAAAATCGATGGAAGATCAGATCCTCGTTCTTATCTTGCCTCTAACTCTCACGCACTTCCATTGACTTTCACAGCCGCGTTTCAACTATCGTGGACTCTTGTTGAAGAGTACGTGACTCACAGCTTACTGATCAATCTCGTTCCCAGAGGCCGCATTCCTTTTGGTCAGCACCAAGGATGCACGTTTCGTGTCCGCTGACCTTAAACGCGCGTGGGCTCTAGGGACGAGATTGTTTACTGATATTGTGTTGAATTCATCAGGAAGCTCATTAGTTTACCAAGCAGAACGTTGACGTCTCGGACAATTGGAGGCCACTGGAAGTCCTTCGTTTCTCTTTTTGTGTGCTTTTATAATCAAGTCAAGCCAAATTCGTGATGAGGAACAAAACTGCGCCAATAAATGGTACTGTAAAAACATCCGTCTGGTTGACCTCTCGAGTGGCTGGGGCTGATAATGATCAAAGAATGACAGGAGGGGGTTCTTAAAAGGACCGTTTTCCTCTCCAAAAACGTCTCATGATTTTAGTTTAGATCTCGTGATCTGCAGCTGTGAACAGCTATGGCGAAGCTTCTGCTTGTAATTGGAGCTGTACTTGCGATAACCGTTAGTCGCTGCGGTAAGTGTGGGTGCGAACATAGGCAGCCCAAGCTCACGCCTCGAGAAAGCGAGGAATTTATTTTTTAAATTATTTATGGTTCTCAAGCCGGGACGTGATCTTCGAGAGAAACCGGTATTGGGTTACAAGCGGCCGTGGCTGTTAACAATTTGAGACTTTGTATGGGGAAAAAAATACCCTGTTTAATTCTGGTTTCGAAATTTCAGAACATTAGTGCTTAGCCTAGATCGGGAAGATGACGCTGCCACAGGAATTTATGTTCTATTTGCATTTGCGTCACACCTTTGTCAGGTTCAAATATTAAATACAACTGTCGTTTCTTTTCAGCATTGAGCATTGATCTACTTTAAAATTAAGGCTTGTTTTTGTAACGTTGTGGCTAAATGACCGGCAGCCGGTCAAGGTTGTCAAAACACCAAATGACCGGCAGTTTTATATTTTTGACAAATTTAGGAAAATTGAATAATTTATCCGATCTAAACTATGATATTTTGATTAAGGTGGGGCCCACATTAAGATGTGTTAAGCGATTCGGAAGACCTTAATAGTTTTTAAACTCAACCTTTTGTTTACGCTGGGCATAGAGTACGAAGCGATGTGCTGTGACACTTTTCTGTTCAGGGCCGACTGCCAGTCAAGGTTTTCATAACTCTAAATGACCGGCAGTCCTATTTGTTTGACAATTTCAAGAAAATCGACCAACTTAACCGATCAAAGAATGGTCTGTTGATTAAGCCGTGTTAAGCGATTCGAAAGATTCCCTGCTAGCAGAGGCCCCTTTTCCTTTGTTTTCGCTGAGCTGACGGGCGGGATCCGTCAGCTCAGCGAATACAAAGGAAAAGGGACCTCTGCTAGCGGGGAATTCGGAAGAGTCTTTTTCTTCTCAAACTAAACTCTTTGTTTACCCTGGGCGAAGCCATGAGTTGCGAAACAACTGCCGGTCAAGGTTGTCAAAACACTAAATGACCGGCAGTCTGATATTTTTTTTGCCAAATTCAGGAAAATCGAAGAATTTATTTAAACTAAACTATGATATTTTATTTGAGATATTGTTTAGGGATTCGGAAGACCTTAATAGTTTTAAACTCAACGCTTAGTTTACGCTGGGCATAGAGTACGAAGCGATGTGTCGTGACACTTGGATTCTGTTCAACTGCCGGTCAAGGTTTTCAAAACACTAAATGACCGGCAGTCCGATTTGTTTGACAATTTCGGGGCTTGTCACTTCATTTGAGACGAAGAGATATAAGTAAACGACCGTAAAAAACAGAGGCGAAAACCGATTGCAAATCAGTTACCTTCGGACGTCTTCACCTTCTCAGAATCTTCGCACTCTCACGTGATGCAAATTTCCCGCCAACAGTCGCGTAAAGTGTCACGTAACACCACAAGCCCCCAACTCTTGTTACATCCTGCAACAGCTACAGATGTAGAAGCGCTTCCTTATTCTTGCTGGGCAAAACGAAAGTTAAATGGTTTGACTAACGCAGATCCTTTCTCTTGAGAAATTTTTTACAAAAACTGTAGCGAGGAAAAGGTGTTGCCACGAATTCTCTCTCCCAGCACAAGATTACGTAATGTTACATTACTTAGCATCGTACTCAGAGGCCAAGCGCACAAGGGTTCATTTTCGACACGAAAGTCTTTCGAATCGCTTAACACATCTTAATCAAAATATCATAGTTTAGTTTGGATAAATTCTTCGATTTTTCTGAATTTGGCCAAAAAATATCGGACTGCCGGTCATTTAGTGTTTTGACAACCTTGACCGGCAGTTGTTTCGCAACTCATGGCTTCGCCCAGGGTAAGCAAAGAGTTTAGTTTGAGAAGAAAAAGACTCTTCCGAATCGCTTGACACAACTTAATCAACAGACCATTCTTTGATCGGTTAAGTTCGTCGATTTTCTTGAAATTGTCAAACAAATAGGACTGCCGGTCATTTCATGAGAGTTATGAAGACCTTGACCGGCAGTTGGCCCTGAACAGAACCTAAGTGTCACAACACATCGCTTTGTACTCTATGCCCAGCGTAAACAAAAGGTTGAGTTTAAAAACTATTAAGGTCTTCCGAATCGCTTAACGCATCTTAATCAAAATATCATAGTTTAAGTCGGATAAATTATTCAATTTTCCTAAATTTGTCAAAAATATAGAACTGCCGGTCATTTAGTGTTTTGACAACCTTGACCGGCTCCCGGTCATTTAGCCACAGCGTTTTTGTAATGCGACGGAGGCAAATGTGAACAAGCCCCCGAAGAAGTCCTAACCTGGAACCGTGTTTTGTGACCAACAGGGCAAAGAAACCGCCGTTTGCAAAATAAATTGCCACTGAATTATATCGCTGTTTATCCAAATTCAACCGTTTTCTCCTTGCGCACTTCCATATCATCTCGTTTATACGTCAGCCTCGTACGCTACCTTAAGTTTGTTTTTATAAATAGCAAACACTGAGCGCATGTGCAATAACCGTTGACCGATGGGCAAAATGTTTTTATTAGGAAGCGAAGCCTTCCGAACGAGGTACGAAGTACCGAGTAAAACAAGAGGCATCATTAGAGAACTTGCGAGCCTACAGTATTTTGGCGCGCGGTATATCTGTTGCTTAACAAAGAAAACAAATGAACACTGTACCCGTTCTGCACGTTGTAACACAAATTATTGAAATTGTTATGACGTTGTATGCAGTAAATTATTGCATTGTAAATGACATAGCAGTCCAGACAAACGATTCATGGCGCCCGGCCCTTGCTCGAGATATTTCGCTCCTCTGGACCCCGTGAATGCACACAACTCTGGGCTAACAGAATACACTGAACCTACAGTAGCTGCCACTGGTGTAAGTTTGATTGCTTCTTTTTGCAAGAATCTGTTCCAGTCGGTATTTCCGGTGGTAATTCTTACTGGCCTAGAGGCAACACATTCGAATAACATTAAAAATTTCCACAAGTTTCCAAAAAGTTCCAGTTTCTCGCCAGTTTGCGCAATGATAGCAACGACACCTCAGAACCTTTCCAACTCCTAGGAAGAAAGATGACGAAGATTGGTCGGTCATTCGCATTGTAAACAGATGGTTTCTTCTTCAAACCTTGTGCCCAGGCCCCTTTCTC
The DNA here is from genome assembly GCA_964017195.1 of Siderastrea radians. Lineage (NCBI taxonomy): Eukaryota > Metazoa > Cnidaria > Anthozoa > Scleractinia > Rhizangiidae > Siderastrea > Siderastrea radians. Next base: position 1,649,952 of record OZ024895.1, read on the forward strand.
TTCCTGAACAGAATGGGCCCTGGGGACGAGGTTGTTTTTCTTCGAGATCCAGCGCGGACAAACGTCAATGCTACGTCATCATTATGCGATTTCATTATGCGATTTTCCCTGGCTCGTGATGTACCACCGCGTAGGTGCAGGGACACTCTTCGTAAATCGATATTTTTTCGTGTACACGGTACAAACTATACATGCATACTGTAAGTAATCATTAGGGAAGACTGCAAGGACGCCTGCTCACAAACAAACTCTGTATTTTACTTTACAGGCTTCTCTCTCGTGAATTACCAGGGCGTGTTTATATTTATTGTCATTATTTTGTAAAAGGGACAGTAACGTTGCAAGTGCAGACCGTCCATTCCATCAAGGAAGGAGCTACTTCATGCATGTGTTCAATTTTTTTGACTTTCTTTCTTGCAGAAGGAACAGTAACTTTACCACAAGCAAGCCGTCTTTTCCAGCAAGGGAGGACCTATACCATTGCCTGTCTGATAACAGGAGAAGAATTTGTTGCTTGGAGAACACCAGCAGGTGAAAGTATCACACTAGCAAGCAGTGATGCAAGGAGAACAGTCGTTGTAAGCAGCAATAACTATGGACTGAAAATAGACGATATTACTGCAAAGGATGGTGGCGACTATCAATGTGTGGGCTCACAAAACTCAGCCACATTCACTGCTAACGTTGACTGTAAGTGTTTTGCAAAACGTGAACTCAGTCAAACTGACCTTTCACTCCCAAGAGTGCCTAAGTAGTATATCCGGTAGTTAACAAATACCAACTGATTGTCAGAGGTTTATTTTCGAATTTTAAAGCTCCCAATATAATTAACAAGCTCCTTGTGTCGCATGTTAATTATATTGGGAGCTTTAAAATTCGAAAATAAACCTCTGACAATCAGGAAGTATTTGTTAACTACCGGATATACTACTTAACCGAAATAAACCACCCAGCATAAAAAAATTTTTAATTAAAGAATTACAGATCTTTGTTATATCCAAGTTGTAATGTCTGCACTTAACATAAACATTGAAGAGCTTTTGAAAGAGCTTGATCCAGCAACGTTACAAGCTTTAGAGCAATTAGCAAAATGGAAAGAGGTACACAATGAGTTATTAAAACAACCTTTCTGTCATAACAGGCAGCAACTTGTGCGTATAATAATGTGCTTAGATTATATAGACTGTCGCTGGGAAGGGCTTTGTTATCCCTGTTTTGAGCAAGGAATCAAACATAAACTGTTGTACACTCCTCCGATTGAGAATATACCATTAGTAAAGATTTGCTCTGATACTTACGACTGGCACAGCGCATATAACGACTTTAAGGAATTGGTTGACCTCGGTGTGCTTTTGTGAAGAGTACCAACCACCAATTTAAAAAAAAAAAAACATAACCGAACACACACACAAAAAAAATTATAATCGATTAAATATTTGTGAGTCAAAGATGGCTGCCGGGTTCAACAACTGTCAGATTACGGAAGCAATACAAAACCTACCACCAGAGTTACGTGAGATAATTTATAAACATTACCTCGCCATAAAACTAAAAGAGCGAGAGGCTTTGGGTTGGAACCTGGTTCACAATGAGCTTTTAATACAACCTTTCTGTCCTGAAATGGAGCGGCTTGTGCATATTCTGGTGTGTGTAGCTTATATGCACTGTTGTCAGGGAGGGTGTTGTTACCCTTGTTATAAACAAGAAGAAATCTTACATGAAATAACCATTTCTGTCCCCGATATAATTGATTTAACCCTAATTAAGTTTTGCACTGATATGTTTGAAGAAGATTATCATAATCATTAATTTATTTTTTTAATCTATAAACAAAATATTCATTTCCTTCATTAGACATTTCTACACCCATTTTATTAACAAATCGAAAAGGATAATATAAAAGATCTTCAGCAAGACGTTTTGGGGCCCATACACGAAAATCATCATTATCTTTTGCATTTAAAGTTAAAACAGCTGAAAGCCCAAATTTACCTTTTCGGTGTGTAACGTTTTTTATTCTGTATATTCCATCAGAAATATCTCTCCATTTGAAAATTTCAACAATTTCAAAACATTCTTCTGTTGGCCATTCTTCTTTGTCAGAGAAATCTGGTTCATCAATTAATATATTATTTTTTGATGGGAAATCTTGTGAGATCGTGTGTTGTTCTGTGTAGACATCCATTGTGAGATACAATTGGTATACATTTGTTTAATAGCATGCACTTTTCTGCTCGACCTAAATTAAACCACCCAGCGCACAAAAAAAGCAAAGGAAAAAAAACAGGACACAATGAATATACATATTTTAATAAGGCTTTTATTGAAAATATAAACAAACTAAAGTTGTACAAAAATAGAAAGTTACAGCCTCTTGACAACGGCGGTCATAAAATGACCGCGGTTTCCAAGGAGTTTTTTCTCTTAACAACGGCGGTCATAAAATGACCGCGGTTTCCAAGGAGATTCAGCCTCTTGACAACGGCGGTCATAAAATGACCGCGGTTTCCAAGGAGATTCAGCCTCTTGACAACGGCGGTCATAAAATGACCGCGGTTTCCAAGAAATTCAGCCTCTTGACAACGGTGGTCATTAATGACCGCGGCTTCAGAGGAGATTAAACATCAGTCTTGAAAATTTCCAAAGATACAGTTTCTTGGTTAACTGAAACCAGACACAGTTTTTTCGTGTTTGAACGACTTGTTGCCAATAGGATTGGTATTCAGGCACTTCCAAAACTTTACGGAGTTGCGAGACTTGATGTAGGTTTTTTGAAGTACACACTTGCTACCAGCGATCCTTCAGCTTCCCTTTTGTAAAGGAAGTTTTCAAGAAAATGTTTTCATTTCATCATGATAGCTGATATACATTTGAAGCATTTCTTCTGCTCCTCGGAGATGCCTGAAGTTTGATTACATTGATCAGTGGTTTTCAATATCTAAAAAATTCAAATCGCAAGAGTCGTTCCATTCCATGTTTGTTTCCAAATGATATAAAATGGGGTGATGTAAGTTTTTATAGTCGCGACCGCCTTACGTTCAGTTACAACCAGTTACGACCAGTTGTGGCTTTGTGAAAACGGCGGGTGATACATTTCGGGAAAGTCCCGGCAATGATGAAAGAAAAACAGATTTAAATGTGAAGTCATGATCGAAAGATCAAGAATGTTCGTTACAGAGTTGAACTGGATGTTTCTCGGGTTCGTTCTAGATGAATCTATTTACATAACTTTGACAATGTGATGACTCATTTCCAAGGGAAAGTCCCGCGACCACCGGCTATGTTTTTAATGCATTGAAGCGTGGTATGTAAATTCATCTGTTTTATTATGGAACCACATCTTGGCCGGAAATGGGGTAGCCATCTTTGTCACGAGTTGGTAACATTATTTTTGAAACACACTCACGAGTAATGTATCGTATTTGTCTAATATCAGGAGGAGTGAGAAGTTCAAAAAACCAATAACAAATAGTTGCAAAAAGTGCAATCATTTTTGTTAGCGTATATAATTACTTTAAAAATCTACAATTGAGCGAATTTTTTATCGTACTTTTCAGAGATAGATAGCGGAATTTCCATACAATGATCAGTGATGAAATTATCTTTCATTTTCAAGCTATCAAGAAAGGCCTTCTCGTCGAAAACTTCACCTCTGAGCTTCCGTAAAGATGTTTTGAGTTTTAAAGATATTTTTTTTGTGTTTATGTACAGTGACATGAGAATCCGAAGAAGTGGTTGGACGCGTACAATATATATCAATATTTTTCAAAATCGCTTTACCCGGCAATGAAATTATTTCGGCACCATTTAAAACAAAATTTTTGTCCCCTTTTGTCGAATTTAAAAAACCGTTTATGTGGTGAATGGAAGAGCGTAGTTGGTGCCCGTTTAAAGAAAGATCTGTTTGCATTATCATTTTTCCATTTTCAATAACAAAAGCGGTGTCATAAACACTTGGGTCAACATTTGAAATTGTTTCTTTAACACCATAAACAATTAGATGACCAATTGTTAAAAATGATGGCTTACTGACTGTATCGTGCAGATCGAGATATATAAATTGTGGGGGTGAGCTACCCCATCTGTGAAAATGGATAACTGTTTTGGTGTACTTCTCGAATGTTTTGGTTGTTTCATCAGAAATTGAAATCGTAGTGCCTTGTGCTATAACACTCAACTCATTCATTTCCGGCGGAAACCATTCAACGACTAAAGTATAGTAACCGACCGGAAGTTTATATAAGTTAAAACCGAGGCGTGACCGGTACTGGTAGGGTGAGCCTTTTTCAAACAAGAGTTTAAGTTGGTAAGCTTTTTTATTAATTTGATGTGGAGAATTGGGAAAATCAACAATACCCAAAACCTCGATATTGTTTTCACTCGAAGATTCATCAGTGTCTTCCATCAAGTATCTGAAGGCGTCTCGTTTTTGCCCTGAATTAATGATCTGAGATTCATAAATTTTTTGAGTGACAAGATCTCTCATATTTGTTATTTCATCTTGCATAAAATCAACATTAACTGCGGATTTAGAATCTCTGTAATCGGTTTGTAAGTTAATAATTTTATTGTTATTTAAATTCAAGTTTCCAGTCATATTGTTAGTGCCATCAACTTTGAGAAACTTTTTTTGTGTCATGTCATCAATTCTGTTGTTAACAAACTCGACACATGCGGCGTCTCTTTGGTTTGATGGAAGATCAAGATTGATAATTGATTTATTTTTCATATCAATATCAGCTCCTTTATCCAGTTTTTTTTCAAGTTGATTATCGACATATTTTTTGTTTGTGGCTTGATCTGCCTGCACTGGGTCTTTTACGTTGTAGATTGTATTATTGTTCATATCAATGCTTGCTTCCATTTTTCCACCTTCCTTTTTTGAAAGAAAGATATTTCTCGTGTCTTGATAGTTTATTACCTTTGTCAGATCACCGTGTACAGGATAAGGGTTGCTTTTTAATCGCAAAATATCGTACTTATTTTGCATGTCAATATTAGCAGAACGGCTGGCACTACCCTGAGGGCCAGGATCGCCTTTATCACCCTTGTCGCCCTTGTCGCCCTTGTCACCTTTTAAACCCTGTGACCCTTTCTGACCTTGGAGACCAATCGGACCTTGTGGTCCTGTGGCACCTTTCTCACCCCTCGGTCCACGAGGACCTTGTGGTCCTTCAGGGCCTTTTTCACCCTTCGGTCCAGGAGGACCCTCGGGGCCAGGAGGACCCCCTGGGCCAGGAGGACCCACTTTTTCACTTTCACTCGTCGTTGTTTGGCTTGTTCCACCTATTTGACTGTTAATATACCCCATTATATATCTTCATCAAAATTTTTTTAAATTATTTTTTGGGGTTTGTCATAGTAAAGGAAAGAATATTTTTCATCGGTGGCGCGATCTAAAACCTCATGATCCACACCTATTTCGTTTGCAATTCGTTTGTTTTCTTTTGGATCTAATCTGAAAATACAAAGATGGCTGCAGTTAACACGGATGTCTTTTGGCACCTTGTAAAAGGTTTGAGAGAGGTAAATAACGCAGCCGTTTTTGTGCCGCCCGTTGATAAAATAATTAATGATATCGTTTTGGTTTTTTTCGCAAACAAGATCATCAAAAATAACTATTTTTTGGTTGTCCGCCCGAAGTTCTTCGAGTGGAATGATTTCATCACCGTAAGCCTCGATAATATCATAACCAACCTTGGGGTTGTATTTTTCAGCAAATTCCTGCAAAAGAGACTGATATTTATTCTGGTGCAGGTTTTTTGAGAAGAGGTAGATTTTATCAAACTCCAACAACTCATAAATCATATGCAGTAATATGTTTGTTTTGCCAGAGTTACTGGGTCCACAAATTAACATCCGAAAAACATCTGCTGGCATGCAAGGGTGGCCTTGTTTGTAGTTACTCTTAGAAGAACCTGGGTCATAATTTGGAATCTTCATTTTTTTTTTCGCTTCTATATATTAACGCTGGAAATATGTCAATGAAAAAATGGCGTCAGCGGGCTGAAGAAAAGTTGAAGCTTGATGAACAAACAGAAGAAATTCACCAAAAATTCAAAATGGATAAAATAAACAAAGAGTTTGGTCAGCTTTCAGGAGAAGAGTTTTTTAAACCAATCACAAAAAGGCTTGATGAAAAGAGCACCACTGTGCAAGAAGAAGAAGAGGAGGAGCAGGAATTTCCTGATTACACAATGAATGAATTTGACGAAACTTACCCATTTGGTGATGAATTCAGGCCGGATGCACCAACACCATCATCATCACCACCACCACCACCCCCATATGATGATGATGGTGATGATTTTCCACCACCACCCCCACCGCTGATGGAAGAAACATCCAAAAGAAAAGAGTGGGCGAAGCCGGGACCGGTTGAGCCTGAATATCAACACGAATCAACCCTGTTGCAAACGGTCAATCAACTGATCACGAAATACGGAAATGATCCCAACTACAAAGTAGGAAAATCGAAATTAGGTTTGAAAGGTAAAACCATTGCGGAACTAAAAAAGATAAGAGATGGGATCGATGAAAAAAGAAGGGTGACAAAAGAATCTCTTTTTTCGAAACGGTTACAGGAGGGGAAAAAAAGACTGAAGTCCACTTCCTTACAAGAAAAAAGAGAAAGACCTCTAACGCCTTTGGAAAAAACTGTCATGAGCCGAAGACCTGCTTTTGAACTTTCTGACAATGAAGATGACTCTTATGAACAGGATTGGGAAACCGAAGGAAGTGGCATCGCTGATGAAGCTGAAAATTTGATCAACCAACTTTATTTGAGGTTAGGATCGATAAAAGCAGGAAACAGCTCAATAAAACTGAAAAATCAGGTATTATATCTGCTTAATTCACTAGTTGACCTCGGCGCAATTAATAAAAAGGAAAAGAAAAAATTATTTCTGATTATATACAATGAGCTTTGACCTACTGCTTGACTCGAGCCTTGCAAAAAAAGAAAGAGATGGAGAACGGAATGTTTCACACGATTTTACAGTGAAGTTTCATCCTCCAATCGAATTGGGTTCAGGAAACTATAAAGCCGCTTTAGACACACTTACCACAATGAGTTACTCCTGGAACAACATCGATTCTCGTTATGATAATAACAAAATTCGCTGGAAGAAAAAAACAGAACAAGCGTGGAAGACCTTAACTTTCCCGAATGGAATGTATGATTATAAAAGAATCAACACATTTCTTCAGCAACACACCGGTAAAGTTGACCCAACAAAAAAAGATAGCGATTACATTTTCACAATACATTTCGAGTTTTCAACTTATAGAATTTTAATTATAGTGCACAGAGATTATGAGCTTGACTTGTCTCAAGGAAATTTCAATGAATTGCTTGGTTATAACAAAAGAATCTTGACTGGTCCTAGTTTTGGAGATAAAGTTCCAAATATCACAAGAGGTGTTGATTGGGTATATTTGCACTGCGATCTTATTTCACGCCGAACAAACAATATTTCAAGCGATGTGTTATACAGTTTCTCAACAGCAGATCTTCATGTTAGCTATCCATTTCAAAAAGAGCCGCGTCGACTTAAGTGGCAACCTGTGAATAAAAGTTCTATAAATGAAATAAGGGTTTGGGTGACAGATGGAAGAAACAATATCCTGGATCTCAACGGGACAGACATTGCAATGATTTTAATGATTGAAAAAGATTAAAGTTTTTTGTCGCTATAATATACAATCATGTATCATCCAAGCGAGTGGGCAAGATACTTTGATGAAAAAACCGGGAGTTATCGATATAAACACAAAGGGTCGGGTGTGATCCGTGACACCTTCATGACAATTGGTAAAGTACTCAAAAAAAATGTAAAGAATGTTGCAAAAAAAACTGCTGAAAAAGCCACAAAAACAATCGCTGAAAAAGCGGGTCAGAAAGTTGGTGAATTTGCTGATGAAAAAGGTTCAAAACTAATTCGAAAATTACTGCAAGAGAGAAAAAAACAAAAACCGTTGTCACAAGGCGCAAAAAAGAAACTTGCAAATATTTTGCAAAACCCAACACCAAAAAAATCAGACGCTCTTGTGAAATTGAATCAAATTTTGGCAAATGAGATTTAATAAAAAAAAATTTTCTATTAATATAATAAGCACTTGCAACATGTTCAGAAGTAAACCATACCTCGAAGAGACAAAATACGTTCAAATTAATTTAAACACCCCACTCACCTTCCCTGGAAATAACCAATTTCAAACAAAGACGGGCTACAAATTTACTGTAAGAGACCGGGACAATTTTTATGACTGGTACAACGCTTATTTTCGAGTTGATTTCAAGTTTGAAGCAAAAGCAAACGGAGGTGTCTGCATAACTTAGTTCCTCAGTATTTAAGTAACTATTTCATTAGGAACTACAATGTACATGGCTACAACACTCGAAGGAAGGCTGACCTCCATCTACCTAAACCCAAGCTTAGCCTTGGCAAGCGTACTTTTAGATTTTCTGGCTCAGCCCTTTTCAACTCACTACCTCTAAAAATCCAACAAGCTGCATCTCTCTCCTCTTTTAAAAATCTTGTTAAAGCCCACTTTTTTTCATAGCACCTAATTTACGATATTTATCTTTTCTATATACCGTTCATGCTTGTAATTCGTTTTAGTTTTTAAACTCTTTTTATATAACTATTTTAATTACTAAACATTAGCTTTTAACTCTATTTTTATAACTATTTTAAACAATTAGATATTTTATATTTTTAGAAATTGTATTTAGCAGGGCCCCTCTGGAGACCAGCCACTGTGCTGAATGGGCCACCCTGTATAAATAAAGTTTTACCTTTACGAGGTAACATTGCTGCTGACACTGAATCAGCTCCTATTAACGGTTCTTTCTCATTGATCAAAAGTTTGAAAGTAATTTCATCAGGGAAAAAATTGTACGAGGCAAGCGATATTCACAAAGGTATTTTCATCAAAAATCTGCTTGATTTTTCAGACGATTATTCAAGAAGCGTGGCAAAAAACCAATTTTGGTATCTTGATGAAGATGCCACCACAGAAACTGATGGCAATGCAACGAACAAAGGAGGAATACGGGCAAGGGCGCTTTTATCACCTGGAGGTTTAATGGTTCAGACTATTATCCCTTTAAACAGATACTCTTTCTTCGAAGGTCTTTCCGATAAATTGCTTTCACCAATGCAACTTACTTTTGAAATTCAACTTCAAGACGACCAAGAAATGATTTTTCAAAACAATAACACAGATCTAAGAAGAATTGTTGTTCGTAAATTTGAGTTGTGGGCCCCCCAATTGCATTTTACTGGTAAAGGACAGACTCTGGTAAATGAAAATTTTTTGAAACCAACCCAATGGAAATACCTGAATGAAACTTTCCATAGCAGCAGCGCCCGAAGGGATGCGAATGGTACGTGGTTAATTACACCGGGGGTAAAAAACCCCAAGCATGTTTTTGTCTTCATTCAACAAAGTCGGAAACAAAATGATTACAGGTACAACCCTTACATTTTTGACACATTTGATATCGATGGTGATGACTCAGCAAGATTGGAAACTTGCCGCCTTCAGTACGGTACAAAATTTTACCCTGAGCTTGATTACGACCATGATTTTAAAATAAGAATTTTGAATGATTTGATCAATTTCCGATACAGAAAAAACGACTACAACACCGGCGTTCAGCTGCAGATTGCTAATTTTGAGAAGTTATACCCAATTATCTATTTTGATCTACGAAACACTGAAGAAAGTGTGACAGGCGACCCGAAAAAGCTCGAATTCCATTACAGACTTAATGAAGCCGCTAACGCTCAAGATTATATAATCTTCGCTTTGGTTTTGAATGAAGAAGAATTCGTGCTGAAGCAAATTGGTAATGAGCTTGTCGCTGTCTAAACAAAATGAAAAATTCAAAAAAAATTCTGAATATAATATACAAACAATGAGCACAACTTATCATCCATTCAAAATCGCACTGACTGATGGTCAGAAAAAGAAACTTCAAAAAGCTTATTTAACAAAGACCCCTGTTGGTCTGAAAGTCAAACCAGACCAAATTGGGCGTGGTGACGAACTTTTTCTCACTGAAACTCAAATCAAGCGATTGAAAAAAAGATCGGCGGCAGGGAAAGGAATGGTAATAAAATTAAGCCAGACACAGCTTCAGAACACTGCGCAGCGTGGTGGAAATTTGTTTTCTGCTATGTTAGGTTTGGCACGACCTTTGATAAAGCCAGCCCTTGGAGCATTAGCAAGTGCAGGTTTGAGTTTTGGCGCTGAAAAGGTGCTGAAAAAGATATTTGGTAATGGTTTTGGACCAAGGGAAATTGAGCTTTATAAACTTGTCCAGCGAATAACTCCTACTCAGAAAAAGGTGGCAAAACAATATCTTGTTGGAAAAGGTTTGGTGAAAGGAGGCGGCGCACAATACGGCGGTTTCCTTGGTATGTTGGCGTCTATCGGAGTACCTTTGGCCCTTGATTTGGTCAGAAAAATAATTGGAAAAGGTATGCAAACGCAACCACCACCACCGCCACCACCACGAACAAGACGATCACCAGGAATACCAAAAGGTAAAGGGATGCAAATTCAACATCCACCTTTTTATGGAACTTGGGAGGATTATTATCGTTTAAAAAAAACTGAAATTTGAAGATAACCTCTTTCCAACATTGACCTGAGAAAATGGTGCAACTTTTTACGAATTCCCATCAAAGGTATTTTTAGCAGAAACGAAACAAAACCTTTGTTTCATTCCCCATGCATTATCAACTTGGATGATTTCGGAAGTTTGGGAACTCACTGGGTATGTTGTTGGCCAAAAGGAAAAGGTTCTTACGAGTATTTTGATTCATTTGGGCTTCCACCACCTTTGGAGTGGGAAAAAGAAATGTCAATGCACGGGATGACACATTTTTTCAGAAATGACAACCAAATTCAATGGGAAAAAAGTGTGAGATGTGGTTACTACTGCCTTCTCTTTTTAAACGAAAGAAATAAAGGCACAAGTTTTGCCGATATTTTGGAAATGTTCTCCAACGATTTACTTCAAAATGAGGAAATTGTGAAAAATTATTTTTCTTAAAATATATATATACAATGGAAGTGTACTGTGTGAAAGAAAAGCGGCACACACCCAATGTGAAGGGGACCGAAAAGGTTGTTATCACAAAGAACAATCGAAAACTCTTGAACGTAAAGTGCGCAAGTTGTGGAAAAATGAAATCAAGTTTTTTGCCGGGAAACTGAGTGAGCCCTCCCGCGCGGAGGGCAGTGGTATATTTGGCGACGTTGCTATGGCAGTTGGTGATCTTGCAATTACAAAAGGAATCCCATATCTTTCAAAAAAAAGTGTTGAAGCTGGACAATATTACACTTCTGAAGCAATGAGAGACCCAAAACTGCAAAAGAAAGCAATAAATTACACTCTTGACAAAGCCCGCCCAGTTATTCAAAAAGTTGGAAGTGAAATGTTAAATCAACTTTCAACTAAAGTTCGACCAAACCAACGTTACAAAACTGACAGACCTGATTTGGATGGAGCTGGGTTTGATATACATGCAGCAATTGGAAAATTTCCGAAACCAAAAAAAGGTTGGACATTGCCGGGACATAATTTCACAGGGCCAGACAATCCTCTTGAAAAGCAGGTGAAATACGATCCAGAAACGGGTGAAATTCTTGAAATATATCAACAACCAACAGGTGCAACAGATGCGATTGCAATGCAACATGATGTTGATTATGATGTTTGTTCCAACCGTGAAAAAAAATATGGTGAAAATCTCAAAAAATGTAAAAACAAAGCGGATAAAAAAATGGTGAAGTCTCTTGACGCAGTTCCTTACAAACAAAGGCAGTGGGGTCATGCGGCTGCAAGAAATGCAATCAATGCTAAACAAAAGTTAGGTTTGGGTTTGAAAAAACAAAAAAAAGGGACTGGTGTTTTGGACAAACCGTTGGAAGCAGTTAATTTTGCTGAAACTTTGACAAAAAAAATTATTCCTTCCACAGAACATGTATTCGATCGGTATTGGTCAGGTGATATTGCGAAAAATGCTTTCACAGGACCAACTGGTGTCACAAGCAAGAAATTTTGGACTCATCCGAAAAAGGGTACTGTCATGCGTTTGGTAAAAAATCCAAAAACAGGCAAATATGAAAATGTTTATGAAGAACCTTGATTGGCTTTCAACCACCATTTATAAAACTCATGTTTTGCGTGCCGCCAACTTTCTAAGCTTTTTGGAAGGTGATTAGAAATAGATTCCATAATTTGTTTTTTCTTAGGCCAGCATTCAGAAGGTACTATTTCAAAATAATTGTACAGAAAATAGGGGTAGTTCACTGACTTGTCGGACATCTTCTGAAATTGAGCAATAACGTTACCAAGAAAATCTACCTCGCTGGGAGAAAACATTTCTTTAATGTTCCATTTTCGCAAAACACTTTTTAAATAATCATTATTCGTTGGAAGAGCAGTGGAACTTCTTCTCCAATTTTGTTCTTGAAACTTTTCATCATCATCAAATTCAAACTCTCTACCACATTTTGGACATGCACGACAGAACTCATTCACCACATAAATTAATTGCTCCTCGCCTGAAGGACAACGATCAATCTTTTTTGATAACAGGCTTATTTCATTTTTTTGCAACATTTCTTTTATCATTTTCGACGAAATTTTCTCACCTTGCAAACAACCAAACGGGTCGTCCATTTTTTATTGTGTATAGTATACAATGAGCTCACGCGTTTTGAATAAGTTGTCAAAAATTTATTACAGCCCGCAAGGGTATTGGAAAGGTTTTGCAGCAATTAAGAAATTAGCCCAGGCAGCAAAAGTTTCGGAAGATGTGGCTCAAAACTGGTTGATGAAGCAAGCTCTTTGGCAGGTTTATTTACCAGCCCCGCGTTACATTCCAAGACCGAAATTTGATGTTCCTGTTCCAAACAAAGTTCACCAAGCCGATCTTCTGTATCTCCCACACGATCGCCCACCACGCTCCCGTAAAACTTTTAAATATGCTCTCACAGTGGTAGATGTGGCCTCTCGATACAAAGAAGCCGAACCGTTGACCACAAAAGAGGCTAAAGAAGTTGCAACTGCTCTGGAACGGATTTATAGTCGTGGTCCTTTGAAGTGGCCGAAACTGCTTCAGGTCGATCCTGGTCGTGAGTTCATGGGTGCTGTGAATCAACTGCTTTCGAAACATAATGTTGAGGTTAGACGCGGCCGTGTGGATATTCACCGTGATCAAGCTATCGTTGAAAGATTCAACCGCACCCTGCATGGCTGAACGACTGTTTGGACACCAATATGGGGTTGAAATGCGCCTCCCTGAGGGTCAGCGGTCCACTGCGTGGGTGACCCGACTGCCAGCTGTTATTTCAGCTTTGAATAAAGAAGTCACTCGACTGATTGGCCAAAAACCTGTTGATGCCATCAAAAAGAAAACTGTTCCATCCAAACCCTCGACGCCTTATTTGAGACCCGTTGGTGTGAACGAAAAAAAACTACCCTCCGGTTTAAGTGTTCGCTATCTCTATCAACCTGGTGAACTTGAAGGTGGTCGACGAAGAGTTACCGACCCAATCTGGTCTTTGAATGTTTACGAGGTTGAAAAAATTATGATAAAACCAGACGCACCGGTTATCTATTATTTATTTGACGGACCAAAACGCTGGTTTGTCCGCGAAGAGCTTTTGGTTGTCCCTCCAGATACACAACTACCACCAGAAAACTAACAATGAAACTCGATCGGTTCTGTGTGAATACCGTCTTCCAATACCCAGCGTTTGTCGTAGTAAGCGCTCAACCCCAGCTTCTGCTGTTCGTAAGTAACAATCTGCCCGTCCCGCATCCTAAAACCTCTATTAGTTGCTATGTCCTTGCTGCCTTCCAAAGCTTTCTCAAAACGCTGCCACGTGATCTCGTTTTGTTTCTTCGACACCCCTTTCGTGCTGAACTTCTTTTTTTTTACCCTCAGATTCGTCAATGTAATAACATTTTGAACAGAGTGTGATCATTCTGCTGCTTCACACTCGAGTTTAAAGAGCCCAGGGGTCCGACTGCTCCACTTGTCGCAAGCTAACCACTCTTTCTTTTTTGTCTCGAATTCTATTTGCAGCTCTGGTTTGACGATGTCTTTCAACTTTTCTGCGCTAATTGCCATATAATTGCTGTCTGTGTCCATCTGAATCAATTCGAAATCTTTTCTGTCAAAATATCTGTCAAGAAAGTCATAATAGAATTCAAGCATTCGAAGTTTAGCCAGTTGATATACAGCTATTCCAACCTGAAATGGTCTTCTGATTGTGATCCGAGGCTTTCGGCTTTCCAGCTCATACGCTTCCCCAATTTCGTCAAGATCACTGAAATATGCGCTTCGCAAGGCTCTGTCGACAACCTTTTCGTCTTTGGTGTAAATAATGTTTGTTTGCCTCTCCAAGGCTTCTATAAGCTTACCATAACCACTATTTCCTAAAAGTTTGAATACCTCAGCCAGCAGCGCCTTGCTTTTTTCCACGTCTCCAGTCCGGCGCGCCTCCGTCACCTGCTCCACAAACCAAGTGAATATTTTTGTTGGTTGATAGTCAATCGTTCGAAAAACATTTGTAATCACTGCTCCATGCTCAAGATACCATCTGAGAAGAGGAGCGTATAATAATATCCTTTTTGCAAACAAGGCTCCCACTAACTTCTTTCCGTCTCCGCGATTACGCTTCGTTCGTTTCAAGTAGTCAAACATATGCTGTGGCACCGCTTCAGCAGGAACCTTTTTGTTGTAGAAGAACGGGCACATTTCCTCAAACTTTGGGTGTAAGTGCTTAGGGATCTCTATATCAACTTCTGCAAATCCAAACCATTTTTCTTCCTTGAGTCTTTGAGTTAGAATGGGAGCAACGTCTTTATTGTAGTGCACGACCATTCCTTTTCCACAAGGCATGTCTCTTAGCATGGTTGACAAATACAAAGCATTGGCGTCGTAACCCAGTATATTTTTGCAAAAACGAGGTTCCGCTATTCGATGAGACCTTATCTTCGTGACTCCAACTTCATGATATCTTGTGAAAACGATACTTGGTCCACCAACAACAGCTTCTTTCAACATCTCATACGCTTCTTCGCACGGGCTGTAAAGATCTGCGCCCCTCTCAACACATCCGCGAAGTAAGTAATGTAAACTAACACCTGGTATACTTACAGCATCTTTCAAAATATCGATTCCTTTATCAGTGTAGAAAGCACGCATCTTTTCCAGCGCCTCTAGACCAGGAGCTACATCTAGATTATTGTAGTAACGCAGCCAGTCTGCGAAGGTACACATACCCTTTTCTTTGAACAGACGCTGGCACCCTTCCCATTCATCCCTTGTTAGAACATAACCACCCTTCAGCTTCGAATACCAATCCTCATATTTCGAAAGTCCGCGAAAATCAAGTTTTTCAGGTGTGTCAAACCATTCATACGGAAACCACGATTTTACAGTTTCGCATTCATAAGCTTTTACCCATTTCTCATAACTTGTACCCGGACCTAAGTAGTTTATGATATCGAGAAAGCGAAAGTTTTTACTCAAAATGAACATAATTTTGTTTCCATTTTTTGCAACTCTTATTTTACCAGTTGTATCAGATAAACGTTCCGCAAAATGTTCTCTGATAAGATTCAAATCATATCTCCCGGAGTTAAACCCAAGAACTGGCACCTGATTACACCATTCTTCTATTTTGAGACGCTGTGCTTTTGTAAGCATATTTATGTCGTCAGGTATGAAGGCTGCTCTTACTTGATCCCTAATGTTTTTCTCACGCCTCTCAAGTTCTTCCATAAACTTGCGAACAAGCTCCGCAGGGTCTCTTTCACAGATATGAGTAGGTTCTCTTTCTAAAGTGTCACCAACGCTAACAGAGATTGGTACGTGTTTATTTTCGATTGTTAACGTTCCTGTTGGTTCTTTCCTTTGATTTTTATCTCCGTATGCTTCGAAGTCATACAATATAGCGTGTGGATAACTTTGTGTTTGAGGCTTTGGTAACTTTATATTTATTTTTCCTACTTCACAAGACCATGCTTCGATTACATGGTAGCCAGCAGCTCGAAGCTTTTGTGTACGTTCAACAGTTGCTTTAAATCTATCTTCTCGTGTTTGGCCATGATGAGTAATAATTCTATTTCGATCATGAGGAAAACATTTTCGACATCCATGCCAATGACATCCATGATATTGAAAAACAGTCTTCGTTTCATGGTTATAACCGTCTACAGGAGCGCGCACAACACATCTTTCACATCCATGCCCGCAAGCAGCGTGGTTAATGGGAACCCATCTTTCACCTCCATGCCCGCAAGCAGCGTGGTGGATGTGAATTTTACGAAGTGCTGCTTCTTTTTCAAGCCAGCGAAGAGATTCTGGAGAAGATGAATGTTTTGGATAAAAAGCCTGCTCAAAAACTGTTTGTGGTAATTCAACTTTTTCGGCCGGACATTCAATCACCGTCTTCCCTTGGGTGCACCTTTCGGTATGCCGTTGAAAACTGCAAGCTTGAGTGAATCTTGCACGGCAGTGAACACATGCATAAACTTTTGCAAGCTTCGAAATATCTTTTATAATGAAAGCATGCCCTTTGTAAATTCCAATTGTCAAAATATTTGTTAATTTGGCTGGTGGTTTCCTCCAAAGATGCCATACCACTTCACCATCCTTCAAACGTTCAGGCACATATACACGAACACCCAACCAATCTTTGAAAATTTGTTTTTTATTAAGATGTTTTTCAATCTTATCAAGTTCATCTAAACATGTTTTCCGGCAGTCTTGTGGAATAGCTTTAAGGTTAAAGAAACTCTTAGCAAGTTCCCGTGATGCCGTTGTACTTCGATTTGGTCTTGAACCTCGGTGTACCGCAATACAACGCCAAAGACATAAATTGTCTTTGTAAGTGTCTAAAGTAAACATATTACGACTATGTGAAAGGTTACGCAGCCAATCTGGTAATGGTCCTGTTCCTAAAAGCGGTTGACGATCAAGCACAACCTTTACATCAACATTAAAAAAGCCTTCAAACACCCATTTTGTGTTAGGTCTATCTATGTTGTCAGGGTCCAGACGTAATTTTTCTTGCTCACTCAACCATTTCTCCACATCAGAAAAACGTTCAAACCAAGGCGAACCTCTGTTTTTGTACATCACAATTGTCGAATCTTCTTCAATGTTGCGTATCTGATATGAATAAACATGTCTTGCATAAAAAGATGTTTTAACTTCCTCTTGTATTTTTGTCATAAAATCAGGTGTAAGATTTCTTTCAAGTCCTCGAATAAAGCGCCATCGAATGAAACGACGCCCCTCTCTCCTTACCTCTTTTCCTTTATATTCGGCAGTATCATATAAATCAAGAATTTCATTCTGATAGCTTGTTACATTTTTTTGGATATTTTTTCGAGAAATTGGATCAAACTTCCTCAAAATTTCTTGTTTTTTTCGCCCCCTTCTTCGAGGAGGTGCAGTTGGTTGAAAAGGTTTAGGAAGTAAAGGTTTATCTAAACTTCTTTTTACTTTTTCAGAAATAGGTTCATCTATTATATTCTGAATAGTTTTTCGAACAGCAGGAGCGTCCTCTGCAAATAATTGCTCTAAAGCTTGTAACGTTGCTGGATCAAGCTCTTTCAAAAGCTCTTCAATGTTTATGTTAAGTGCAGACATTACAACTTGGATATAACAAAGATCTGTAATTCTTTAATTAAAAATTTTTTATGCTGGGTGGTTTATTTCGGTTAAGTAGTATATCCGGTAGTTAACAAATACTTCCTGATTGTCAGAGGTTTATTTTCGAATTTTAAAGCTCCCAATATAATTAACATGCGACACAAGGAGCTTGTTAATTATATTGGGAGCTTTAAAATTCGAAAATAAACCTCTGACAATCAGGTGGTATTTGTTAACTACCGGATATACTACTGCCTAAAATCAAAATTTAAGACGAATCCCAAACTTCATTTTGTATAACACTAAAATTTAAATACGAAAGTTCTGCTGAAGAGGTTTCATTTGAGTGGTCACACCATAGGGTTTCATCCACAAACTCAAAAGTTAGAACCACCTTTAATGTCTCCATAACTGACTCTGGGAGTGAAAGGGTTACATAATGGTATTACATTCAAAGATTGTGCAAACTTAATTATCTACTGTATAAGAATATAGATTTACAGTTGTAAACTTATTTCTTTTTATGGGACTATCAGCGCATAGTTGCCAGCAGAAATTTGATGCTCTTTAATTGGTGTTTCGATACAGTTTTTTTGGAACCATACCTAACTTTTTGAATCGGCTCTTAGACAGTCTTCTCCTTGTCAGTTCAACGTGAAATTCGCAATACTTGTTGTTTTTGGATTGAACTTTAGCGTGGTTTACATTTTGTAAAAATCGATATTTCCATGACAACGATAAACAAAAATCCTCGAAAACAGTAAAATTGAAATTTTGCACGATCCAGATTTCGCTTCCAAAAGCAAATACCAGTATCTTAAACTGCGGTGTATGGCAAACAAAATATACAAGAACAAAACAATTCTGTATGTTTGTTTTGAAGTAAATCGCAAAAACATTTTCAACCTTAGTTTTTGCCTAGTAATAGTAAATGCACTGAAATATAATCAACACTTTGATGAAATGGCTAGTAAATACTGTTAAAATGTGTCTTTTACTTGCTATTTTACGCCTAGAAAAATTTGTTGAAACTGGTGTTCGCGATCTCGAGAACGACTTGTTTTTCAAAGATCACTCGCGTAATAATTTTGTGGTAATTTTTTAATTTGAGCGCTTTTGCGAAAATGTTAAGAACGGCTCGATAAACATGCGTGCTTGACGATGTGACCAATTTTAGTTTTGAGTCTTATTAACATTGATTCACTGGAACACTTTTAGAGTTAACGTTAAAGAGGATGTATGAACCGACGGAAAGACTTGCGTTACATATTAACAGTTGGCAAGTAAATGCTAATATATTCAAAGTAATGCGCAGTGCATTCCTCCGTGATTTTTTCTTTTCGTTGTAATCTACAGTGCAACAAAGAACAAAGAAACCAGATAAAAATCACGAAGCAATGAATAACGCATTACTTTAAATATATTAGCATCTACTTGCCAACTGTGAATTTGTAACGCAACCTTCTCCGTCGGTTCATACATCCTCTTTAACGTTAAATCTAAAAGTGTTCCAGTGAATCAATGTTAATAAGACTCAAAACTGAAACTGGTCACATCGTCAAGCACCCATGTTTAACGTTTTAAAAAAATCTATCGAGCCGTTCTTAACATTTTCGCAAAAGCGCTCAAATTAAAAAACTACCACAAAATTATTACGCGAATGATCTTAGAAAAACAAGTCGTTCTCGAGATCGCGAACACCAGTTTCAACAAAACTTTCTAGGCGTAAAATAGGAAGTAAAAGACATATTTTAACAGTAATTACTAGCCATTTCATCAAAGCGTTGATTATTTTTCGGTGCATTTACTATTACTAGGCAAAAACTAAGGTTGAAAATGTTTTTGCGATTTACTTCAAAACAAACATACAGAATTGTTTTGTTCTTGTATATTTTGTTTGCCATGCACCGCAGTTTAAGATGCTGGTATTTGCTTTTGGAAGCGAAATCTGGATCGTGCAAAATTTCAATTTTACTGTTTTCGAGGATTTTTGTTTATCGTTGTCATGGAAATATCGATTTTTACAAAATGTAAACCACGCTAAAGTTCAATCCAAAAACAACAAGTATTGCAAATTTCACGTTGAACTGACAAGGAGAAGACTGTCTAAGAGCCGATTCAAAAAGTTAGGTATGGTTCCAAAAAAACTAGTGTATCGAAACACCTTAAACAAACATTAGCCCAAGAAACAAAGCTTTCAGGGATATGTGTTAGTTTTAAGCACATCAAAATTTTAAAAGAAATGATCAGACATCATTGTTTTTGTTGTTCATCACTAAATTTTCTTCTGAACATAAAACAGTGAAACTGGCATTTCGAATTTAATGCCTGTCCCTACAGGCAAACTGTTGATTAAAGAAAGACGAATAAAGTACAGTATATAAATACAATAAAACGGGATATCACTAGAATTTGTTGCGGTTTTGAGCCACTTAAACTCTGAAAGCCATTTTGGTAGAAATTTCTTATGTCTTTTGGTGTTATCATCAGGGTTTGTCTCAATCAGGTTCTTTTCTTCTCATTTCTTTATTGACTTTTGTTCACTGAAGAAAATCAAAAAGTGTCCTTGTTTGATTCATCTTTGATGGCAAGAAAATGTTTCCAGACACATTCAAAATGGCTGCCACCCATGTCAAGGGTGGGATATTCAAACTGTCCTTCTTTCTCGTGTTACGGTCATGCACAACATAACGTGTTACAAAGCGATCACACAAATAATTGGGCGCTAGTCAGTTGACACATTTAAACGCAAGAATGCCTACCGTATATGTCAGATAACTCCTCACGGGGAGCCAGCCTAACTCCTTAAGAACCGGTGTTATATGGACGAATTTACGTATATTTGTAATAATTCTAGCTGCGGAATTCTGAACTTTCTGCAGCTTTGAGATATTCTTCTTAGATGTGCTAGACCATACTGCAGAACAATAGTATAACCTGCTAAATACCAATGCATTTATAATGTTCTCTAAAGTCCTGGCCCCGGTTCCCGGAAAGCCGATTAAATTATCCCCCGATTAGCAGTTAATCCACGATTAAACTCCTTATCGCTAGAAAAACTAATCCAGGGATAAAAAGGCGTTCCTGAAAGTAGAGTTATTTCTCGTTTAACTATCCCTCGGTGCTCCCTCGGTTAAATTCATATCAAACCGGTTAAACAAGTTACCAGCATATAAAAGCGCGGGAAAACGACAGAGCGGGAGAAAAAAAGTCGACTCCGATACTCGTTTTACCGATCGATACCTGTTGGAGTCTATTATCGATATTTGACCGCGGTACGATTTGCCCTTTTTCTGGTTGTGAAAAAACAAAACTTCAAACCTTTCCTCAAAGAAAAAGAAAGTGGAAATCAAGGTTCAGTGCAAAGTGATGCTGATTCGAGGTGAAATGTGAGCTATATCTGAAAATCGGTGAGTTCTCTACCTCTTGATTCTTTCAACCATCGGAAAACTGTTAACAATAAAGTACTGATTTGTGCCGAATAATTGTCTTTGATACTTGTAGCCTATCTGTTTTGTTACGTTCGTCTGTTACAGAAATCTGACATTTTGTTTTTGTTTTAAATCAGTGAAAAACCTCTGTTTTTGTAGTGTCTGCATTGTTTGAGAACGACAACAACTTCGCTTTAATTATGTACCAGTCAAATTGAAGCTTCAACATCCCCCCCGGGCAACCCCCCGGGCATCTGAACTTTTGAAGATTGGCTTGTTCAAATTCCCTCCCCTCGGGGCAAAAAAGCCGTTCAAATGCCCCACCCATTAGTACTGAAATACCTCTCCCCAAAGACAAATTTCATCTGCGATCAAACACTGTTCACGCTTTTCACAGAGAGATATGCCGTAATGACACCTCCAAACTTCTTTTAAACACCGTTTTGAGAGCGGTATACACTAACAAAGGCGAAATTCTATCTTAGAAATGCGTCAAACCCCGCAAAAAGCGAAAAAACTCACGGGCATATTACGCTAGAACAAGAGATAAATCTGGTTCAAATTCCCCACCCTTCCAAGGCAACGTTCAAATCCCCCCCTTCCCGGGCACGATGCACAGTCAAATGCCCGGGGTTTTCGGAGGGGGATGGTGAAGCTTCAATTTGAGCGGTACATTAACCCTATTCAGACCGGGGTGGGCTTTTGAGGCCTGCCTCAACTTTGAAGTTGTGTAATTTCGTAACCGTTTTTGCTAGTACCGCTAAATTTTGTGACTTTTCCTAAAATTTTACTGGGAACATTTTGGCATGAGTGTCTTATGTCCAACAAACTTGACGTTGCCATGGCAACCGCTTTGTGACAGCCATGTTTTTGAAAATCACGCTTCTCGCTTTAATCGCTGCTATTTTAATGTTTTCTAATCGAATTTGTATTTTTACATTAATTGTAGCAACAGTTTATCATTTAGGGATAACCGCTTAACAAAAAAGGAATTTAGTGCTAATTTGAGGAAAACGTAAAATTTAAAACGTGAAAATCCAAGGTGGCGGGCTTGACTGGTAGAAAAGGTGATTTCTCGCTATAAATGCACTATTCGCCATAAATTTCAAGTGTACGACACTGTTAACTAATTAAATAAACTTTTTACAATCAACTGGCTTCATTTTCTTGTTTATTAAATGAAGCAGATGAATTTAAAGAAATTCAAGATGGCAGATCCAAGATGGCAGATCCAAGATGGCGGACGCCAAAATGAGCATTTTATCTCTAAGATGGACTTTATCTGCAAAATTTCATGTGTTCCAAAAATATACATTCATAATATATATTATAGATGCCCTTTATACCCAAAAAAGTATTTTTACTCCTTCAGGAACAGTATTCAGTAAATTTATTGCTTTAGAGCTTCTAAGTGAAACATTGAGAAACAAATGATGTCATAATGACGTCATATTACGTCAGTATATGTGGTGGTTAGAATTAGCGCGTATACTGTCCTGTGCAAACTTGGTGGCCATAGCATAAGCGGTTTTAAAGTTACATGGGGGGGGGGGGGGGCTTCTGAAGCCCCCTCGGTCCTAGAAGGTCGAAAAAAGCCCAGTCTGAAGAGGGTTAATAGTGTTTTAAAATATACACTAAAATCGAAAACTCGACTACACGATTTGCGTGTTTGTGGTCCTTTTTGCTCCATCACATTTCGCTGCAGGTTTTTGCGCCCAAAACTCAGTCGATTACCGCTCGAATTTGTACAGACAACAAAATTATTTGTTATTTAAGTTGCTGAGAGTACTTTATCTAGCATAAATTGCCTTCTTTCTTTTTCCTTACTCAATTAGACTAACAATATCGCAAAATTTAAGTCCGCTATTTTGTTTGTTTTGATCATGTTTTTCCCCCGATTAGTGACTTAATCGACCTCGCTAGGTGGATTAAATTTAACCCCTCGTTTATCACTTGGTTAGTGTTAATCGTGCTTTCAGGAACAGAATCTAACCGAAGGATAAATTTTCATCCTCGATTAGCGAGATTTATTCCTCGATTAGCACTAATCGGCTTTCCAGGAACCAGGGCCTGGTGTCGAGAAGATGTCTCACTCTATTTATCTGACATAATGACGCAGTGTTTGTAATGTGATCATCAAAACTAAGGGTGGAGTCAACTTGAAGTTCCAAGTCTCGTGCAGAGGAGGCTGGAGTAACCACTTTTCCAAGTAGGGTGACATGAAAATCAGGAGGTAGTCTCTGTAGCATTTGTCGGGTTCCCAACACCGTCAGCTTGGTCTTGTCTGGGTTGATCAAAAGACTGTTATAGCAGCACCAAGAGGCGATCTCCGATAAATCATCATTTATCTGCTGAACCACACAGCATTCATCGACGACAGAAAATGACAGATAGAGTTTTGAATCGTCAACGTATGATTCTAGAGATCCGAATTCCGAGTTGTTGGGAACGTCGTTAATATAGATGGTAAATAGGGCCGGACCTAAGATGGACCCCTGTGGAACTCCATGAGAGATAGCACCCAAGCTTGAAGCCTCAGAACCAATCCTGACGTATTGCTGTCTTCCAAACAAGTAGCTTCTAAACCATTCCAGAGCAGCACGACCCACCTCTAGTGCCTTTAGTTTTGTAAGAAGTCTACCATGGTCTATACTGTCAAATGCCTTTGACAAGTCTAAGAGGACTACAAGTGTCAGTTTCTTGACATCCATCGCCTCAAGTGCCCTGTCTGTCATCTTAACATTGAGTGTTTCACATGAATGCAGCTTCTTATTACCACTTTGATGTTCGGTCAGCCTCTTCTTGTTGCTCATGTACGTAGTCAATTGATTTAAGGCCACTCGTTCGCAGACCTTGGATGCCACAGGAAGTAACGATACTGGACGATTATTGTTTGCAATCTCGTGATCTCCTTCCTTGAGTAACGGAGTGACCTCAGATATTTTCCAATCTGATGGAAAAACTGATGACAACAAAGACTGAAACTGTGGGTGAAAAACACAAACAGTGGGATTCCTTTAAACTTAACGTCTGTGTTTATGACAAATTCTGAAATGTTTGTTCTTGTGCTTATACAAGAGGGAAATGATTACTTGTGATTATGTGTCCCTGGGATGCACAGGAATGTTTATGATGCATTGTTAATATTTTTATGCAAAATAATGCATGATTTCTTCATTAATGCTATCTCTGATGAAAGCAACTTATTTGTTAATGAGTCAGAAAATATGCAAGGTTTTTTGGCAGACAAGTTCTATCCATCTGGCTATTTTTGACCAAATGGAACATATTGCCTGACAGTATTGCTGTGTGGATGGAAACTAACATGCCATGTGATCGACTTAAACCAATCGGCTTGCACCTTACAAACGACTGATTGCCGACAATAACAAGACAGACAAACAATAGACAAACTGACTCCTTTGACTAACAATAGACCAACGGACATTTGACTAACAAAAGACGGATCGAAACGCACCAATCACGTTTACAGTCTTTACAGCCAATAACATCACGGCTTAACTGACAGACGACCAATAACATCACGAGATCGTCGACCAATCAGGACAACGACCAGAGACTTATAACATCTACTGACGATTTACAGTTCACTTGACTCTGATGATGACTTCCGCTCAGGTTGTCGAAACATCAGTCAATGTCACCTCAAACAGTCCTTCTCAGGACTACACTCACCTGGACGATCACAATTTACCGAATTATGATTCACTTTATTTATTTGATATAATGTAAGAATGCAGCTGATCAGTGACCGAAGATAATGCTTATATTTACTAGAAGTTTGTGAGCCGTGGCTGAGCAAAAACTGCAAGTCTAGGGTTAGTGACCTACAAAAAAAAAGGTGAAAGACAAAAAGTGGATGTAACTAGACCCAGTTGACAGCATATTGGTGATTAGTGGCTAACAAATTCAAATTATGTTTCAACTCATGCTTTCTTGAGTGACTGGGTATATAATCAAATGTAATTAATTCATAACTGATAAACTCACATCGTTGTTTGTCAAACAAGTGGACTTTATGTCTGGTTTCTACAGATAAACCCAACATGTACATTAATAATTAATGTGCAGTTATTGTTTATTATAGACAAACCAAAAATCAACAAGTACCAGGGTGATCCTGTAAATCGCAGACTTACAGAAGGGAACAATGTAACATTTCATTGTGATATCAAGTCAGGCTCACCAAGGCCAACAATAACTTGGTACTTTGGATGGATAGGCACATTTAAGAAGGTTGACCCAAACTACGATGTAAGGTACTCTCATCCCACTGATGAAACATGGACCATCACTGGCATTTCAACCCAGGATAAAGGGAAGTACAGGTGTATTGCCTCAAACATAGCTGGACAAGATGATCTAAGGTTCGAGATCACTGAAGTTGATGGTGAGTTTTGGTATAACATCTCCATAAACTTGTATCTTGAAAATTAATAAGTTTAAGACTTAGACTACCGAACTACCGCTACCTACAGACGTCGACTTAATGGACTTACTGATCCTTTGTCTTACTTCTACTTATTTTCAGTACAACGGCAAGCACCACAAACAGTTGCACGGAACAGCTATGGGCTCACCCTGAGTTTCCGTTGTTGTTGCAGAAATCGTTTTGCAAAACATCGAGGAACAAGCCCTCGCAACTTACAAACGAACACTACCACTCTGGCTACGTTACGTTGACAATGCCTTTACAGCCGTACACAAAGACGAAATCGACGATATTCACGAACACCTCAACAGACAAAACGCCGACATACAGTTAACTAAGGAGATCGAGGAAAATGGTAAAATACCTTTTCTAGACTGCTTAGTTACCCGCGACAATAACGAACTACGGACGACAATTTATAGAAAACCGACACATACTGACAGACTACTCGACCAATCATCTCACAACCCAACTTCTCACGAAGCTACGACTATACTGACCCTGACAAGACGCGCGCAACTAGTTTGTTACTCACCTGACAGCTTAACGGACGTAATCAAGTACTTAGACAACGTTTTCAAGAAGAACAATTACAACCAGGACTTTATTAGACACAACACTTACAGAAACTCCGAACCGAACGTTACGAACACTAACGCGACACCTGTCACTACTGCAATCATACCTTACATCAAAGGGACTTCTGAAACGATCGCACGAATCCTACAACCCTACAACATCCGCGTTGCTCACAAACCTATCACTACTTTACGACAGCTACTGACGAACGTTAAAGACAAAGACGAACCGAGCGAGAGACAGGGAGCAGTTTACAAGATCAAATGCTACGACTGCAAGGGCACTTATATTGGTGACACCGGCAGGAATTTGAACGTCCCACTGACTGAACACAAACGCGTGACTAGAAATGGTGATATCAACAATCACAATGCTGAGCACCATTTAAAAACAAACCACAGAATCGACTGGGACTCTGCTGAGTGCGTTACCTACAGTACGGACTACTATCAACGAATCACTCTGGAAAGTTGGTTTACTAATTTAGAACAAACACCACTGAACCGTTGCGAACAGCTACCTGCACTTTACAAACAACTGATCGCCGACAATAACAAGACAGATAAACGATAGACAAACCGACCTATTTGACTAACAGTAGACCAACGGACATTGACCAGCAAAAGACGGATCGAAACGCACCAATCACGTTAACAGTCTTCACAGCCAATAACATCACGGCTTAACTGACAGACGACCAATGACATCACGAGATCGTCCACCAATCAGGACAACGACCAGAGACTTATAACATCTACTGACGATTCACAGTTCACTTGACTCTGATGATGCCTTCCGCTCAGGTTGTCGAAACGTCAGTCAATGACACCTCAAACAGTCCTTCTCAGGACTACACTCACTCGGACGATCACAATTTACCGAATTATGATGTTCCTTTTTGTTTAGTTATAGGTATAAAGTATGAAATTTTTCGAGCACCATTGCGAATGTTTTTCAAACGCGAAAAGAAAGACCGGCTGCAACATGCAACCAGTGACAAAAAGGCACCACTTGTAAAATGAATAAATCCCAAGTCGTATCTGTGCCCCTAGCTGCCGTAAATTGGCTCTTCAATACACCACTTAAAATATCGATTGAAATACACTGTTGACCAGTTTAAAATCTCACTGAAGACCAAGAAATGTGTAATCACAACAACTTGAGCACCAGTCAGTCCCTTAATACTCCACTCATCACAGTGTTATTTATGCTTTCTTAAATTGTTGCCTTAAAAGTACACAAATGATAAAGGACATGCACCTACTTTACATCTTTCAGTTCCTCCCACCATTGATCCTCTGACAGACGTTGTGGTAGATGAAAATTCAAATTACGACTTACTGTGTAAAGTGACAGGAGACCCAGCCCCAACAGTGGAATGGCTGAAAGATGGAGTTCGTTATCGTGAACAAACGGTAAGCTGGAAAATAACATAAATTACCAGTTAGTTATTTAATGCAAGGAAAATAGAAATATACGTCGCTCCTTTTAAAATCCTATCTTTTCTTGGTTTTAACTAAGCCTTAAGAACAAGTGCATTATAAAAGCACACGTTTAGCTCATTTTATTTATTTTTTATGGCGTGAAGGGGGTCGGTGTTGGACGCAGAATTATGTTTTTCACATGACATTATTGATTTCTTTGTGAACTAGGCCAAATAAAGAAATAAAATGAGCTATGGCGACCATTGGTTGAAAAGGGTCATTAAATTACTTAAAGTAGCTTCTCTGTTCATTGATCGTCTTTGCCTGACTCCTCAACGTACCAAAATATTTGTTAAACGGATAGTAGAAGGGGTTTAAGAACAGGTTTTTGTTTAAAGAATTTATAGCTCAACAGTTTACTATATGATTGTTTATAGACTTCCACAGAAGGCAACAAGATAGTTCAGAAAATATCTTTCACTCGTATTCAGTGGTTGAGCAGTGGAAAGTACACTTGTCAAGCAAGGAATGGTGCCCTGGACAGTGAAGGGAAACCCATTGTTGCAAAGAAAACAATAAGCCTTGATGTTAACTGTAAGTTATTCAGTTGCCTGTTTGGGTTTGAGGGTCCTTGGGCCCGTTGATTAACATCCCCGATAAGCATTTTTTTCAAATCTGTTTTTTATTGCCTGGTGGTAATTATTAGTGTAAACTTGCCAAATTCAGCTGTCAAAAACAATAAAAAGTAAGTCTTAGTTGAAGTAATGTTGTTTACATACATGTAAAAAAGTTTTAGGGCTTGGTAGGTTATCGGCAGAAATGGGCCCCAGGTCTTTGTGACCTTGTTTACCTCTAATAAAGAAACAGTAATAACATCACTTTCATTTTCTTTAATACCGCCCTAAATTGCTACTAGTTTTGTAAATTATTAGTGTAAACTTGCCAAATTCAGCTGTCGAAATCAATGAAAAGTAAGTCTTAGTTGAAGTAATGTTGTTTACATACATGTAAAAAAGTTTTAGGGCTTGGTAGGTTATCGGCAGAAATGGGCCCCAGGTCTTTGTGACCTTGTTTACCTCTAATAAAGAAACAGTAATAACATCACTTTCATTTTCTTTAATACCGCCCTAAGTTGCTACTAGTTTTCCTGTTGTTGCTGTTTTGATGTTATGTGCTTGTTGGAATTTTCCCCTCTGGGAAGTAAACTATTATCTGATGAACATCCTTCATGAGAGGCACTTGACCTTGACTGCCTGATGGAGGAAATACTGTTGTAGAACTTGAGACGGTGCCCAGGCCATATGTTTTTAGCAGTTTTTGCACGATGCAAGGGAAGATCTTGAAAAATTTGGCCCAGTTTCTTACAGGTTGCAATCCATTTCCATGCTGACCAAACGTTGTAAAAGATGCCTTGTTTACAATTTCAGAACACTAGTGGACGAACTTTAATCAAAACTGAACCATTAGTTTTGGGTGTGTGTTTTCAAGGTTTTTGAAGTGATGCAAAAGAAAGGTGCACGTGATAAACCCATTAAGTCTGCTTTTGGCTTATTCAGCTCCGCCGAGGCTCATCTCATCACCCAACCCAGTGTACTCTTTTGTGGGATACAGGCAACCTGTCACTGTCAGCTGTGTGTTCTCTGGCTACCCAACACCCACGGTGAAAATGGTCTTTGAAAATGGTACAGAGGTTGCAAGTGGGAATGGTTCAGCTTCCTTCACACTGAAGACTGATTCTGAAGATGACTTTGGGACGTTTAACTGCTCTGCAGTGAGTTCAAAAGGAACTGATGGAGTTTCACTGAAGTTGAAGATCGCTGGTATGTCAAACATAATTATTTTGTTTGTTTGAGTTTGGCCAGACATTGATTATTTTTAAGTTGCTATACAGTAATAAACATGTGCAAGCTATGAGGACGTAGAATTGGACAAAACAAAGGTCAAACTTGATTTCTGTGATCGACTCCTATTTTGCAACATCAATTTACCGTATTTTCTCAATTACTATCATAATCAGTAGAGTGGTAAAACGGCCGTTGGGACTGTGAACTGGCGGCGGCTCAATTCATATCACGTGGCTTAAAATATGGTCACATGGTACAAAAAAATTGTCATGTGATTCGTGTTTTGTGACCCGCCGATCGGAAACCTCTTTTGTAAAGTGGTCATTAACTTTGCTTTTCTGAGAACACTTCGGTTAAGAAAACGTTTTTGTACCCTCTGAACCCGACACCAACATTGAAATGCACTTTCAATTGCAAATCTGGATCCATGTTTTAGTCGTTTTTCGTTAGAAACAAAGTAAGCAACTCCGAAAGGAATGGAAGCACAGGGTGCAGAGCTTTACCTCACGTGGTACTTCTCATTGCGATCACCAGACATTTTTTAAAAAACCACGTGATAAGAATTTAGCCGCCGCCACTTCAAATTCCCAACGGCGTTTTTTACCACTCTAGTGATTTTGATGGTAAACGCCCCCCCCCCCCCCCGCGTTTATTTCAAACCTGGCGTGGTAGACCTGGCGTTTCTTTGAATCAGCAGATTATTTGGGCACGCCATTTTTTAAGAAAGGGTTATTATTCGTTTTTTTTTTTCGGCAGCTGTGCATCGTGCCGTTAAATCTTGAGTTTATTATACAACAAATAAACGTCCGAGGGTCTTATTTACAATTCCCTCTTTTATACCCGGCGTTTATTCGGGGCCCGGCCAGTGGCGGATCCAGGATTTTTGAAAGAGGGTGGCTGAACTCACAGAACGATATGAGAACAATCTGATAGTTTTGTTCCCTTTCTTAATTTCTAGCTTAAACGACCCCAAAGAGGGGGTTGGCTAGCCCCCAATCCACCTCCCTTGGATCCGCCCCTGGCCCGGCGTTTAATCGAGAAAATACCAGTACGGTAAAATGCTCTTGTGATGCCAATATGTTTTCACATTTAGTATTCATGAAATTATGTGTATTTCAACTTCTGATGCCACATAAACAATTCAAAAATTTAATTTTCAAGCTTCGACCTTCAACAGTGTGAAAAATGAGAATTTTTCCAAAACTTAAGCACTACTTTGGATGAAAAGGTTAGTAATTTTGCAAAGAAACTGCACAGTGAAAAACGGACACAATTACAAGTTACTTTTTTGTTTTCAGTTGCTCCTGGACCACCGCGTCAAGTGTTTACCACAACAACATGCAAAGACGTTACTCTTAAGTGGGAACAACCAGAATTCAATGGAGGAATGGAAATTACAAATTACGTCATAAGACTCCTTGCAGAAGATAACACACAGCTGCATCAAGAGAGTGTTGATGGGAACTTGCGTGAAGTACAAATTGACTACAGTAAATTTGAAGCTGAGAAAACATACAAAGTCTACCTGATGGCAAGGAGCGCAGCTGGATTTGGGAAAGAAGAGATGGTGGTTGCTACGACTAAAAAATACTGTGAGTGATAAATGATGCTGTTGAATCACATACCTTGTACCATGTTATGTCACTGTTAAATCATGTTGTCAAGGTCAGCCATTGGGAATGACAAATCTGGACTGAACGTGGCAATTTTCATGGCAATCTTAGAAGGTAGAATTAAGCAGGTGACGACTTTATTTTGTGTAACAGGTGTGCCAGGAAAGCCAACAATTACCAACAAAAAAAATGAAGTTGACTCAAGCTTCATTCTAACCTGGTCAAGGTCAGCGTATGATGGTGGAGATAACATCACCAAATACAAAGTGGAATGGAGGAAGAAACCAATAAGTAATGCTACCGTCATCGACAGAAGAGGTAACATTGGCGAGACTTATCTCAGGATAAGCGGTCTCGACAGTGATGCAGAGTACGAGTTCAAGGTGTTTGCCAAGAACAGAGCAGGGTACAGCAAGCCAGATAACAGGACATTCAAAGTAAAGAAGACAAGCGGTACGTTACATTTGACACGTCAAATTTTCATGCATGAAATGTAATTAACGTTTAAACTTAGTTTGTTAACTAAATTTTCCAAAGTCACAGGCAAAGAGGGAGTTATTTCTGTTATTTTTTCATAATGAAGACTGATTCTAAAGATGACTTTATCGGCAGTTAATTGCAATGGAAAGGCAGAAGTTTCCTTGGAGTTAAAAATCCTTGGTATGTGCCCTGGTGTCCATTTTGATTGCTTTTGGATCGAAAAGGCCTGTTTTTATAGGAAGCGTACACATGACAGAGTCTCCCGAAACGCAGAATTAACTTGTGAGGCGCAGCTTTAGTTATAGTGGAGCTTTACTATGGAATAACCTCTCCGAGGAACCAATGACAGAAAGTTCCTTGGCCGTCTTAAGAGAGGCTCTCTGTAACTTTCACCTAGGACCATGCAAGATAGAAAAAACGAAAATTACCAAACTTTGTCACAATAAAGGTCTTCCCAAACCATTTATAAAAATATAAGTTTCAGTTTATTTCGGTCAATATTTTACCGTTGCGACGACTTTAACATTCTGATGGCTAGGGAGCGAGTGAAAACGACTTGAAAGTGTCACTTAAATCAACTGCTCGTCTTGAATTGTGAAGACAGGAATATCAATATCAAAGCCATGTAGTATAAGTAGGATATTCTCTTGTCATGTTTGCTTTGTCAAATTTGAATTCGATCAAAACCAGAATTTTTGAGAGATTTTTAAAATTTAACCGTTTCGAGCGGCATAGTCGCACGCTAAAAAATGTTGAAATTCAGGGCCAAAAAAGCACTCTGGTATATGGCTTTCGCAGGTGAGACTTCACGTGTTGGAATAAGCAATCTTTCCTCTACGATTTGATGAAAAAAAATTTTTGGGTAATTGAAATGGCAAATTTTGGGAGCGCTTTATCTACACCCTATTTTCCAAGTGATGACGACCTTTTGACCTTGACAGGCGCGGAAGTAATGACCAGCGTTTTCAAATAACACGAGCTAATTCCATTTTTTAGAGAAAAGTTTCACAATGTTTGGCACTTAGCAATTAATTGAACCTCAAATAAAGTCATCAGCCGCAAACAGGACACGTTTTCGCTAGCAAATAACTTTGGTTGTCAGTGATTAACATCGACAAATTTGCATAAATTTGAAACATTTGTTTTTCACAAAAAACTCGTTTTTTACCTTCATTGTTTCTAAAGTAAAAATACCAAAAAAAACAGTTAAGCATTACCTAACTAACTATGTAGCAAATCGTACCTTAATAACCATTTTTTGTGAAGAAATGACGAGATTTCTACTAGCCGCCCATAACAACTGATGACAACCGTTGAACATTTTTGGGTAAATGATGGATGTACAGTCACGCAATACACAGTGGTCTTAGATTACAAAACCACATGGCCAGGCAAATGCCAAACAGCTGTCAGCAGCTATCGTAAACAGCGAATCTCCAATATGCAGGAATGGACGAGAAACAAAAGAGATGTCTAAAACTTTGCCTCTAGTGCAATGAATTGTTTTAAAATACAACCCAGTCTTTATAGAATTAGTACTGTAGAATGTAAAATTATCTCTCTTATCTCTCTTAACCAAAGAAAAATAAGAGCCAAATAAAGTTACCGGTCATTATACTTCCACAATCATAATGTAACAAACATGCCTCGTGTCAAAAAATCGCGACACAAATCTTGCACGTGAGTTGAACTGTTTGGAACGCCACCAATCTGTCAAACCTCATAAACTACCATGGCTTTGTGTGGGTATTCCGAAATAGTTGGGGGAAGTTGTGGGGTTAGTTCAGACAACCCAGTGGAATGTCCAGTGTGTTACTTACTTCTTATTAACTGAGAGTGAGGGCCGTACTGGGAGAATATTACCCGAGGTCGTACAACAAAGACTGAGGGCAATATTCTCTCAGTACGGTCCCGAGCTAGCGAGAGTTTAATAAGAAGAAGTGGCGTCAAAGGGTATGGTTTTTGAGCCTTTTTGGTCTGAAATAGGGTATAGATTTTGACCATTTTGGTCTGAAATAGGGTGAGGTTTGTGCCCCCCCCCCCCGGGGGGTACTCCCTTATATAAGCTATATTGGTATGTGTGGCGCCAAAGGGTATGGTTTTTGAGCCTTTTTGATCTGAAATAGGGTATAGATTTTAACCATTTTGGTCTGAAATAGCGTGAGGTTTGTGCACTCTGATATGGGATCTGGTAAGGTTCTTACAAGAAGCTATCTTTTTATTAATTTTCTTCTCCAAAGAACTGAAGTTTGATTAACGTTGGGAATTTGAAGCCCTTCTCAACTGTTTGCGCAAAATACTTTTTGCTGTTCGCTCTCTTTCTCTGCCTCAAAATAAGAAAAGAAAGGACAAGAAAAAGAAAACCCGCGGAGGCACGAATCTTCCGAAAAAGGTTAGCTCGCTTGGCGCGAAGTGCCGAAAGCGTGGATTTTCCGGCGCGAGCTACACACCTCCCGCGCGTTCGTATGATGCATCAAGAAATATGTAATGTTTTGTACTCGGTCTTTAGCTTGGATACAACTGTACATGCCGCCACCAGGAAGTTGTAAAATCTTGCCTAAAGGCCAAATTATACGGAAAACATTCGTGCAACTATTCGCGCAACGATGTTGCGCTTATTATCACCTCCGCGTCGCGTGTTCAGGTTGCAGAAAGTTAGTAGTTACTTCTACTTTTCGAAAAATAAAGATTTGTTGCGTGTATAGGTGAGAACACTCTCAACTTGTAACGTATTCTTGTTGTGCGACACGTTGCACGAAAATCTTGCCGGTATTACTGAAGCGATATAATGCAATAACTCATGGTATCCACCATTTGTCCACATTTGTTATCACCTGTAGCCTGTTCCAGGCGTTCAGATAGTGGAGTGCGAGCGAAAAAGAAAGCGAGCGAAAGAGCGGGAAAAAAACGAGGGAAGACTGGGGAAGAGGACTTTTATTTTTCGCTCGCGCTCCACTATCTGAACGCCTGGAACAGGCTAATCACCTGTGGCGCAACACCCCTCTCTCCATCTTGGGGTACATCCATAGATAAGTGAGGAGTAAACGAAGTTATGCACTGCCCAAATTAAAAATTCTGTCAAGATACCCGCCTGTTACAATGAGACATATTTGGCAGCTAGGGTGGATGAATACTTCCAAGGGATATATTCCTTTTGACATAAAGTAACGAAGACAGGAAAACTCAATGTACCTTGGCACAGATTCTGACGTTTGACGATGCTCGGAACTGGTTTTTTTTTCTGATTTTTAAAGGCATTTTTGAGGTCAATGAAGTTCGTTTGGGTTTAACAATATGCCCGCGACACCGGGAAAGGTTTGGAATCCGCTGGAGATCCTGTAAGAAAAACTGCAGCTGTCCAAGTGAAGTGTCCGTTAAATATTTAGGTCCGTCAAATATTTAGGTCCAATTTGCGGCAAATTATGTGGTAGGGCAGATAGTAGAGAATTACAGCAATCGATCCGAGAAGTTACAAAGGTGTGTATTAGTATACCGCAGTTTTTGTGTGACAGGAACTTTGTGGTAGTAACTAGATTACGTAGATGATAGAAAGCTGTTTTGTACAGTTAATTCACTTGCTTATTCATAGAAAGGACATTTTCAAACCATACGCCAGTGTTCTTGGCTGACTATTTATATAGCAGCCGTTTATATATATATGTAGTCGACGTAGGCAGTATCGTGGAAGCCATTGAAGCACACCCGCAAGACAGTTTTTCATTACCTAGTGTTCGCAGCACTAAAAACGGAGGTTTAAAAAAAAAAGGGCTTGGGATGGACCGGAATATCTACGTTTGTTTATGAAGAAATGTTTTTAGGGCAAAGGGGCCCCGCATACCCCTTGTCCCCACCCCCGGGACAAGACCGCTTCGAACAATTCCCCACCCCCGGGCCCGGAGGGCTGGACTTGTCCCCGGGGTTGCCCGGGGAGGGGATGGTAACAGGTAAAATTCTGAACCATGCATTAAGACCAGTGTATATTGCGTGACAGCAACGTTTTCGCGACCACCCAAAAATGCTCGACGGTTGTCACGGGCGGCCAGAAGAAATCTCGACCTTTCTTCATCAGAAAAGAGTCATTAAGGTACGATTTGCTTTATAAATAGATGGGTAACACTTATTCGTTTTCTTCACCACTCTTTTGAAAAACACTGAAGGCAGAAAAGCGAGTTTGTTGTGAAAGAAAAATGTTTCAAATTTATGCAAATTTGCCGATGTTAATCACCAACAACCAAAGCTTGCCTTGGCCAAAAAGCGTATTTGCTAACGAAAACCTGTCCTGTTTTCGGCTGATGACTTTATTTGAGGCTCTGTTAATTAGTAAGTACCAAACATTGTGATACTTGTTTTAAAAAAGATGGAATTAGCGCGTGTTATTTGAAAACGCTGGTCATTACTTCCCCGCCTGTCAAGGTCAAAAGGTCGTCTTCGCTTGGAAAATAGGGTGTAGTTAAAGCGCTCCCAAAATTTACCATTTCATTTACCCAAAAATTTTTTTCATCAAATCGTAGAGGAAAGATTGCTTATTCCAACAAGTGTAGTCTCACCTGCGAAAGCCATATACCAGAGTGCTTTTTTTGGTCCTGAATTTCAACATTTTTTAGCGTGCGACTATGCCGCTCGAAACGGTTAAATTTTAAAAATCTCTCAAAAATTCTGGTTTTGATCGAATTCAAATTTGACAAAGCACACATGACAAGGAAATATCCTACTTATACTACATGGCTTTGATATTGATATTTCTGTCTTCACAATTCAAGACGAGCGGTTGATTTAAGTGACACTTTCAAGTCGTTTTTACTCGCTCCCGAGCCATCGGAATGATAAAGTCGCCGTAACGGTAAAATATCTACCGGAATAAATTAAAACTTGTATTTTTATAAATGGTTTGTGACAAAGTTCGGCAATTTTCGATTTTTCTATCTTGCATGGTCCTAGGTGAAAGTTACAGAGAGCTGCTCTTAAAAAGTGTCAATAAATGGATTTTCCGTATCCCACTCCTACGCGGCAAATAGGTAAACACGTTAAACTATTTCTTTTAAAACTGATGTTAACACCGTATTTGTTATCGCATTGTCACAATAAACGGCCGAGCCGGCTTTTAAGAGGAAGCAGCGCTTTCCTTGGACAACAACAACAACTGCAGAGTAAAAAGTAAACAAAACAACAATTTACTGCTTTTGTTTCTAGTTCTTCCAGGACCACCACGTAAAGTGTTTGCCACAACAACATGTAAAATCGTTGCTCTCAAGTGGGAACATCCGGAATCCAGTGGAGTCCTTAATATTACAAACTACGTCATAATACTACTTGCAGAAAATAACTCACAGCTGTTTCAAATGAGTGTTGACGGACGTTCACTTGGAGCGGAAATTAACTACACTAAATTCACGGCCGACACAACATATAAAGTACGTCTGATGGCAAGAAGTAAAGCTGGATATGGGAAAGAGGAGATCGTAATTGTCATGACAAAAAAATACTGTGAGTGGTATAAGATAACTGAGGAAACAATTGCCTCATACGGGTAACGTTAAATGCTTGTTATCATATGACCGGTGCAACGTCAGGTGCGTTTTCCTTAGAAACTACCACACGAAATCTCCGTATGAGGGCCATACGCATTAGCGGCAGGAGAGCCATAATAAGCTTTACAGCTGTGCTAGAAACTCGTATGGCACCGCGCCATGGGATTCAAAACTATTTGTTCAATTTGGCTTAAACTGAGCAAAAATTGCGGGAAAAGTGAAAAAAAACCCATTTAAATCAAGTGGTGGTAGTTGACAGAAACAAACTATAAAATGGAGAAGAACAAGTCTTAAACTGCATGGTTGTATGGTAAAATCTCATTTACCGAGTTAGGTTGGGCCAGACAGGAAATACTTCGCTTTCGATCATGGTGCACGCCGAATCCCGCTACACCGGCATATGCCACGACCTTGAGGGAATCATTTAGTTGTTTGACCCTCTCATTCACTCAACGAGCACATATTATGTTACATCATATTATGTCACGACGACGACGACGACGACGACGACGACTTCTACTACTACTACTACTACTACTGCTACTGCTACTGCTACTGCTACTGCTGCTACTACTACTACTACTACTACTACTACTACTACTACTACTACTACTACTACTACTACTACTACTACTGCTACTGCTACTGCTACTGCTACTGCTACTACTACTGCTACTACTACTGCTACTGCTACTGCTACTGCTACTGCTACTACTACTACTACTACTACTGCTACTACTACTGCTACTGCTACTACTACTACTACTACTACTACTACTACTGCTACTGCTACTACTACTACTACTACTGCTACTACTACTACTACTACTACTACTACTACTACTACTACTACTAATAATAATAATAATAATAATAATAATAATAATAATAATAAAGCAGGTGACGACTCGTTTCTTTTGTGTAACAGGTGTGCCAGGAAAGCCAACAATTACCAACAAAAAAAATGAAGTTGACTCAAGCTTCACCTTAACCTGGTCAAGGCCAGCATATGATGGTGGAGATAACATCATCAAATACAAAGTGGAATGGAGGAAGAAACCAATAAGTAATGCTACCGTCATCGACAGAAGACACAACATTGGCGAGACTTATCTCAGGATAAGCGGTCTCGACAGTGATGCAGAATACGAGTTCAAGGTGTTTGCCAAGAACAGAGC
Organism: Siderastrea radians; assembly: GCA_964017195.1. Taxonomy (NCBI): domain Eukaryota; kingdom Metazoa; phylum Cnidaria; class Anthozoa; order Scleractinia; family Rhizangiidae; genus Siderastrea; species Siderastrea radians. Next base: position 1,688,178 of record OZ024895.1, read on the forward strand.
AGATTACAGCAAGCCAGATAACAGGACATTCAAAGTAAAAAAGACAAGCGGTATGTTAAATTTGACAAGTTACATTTTCATGCATCAAATATAATTAGCGTTCAAACTTAGTTTGTTAGCTAAATTTTCCAACGTTACAATCCAAGTGGGAGTTATTTCTGTTTTGATCGTCGTTGTCAACAATTAGTAGAGGAGGCGTTCCCGCTGATCTACAGATAAAGACCATCGAGAAGCATGACACCACAAGAAACACAAAGCATGAACGAGAAAAACTGATACCAAGATACAACTGATGGCAAAATAACCAAAATGTAAAAGTACAGAAAAACAGTTCAATCTTTTCATTTAATTACACGGAGGTTTAAACGTACAAGAAGGTGTAAAACTTTGGGAATTCATGCCTGCAACTTAGTGAATATCACTATGTTCATCATATTCCGAGATACGTTTTTGGCCCGGGGAGGGGCGTACTCTCCTATATAACCTAGACAGCTATGTGTGGCCCCAAAGGGTATGGTTTCCGAGCCGTTTTAGTCTGAAGTAGGGTATAAAGTTTGACCATTTTGGTCAGAAATAGGGTGAGGTTATGCCTGTCAAACAGGCTGAAAATGTCGAAGAGTGATATTTATATACCGAGTTGCCATATTGATGTCCAAATTACAGTAGATATATCCAAAGTGCAATATGTATGTCCAAAACTGGGATATGTATATCCAAATTGCAATATTTATACTTCAAAATCCTGCGACCCGCTTTCGTTTTATATATAACAGTTAATTGATCTCGCATATTTCAATACAGCTTCGACATAAATATTTCGCGCGCTTTTCTCGATATATATATAATTTCGAGTAGTTTGTGCTTACAGGTCTGTTGTCATAGTTCGTACCTGCGCGATGCGGGTCCTATGGCACATATAGCCCTAATTTGCATGACCTCGCTCATCACGAGTCTTCCATAGCTCAGTGGTAGAGCATTCCAACCGGTATCTGGAAGGTCATGGGTTCGATTCCCGTCAAGAGGGCTCGGAATTTTTTCCAAGATGATCTTGACATTTATTTATTTATAATCCTAAGAGAGTTATGAAATTCGGAATTTTAATGACAATGTTAGATAGTGTGAAAGAGATAAGCAGGGAACTTTATTATATACAACAGGTGCACCAAAAAAGCCAATAATTACCAACAGTGAAAGTAAAGTTGACTCAAGCTTCACTTTAACCTGGTCAGCATGCGCAAGTGTTGGTAGAGGTAACATGGTCAAATACAAAGTGGAATGGAGGAAGAAACCAGTGACCAATGCTACCGTCATCGACAAAAGAGACAACATCGGTGACACTCAGACCGCGGTTTGCGGTCTCGACAAGAACGCAGTATACGAGTTCAAAGTGTTTGCCAAGAATAGAGCAGGTTACAGCGAGCCTGCCGTCAAGACATTTAAAGTAAAGAAGGACAGCGGTAAGCACCATGCTGCGTTTAATTTGCTACATTTTCATGCATAAAATGCTTACAGAATATTTGCTAACTTACTTTGTTAACGGGGCAATATTATGGAGATTTTGCCGAGTTTGGGTTTAAACTTGCCAAATTTTATATATCTAAATACATTGCCCACACATTAATTACTTCTAGAGCAACAAGGAAACAGACATCAAGTGAATATTCAAAGGAAGAACAAGTCACGATTAATTTTAACCGCGTCTATTCGACACAAGTGAATTAATTGAAAATGCCCGCCCGACTTTTTCAAGTTGAAATCATTTCCATGCTGGTCATCTGTAGCTCACTTAACAGCTTCTGAGCACTAGCGTAGCCATTATTGGACCACTATTGGACCATTATTGCCAGACATCCATCGAGTCTTTTGGATTTCACACTGACGATGAAAATAGATGCGGCGCAGTATCGACGAATTTGCGAAAAACAGCAGGCGGCTCGAAAAAGGTAAAACATGTACATTTTCAAACAATTTGAACAAAAGACTGCTCTCGTGGTAGACTGTCAAGACTCGAGAGGAGCATTAGAAAAAGCGCGGATTTAAAGATACCCTCTTGTTCCAGACCTTGACAGTGTCCCTTCAAAGGAATTTTCACACTAACAATCAAAGGTGACTGGTTTATTGCGTTTGAACATTTGAGTCCACAATTAGCAGAGAGGACTTTTCCTCCAGCAAAAGTAAATTTAGACACACGAAGTCTCCCTAGTTGTCCTCGTGATTAGCGTGACTTGATTACCAAGCGAGCAGAAACATGGAACAAAAGACTAAAAAGATAAGGGAGATTTGGGAGTAACTTAGCAGCTATCTTTTACCATTGACAATTAAAAGAAGCTAAACAATTGCTGTAAGACACTTAAACGGAGCATTAATAATGAAAATTGGCAGTCTGGTGCCCCGCAAACTGACCTAACCAGGCAGTGGTTGGGGAAACTAGTATATGAAAGATACATTTTTAATTTTGTGTTTCGGAGAGTTCTTGGATGTGACAGTTCCAAAAACTTGTCTTAAAATGGACACCTCAAAAGTGTTCCGTTTATCCGAGAACACCACCAACCGAACGCACCCTTACATTTCACAAATGAAGAAGGTAAAACCACCACTTATAGTGTCATAGGACACTAGATACATTTGACAAAATGAGAGAAATGCACGAATGGGAGTAGAATGGTTTCTGCAATACTTGAATGTTCTCAGTCGCCCGACCGAAACTGAAATAAAACGAGTTCTCAAAGCTCTATCTCTTCACTCAGCGTTTCTTTGCTTTTTTCCAACCGTTTTTTGGTTTCCTTTTTTTTTAAACCAGATGTTGATTGTCTGTTTGTTTTGATATTCAGGTTGTAAGAATACGTGGCCTGAAAGTGCTTGCCGATTTAACCAGTGGTTATGCGCACACTACAAGGTGTATTCCAACTGCAGAAAGACTTGTAACAAGTGCAGAAACGGTAAGTTGCTAATTAACCATAACTCGAGGAAAAAGTAGAGATAGGCTAAAGGTTTTGGTGAATAAAATGTCTAGTTATTTTAAACATTTGTTTTAACGTTTTTTTAGCCAGTGTCAATCCATTTTTTAGACTGAAATAGAACGGTTGCTTATCAAGATAAAAGCGCGGGCAATCAAGCATACTGTCAAGCTAACCAGGCGTGAAGCTTTCGCCGTCCTTTGTTTTAATAGAATGCTTAAATCGGGGCTACTGATAACCCATTAGATTCGACAATTTTGTCGATAGTTATAATTAAATGCAAATTAAATAACGCCTTGATGTTTAGTTAAAAAAAATTATTTACATTCTGTAAGAGTCACAGGTGTAACAGTAAAAAATTCGCCGTAACAGTTAAAATAAATAAATGAATTTAAAAAAAAAACACTTCAAGCCTCACAAAACTTTCTCCGATTCTGACAATTTCGCGCTTGTATTTACCTGAACAAAGTAAGCATACATCATATATGTCAAGAACGTACGTACATTTCTTACGCCTCTTAAAGGTCTAGCCGAAGGGCAGCTCTTAGTGTTCTCCCTGATCTTGACACGTTTGTTGTATGGAGTCCAAGAAGAGCCAATTCGTCGGTGTCAAGAAAACCATCAACGTCCGTAATATCCGAGTCACTGTCTGTTTCGTACTCGTCTACTTGATCATGCTCTGTGGTCAACTGTGGTGAACTCTTCAATGCGACGCTTGTCAGTGGTGTCCGTTGTACCACCAACTCCTCTCGTGCCTTGGGACTTTTTTAGCTTCCTCGTCCGATTCGTGAGCTCCCACTTGCAGGGATCCATGGCTCTCTGTCCTCTCCAAGTCAATGCACTGGTGCTCGCACTCTTTAAGGTACATAGTTGAAGGAAGAGTGCCAGCTTTGCCTTTTAGTAGTTTCACTTCTAACGGTGCGCTGACGTACTGGTCTAAATGGTTCAACCCAGTCTCTCATAAGCTGTTGGCTTTCTTTAGGCATTTCCACTGAGGGAAGGGGTGTCATATAATCAGTAGCTCAGCAAAGCTCATCTTGCACTTTGGTACTGGGTAGTAAGAGGATGGATGGATGGATGAAGTACTTAGCTGACCACTTGGTGGCTTGTTTCAGAAATTCTTCGACAATGGACCCAAAGTCCTTGACATAGGTCAAAAGGCTAAGATGTCGTTCTTGAAATGTGACACTGTGTGAAGGTTTTCAACCATGGTGGTTAGCAGTGTTGCAAGATCTACAACGTACTCAGGGAACTCTTAAAATATATTATCTAGTGCTTTCATGAATTTTCAAGGAGTCCTGAGTTTGGCTTGAAGCAGTACCCTCGGGACCATTGGTTGATTTGCGTCCCAGATTATAGGTGTCCTTCACTCTTCTCACAGTTTAAAGTAACTATGAACTGTGCCAACGTTGCCTCAGAGATAGTGATGTGGGCTATCAAATCAGATCATTTTGTATGAATTCCAAAAGGTAAAAGGATAAAGTCGCACTCGGGCCAAGGAGGCCCAGACGGCCGGAGCTTATCCCGTTTCCGTAGCATGAAGCAACTGAGAGCATTGCTACTCCCCCCTGGACGGGATGCTAGTCCATCGCAGGGTTACCCCCAGCAGTATGTCGCCGGTACCCATTTATATCCCTGGGTGGAGAAAGACAATGTGGGGCAAAGTATCTTGTCTAAGGAAACAACACGGTGGCAGGGACTGGGCGTCGAACGACCGACGTTCAGATCCGAGGTCCAACACGCTAACCACTACACCATCGCGCCCCCACATGAATTCCAAAGGAGTCATACAATTGCCCAAGCTGTTGGAGGAACTTAACTGTTCCAGAAAGTCCAGTGATTAATTTCACAGGACCAGTTGCCGCATCAGTAACATGCACAGATTCCCTGAAGCTGTGTGAACTTTGCACAGTCGGCAGTTCCATCCTCACTACCCACGTGCCCCGTTCCAGCAATGACGGACACCGATCCCTCAGCAGGGTTTAACACCTTTACCTGCTGGTTGTCAGTAAAAATCAGTCTACCACCGAAAGAAGGCACACAGTTAGGATGCAGAGCTTCCATCACATGTGAGATGGTAAGACCCTCCAGGTTCACCTTGTTTAAGCCATGCTCTACATGTGCTGGGTCCACCGTCTTCTCCATCCTCGGAGACCCAGGGGCAGCTAGTCGGGACGACGGGATTTTCGTGGGCGAAAGTTTACAACAAGAGCGGGAGAGCCCCTGGGCACTTACTCTTACCGAAAGAGTTCCAGAAGCGTTTGAAATCCCGCCTTCTGATATTTTTCTGGCCAATCAGAAGTTTTTATTGCTTTTCCGAGCTTCTGGAGGCCGATCTGGGCGATTTTCTGCTTAACGGATGATGCGTCATGTCACGTACTAGAGAGAACTAGTTCTCTCTAGTACGTGACATGACACGCTCGATCAACATAGTTGCGTGGCCCGTGCATCAGAGATGGAAAGTTTCAGACGACGATCAACGAAGAAGGAGAAATAATTAGTTACATTGGAGAAAGGGGAAGTCGCTAGCTCTAAAAATTTGCGATACCTTCGATAAGTCCGCCGTGAAAAATTCCCTGTGAGTGTTTGTTTTCTTGCGGCCCACGAAAATCCCGTCGTCCCGACTAGCTGCCCCTGGGTCTCTGAGGATGCGTCTTCTCCAGAGTTCCAGTGAAGTATAAGTCACTGCTAATTACTGTCATGTCCTGAACACTACTGACTGCAGGTGGGTATGGTGTTGCCTTACTAATTTCTCCATTTACGGTGACCCCATCAAAGGTAAGGGATATCTGCACAACCTTTCTGGTGCCATCGTCAGCACAAATTAGAATTCCTGGAGTAGCAAAACACAGTGCTGTTGGTTTTCTCAACTTGGGTTCCAGATTGATGACGTTCTTATCCTTCAGACCGTCTAAGACCCTCTTCAAATGAAATTCAAGGCGCTTTTTTAATACCGGAAGTGTCCCTGATACTGAACGTTGGAGTTTCTGGAGTTCTTCTGCCACTAGCGCTCTTGAGTGCAGACTACTGACTTTACGCGTCATGGATCCCTCCAAATCTATGAATCTTACTCTTTGGGCCCCTCTCTCAGCTATGTACGTCATTTAGCATAGTGACGTCAACAGGATCGTGTAACCTTAACAACAATAGCTTGGACAACTTCTTCTCTGGGTCGTAATCAAGCACCAACAGTTTGCCTGGTGGGCCAACAGTAATAGCAACTGGATTTGGATACAAGCGTGGCATATTGCTTTTCCAGTACCTATACTTCTCTGGCATTATGGTGTGAACGACAAAAGGAACAGTTCGAATGGCGTTGACCACTTCAGTGCGAGTAGGCAAAATTACAGCATCAACGTCCATTCTATCATTGTATCGTATGCAATCAAGGGTTAGGAGTTTCTTATTTCTGGCTTGCTACAGTCCCGCAGTGTACGGATTAAAACCAAGTTTCTCCTTGGGCCATGTAGCAGGATCAACCAATTTATCCAACTACATTTGATACTTTTGCCGACATGGACAACATCTGGGAGTGCAACAAGCAGGGACAATTCCGCTGGAAGGGATACTTCTTTCCTCATTGTGCTCAGCTGTCGTGCAGAATGTGTTGTAACACTTAACTGTAATTTCATATATAACAGTTAACAGTAAAAATTCGGGCTGTATAACACTTATCAGTAAAAATATATGGCCTATAACACATAACAGTAAACCCCATCTAGGCCCTAAAGATAAACAAAAAGCAAGTTAGGGCACAGCTCTATTGGTCTCGAAACAACAGATTTAATAACTAAAAACTTATTCGGAACAAGATCATTTCAAATTATTGCGGTTGTTTCTTTACAACCTAAAAGCCACTTCACTTTTTTGACATCAGTTACTGCAAAAACTTGTAAAAAGATCGATATCCCAAAAATTAATTTTACTTCACCAATACACGGTGGACCCCTCCGAGCAGAATACAACAGTTTTTACGGAATTACCTCCTTAAAATTCTTACGAATCCAAAAATGCCTCCATTAGTTTTGTTGTGTAAAGTTTTGTGTTTGGGAAGAAAATTAAAAGGGGGGTGGGGTGGGGAGAGATTATCATTAAAAATCAGAAAGTACTTTTAAAAGCCGCTAAACCAAAACAAGCCGCTAAAGTCAACCCGCATTTTTTCCTGCAGTTTAGCCGGTTGGCTATCAACCCGAATTGCTCACACATGCACGGTGGAATAAACTCTGCACTGTGAGGAGAAACGTTGATCATTGTGTCTTGTCACGTTTAGCTTGTAGGGATAGGTGGCGTGGACAATTTTGCCGATACCACCGGATGCGGTGCAACAACCCGACTGTCTTCAAGAACTGCAGAAAGACTTGTAATAAGTGCTGTAAGTTTATCAATTTTTCTTTCTTGAATCACCCATTGGCTATCCATCCATCCATTCACTCATTCCTTCATTCACTTAGTTCAATAATGTAAACTATACACGTCAGAAATTCTACGAACCTGCCAATTAAGCGAAGAAGGATGAAGTTGATACTTTACTTCGCTCTTTTTTTTTCTCAGATTGATAAACCCACGAACGAGTTCTGGAAGAACTTGCATCAATGGTAGTCGATAAACTTAGGATAACCATATTGGAACACTCCGGTGCAAGTTAATTCTCTATAGTTATTTACTCTGACACTATTACTTGTCACTATTATATTCTTTTCGTTTAGACATCGTTGCATTCAGGTATGAGTTAACAGCAAAAACCGGGATAATGGCTAAAGAGAAACATATAGACGAAAAACACCTTTTGCATAAACCAGGCCCGGCCAGGGGTTTTGGGTATACGGTATCTAGGGCGTTTTTTACCAAGGTATTCGGTATTTTGTGCCAAAATTTTCAGGTATAGGGTATTCTGTATTGCAATAATTTTAGGTATTTGTTATCAACGTTTTTGCATTTTTAAGGTATATTGGTATCCCAGGGGGAAGAAATGAGGTATATTGGTATCTCACTACCCCCCTGGCCGGGCCTGATAAACGGTACGATACTTGTTGTCACTGAATGTCAGTATAATAACGATAAATATAAAACATGCTAAGCAGGATTAAATAAATTAGCTCCATATTTAACTTGTTTTGTCATCATTTGTTAATCGCGTGGTTCAGCATTTATAAACTAAGATGATACAGCACACCCAACTCCCTCCCCCCCATCCTTTCGCTGTAAAGCATTTTTAATTTTATGGACTGGTCTTCATGAAAGTAGTATGGCTACGACCCATCTGTTCTTTCATTACTTGTAGTAGTACGGCACCGTACATGATAAACAGTACCTGCTATCTAAGTGTTAAAATCACTTCCGAACAAGTGAGTTTTTTAAGCGAATCTTCCTGAGAAAAACAAAATGTCGCGGTGATCCAAACAATGTCAAACTTGGCAGACATTCGTTGGAAGTGTGAATTTTTCGTGTCTTAATCTGCTGGTGTCATTAATCACTGTCAAGATACTGGAACACGTAAAATCGCGTGATCATGAGGATGTAAAACGTGAGAGTACGTGATAATACTGGATTGCTAACTGGCAATCACACATCACGTAATACCATCAAGCGTATTGAATTTTTTTGTCAAATCACCTATATTGCGAAGTCCTGTCGAATCTATATCAAACCCTAGAAAAAATGATAGTATAGGATATCCGACACATTTTCAAATTTAGAAAAAAAATTGTTTACAATTTCCTCTAAGGAGGAATTTAAAAAACGATTTTCCATTTCCATTTCCATTCCCCATTTTAGGAACATCCCAATTTAATGAATGGCAACCCAAAGTCACCCTTTAAGATTTCATCCGCAGACCTGAAAGTTAGAACCACCTGTTACTTAACTCCTTCGTGCCACAGGGAACCTACCATCTTATAAATAAAGTCAGTACGTTCACCTTACACAGGATTTCGTCAACTAACCAAGATACTATGTAAGCTGTCGTTGGTTAAAAGCCAATTTCTGTACTCTTCTGAAACAGAAAATTACTTCGAGTTTTGTTTGCAAGAAGGAAACAGAAAAAAAACTGTCTTACCTCATTTCAATATCGAGTCATGAAAACAGTCGACAAGAAATATGACAAGACAGCTTTATTTAGGCAAGAGGGGCCCTGTATAAAATCATGACAAGAACTTTGCAATTAAAGAAAAAAAAGACCGAAAAAGGAAAAAATACGTAACAGCTATTATTACAATTTAAGACATAACAATTTATAATAAGAATAAAATACCCAAATGCTGTAGTTTTAACATCCTAATTGTGCCAAATTTTACAGTGCAAGCGTCTAAAATTTATTATAGATGCATCCGAGGAAATAAATAAATAAAAAAATTCGTTTCATCCACAGATTTCAAAGTGAAAGCCATCTTGTGCAGTACAAAGTACTGCACCACCGATCAAGAAACTACTGCTCAATAGTTTTCATTTGTTATAGTTAAGGATTTCATCCTCCTGCTTCAAAGTTAGAACATTTCATGATTCAAGGTTTGTCTGTGGAAGTGGAAGGGTTATTGGCTTTAATGATTCGATAATGGTGTCATTTTATCCCTTGCCCAGTGTCGCGCCATACAGTGCATAACACCAGTCCTTAAATTAGTAAATATTTGGTAGATTCCTATGCAATTTCCCCACCAAAGTGATATTGTAAAATCTGTTCATTGAAAGAATAATCTTTTCCACCTTTCCCTTGCTCTAAGGCCTACCCACTACACAGAATGTAACAATTTTTGAACTGATTTCAATAAATTCACATTTGAAGTCAACTTCTAACAAGGTCAAAACTTCCCTCAGTTTTGTGGAGGTGGTCTATAAAATACATGACCAATACTTTTCAAATGGAATATATTTATACATCGACACTGGGTTACAGAAACAGAGAAAGAGTACTTGAAAGGGGACCGAAAGAGATATTAAACCAAGGATTAATTGTTCTGACATGGAAACACCATTTTGCCTACTAAACACAAGGAATGTTTGGAACTTGAGACAGTAATTACTCGGAGCTACAAGCATGATCACAGCAAATGTAGACAAGACGACGAAGCGAAATCAGAAATAAAAGAAAAAGGGTGCATGCAACCGACGTCAGGGGCGTTTGGAATAAATTCTAGTCAACAAGGTTAACAAGTACAAAATTGAAATAAGAACAAGAAAGACGAAAATTTCATGACTTCAGGAGAGCATGACGGCAACACGTTTCTAATCAAAACGGGTTTGAGGTCACACATATTTCACGTGACTGTGTCTGTCCTACTAAGAGTCACGTACTGCCGTTCGTAGATCTCGAATCTGTAAGCGAGAGCATATCCCTGTATATCTTTGTAATTACTGTTACAGTTCCTGTGCGATTCGGTTTTTAATAAAACCCTGTTTCTTTCACTTCTCGGCTGGAGCTCACAGTTCAAAGACAGCTGTGTAGGGGTGATTCTGGGGTCCGTGTTAGGATTATCCGTACTAAAAATAGCACGGGCTGAACAAAAATAACTTAAAACCAAGACAGGATGAAGATTACGTTTTGCTTAAAACTCAAGTTCGATAAATGGGAAGAGGAACAGGAAGTGGATATGCCTTTGTTCGTGATTAGCAGAGATGTGAACGGCCTGGAATGGAAAAACTCAAAAGTCAAAATCTTTTCCTTTTTTTCCATCCGACAAATTTTCTGCAAAGAAAAATCGAAAAAATCCAACATGCGACATCTTGCGACTCCGATAAATTATGTACAGGAATTACTTATAAGTGGAGAAGGTTACAGATGAGATTAGTTGCTAATTTGAGGTTCAGTATTGCCTGCGAAGGTCAAATTCTAAAATGATCCTATATGGAATTGCAGATGAAACATTCTATGAGTGAGAGACTCTTGCCGCAATGAGCAAAAACGTTTCAAAAATACCTAACCCGAGGGCCGGGGTACCGGCAATAAGGTTATGTACGAGGAGGCTTTCACCGTAAGGTTCAAACACTGACCCTCAGTTACTTTGGCCCTTTAACGAGCAATGGGATTGAAAACCATAGAAAAATCCTAAATTTCCCTTTGCAAAGCAAACAGTACAACGGGAAATTACCTGGTAAATTGCCAACTGCCCGGAGAAGACGAGCCGGAAATTGGCAAAAGTACTTAATCATATTCTTTTAATTTGAAAAAGCGGGCAAATGGAGTAGGCAACGTAAATTGCGTCACACTCGTACTCCTGAGTATTGGAAACAAGTAGAGCGCTAAAAACTGCAATATCGTGTAGTAAGTACATAATAATTATCGATATAAAACTGCAATATGATATGGTGATTATATGATAATTAACGATACAAAATACTCGCTATTTATAGCAAGGTATCGTTTCGTACTTTGTACCACTTCCTTTCTTCGTGGCGTTCTATTCAATATAAACCACTCCCATGTACAACTCCCTCCCTATTATTAGAACGACTACCAATATAACGACTACAACGGATATGGCTACAGCAAACAAGATTGCCTGCTATTAATGTCTTTAACAATGATACAGACCTTTTAAATTCTTTTAATTCAAATTTTAAAGCGATACTGTCATAGGATTTTCCTACTTCCGGTGATTAAAAAAACCTACCTACATTAAAACTATCAATTATTGTTTAATTTTCTAGAACAGTATTCAACAAATGACGGGAACACATTAAGAACTGAGCGAGAATTGCTAATGATGCACTTGATGAAAATGGTTACAATATGGATTGAAAATGGGACGCTAACTTGATCGCGCAGAATCAGCCTAAATAATTGCGTGGTTTTGCAAAACAGTACTCAACAAATGACAGGAACGAGACAGAAAAGGAGAAGGATCAACAATGGCGAAGATGAAAATGGATTACACTTCGCACTTACTGTAAAATTGCCGGGGTTTCGCTAACTTGATCAAATAAAATCTTAACAAAAATAGATTCATTTTATAGGACTATTTTCTCAACAAATGACAGGAACGCGTCAGAAAGGAGGAGGATCAAAGATGCGGGTGAAGATGAAAATGTCGAAAATGAGTTAAACTTTGGACTCGAAATTTTTTCGCTGACTTGATCAACAAAATTCACCAACAATGCTTTCATTTTGTAGAACAGTACATACGCATCAAATGACAGAAACAAATCAGAAAATGACGATAATGATAAGGATGGAAAAGGATCACAACATGCATATGAACCTTTGTTGTATATTGTAAGAATGGAATAGTGTTATCAGTTTAAGTACATGGAACTCGATAGTGTTCATGATCAAAGCCAAACTCACTGTCGAAACCATCGTCTACTTAATCATGACGTTCATTCATTTACCTCGTCAAGGGCGTGTTTATTGTAGAGGCCGTGATCATAAAATACCTTTCCTCGAGAGAAATTATTACATAGTGGTCGTTTACTAAAATAAAGAACGTTTATTGACCATTTAACCGTTTACGTGGGCGAAAGAAGCGAAAATTTTTAAAAGCTAAGATATTTCAGTAACTATTATACCACATATTAACCACCAAGTGATTGGCTTTCTGGTATTGATCTTCAAAACGTTTCAAAATCCGTTTGAATCTGTTCAGTCGTTTATCCCCCAATCAAATAACTGACTTTCATATTTTCCGTAATTATAACTTGCTTGTAACTAACTTTGTTCACGTGTTTCTTTTGTCCCTTTATTTATATCCGATCGTAATGTATAATGATATAAAAATTTCACATTTGCCGATACAAGCTCTCTACAAACCCATCAGCTTTGATGCTCTAAAAGCATATGTCGAGTTTAGAAGAAGAAGAAAGAAGAAATCGTTTATTGAACATCAATAATTGTAGTCCGAAGTTTAAATACTCAGTGTTTAGAAAGTTGCAGATGCATGAGACTTGAAACCACCCTCAGAGGCGCAAGGGGTTCCTCTCACTCGCCCGAACTTAGTGTTTTATATTTTCTTACACATGCGCAGAGAGCCCTGAGGACGCATCGTTTCACGAGAACACCCGAGGGAAACTTCTGGTGCCCAGGCTATATTAACACTTGCTCCGGTGAAGTTTGGAATGTTATCGTCCTGGACCCGGTTGTTCAAAGGGTGGATAACGCTATCCACCGGCTAAATCGCTATCCAGTGTATAAATGATACGAAAACAGAGTACACTATCCACTGGATAGTGATTTATCCGGTAGATAGAGTTATCCGCTCTTTGATCAACTGGGGCCTGCAGTTTTCGCGAGTTCGGAATTTCTGAAATCTGCTGAATTGCACTGACGATACGTTGGGACTTAAAAAAGCTAATGCAATAGTCGAACATGTCAACCGTCTCCACGCCCTGTCTGTTCAGTGGGAGCCTGCGCCAACGGAGGGTTAAAACGAGAAGACGGCCGACTGAAGAACGTTCAGCATGAAGCACCAGGAAGTATTACCACTTCCCTCGGGGATGGGATGATTGCCCGTGGGGTTACCCTAACATTTTGTTAGGTCGCCCGACAATTCCCTGGTACCCGCTTATACACCGGGGTTGAGAGACAACGTAAGATACTCTAAAGATTCTTTTAAGATAATGTAAAGATGCTTTTAAGATTCTGTTAAGGAAACACCATAACTAGAGAGACCAAAAGTGTTCCAGGCTCAGAGATCCAGCAGGAAAAGCGAAGGAGAAAACGAGCGGGAAAATTCCAGTGGTAAGCTAAGGAGATCATCAGAGACAAGACTTAAACCAGACCCCGGGCCAGAAACCTTCGGATGGAATGTTCATTCATACAAGTTCATATAAATTACACCTCGGTTAAACGTACAGAAACCTCCATAATTATAACGAGCACTATTTCTGTCCTCTCTTTTCCGACTGTATTTGTACTGCTACAGTACAGATATCCTGACAGTTAATACTAACAAATTTTTTAGGACAGTGTGTTCTGACGTCAAAAACTACCAACATCTCACTAGCAAACGACAAACTGAAAAAGGTATCTGTTAGTAGGCCGAAATGCTGCGCAAGACAAGGTATACCGAAATAAAATCCGTATTCTTGAATTGTGCAGGTCGGTGCGGCGTACGAACACGCGCGGAACTAGGTTCTCGCGCGAGAACACTTTCATCCCGTTAACCCTCGCGAGTTTTGAGAGGAAAAATTCGGCTGTTTTGCCGTCTTACAATACGTGACTTCCGCAATTCCGTTCTGGCCAACGATCAAAAACACTTCCGCCACCAAACCTTATTTATAAACGACGCCGAAAACGGTTGATGACCACAAACCAATTAGTTTCTATTTACCCGCAGGCGGAACCCGCCTAAGTGCAGTGTTAATGATCAGATGACAGCCCCAATAAACACCACACGTGCGTGTCACACGCTCAGCACAGGGGAAATGTTGTAATACCTGGGTCAACGTTTGCAAGTAAAAATTCTCGGTTGGGTTGGTAAAAGCACAGGAAGTTTGGAGGCTTTTTATGAGTAGCACCTTTCCGCATATGTAACACTGCGTTGGTTGAAACGATGACTCTTCAGAATTGTCCTCCGGGAAAACCTCCGATTTCATGTCTTCTTTTAACTTAAAAACATCTGCTTTTAAAAGGGTGCGCCCAAGTCCAGAGAGGTTGAATAACACAATACAGGTGTTATTAAGAAACACTTAAATGAAATACTCTCCTGGCAGTTTCTGTCAATGGAGTCTGTCTAACTTTTGTCTAACTTTGACCATTCAAACCAAAGGCTATTTTGTAATACTTTTATTTCGCTTTTTGTTTTCTTAAAGGCTATCAAAATGCATGGCAAACAAGACCAGGTGATTTCTTTCTTCTGTGATCATGCTTCCCTGTTTGGTCGGCTCTTTACATCATCATTATATATATTTAAACACCAAGTGGTACTTTATACAAAATGATCTTCCTAAACGTCGTGTGAAAAACTACACTAAATACAGATAAGTAATCCTACAAGATGCTGTAAGATACTCACCCTTAACCGAAAAAAGGGAGTTTGCAACTGGACTATCCCATCAAAACAAGATCTGAGGACTACAGAATATTTTCTTAACAAGGTTGCCACAAAAAGGTAAGTGCGTGACGATGTCTGTTACAGCTGGGCTTTAAATACCGGTATCTTTTCAAAACGTTACAAATTTTCCCGCTCACAAGTCACCCACCTGCCAAAGCGTCAGTTAGTCATCCAATTATCTTATCGCTTTGTCCCGTTTACAAAAGACACCGATAATGAAGTCAACGGGCATTCAGTCACAGCAGGCATTAACGAATTTACAGGACGGGGCAGGACGGGAGGCCTGAACACGGCGTTACTAGAGCTGAGTAAACCGTTTGCAGCGCAACACAACAGGTAAGTGTAACTCCCAAACGGCGAGATTTGTTCACTGCAGGGTGACAAGGAGGGTGGCCTATGCTAGGACGAGAATCTGGGCAAACAGAAAAAATACGCACGCGAACAGGCTAAAGAAAAGCAATTTCAGTTTTTTCTTTGGCCCGCCTCTTTAATTTCCCTCTGTTTCCCACAACCTAAGACTGGAACAGGCTATCATGAGACTATAGTGATGCCGTTATAAGGTGCAAAGCACAGCATGAGATATTGGTATCCCTGGGTGCAGTTATACAGAATAAAGCTATGCGTGATAGCTTGTTTACGCGCTTGGAGCCGGCCTATTTTGCATTCACAAAGCGCCACTTTGCATTAGGATATAAACCGCAGTTAGAACAATACATATGCTAATTTGTTTGAGATGAAACAAGGAAAATTAAAACAGCTTTTCCGTGAGGGAAAACATCGTTTGCGTCCACAGTTAAAAAGGCGACTGAACAACAGTAAATTTTTCCAACATAAGTAACTCGAAACCAAAAATTATTGAGATCCTTTCACGAGTGCAAAGTTCGTAGTATTCAAGCCTTTGATAAGGCCACCTTATCTTGCATTTTTGCACATTGCGTCAATTAAGAGCACCTAGAAGACAAAAGCCTTTTCTCTACTATTGTTTCATAAGTCAAATTATTTGCTCTCTAACCAAGGAACATGACGCTCTGTTTAAGCGTTTGAACAATAGGACCTCACTTAGACCATTTGAAAAAATTCTCTTTTCTCCGCATGTATCGAAATATAATCGATTGTTAAACTACGATTCTTCTTTACAAACAAAATACCGCAGAGTTCTTCAAGCAAAACCACAGAACGTAGAAGCTGACAAACTGCACGTACTTCAGTCTCAACCTTTGGGCGGAGCTTTGAAGAATTGTCTGTGTTACGATTCAAATTTCTCGCGATTGCATATATAAGCTAATTTTTGAAATCTCCTTTATTTTCAAATCCTCTGATTCAGACTACATCAACAATTTTTGAAAAAGCGGGGTACATTACAACAAAGTCTGCGGTTTTGCGTGATTTCGACTCGCCAATTTTATTTTGATCACCAAAGTAAAATCAAACTGGATCTGCTTCTCTGTAACTGCTTTTGAAAAACAATTACGTAATGTTATTTATTTCCTCGAAAGTCCAAAACGCCTCAGTTGATCTGTCAAATTACTGCTAATTTGAATTTAAGCAGCAACAAACTCGAAAACAAATTATCAGAACTGGTATTTGCATGGTATAAAAGACAAGGAATATTAGCGGGTAAACCTAAGTTCTGTCAAAATTAGAATTTTTAGGCGATTAAGTCGATGCGATAGCGCTACGCTAAGTTCAAAACGCTTCAGCATCAACTTTCACAAATATCCTTGACTAAAACAGCGCATAGCATCATGTTCCACGGTTCATGAGTGTTCGGCATTCAAATTCTCATCACTGTTCTATACAGATTTCTTCTAAAAACTTCATATAGAAGCTTATGATACATTCTTCAGCCTCAACGTTCTTATAAAAAAAGTCCTTATATTAAAAATCAATGACAATTCCCTTGTGTTGATGTATTTTGAGGAAAGGCTGGTTCCTCCCAAGAAAAGGGTTTAATTTTTTTAAAGTCTTTCATCTATACCGCACAAAATCAAAACTGACAATAGACATGACAGAAAAGTACTATTCAGCAGTTGTTGAATGGGAACACTCTGCAAAGCTCAGACCCACATCACACGCCAAAAGGTATGAATCTCATACGAAAGATGTTATCGAACATTGCTTTTAGACTCAGAATTTTTTTGACTACTTCGAAGAAACAAAAGGTGTTAAAAAAATTACGGAAGTTCTTGCCAATTCAAGTTCGATCAGATATATAAAATGTGTCAGTTGACGTGTAATTAATTAGCATTGAATTTTAAAAAAGCCATGTTCATTTTTTCCGTTTTCTGGTCATGACGAAAGAGGAAGAACATGACACTGTTGCAAGTTACAGCGAAATATGAACCATGTCAAACAGGGCACTGTAGTGACGTCCTCGAAGTTCATCAATTTTATTGGCTGCTAAAGGGGAATATATCTAAGGTTATCTTTGAAATTATGACAGAGTAAACATTCTGCAGGGCATGTGTCGTCTGGAGTTTTTCACTTGGTTACCATTCTGAACTCAACACACTTTAAGTCGACATCCAGAGTCTGGAGTTTCAACCTAAATTTTAGGTAAGCACTCAATTATCCTTGTGCTTACTAATGTCTGGGTCTAAAAGCTGAAGTTTGCTGTTAGAAAATGTCAGCTGGTAGCAAATACAATGCTAGAAGATTGTCGACTTTTAGGCTAACAGCTAATTGAAAATCAATTCAGGTGTCATTCAGTGTTTTCGTTTTAAATGGAGACTACCTTCTTTTTAATTTTTTAAATAATGAAAGAGAGACAGTACTACATGAAAAACTCGTCGGAAGCATTCACTTGAATCGTAAAACTTTAGGATTTCATCCCAAAACTCAGAAGTTGTGAACTACATTCAATAATTTAAGATTTGGCTATAGGATTAGGAAGGTTAATCGGCTTCGAAAGAAGCTCGCGGACAGATGACAGCATATTATTTTAACATTTAAAGAACAAAACGAGAAATTTTAACTGCTCAAGGCGTGAAAATGAAGGAACTGTTTAGAATTTATCGATGAATTTATTATAAATAATCACAGCCAGAGAAGAGGTTTTTCTTGGTTTCCCAATAAAAACGTTTAGAATATAACTTCGATTGCTTATGCCTAGAGGCGGCTGATTTAGCACAATCGGTTCACTTGTGGCGAACCAAGCCGTCACTTCAAAACAAGGGCTTCATATGAATACGGCGCACGACTCACAGGTGGACGAGGCAACGCTCCCTCTAACGTAATTAGCGTATATAAAGCCTTCTGTCGTAAAACTTGTCAAAAACAAAGCCTTCAGAAGGAAGGTTTTCCTCAATGATGGGCGATGGGCGTGTAATAGAGAATATTGTGACACAAATCCTGACAAACAAGGTTACGACATATTCACGAGTTACTCATAACGCCACACAAAAACATCCACATCAACACGCCTTCACAAGTCCTACTAAAGCCAACAGATAAACAATATTCCCAAGCGAATGAATGCAAAATCTAATATATGCGAGTTTCGCGTCTGTCAGGAGCGCGCGTGCGCAGTGAAACAGCATGTAAGCGCCCCTTGCTTTTGATCCTTTTCACGAAAGCGTGCAGATCGCTCGGTAGGAAAACCGAACTCTCGTGATTTCTGTTAACTCACTTAACACCTCTTCGTCTGTTTAACGGTTTTGCGCCTCTCTGTTGCATTCGCTCAGGTCCAGGGAACAGCTATGGCGAAGCTCCTGCTTGTAATTGGAGCTGTGCTCGTGATGACCGTTACTCGCTCCGGTAAGTGTGTGTGAACAGATTGTAAATAAGCGTGGCTACTCTTTAGATCTCTTGCAATTTTTTAGTCTCTTTGTTGTTTTAATTTCCTGGTTGATCCTGGGTAATGCCGGTATCAAATTTCTAAAACATTTATACCTAGTCTAGATCTGCGAGATAACGCTGGCAAAGCAAATTTTACTTTCTTTACCACACCTTTGCAAAGATTCAAGTAATTTGAATGTCGTTTCTTTGCAACATTGAGCATTGATATTTCAGTGGCTGTTGTGCTGCGGTGGGGGCCCGATTCCGGGGGCTAGATCAAGCAATCCCCGGGAAGCCTTCGAGCTTTAACCTGAAATTTGAGACCAATAAATTCACCAAAGGCTTAGGCGCTTATCGCTTGAATCCAAGTTATAACGAGCGCTGTTTTGTAGACTGTAGTTCGCGCCCCAGCATTTAAACGAACGCAAATTACTGTACCCTGGAGGTCAATGAATTGAGAATACATATTTTTGTTTAGTGAAGCACAGCGCAAGCCTTCGGAGGGTGTAGATTTTGTTGTTTGTCACACTGGGATAAAACTGTTGAGTCATTCAATGCGAAATCAGTCTCCATCAGTTCAAAGCAGGCGAATCGCCCGGTTTGCCTAATCCATTTTCCCTTTGTTTAACCTCGAAATACCGCGCTAGACATTTGAAAAGTTGGAAGGAAGTCAAATCTTGGTGTTTGTTAGCTCTGTCGCGTAATCGATGCGTCAAAGGAATTTTGTACGAAAAAGGCCGCAGTAATATTAAGGGAGCTCCGATCTTGTTCACTTCGTTGTTTGAAATTTCTGCGGCCGATACTGCTCATCAGGTATTCAAGATTCATCACATACTTATTCCTCTAGGAGCTGTTGTGTTTTATTCATTTGTTTCCCGCTGGAATTGCTTGTATCGTATTCTTTTCACTACCAGTTCCTCTGTGTAATTACATGTGCTCACAGATACATCACGTTGTTCCCGAAAACATGGGCCTTAAACTTTTCTTAAACGCTGTAGCAGTATCGAAAGTAGAAAATGTGCAATATAGCTTTCTTTGTTGTTTTTGCGTTTCATCGAACACAGCTACACAGAGAATATTTACTAGAAAAAAAACCGAGATTTATTCTATTACACAATGTCTACAATGCGACTACAACATGCTAAGTAGAAACTTGTCGAGCTTTCATCACTTGAGTACACGCATTAAGTTTCAATTTCAACAATATCGCGCGCTGCGATTACTTAGCAAAACAGCGCTTCTCTTTGCAGTATACGAGAACTGCTGAAAGATGCTATAAATACGTTTCCACTTTCTAGCTTAAAGCTAAATCATGAAAGAGGAAAAATTGTTCCAGCTGCATTCAAGTGATAGTCTTCTTTGTTACCGAAATACAACGGGGTTTACCTCATAGTTGTCAGGGGAAGCGAAATTCATCAAGGCCACAGAATTAACATTACAAATAACTCCCGAAAATTCATTTCTAACTTTCGAAAAGTCTGCGTGTTATTAAAAACAGAAAAACGAGCAGAATCCTTTTCGAAAGATTGCATGACTTAACTCTTCAACTCCAAAAAAAATATATTGGCCTTCGATTTTTGAATTCCGCAGACATTTTTGCCAGCTTTCCTTTTTCTTACAAAATTTGAATCACGCATATCCTACTTAAGCTATATCGATTAGTATATTACTACCCTTCTTAATCTGCAGTAGCAGTGACGGGTTGAGACCAAATGAATAAACCAACAAACTCGTTTACATCAATTCCAAAAATATGGGTGACTTCAAGGCCCTTAAGGCAAGGGCAGTGCGTTTGGTGATATTACTTTGAATAGTTTGAGTCAAAAGACCTGTCAAAAGTGTCAGTAACATTGCAGGAGACATGAATTTAAATACTATTTAGCTAGGTAACACTGAAAAAACGCGGAAAACAAGGGAAATATTTTGCGAATTATCACGCTTAGGAATAACAACAAAAATAAAACAGCTAAGTACACGAATTCGGAGTTTTTAACTAAAAGTTAACACAAATAAAATTTGTTTGTAAGCTGTGGAAGGAGAAATTAGAACCGAAGATATTTTATTTTGCACGCTGTTGTTTGCACCAAAATAAAACTCGTAGAAGCCGTGATCCGAATAGGAAAGTTCAAATTTAAACTGTTAATTCTATTGTTACAATCAGCAGCACGTCTTGTTTTTTGAATGTAAATTTAAATTATTGAAAACAATGTTGAATTGTAAACAGACTAGTACTTCGCTTTTGTCTTTTAACAGTTTTCTCTCCGTATTAATTCCACCTTGAGTGATACCATGAGGTTCTGAGTTTCGATTTTTATTGTCGACCCAGCTTAATAACCTCTATCTCTCAAGAACTTATTATTTAGCCCGCCCACTGTATCAACTTGCACGTTCTCCCCACTGATCTCCATATATTTTGTTAACCCAAGCATCTAATTTCTCCTTACAATATCACTACTTGATCAAACATACTGGTCATGAGAATTAAGGAAACGATCACTAAAGATGAGTTGTCTTGATGTGTGTACAAATTCTCCCAACTAGGACCATAAGAAATATATAAAGAACAGTGGGGAGAACATGTGTGTTTTTTTTTGTTTATTGCAAGACACGTACACGTTACAAATAAACTTACATAACGGTATGAAACAAACCACTACTTACATTACATTACATTACATTACATTACAATGCCTACACAAGAGCGCTAGTTATAGTATAACACTTGCAATACTCTACTTACAAAACTCTAATCTAAATGCACTTAATACATACGATAATAATACTTTTTTTTGTTTGCCCTACACAGTGACACATACAAACCATGCAGATGCCCAATTAATTCCCTTACGAGATTAAATAGCAACTTTCTAGCGCAGAAAACTATTAAAAACTTAATTTACCCGGCGGACTTCCATTTTTTTCCTTGTAATAGACTAATATAATATTACAACACAAGGTCCCATCTTGTATAAAAATCGCGAAGCTTTCGGTTCTTAATAGCAGTTAACTTTTCAACTTATTGTTTAGCTTCGACCTTGTGCAGAAACAATCTAAATTTTGGAAAGTACTTATTTTTTCTACTCTCCCAGATAGTTATCTTACCAAGAATTATCAAATGATTTAATAAATCTTTCCTCTGAAGAAAGCCAATTATGATGTCTTTTAAAGACAAAGATAAATTTTCACCACTTATACCAGACTACCAGACTGTGAAACTATTCCAGAACACCCGCATAAAGGAGCAGTTAAAGAAGAGGTGGTACAAATCTTCCGTATAGGTTCCACAAAATGAGCACTTATCTGAATTGCTTAAACCTATTTTGAATAATTTATCATTTGTAAATAAAATGAAATTTAACAATCTATATTGAAAAGACCAAACATACGTTTCGCTTGCAGTTAGATATGGAAAAGAAAAAGCATCTTGTGGATTTGAGAGTTTAAAATCAGCTATCAACCTTTAAATGCTATTCGGAGTTTTCACTTTAGTTGATATCATCATTGAATAGAATTGTTTACACTTTGCCGTATATGCATTAAAATCTTTAGCATATTTATACTCAAAATTCATAGGATCGAATTTTCCCACTGTTAGAAAATTGGAAGAATTTTTAGATTTCATATTTATGATAGCAGACCTCAATGCTGTCCATGTAAGGAAATTAGTATTAAGACCTTTTTGTTTAAAGAACTCAAAAGAACGTACATTATCAGTATTAAACTGTAAATCATTCAAATAAATTATGCCCTTACAATGTATCAAAGAACATTTTATAAAACATTCATTAAGTCTGTCATGGAAACTTTGTTTTAGAACCTGTTCACCATTCGAGGCCCAGAGGTGTCTCTAAGGAAAGTTTATTCTTCCTAATCCACATTGCCTTTGTTTTTGAGAGATTCATTTTTAGACCAGAACATTTCTCAAAGTTATCGAGG
The DNA here is from genome assembly GCA_964017195.1 of Siderastrea radians. NCBI lineage: Eukaryota > Metazoa > Cnidaria > Anthozoa > Scleractinia > Rhizangiidae > Siderastrea > Siderastrea radians. The sequence continues at coordinate 1,710,829 of OZ024895.1, forward strand.
GTTTGTATAACTTTTTCTACTGATGAAATATTGGCAAGTGTAGCTGTTATGTCGTCTGCATACAACAAATACTTAGTTTCATGAGAACATGTGTGTTGATACCAGGGATTTGAGGGTCGAGGTACCAACAAGGAGCATTTTAACCAGTCAAACTGGATGTTCTGTTGTGGGCAACTTTGCAAACTTCCACCACAACATTTTTGTTGGCATCAGAAATGTTCATAATGCAAAAAATGACAAAAACTGCTCCATTAGGAAGTAGCATTAGGTTAGTTTCTGTGGTAAAGCAGATGTAAAAGAAATTTTGTGAACTGCAAGACGTTTTTCTGAAAGTTGTTTGTGCCAGTGGCAAGTTTGTTTGTATTGATTCCTCATAAAAAAATAAGAAATTTTGCCAAGAATATCACAAAAACAATCTTTTGTGATAGAAAAACTGGCGACTGAAAACAGAGAATATGTTGCAGTTAAACTACTGTTTTCATCTACCAGTAATTTTTTGTTGTTCAATGTTTGTCTCATTGCCCTTCACATGACAGAACTATTAAGCCAAGTCGGCAATATTCCCATTCCAATTTTCAATTTGAAAAGGGATTTGCTGCAAAGGAAACTAGCGAGCAAGTTGTTAGTGGAGGTTGCAAATCACTCCACACTATCAATCAAAATACCACTGTTATCACCAAAGTTTAAAAAGTTGCCTCCAAAAGAACATCAAGTTTGACTGTAGACATCCAGACAATTCATCTTTTGTGATTACTTTTTTTATTCGCATGACCTGCTTGTTTGATCTCAGGTAGTGATATTGTAAGAAGAAATTACGTGCTTGTCCCCATCAGGGCTTAAAGGGTAAATGGAGGTACCTGTGTTCATATTTTTTTAACTTCATTTCTTGTAGAAGGAACAGTAACTTTACCACAAGAAAGCCGTCTTTTCCAGCAAGGGAGGACTTACACCATTGCCTGTCAGATAACAGGAGAAGAATTTGTCTCTTGGAGAACACCAGCGGGTGAAAGTATCACACTAGCAAGCAGTGATGCAAGGAGAACCGTCGTCGTGAGCAGCAATAACTATGCACTGAAAATAGACGATATTACTGCAAAGGATGGTGGCGACTATCAATGTGTGGGCTCACAAAACTCAGCCACATTCACTGCTAACGTTGACTGTAAGTGTTTTGCAAAACGTGAACTCAGTCAAACTGACCTTTCACTCCCAAGAGTGCCTAAAATCAAAATTTAAGACGAATCCTGAACATCATTTTGTGTAACACTAAAATTTAAATACTGCCATGTGAAAGTTCTGCTGAAGAGGTTTCATTTGAATGGTCACACCATAGGGTTTCATCCACAAACTCACAAGTTAGAATCACCTTTAATGTCTCCATAACTGACTCGGGGAGTGAAAGGGGTAAGCCCTCAGAAAGCTAACAGGCACATAATGGTATTACACTCAAGATTGTGCAACTTAATTAACTACTGTATAAGAACATAGATTTAAACGTATTTCCATCAAAATCATAACTTCATTCATAATTAAACAGTCCTGTTTATAGTGATAGGACTATCAGCACATACAGTGTAGTTGCCAGCAGAAATTTGATCACTTTAAACAAACATAAGCCAAGAAGCAAAGCTTTGAGGGCTATGTGTTAGTTTTAAGCACATCAAAATTTCAAGAGAAATGATCAGACCAATATTCCTGAGACACCATTGTTTTTGTTGGTCATCACTTAATTTTCTTCTGAACATAAAACAATGAAACTGCAGTATTGGACAATAATTCTTGGGACATTTGACACCTCTCAGGATGGTACCCCTTCCCCCGTTCAATGTTCTACAAACCGCTGGCTTTTCAGACAGAAAATAGCACATTTTCTAGTCTTTTCAACATTGCAAAGTATTTGCTGCAGTTTTGAGCCACTTAAGGTGGCTCCCTACAGTTTCTACAAAAGTGACTATACGAACAGGTAAGACTTGCTAAAGAAGCCCTAGTTCTGTTGTCTTGCAATCTTTGTTCCTGAATTTTGCCAGTAAGGTTACCAACATAATTCCCCTTATTTTTCAGGTTTTGCTTCTTAGGCATAGGCCGTTGTCATGGCAACAAAGCATCTAAAGCATTAATTCGTCTTTTTTCTTAAATATTTTGATTTTCCCTCGATGAAATTTTTTTAAACTTTCCTGTTTTGTGAAAATGATCTTGACTAACATTTTGCAGGGAAAAAAATGTGGGGTCGCTCAGGCGGATTCACCGATATCACGTGATTTCTTGCTTTTAACCATTAAACTGGATTGTTCTGACAGAATTTTTCGAAAAAATAATATGTGAAAGGTAGCGTTAGTATCTCAAAATGTGCACAATGTAAAAAAAATTCACCAAAGGAAACGCAAGAAAATTTACTTTTAACTTTGCTTTTTTTGGTTATGCTGATGTCATGAATATCGAGAAAAACCTACGATTTTATGTGAGCGCGCGCAGATTACTACAGCTGGAATCATCAGCGCGCGCCGGCGGTCATAAAACTATAAGGAGCCACCTTAAACTCTGAAAGCCATTTTGGTAGAAATTTCTTGTGTCTTTTGGTGTTATCATCAGGGTTTGTCTCAATCAGGTTCTTTTCTTCTCATTTCTTTATTGACTTTTGTTCAAGAAAATCAAAAAGTGCTCTTGTTTGATTCACCTTCGATGGCACGAAAATGTTTCCAGACACATTCAAAATGGCTGCCACCCATGTCAAGGAGCCCAGATGTTATTGTTGTTTCCAGGGTAACAGGATGTGTGGTTGCTCACTAGATGGTAAATAAACATGCGGTTCTGAAAATCTTTTGGTGTTTTCAAATGACGGTGATAGTCAATGAGAAAATGTGGGTGAAAAACACAAACAGTGTGATTCCTTTAAAGTTGATGTCGGTGTTCACAAAGAAATCTGAAATGTATTGTTCTTGTACCTACACAAGAGCGAAACAATCGCTTGTGAGCAAGTGTCCCTGGGATGCAAGAAATGTTTATGATGCATTGTTAAAGGAACACAATCCGGTTAATGCGCATGCTTCATACTTTGATTTTCCAACAGGATGTCGCAAATTCAAAAGACGCAAGAAGTTATATCGAACCTTTAAAATCCATTTGCATCGTGCTCAGTTAAGTTCGGTATTGCCGTAAACTTTCGCAGAACTATAGATTAATGATACATACCGGTAGTTCCTGTTAAGTTGCAATTTGCGTAAAATCAGGATTTTTTGGCATTGTTTTCAATGCCTTTGGATGGAGGACCAAGAAAAGGGAAGCGCTATAGTGCTGGTTTGTTAAGAAACTTAATGTGAATTTTTGTGCCGCTCTTGGCACAATATGTACGTTGAATTTGGCTCGTTTAGGATATTTATAGGTTTTCCGCCTCTCATGTTTATATTTCTGACAATAAAGGATCTGAAATATTCACTGCAGTGTGACGAGTTTCCCTGCTGATGTTTGTAATGCCCGGCCTGGCTTATTGTTTTGAATTCTGTTGCAGGATTTTGTCTTTCGCATCACATCATCATTTTTAGCGGCACCCAACGAGAAAATTTTAGCAAAATACTTTAAATATAATTTCTTGCTTTCTAAGATTGTTTCAGAGGTTTAAAGTCCAACGTGATGTTTCGCCAAAGAAATCTCCAGCTTTCACTGCAATTAAATCCGAAAATATCCGGCGATTTCCGGTGATTTATATTTTGTGTTTCGCATAACGGAGTGGGATCTATAGACCCTCCTGGTCGAGAAATTTAAGTTGTAGCTTCCTCGGAGCTATACAACGCGAGCAAATATTTAAATGGAGGATGTAAACAGCGGAGCACCACGTGGGCCGAGGGGTAATCTTTTCGCAGCAATGTGACAGTTCTATTGTTTTTTTTTTAAGATAACAGCTGATGTTCACACGTGCGCATTATCGGGATAGTGTCCCTTTAATACTTTAATGCATAAAAATGCATGATTTCTTTGTTAATGCTATCTCTGATGAAAGCAACTTATTTGTTAATGAGTCATTTAAATATGCAAGGTTTTTTTGCAGATAAGTTCTATCCATCTGGGTATTTTTTGCCAAATGGAACATATTTTATTACTTAGACAAGAGTGTTTTAGTGGAAAATAGATCACTCATAAACTTCATGCAAAACGACATCTGGGACTCGAGTGGCATATTTTCCACATCCTCACTAGTGAGGCTATCGCTGACATCATTTCCCGCTCTTACACTGTTGTTTGTGCAAAAATACTCTTGTCCATATCATAAAAAGAAAATTACTGTGGCTTGAAGATATGAATTTTATTTTCTCATGGTAAAAAACAATATTTTACCACTCAAAAATAAAATTCATATCTTTGCGCCACTGTGTAATATCCTCTATATATTGCCTGACATTATTGCTTTGTGGATGGAAACTAACGTGCCATGTGATTGACTTAAACCAATCAGACTCAGAAAAAATTTAGTGGTGAACTATTGTGCCTGATAGTGTCTGCCACATTGTTTCAATTGACTACATGTAGTCCTACATAATAATAATAATAACAAGGCCGGGTGCTTAAAAATGCATTTTACAACGTATGGAAGTCTCAATGCTTTTTACAATACGTTATTTACCTAATCTAACTATAGACACTGTTAAAAAAGAAAAGTTTTTAATCTTATACTTGTTTGTTGCAAGTAAAATTGCTTTTTGAGTAAGCAATAACATAGATAATGCCACTAAAAATAACTTTTTTTCAACAATACTTACTGAAAAAACAAAACTTGACCTGTTGTTATAACACTTCTTTTATCAGTTAACGTAAACATTGTCGTCAAACAAACTCTGCGCCTTGGCGAAAAAGGGACCATATTCCTAAATGTCTTTGCCTACCCACAACTTACATACAAATGGACGAAGGATGGACAAGCGGTTGCATTTGATGGACGTACAACACTAGATCAGAACAGTGGATCTATAACCTTCAACCCTGTACAGCAGAGCGACGAAGGAAACTACACCTGTGTAATTACCGACAATGGGGGGGCGTCACACACTTTTGACAACCCCCCCATTAATGTTAAGGTTATTGGTAAGTTATCACATATGCTGTACATATTTGTCAACTTAACTTTATTTATTTGATATAATGTAAGAATGCAGCTGACCAGTGACTGAAGATAATATTTATCCAGGGTCCAGGGTTAGTGACCCACAAAACAACAAAACCAAAAAGGATGGAAGACAAAAAATGGGTATTACTAGACCCAGTTGTCAGTATATTTGCGAGTGGTGGTTAACAAATTCAAATTATATTTCAACTCATGCTTTCTTGAGTTACTAGGTATATAATCAAATGTAATTAAATGATAACTGATAAACTCACATTGTTGTTTGTCAAACAACTGGACTTTATGACTGTATGGTTTCTACAGATAAACCCAACATGTACGTTAATGATAATTATTATTAAAATGCAATTATTTTTTTGTTATAGACAAACCAAAAATCAACAAGTACCAGGGTGATCCTGTAAGTCGCAGACTTACAGAAGGGAACAATGTAACATTTCATTGTGATATTCAGTCCGGCTCACCAAGGCCAACGGTCACTTGGTACTTTAAATGGACAGACACATTAAAGAAGGTTGACGCAAACTATGATTTAAGGTTCTCTCATCCCACTGATGAAACATGGACCATTACTGGCATTTCAACCCAGGATAAAGGGAAGTACAGGTGTATTGCCTCAAACATAGCTGGAGAAGATGATTTAAGGTTCGAGATCACTGAAGTTGATGGTGAGTTTTGGTATAACAGCTCCATAAACTTGTATATTGAAAATTAATATTTTTTTAAAAAATGTGTTCCTTTTTATTTGTTTAGTTATGGAGTAAAAAGTTCCATGTTTGTAGTTTTTGAGCACCATTTCTTCAGGATTTTTTTATTTCATGAATGTTTTTCAAACGTGAAAAGAAAGACCGGCTGTAACAACTATAGTGACAAAAAGGCACAACTTGTAAAATGGATAAAACCCAAGTCGTATCAGTGTCCCTAGTTGCCATAAATTGGCTCTTCAATACACCACTAGACTTAAAATATACTGTTGACCAGTTTAAAACCTCACTAAAGACCAAGAAATAAACTGTAATCACAACAACTTGAGCACCAGTCAGTCCCTTAGCACTCCACTCATCACAGTGTGCTATATGCCTTCTTAAATTGTTTTATGGCAAAATTCAACAGTAAAAAAACAACGTTTCAACCCGCTCTTCAGTCATTATCAAGTTCAGAATAAAATAATTACGATAGAAGATTAAGCAATATAAAATTATGTGTAAAAAGGGAACAATGATGTAACAAATGTATAAAATGTAAAAAATATAATAATAAAAGAACAACAAGAAGCATGCAGAAAAAAAAATTAATTTAAAACCTTAGCACAAATTGAGTCACATTGTACATTAAGAGTGGGTTTCAGTTCGTCGATAAAAAATCATTTCAAAAATAAGACAATCAAACTTGTTTTTGTACTGTTTTAAAATGCTAAAGTTCTTGCTGAGATCCTTTGGAACCAAACCATGGCTGTTGTGAAAATGCTTGCTAATAGGCCATTTCCGAATTGTCTTGTGCCTCTTTTTCAAAGCGAGGCCTCATGTAAAACCTTTCATATGGAAATGAGTATTATCTGCATGTGAATAAAAACTCACTTTCATATGAAAGGCTATGCACTAAGACTTGCTTTGAAAGAGAGGTACAAGACAACTCGGAAATGGCCTATTGAAGAGGAGGGGTATTTATGTTCATTCATTCATTCATTCATTCATTCATAACCTGTGCAATGCAGGTTATGCTGGTTTCACATGTCGCCATTAATTTTGCATCAACACGTCGATAAAGATAAATACCCCTTGTCTTCAATCGGCAAGCATTTTCACGACAGCCATGGTTTGGTTCCAAAGGATCTCAGCAAGAACTTAAGCAATTTTTAAAAAAGTGTAAAAACAAGTATGATTGTCTTATTTTTTATTTTTTAATGTTTTAAGTACAATATGACTCAATTTGTGCTAAGGTTTTTAATTCATCTTTTTTTCTGCATGCATCTTATTGTTCATTTATTATACATTTTTTACATTTTTATACCTTTTTACATAAGGGTACATCGGTTCTCTTTTTACACATAATAATTATATAGCTTAATGATGTTCTATCGTAATTATTCTAAACTTGATAATGACGGAAGTGCAGTCTAAACGTTGTTTTTTACTGTTGGCTTTTGCCATAAAGTGTTTTAAAAACCCTTATTCTTAAATTGTTGCCTTAAAAGTACACAAATGATAACACCTACATGCACCTACATGCACCTACTTTACATCTTTCAGTTCCTCCCACCATTGATCCTCTGGCAGACGTTGTGGTAGATGAGAATTCAAATTACGACTTACTGTGTAAAGTGACAGGAGTCCCAGCCCCAACAGTGGAATGGCTGAAAGATGGAGTTCGTTATCGTGATCAAATGGTAAGCTGGAAAATAACATTAATTACCAGTTAGTTACTTCCAAGCGAAAAAAAGGAAACAGAAATATATGTTGTTCCATTTAAAAATCCTATTTTTTCTGGGTTTTAACTAAGCGTAAGAACAAGTGCATTATAAAAGCACAAGTTTAGCTCATTCTTATATATTTTTGGTGGCAAGTGGGGGGTCTGTGTTGGAGGCACAACTATGTTTTTCACATGACATTACTGATTTCTTTTTGAACTAGGCCAAACAAAGAAATAAAATTATCTACGGCAGCCATTGTTTGAAAAAGATCATTAAGTTACTTAAAAGTAGCTTCTCTGTTTATTGATCATCTTTGCCTGGCTCCTCAAAGGTAGCAAAATATCTGATATTTGGGTAGCAGAAGGGGTTAAGAACAGGCTTTTGTTTAAATGAATTTGAAGCTCAACAGTTTACTATTTGATTGTTGGTAGACTTCCACAGAAGGCAACAAGATAGTTCAGAAAATATCATTCACTAATATCCAGTGGTTGAGCAGTGGAAAGTACACTTGTCAAGCAAGGAATGGTGCCCTGGACAGCGAAGGGAAACCCATTGTTGCAAAGAAAACAATAAGCCTTAATGTTAACTGTAAGTTGTTCAGTTTTGATAATTGCTTGTTTGGGTCTGAGGGTCCTTGGGTCCATTTATTAAAATTCCTGATAAGCCTTTTTTGTCAAATCTGTTTTTTATTGACCGTTGGTATTTATTAGTGTAAACCTGCCAAATTCAGCTTTCAAAATCAATAAAAAGTAAGTCTTAGTTGAACTAATATAGATGTAAAAAAGTTTTAGGGCTCGGTAAGTTATCGGCAGAAATGGGCCCCAGGTCTCTGTGATCTTGTTTTCCTCTAATAAAGAAAGAATAATTAACACCACTTTCATTTTTTAAATATCATCCCAAGTTGCTACTAATTTTCCTTTATGTTGCTGTTTTGATGCTGTGCTCGTTAGAATTTTCCCCTCTGGAAAACAAACTATTATCTGATGAACTTCTTTCATGACAGGCACTTGACCTTGAATGCCTGATGCAGCAAAAACTGTTGCAGAATTTGAGATGGTGCCCAGGCCCCTGAGAGCCCATCTAATATGTTTTTAGCAGTTTTTGCACAATGCAAGGGAAGAACTTGAAAAACCTGGCCCAGTTTTTTACAGATTGCAATCCATGCTGACCAAATATGGTAAAAGATGCCTCGTTTACAGTTTCAGAATAATAATGTATTAATTTAATAATACTTTTAAATTATTTATATAACACTAGTGGACCAACTTTAATCAAAGCTGAACCATTAGTTTTGGGTGTATGTCTTCAAGCTTTTTGAAGTGACGCAAAAGAGAGGTGTCATTAGTCTGCTTTCGTCTTATTCAGCTCCGCCGAGGCTCATCTCATCACGCAACCCAGTGTACTCTTTTGTGGGATACAGGCAATCTGTCACTGTCAGCTGTGTGTTCTCTGGTCACCCAACACCCACAGTGAAAATAGTCTTTGAAAATGGAACAGAGGTTGCAAGTGGGAATGGTTCAGCTTCCTTCACACTGAAGACTGATTCTGAAGATGACTTTGGGATGTTTAACTGCTCTGCAGTGAGTTCACAAGGAACTGATGGAGTTTCACTGGAGTTGAAGATCGCTGGTATGTCAAACATAATTATTTTGTTTGTTTGAGTTTGGCCAGACATTGATTATTTTAAAGTTGCTATGCAGTAATAGACAATCGCATTAAGAGATGTGGACGTCTTTCAAGGTAAAATTGGACAAAACAAAGGTCAAACTTGATTTATGTGACTGCTATTGCTAATGTGACTCCTAATGCTATTATTGTGATGCCAGTATGTTTTCACATTTACAGCAACAATTTTTGAGCCTTCATAAAATTATGTGTATTTCGACTTCTAATGCTTCACAAATAATTCAAAAATTTAAATTCCAAGCTTCGAAATTCAACAGTGTGAAAAATGAGATTTTTTTCAAAACTTAAGCACTTCTTTGGATGAGAAGGTTAGTACTTTTGCAAAGAAACTGCACAGTGAAAAGCAAACACAAAAACAATTTACTTTTTTTGTTGTTTTCAGTTGCTTCTGGACCACCACGTCAAGTGTTTACCAACACAACATGCAAAGACGTTACTCTTAAGTGGGAACAACCAGAATTCAATGGAGGAATGGAAATAACAAACTACGTCATAAGACTCCATGCGGAAGATAACACTCAGCTGCGTCAACAGAGTGTTGATGGGAACTTGCGTGAAGTAAAAATTGACTACAGTGAATTTGAGGCTGAGAAATCATACAAAGTCTACTTGATGGCAAGAAGCGCAGTTGGATTCGGGAAAGATGAGATGGTGGTTGCTACAACTAAAAAATACTGTGAGTGATATTTCATCTTCAAATTATGATGCAGTTGAATCAACCATGAAACAAAAAGCAGATAAATGCAAATCTCTGATACTCTGATTGGTTACAACAGGGGATGCAAGTTTTTTTTATAACCAGTTGCAGAGGTTAGTAAGGCCAGACCAAAGCAAAACCAAATCAGTTTTCAGTGCTTATTAGCGGCCAACGAAAAAAGTCGGCTTTTTCACTCAGAGAAGTCGGCTACTTGTTTCCTTAAATTGAAGTAATTAAAGAAAGATTCTCTCAAACCCCTTGCCGATGCAGTCGGTTTCTCTACTCAAACCAGCTGCCTACTTCAAATTTTATTGAAGCCCCTGAGTTTTAACAATCAATTGAGAGCCAAGTGCTCTTTTCACCAATCAGAGAACTGCAGGTCAGAACACTTTTAAGTACAGCAAAGTTGTTAATTTTTTTTGTTACACCGAGATGTTCAACTATATGATTACTATGACCAATGGGTTATGCTTGGTGCAAAAAGCACCCCCTGTTAAGCACCACTCCCCATAAACAGGTGGTTAGGTGTTTATGGAAACATGTTATAAATTTTGTTAATTTTGGAATTTGCATGATGGAGGCATGGTGATGTTAGCACATAAGACTTTTGATTGTAAGACCAGAGGTTGGTAGTTCAAGGCAAGACAAGAAACTTTACTTGACACTGTGTATAAATTGGTGATGGCAGAAAAATTTTGAATGGACTAGCATCCCATCCAGGAGGGAGTAGTAATACTCCTAGTCACTTTATGCTGGGTATCCTGTGATGGACTAGCATCCCATCCAGTAGAGAGTAGTAATACTCCTAGTCACTTTATGCTGGGTATCCTGTGAAGGACTAGCATCCCATCCAAGGGAAGTAGTAATACTCCTAATCAGTTTATGCTGGGTATCCTGTGATGGACTAGCATCCCATCCAGGGGGGAGTAGTAATACTCCTAGTTACTTTATGCTGGGTATCCTGTGATGGACTAGCATCCCATCCAAGGGAAGTAGTAATACTCCTAATCAGTTTATGCTGGGTATCCTGTGATGGACTAGCATCCCATCCAGGGGGGAGTAGTAATACTCCTAGTCACTTTATCCTGTGGTGTACTACAGTACTGGCCAAGGGGATTGTAAAACATACCTGCGCGTAAAATGCGTGCAATACAGCGGATCTACACGCAAAATACATGCAAGAAACACGCGAGTAAATTTTTACACGAGCTATTAAACGCACCTCATTTACACGTGAATTGCGAGTATTTTGGTATATTCGCTATTTCTTACCAATTCCTTTAAAGTTGTCATATACTTTGAGTTCAATATGAGCTTCATTTACTATTTCAATTTTAATAGAAGGATAAAGTGCGCGAAAGAAAGGATCGATTTGTACCCATCTTGCTTGCGCAATTTATTTTGAGACCAACAGTATGCAAATTTAGTCCACTGTGAACTAAGGATAATCCCTGAAAAAAGCTTGCTATTTTACTCTAATTCTCTCTCTAACATCGTAAGCTTCGAATTTTGGTATAAATTCCACTCAACAGTTTGACATTTGACAGCAGGTTTGAGTCTGGTGAGGGTAATTTCAATTAGGAGAATTTTAGCTTTGTTGTTTACATTCCATTCAGCACGTAACCCTCAGCACCAAATAGTCATGTTTTCTCTGCTTTCTTGTTCATGTTGATAAAAACCGTTGTGATACCGAGTTAATTATTATTTAGACGCTCAATTCACTATACACCCCTGTAGAAATAAAAATTAATTTAAAATGTTTACACAATTTAGACAAGAGCATGAATAGCTTCAGACATTCCTGCCAACAATGTACAGTGCACTTGTGTTGGTTACCAGTACACGCACTTTATGAGCTTGTCTCCAACCTTTGCATGTAAATTTTACTCGCACTTGGCGGTATTTTTTAACATGCATTTGTGTGTAGTTTTTTACATGCGTGTTTTGCGCATGAAATTTGCATGTATTTTGCGTGGAAATTGCGTGCAATATTGCTGGATACCCCACGATGGACCAGCATTTCATCCAGGGGGGAATAGTAATACTCCTGGTCACTTAATGCTGGGTATCCTGTGATGGACTAGCATCCCATCCAGGGAGAGTAGTAGTAGTATTCCTAGTAACTTAATGCTGGTTATCCTGTGTTGGACTAGCATTTCATCTGGGGGGGAGGGGGGTAGGGGGAGGTAATACTCCTTGTTGGCTCATGCTAAGCTCTGGATGTGTGGGTCACTTAGACCAAACTTTGCTTTTTCACATAATCCATGGAAATATTAGAAGGCAGAGTTAAACAAGCTCAAGTTCTCATTTTGTTCAACAGGTGTGCCAGGAAAGCCAACAATTACCAACAGTGAAAGTGAAGTTGACTCAAGCTTCACTTTAACCTGGTCAAAGCCAACATATGATGGTGGAGATGACATGATCAAATACAAAGTGGAATGGAGGAAAAAACCAATAACAGATGCTGAAGTTTTTGAAATAGATGACATTAGTGACACCAAACACGAAGTAAAGGGCCTTGAGGGTGATGCAGAGTACGAGTTCAGGGTATTTGCCAAAAACAGAGCAGGTTACAGCCAGCCAGATATCAGGTCATTCAAAGTAAAGAAGGACAGTGGTATGTTACATTTGACATGTTCCATTTTCATGTTTAAAATAAATCTAACATTCACAGAATTCGCTAAGGTGTTCACATTATATATTTTATTTTATTTTCCAATCTCACTGCAGCCAAACTGTGTTTTGTTTTTGTTTCAACCATTGTCACCAGTTGTCATCAAAAGGACACCTCATTGCCTGTCATGTGGAGTTATTATTAATTTTTTATTTCTCTTGTAATACACCATGAATAAGAGGACAGAATGGTGGGAACCAGGGGGGAGGGGAGGGGAATAAAGGGGGAAGAAACCATGACAAAAGATACTCTATTTTTGAGAGCAAAAAATTCTGCAATATTGCACAACAGCAAAAGGGAAAGTGGTGAACAGCAAGCATTTATCCAGACAAGGAAAGATGGACGTGTAGTTTCCATCTGGCTAATAGCTTGGCGGCTGGGCGACCAAGATTGGGGGTGAAAACAGGAAGTAAAGGGTGTGGTATGGGAAGTGTGATGATCCAACCTCCTAGCCCCCTTCCCCCTTTACAAGATCCAACCCCCCCCCCCCTCCAACCAAGGTATGGGAAGCCATTCTATAACACAAATACACAGTAATTCTATATGACAGCCCTTGAAATCTGGTGACAATTAATGGCATTGGTTGAACCTGGCAACAAATTGAAAATATTAAATTTACTGAAACATGTGCATTTAGCAGCCCATTGAACTTAGTACAGTATTTCATAACTTTATCTTAACTTTATCTTTACATAACACATGAAATAATTTGTTGCCCAACTGGCACCTGTTTAAGGTATTGGTAATTTTGAGATTGTGTTTTGTTTCTTTTAACCTTGATCTTGATGACATTATTTTATTTTGTTCTTAATGAATTATCCCTGCATACTAAACAAAGTGACTCTCTATCAATGCACTAGTAACAAGTAACATTGTAATGAAAGTGTGTGCTGTATAACAAATTATTTTTTCAAAAACTACAGAGTAACAGTGTGTTTGCTTCGACTTAATGTTGCATAAAAACATAATACAAAATGAAACACCATAATACCATCAAACAATGAATGTTTGAACACATCTAACTTATAACAATATAATTTTATAAAGTAAGTTAATATTTGAGCATGATTTAACCAATAAATATTCTAAAATATAAATGTTTTATTTTTGTACCCCTGTGATTCAGAAAGCACAACTGGAAAGCCCGGGCAAAGTAAGTGTAATGTTTTTTTTTCATCAACCATCCATTTACTAACTTTTACTGAAGAATGGGAGTGTAGATGTGTTTTGACAGAAACTGGTTCAGATATAAAACTAACGTAAGAAAATACCAAATTCAGGAAAATATCAAACCTTAAAAATTAATTTCTGCTAGTCATAAACAAAGAGGGTGTTGTATTAGCCAAAAACAGCAAATTCAGGTTAGCTGATCCACACAGCGTTTCTAAATGGATAATGTTTCAAACATTCACAAAAAAAGTGTGATATTAACACGGCACCATAAACTGTGCTTCAACTCTAACAAAATTACATACCTAAAGAATTTTATTTTGCTGTTGTTTAAAAGAAATTTTAATTTCTTTAATTTGAATGCATTGATTAACTATTTTTAATATGAGAAATCTCTGTTTCACAGTGAGAGCCACCTGGCTTACACTTTTCATATTTATATAAGCAAAATTAAAATATTTATTAAAATAACAATGTCTTCATGAGAAAGTGCATATTTAAAAAAATGAATATACATTTTAAAACGACAACCTAGAGACCTGAAACATGTATAGTGTAAGGCATGGCTATTAAAATATATAAAATTAAACTAAAGTAACGTAGATTTAAATAAAAGAAGCTTTTTAATTTTGCTAAATGACATAAATTGGACAATTTATTGGCACAAATAAAAATAATGTTTGTTAACATATAACACTTTTACACTAAAATGGGAAAATGTAAAATACCTTGATAAAATTTATCATAAATCATGGTTTAAACTATTAGTCTAAATTAAATGTCTGTCCAATTCTCTCAAGTTTAAACTTTTATTTTATGTGAATTTTTTTACATGTTTCATTTTGTTTTTATTTGAAATGTTAATTTTATTTGTTTTGTTTCGCTTTATTTGTTGTGCAATTTTTCGTTTTATGGTGGTGTGACAGCTGTTGTGGAGGTCAACTTATGTGGAGAAGCTGGTGCAGATAGGGACATGTCTATTAGTTAACTTTTTTTTACAGAACTTTTAAAGCTCTAAAATGCATTTCTGAAGTTCATAGTGCAAATGAGTTTCTTTTAAATCTCGTTTTTCTGGCAGAATGTGATTGCTAGTGTCTCGCATTGCTGAGCCATGTAAGATGTTAACTGCTGGGAATCACCAACATCTTATTTCTTGTTGCAATTTTAATACACTATCAAGCAGACAAGGGACACTTACCCATGAAAAACAAAATCAACAACTGTAGGATACAGTCTTGATGTGGGCATTAAACTCTAGTTGTCAATTTGTAGAACATGAATTTGCAATGCACCAATCACTGTTAGCACTTAACGCATATTGATTTCACAAAACATCGAAAACACTTTGTATTATTTTAATACTAACATAATGGCTTGGTTATACCCTTTAGCCCATCCCTCCCCAACCGGAATTCCCACGTCAAGCTCACCCACAACAGAAAACAAAAAAAGCATGATCCAATGTAAGTGGAATAATCTTGTTTGGAAGGCGAGGCAGGTATTTATAAGCCCATACAAGTCTGAGACAATCAGATGGGAGCTGTATCTTGTTTTTTTTTCTCGTACTTGTGGTGTTGTTTTGTTGTTTTTATTGAAATTCATGGCTTTGCATTGTTGATTATGAGGCATATACCTGTGAGGAGTGGCGTTGCTTTGTTGTTTTTTATTGAAAAATTTACGGCTTTGCATTGTTGATTTGAGGCATATACCTGTGAGGAGCTACCCATGAGAAATTTGTTTCCTTGTTTGCTTGGTGTGGATGCAAGTGATGGTGTTGATAGTGTTTGTGGTTTTTATACAATGTTTATGTACAGTACAGTGACTTTTAGAGAATGGCAGACAGTAAACATTTACAAGTAAGCTGCATAAAATTCTAACTGGTTAAATATAAAGTCAGGATTATAATGTTTAAAAATACGTGCAACTTGAAACAGTTCTCCAGTTCATAAAATAAAACTTATTAACTACTAACCCATAAATGGCCTAGAAGACATTACCTTAACACCAGTAAGCATAACTAAATTTAATGACAAATATCAAATCGCATTTTCTTCCTTTTCTTTACTTAATTTGTTTCTCAACAATACTTTTACTGGCTGCTTCCCCTAAGCTCATTGATTTCTTTGTTGTTTTGGCTGATAATTTATTATTCTTCCTAAAAGCTCTTTTTGTTTCCTGTATGTTCTCAGTTTCTTTGTGTCTTTGCTTGTTTTATTTTGAGTTTTCCTCTGGCAGAAAAAGTGGGCATTATGTGCAACTACATATCCAGCTTTGCTTTTACTTTGCTGTTAGTATTTCAATTTGAGTTTTACACTTAAACACTCACACTTTTGACAAGCAAACTTCAGCCATTCAACTGTGGGCACACACTGCTTCAATACAAACCAGTATATCAGACTTGTTGCAAGATAGGGACAAGAAAATAATTATAAAACAAAATCAAAAAAATGCTGTTAGGGGTGTAAAATGGTCCAGAAAAAATGGCAAACTGAAGACATTCAAGGGCACCTCAACATATTGAATCATTCTTCAGGCTTATAAGAACTAAATCTGACACAAAGTTATAACAAAGCAAGTGAGATGTATTTTATTTTTATTAGAGCTAAAGGTACAAAATCTAATGAAATGATCAGACAGGTTTTAAGACAAGGATCTTGGTGTTCCAATGTGTCTCAAACTCCCCCATTTTACACCTCTTGTGTTTGGACAACTTTCTAAGCATTTAAACAGGCACTAACCTTTCAAGCTTTGTTGTTGTTCCTTCAGGAACAACTCCTTTACAAACTACCTCATCTTCCACTACAGAGAAGGTTTCTGAACCTCAAACAACTGTAGTATACAGTAAGTCTCTCTCAGTTCTGCATTTTTCCATTCATGAACAATGCAAACATACTTAGTCTTCCTCCCATACTTTGCAATTCAAGCTTCCACCTCTGTTGCACTAAATCCCTTTTCCTGAAATGCATCTCTCCATGTTCGTCAAGATTACAATCTAGTCTTGGTGTTTGCTGCAAGCTCCATTGTCTGAAAGGTACATTTTGTAAAAAGTATTTTGTCAAAGAAAGCATTCTCATAAAAAGGAAGACTTGGAAACTTTCAAATCACCCCACTTGACCTTTCTTCTACTACAGTGAAGTCTTTTGTTTTATGCAATATTTGCAGTTCACCTGACATTTAAGTCTGTAGACTTATGAGTCTTTGCTGTACAAGGTGTTTCTTACTTTCAAATCTGTGGATGAAATCTTCAAGTGTGACCATTCAAATTAAAGCTACTGAACAGTATGTTCCTGAGGGGCTGTCTATTTTGTCATGCAAAGTGGTTCTTACTTTTGTCTGTGGACGAAATCCTAAATTAAAGTATGGCTACTCAAATGAATGTCACTAAGCAATACTTTGCAAATGTTATTTGCTTTTCATTTTTCTTCTGAAAATATCTTGCTTCAAAGTTATTCTATTACTACATTTCTTCACTCTTACAAGTTTCTAAAACTACAACTTGTAAGACGTTTTAAAACACTCAGTAGTTTCATTTGAAAGAGGCAGGTTCTCAAGCTTGAACAGCTGTTTGGCACCAAGTACATGTATCCTCCTTTCTCTTAAGTATCAGTCAAATGCCTCCATGTATGATAAGAGCTCAGATGTCTGACAACATTGGCATGTCTCATCTCTTTGGCATATCTCACACTTTCTAAAACAATCATGAACTCCTTGAATGCACGTATATTTTCAACTTCACCTACTTTTTTCTCCATGCGTGTAGGATCAACGTACACGTACATAACTCATCAGATTGTCAATTATAGTCTTGAGAATTGACGAACTTAATTCGCTCTCTGAATGTTCCATCTCTTTGAATCTGCTTGTAGCTACAGGGGAATCAACCACTCTAACTACCACAGCAGCAAGTAAGTTAAAACTGCTTTAAACAAATTTATTAATAGGGGTCTGCTGATTGCTGGAAAATTTACCCATTTTGGCACATTTTGACCGTTGTTTCCCCAGCCAAGTACTTCGGCGTTTTTCTGGGGCAAGAGGCATGGGGTAAACATTAGGATGGAATTCACTCACCCATACACAGTGAGGTCTCATTTACACATTCATTTGGCATGCCTGACATTCTGAATGAGTAAAATTCTGAAAATTGAAGAATAAATTGAATTCTAATGATTCTATTAATACACAATAAAACCAAGTTTAACCAGAATCAGTAGTCCCCTATCACTCGTAAACATAATTGCTATTCTTAATAAAACAATATTTAAAAATAAGATTTCAGATAATAGCTTATACATACTTAAAACAACTAAAATATAAAAGAAAGTAAACATTAAAATGTCTAACCAGTAAGTCCATGTGCCACATAAATTTGTTACAGCACAGTACTTGTGAATACGTAAGTTTCAACATGAGTGAAATTTAATACAAAACACACAACATTTAAAATAATTGAAAGATATATCACTGTGCGGAGATACAAGTCAGAACAGCCTGGAAAGGTTTTTAAAATACAAGACACCCCTCTGCACTTTTTTCCTCCATCTCACTCATTATTTGATAAAAGTTTAAAGCACTCAACCCCTTCTACCTCCTTCAGACGAACTTGTCAAATACAACTATTGCAGAGATAACTATCTTCAAAGCAACCCTTCAGTGCTTATGGCAGTCATTTTGGTTCTAAAGAAGACTTAAAAGTTGAGCGCTCAACTAAGAATATGGAAATTCCTCAGTAAACCAATCTGGATGGCCAGAGCATAACCACAACTCTAACAGTCTAACACTTACTTATACCAGTGCAAGTATCTTGGGATACTAATAGTTAAACATACACATTTTAAAAGAAATATGACAACTGCTAATACTAACATAGATTAACAAAGCCCATTTAATTGGCTAAACTAATCTTAAATCCCAAAACCAAAATACTAATATGTTCAAACATTTTAACCCGTAGACAATAAATAACCATTATTAGTGAAGTTACACTAAACCACTGGATAACTTTGTTATGAGCTAACTATCATATATGTATTGTGTGTGAATTCAAAATCCTTGTCCTCAAACTTACATAGCGATTCCCAATGCCTGGTTCAAAAGTGCATGGTGGTAAATAAATAAAAAACCTCCAAGATATATACAGCCTGGAACCAATTTGCAGAGAGCAAGTGAAATGTAATGAGTCACAAAGGCTTAGATTCAGACCTCAAACCAGGAAAACAGTGTGGAGATTACCCAGACTTTATATTCCTCACAAAGCTGAGGAAGTTCTTTTTTTCTGCTCACCATTTTTTGTGCGACGTGGTCAAAGACTGACAATTACCACACGGATTTTTTTTCACTATTTTTATGGATCTGCCATTACCATCTCATCACCGTGTTATAAAAGTTGAAAGGTAAGTTGCCCAAGACAGACACTCTTCTTAACTGTGCACTGCCTGGTGTCTTGTATTTCAAACATCCTTCCAGGCTGTCAGCTTTCTAAGCACTGTGCATCAAATTAGCAAAAGATCGCGTTCAAATTTCCATCAATGCCTTTCAATATAAACAAATCTAAGAAGCGGTATCAGCAACTTATAGGCAAGTTGTGCCGCCCCAAAGGTTAAGCTTTAATATGGCCATATAGATTCTGGTCTAAAAAACAAAAAGCAAAAATTCTAGGTCTGTAATGGTGTTAGGCTTTGGAGCACCCAAATCCCCAGGAATACCTTGTCTCCGCAACAAGTTGAAATTTCCAACTTGAATTGAACTGAGTGAAGTTCAAGCTTATAAAGCTAAAATAAGAGATAGAAAATTACCCTAAGCTTGTTGTCTAACATAAGCCACGTTTCATTACAAATTAGCTTAATTTTTTCAGACTTTCGGTGTAGTTTCGGTTTTAAGCTGTGTGTCACGTTTGGAACAACATTGTAGCTGTCAGTGAGTTGCATATTTCCTCCCGAATAAACGCTTCACATGAAACTAAATAGTTTCTACTTACCACAACGGCTAAAACTCAATCACACAATTAATACGCCTAGTTTACAACCAAATTCAACTATAAAGTTCAACAAACAACAAGCTCATTCAAATCCAAACCTTCGAGCACTGCAAGCGGCCATTTTGAAATTCCCGGCAGGCAATGCAATCGTGACTGCATTGACCAACAAGGAGGGGCAGGGAGGGAGGGAGGGGAGGAATAGCAAAGAATTGGAAGGCCGCTCGCCCGCCGATAAATATAAATCTTCTTATCCACCACAGTCATTGCTTAGCTTTTGTTACTAGATCTAGGTATTGCAGTTGTATGGCTCACGTTTTCCATTTGCCAAGGTCAAAATGGTATTTCATTCAAAAAGAAATTCTCTCCAAAACAAAGGATAAAACATTTTGCCATACATAGGGGGCCCTAGGTGATTTGTTCTACAGAGGGTTTGTTATGTAGTTTTGCAATGTAGTAGTCCATGTAAAGCCGTGTGCTTTTTGTTGTGCAGTATTCCACATAGGGTGATTTTCTACGGGTTTCCACTAAAGTAGTCTTTAAACATTGTTTATCCCGTTTGGTTTTGAGTTGAGAATCCTGTGTGCAGACTTTCAAATCCTTGTCCTTTCTCAATCGGAGAAGGAAGTGTTTTGCATCGTTTTATTTCCTTGTAGTTGGACCCGAAGTTGGAGCTCGTACTGACAAAGGACTCGGAGCAGGCGCCATCGCTGGCATTGTAATCGCCGTCATTTTGATCGTCCTCATCACCATCGATTTGTTCTGCTGCTTCTTCAACTCGTGCGGCGTCATCTTCTGTTGTCACCAGGCCCTTTGCGGTGGGGGAGGCTCTAGTGGGAAGGACGATTGTAAGTATAGGTACTCTGTTAACCTGTAAAAAGGCGCTTTTTCACGGATGTTCTCTCGTCTTTCACCAACTTTCGCGTGAGAACAAAAAGAACACTTGACGCCGGTTACGATTATGCAGACATTTCTATTAGCGTATGGCCACTCTATAGGATATTATCCACAATTTAATAGAACCAGGTTGTGCGACATAATAAACATATTTACAGGAAGGAGCGCTTTTCAAATGAGTGTCGTAAAACCAGAACCAAAGTCATTACCCAAGCTAATAACAACAGACGCAAAAGACGCGAAGCAAATACATGTAACAGGCGCCAAGCGCGGAAAAACGCGAACGAAAAAAAAAACCGTTTGTTTGGGTTTTACTTATAATTGGTTGAGAAGTCATGAGAAGTGGCACGAGTTTTAGAAAACAATCATCCTGGCAGAGAAAAGTAAAGCAAAACCAGCAAAGCAAAAGTGAGTTACTTTCGACACTCATTTGGAGACTGCTCTAAAAACCTTCAAAATGAATGGACGTATAATTTCATTCACAGACTCAGTAAAAAGTGAGAGACTAGAACCACATGTATAGCATTAAAAACATCACCACACGAAAATGCTGCTCAATGGCTTTCATTTAAGTCGTCACTCTTGCGATTTCGTCCACAGACTCAAAAATAAGCACAGATCATTACCCGATTTCAGCGTTCATTTTAGGCGTGGCGGTAACAATAGCATTTGCATCTCTTAATGTGAATATATCTTTTTAAATTTCAGATAAGGATGGAAAGGCCACAGAAATGGAGAAGTAAGCACATTTTACCTGTTCTGTCTTCTTAATATTTGTTCATATTTTTCCTCAATTTATCAGTTTGTAACCATGTTTGTAATTGTTGGCATTATTTATGATCACTTTTCTTCTTTTTTAGGAAACCACTTCCCGAAAATGTGTAGCTGTTGAGCCAGCATTCGTTCAGAGCAGCGGGAAATTTCATTGTAATGAAATGGCGCTGTCAAGAGCACACTTTACTTTCAAGTTCATTAGCTTTGTAACTTGACCTTAAAGTTGATTGACCTCATTTGAGATATAAGTTTGGTCATTTTAAGAAACATTTGGCTGTTAAAACCAGTACATTAATGTTGCACTTTTTGCTTCAGTGTCTCAGGCTTTGGAAAGTTCATATAATTTATTCTAAGAAGGGTAAAGTTTTAATGAGTATGCTATGATTACGGGAGCTTGGAGACTTCTTTTCTATCATTTGTGGAGAAATAAGTTGTAGAGTTTAGTCTTTTTCATAACTGAAAATTCATTAATTAATGTGGAGAAACGTTGGAAAAGCGAGTCAAGGTGTTAAAACTTTTTCTGTGCTTGAATCATGAACAAAAAAAATATTACTTTAACGTACATTTTCAACTAAAGACAGAGCTTCGTCTTCCTTTTATACAATTTTTTATGTGTTTTTAGCCCAAATAAGATGTTTCTGCACTTTGTAATCGTACAAAACTCCGATCTCTGTTGTTTAAACAGAAAAGGGTGCGAAAATCCCTAAGCCGTTTAAGTTTGCTGGTGACTGACGAAGAAATTAAAACACTCATACAAAACCCACTTTGACTGGCTGGAGCACATTACACGAGGTTTCTATTAGCCAATCAAAAAGCGATGAAAAGATAAACTAATCAAACAAGCAATTACACCAGAAAGTCTTGGGAAATCCACTCTAACCTGGCCAATTATTTTAATACTCTTTCGTGTCAAATCGCCAAAACAGAGAACATCGAAACTAAAATAACGAAACAAACCCTTTTTTCATTTATAAAGAAATACACAAAAGGAGAAACTTGTTCGTGATTCACAGCTGTTTTTCAGTTTAGTTTGTTATTTAAGGCTTTGCGTTATTTGTTAAATATTGACAGTACTAATACAACAAATAATTGCAGTGGAAAAGTCGAATTTTGTTTTCGCTTTCTTTTTATCTTTTTGTATACAATTTAAAATCGAGCTTTAATATATCAGTTAGCATGTTTTTTTTCATTTGCATAAGTGGTTACTCAACCTTCTAGCACCGAATTTTTAGTAATTTTTCCTCAAATTTAATGTCGGATTTTCATCACAATCGTCCTCGTTTCATAATAAATCCAATTTACTGCAATCAAACCTATGTTATTCATAAAACCTTTTCTTCTTTTGAAAAACAAAACAATAGCTAAGGGAAATAAATAGGAAAACTTTCGTCATGCCCTAGATAGAATAGCTAGGCTTGATGTAATACTTGGCAGTTGTCAGCATTACCACAGTCCGGCAGTTCGATCCCGGCCACTTCAAGTCACCTAGGTAATTATTATCCCGTCATTACTTCAAGGAGAAAAAAAATGCCAAGGCACCCGATATACGGTGAGGAACTGGGACTTGTTCGGTCAGAACCTGCGATATATCGTATGAACTTTAATAACTTATTTAACACTGTCACGTGGTCGTTGTTATAACGGTGTGTGGAATAAACAAGCTTAAAAAGCGTGTAATAAAATACCTCAAGGTACGATATTTGTGGTTGTCCTTTCTTAATCTCCTTTGAACTTTAGACTGCTCCAAAAATTGTTATGTGGAAGCACATGAAGGCGCGCGCGAAACTCGAGTGGCTTGGACTAAATGAGCCAATTAAGGAATGATCTTCATTTATACTGATAAAAAAAAGCATGGTCAACTCATTGTATAACTTTAACCCTGAGATCAACTAATCCTAACCAACATCTGTCAGTACTAAAAGTGTTGTTTTTAATCAAACCTACTAAGCTAATCAAAACCAATAAACCTGTATCTAACCCAACACTAAAATGCAACCTTAACCTTGAAGTTTCATTCATTGAGGTGGGTACGATTTCACCCTACCATGAAAGCTTGAGTTCTACCTAAGTGTTGAACAGTCTCCAATTTTTTAGGCAATTGCCTTGATTAAACATTCTAAGAAAGATGCACCAACAGTCGAGAGGCTGGATTGTAATTTTTTTTTGTCGGATGGGAAAGAAAATGAGACAATCGCTTAGAAGGCGTTGGTTTGAAACCTGGTCTCTGCCTTTGTGAGGAAGACACCCAGGGTTGTGTAAATGCAGGAGGGATCAATCCTGGGTGAATTGGTGCCAGAGAAATGTCGAGAAAACCTGCAGAATGTTGGTGAGTAATTTGCGACAGCCATGGAGAATCCTTATGAAACTTTTCAAGAGCCATTTCCAAATTCCTTCAGTTTATTTTCAGTGTGAAGACTGAAAGACAGCTTTCATATAACATAAAAATAAGTTTTCATGATCAGTCCCATGTAGATAAAACAAGTTTTTATATGAAAGGCTGCACACCAGGCCTTGCTTTGAAAAAAAAGGCTTAAAAAAAATGGCATGACAACTCGGAAATGGCCTATTGCAATTTACCTTAAGTTCCACTGCAGGACCTTTCACGGTTTTCTGCCCCCTCCCACCAGGTTCACAAAGACATTTTCGTCAGCTAAGAACATCTTTATGCTGTTTCTTCAATAAATGGAAAAAAAAAAAAAAAAAACCAAAAGGAGTGAAAGGGATCGAACGCATACACTACGGCATAAACTGAAGGTAAGCCATTACAAAAGGTTTAAACGCGTATTAACTAAAAAAAATAAGTCAGTAGCCTTAAACAGCTTATCATTACTAACCGTTTTCTAATTCGAAATGGGAAAAGTTGTGATCCATTCTAATCTGTTGCACAACCCCAAAAATCACTGGTTTCAAAGCACTTAACTTATAATCTTAAAACATCGCCTTAACTTCAATATTAAACGGTTGTTAACCAGGTACTGATGAATATTAAAGCACCATAAACTAACTCAGGTGATTCTAAGTCAAATTAACTAACTTTTCATTTATTTATACATTTATTTATTTATTTATTATTCTTAAAATGTATGTTCCCAATTATTGTCTTTTGCAGAGTTATTTTTTACACTTGTCACTGAACTCAATGAATTATTGTTTTACTTTTTTTGTTCTATTAGTTCATTATTTTGGTTGTTGTCATGTTTTTAACAAGCGTATTTATTTTATTTTCTTTGTTTGTTATATGGTTACTTATAACTAATCCCTGTTTGGATTACATGTTCTTGACCTCAGTTGTTTATTTGAAGGTAGATCCATCTATAAAAATGTGAGGCGTTGAAATGTAAAAGTTGGCCCTACAAGTTGAAAGTTTACTCCTCGTTGGTTTGCAGCGTTGGTGTGATTTAGACTGCGAGTGGACCGTAACTGACCTAATAAAATTTGGACTTTTACTAGAGAAATGACGTGACAAGTGTGAAGCCCGACTCGAATTTTGTGCCGCAGGTTTTCACTAGCTACATTACAAGGGATCGTGCAGAAAAAGAAATTTTGTTTCTGCACCAGTTTTTCGTTTTATGAGCCTTCTATTTGGTTTCTTAAATCCCTGCAGCACATGCTAACCAATCAATGCAAATATACCGTTTTTTTGTTATCTATTTTCTTTTGGTTTGTTTGTGTTTTTGTTGGTTTTTGTTTTTCGCTTGTTTTTTGTTCTTGAGCCAAACCAAAACCAATCGTGATCATTTGGCTTACTTGCCACTTTTTCGCGCGGCACTTTGTCCTTATTGCGTGTTTTTCCGCGTTTTGTTTTGCCTCTCACCGATGGTGAACATTTTTTTCGCGCGTGGCACCAGTGACATGTTTTCCCGCGCTTTGCAAGTTCTAGTGGGCTTGCTGCGATATTACATTTCGTTACGTTAACTGTGAATGGTCGGATGGGATTTCTTAAAACATTGGTTTTGATTTCGAAACAGCCATTCGCAATCTGCTTACTACTGTGTCGGAATCCTCTCATCAGTTACCACCAGGCAGTTTATTAACCACATCTTTTCTCTGTTCTTATTACTTTCTTTCAGAAGAGAAAGTGGAAGCTTCTACAGCTAAAATCGGAGCAGGTGCTATTGCTGGCATTGTAATCGGCGTCATTTTGCTGGTCCTCATCGCCATAGATATGTTCTGTTGCTTCTTCAATAACTGCGGTGTGCTATTCTGTTGTCGTCAGGCCCTTTGCGGAGGTGGTGGAGCCGGAGGTGGAGCTGCGAAGGATGACTGTAAGTCTGAAGCCATAGCACTCGTGCTTTTAACCATTTCACTTCTAACAGTACTAGGACTGAAGATCGGAACAACAAAAGATACCAAAATATTGGGGGACAAACAAAAAAAAATGAAATTACTGCTCAATAGCTTTCTTTTGAATGGTCACATTTTAGGACTTTATCCATAGAATGAAAAGTTAGAACCACCCTATGCAGAACAATCGACATTTGTACAGGATAATAAACAGTACCGCAGGAAAGTGCTGCTCAGTAGCTTTCATTTGAATGGTCACACTTTAGGACTTCATCCACAGGCTTACAAGTCGGAACACAGTACCACCTGCTCAGTAGCTTTCATTTGCCTGGTCACACTTGAGGATTTCGTCCACTGACTCAAAAGTTGTAACCATACTACATGAGCGCAGGGGCGTTCCTGCCTTTACGCGAAATACGCAAATGTGTACCAGAATTTCTCGCCTTTAATATGATATTTTTTTATTTGACGGGTTATTTTTTATTTGACGGTATTAAGCCATAACACAGAAGAGGAAATTAGAACTCATATTTAGATAAGTAGATAAGGTAATGTTGTCCAATTTCAATATTGGCATTTTCTTCAACACACTTGCGGAGGAGTGGACCCGAGTGTATTATATTCTCTCTTTGTCTTGTACTTTCATGTAAAACTGATATAAGTGCGTGCAATTGTATAACAGGAAATACAAAAACTGTTGGAAAACGCAATTAGCCATACCCTAAGTTATTATGCGAGAACGAGAATGCGATTGAAGTAATAAATGTTTTTTCTGCCTGTAACCATAATCTGTAACCATAATTAACTATGTTTGTCTCCCTTCGGCTAAGGGATGGGCCATTAGAAAAGTTATGGGGGGGGGGGGCGAAGTACCCAAAAAAATCATGCGAGGGAAAATTGAGTGAAAAAAATTCACGCACAGCAAGTAGCCCAGAAAAAGTTTTTGTATACGGAAAAAAATATTCCTGCAAGGGAAATGTTGACAAAAAAATTAGTGCAGCTCGAAGATTCCCCACCCCCCTCCCCCTCCGTCAATAACCTTTCTAATCGTCCGTCCCTAAATATCAATCTGACTTTGTGCGTACTGCCAAAAAATGTCTGGGAACGCCCCTGTGAGTGGAAAGGGTCAAAGCATCTTTTATAACCAATACACATATTTTAATATCTTTATATCCTGCTGTTTTTCTTAAGATGCGGATGGCAAGGCCACAGAAATGGAAAAGTAAGTATTCTGTCTAATTGCATGACTAATTTTCTGAGAGCGTACGGCGCAAGTCTTAACATGAGCGCAAACATAAGCACAAGGGCTTTCACTCGTGTAGCAAACAAAAACTAATTCGTATAAGCCAGAATTTGGCTTTTACCTTCATTTATTAAGTCTGCCATACGTATAATCGTTATTCTAATTTCCAAAATCTTTTTATTGTTTTCAAGGAAAAAGCTGGCTGCAGAAAACTCAAACGTGTAACGGGAAGCTCACATTCCCACATATACCAGCGGGAATCTCCGGTGCAACAAGATATAAGTTCTTTAGTTAAATTTTGTAACTTTATTATGATTAAAAGGTAACTGGCGACAATTTAGGAAAGGACGCTGATAAATCACTGTGGAGATTATAAGGCACACATGCCTGGTTGCACTATTCTAGCATTATACCAGTTTGGCTTTAGCAACCATAATTATACCCAGTTACATGGAACCGTGTTCTTTTTCTGGGTGTGTACATTGCCACAAATTAAGATTTTCACATTATATGAGCAATGATGAGTTTAAGTCAAGGCTTTAAAATTATTTTCTTTATTTGCGTTGCACTGTAATCTTTAGTGACCTGTAATCCAACAATCCAGCTACGTTATTGACGAAAGTCAGTTATATCTTACAGAAAAGAAAAAAAACGTACTGTACTTAGGGGATTATTAAGTGATGTTTACGGTACACTGGTCAGATCTCATATACAGTTGCAGTTAAAATGAGATATATTTGGGAGTTCTTACACTATCACAGCACGGCACTTACTGTCAACATACCATAGTATTGTGATCACCATTTATGGTCCGATAAAAAATCAACTAAGACACACTGAGGTTCTTATTCGTATCGCGGCACCGATAAGGACAGATGATGTTAGCATGGAACCGACACGTTACGGCGCGAAGTGCAAAAGAATGACCCCTTTTTGTCAGTAATTTATTCGTGAACTGACTTTTTTGCCTTTTTAAAGGAACCATTATTCAATCAGAATTTAAACATAGCGCCCAGTAATAAAAATCAAGTTTGCTTTTGCTATCCTTGAATTCTGATCGGCTGGTCGATCTCCACAGAAGTATGCAAATTAGGGGCGTACCATTTTATTTCTTAGGGGTAGGAAGAGGTTGCTCCCTGAATTTTTTGGGAGCTTTCTATAGATTTACTTTACCTCATCTTACTTTACCTTATCTTGGGGAGATTTTTTTGGCGGAGGTTGGGGGGGGGGGAGGGCATTTGCTCAGCCCCGCTTCAAGAAACAAGACAATTAAGTGGTCCGTCCATGTCTCAGTTAAACATGGACGCTCTTTTTCGAGCTTCGCGGCAATACAACCAATGCTGGTTGAAGAATCATCGGTGACCAGATTTAAGGGGATGTCATTTGTTCCCTTCAAAAACAACGGTTAGGTACAAAGCAATGGAAGAAGAATTAGAAAACTTCCGTAATGTCCCAGCTAGAGTAAGTTAAGAGCTATTTGTGTCCAACTCAGTCGAAGATTGTAAGCCTAAGATTAAAATGCAGGTATGTTTCTACACCATTCAACATCTAATCGAGTGCACTCCAAGCTATTAACGTTACTCTATCCGGATCTGAAAAGTAACCTGATTCTAAAATAAATTTGAATCAACTGCTAACTATAAGAAGCGATTCTTTAATTTCAATTACGTTATCACTAAGGAATCGCTTGATGTAGTATCAATAGTTTATCAGTGATTCAGTGTTAACCGTGGATAGAGACACCCGTGAGTATTGCATATTGTAGAGATATATTTTACACGCTGGCAGGCAAATTATTACATCGGTGTTTGCAGTAAACAAGCTTTGATAATCATGCAATAAAATACCTAAAGCACATTGTGTCTTGTTTGTTTCTTTACATTAATTTTTTCTCGAAGAGAGCATCTTATAGCCCCAGCCAACAACCAAGCCTATTCTTATCCCAAACAGGAAATGCCCCCTGTAGTCCCGTTGTGGGCTTGTGTGTGGGCGTGGGGGGGGAGGGTCGGGGGGCGGGGTACTTAATGAATTTTCGTAGGAGAGGCTCTCTCCTTACACTAAATTTTATCGAAATGGGACCCTTTCACGTACCTAGAACAAAGATTACAAATTTTTACACATCAAAGATAAGCGGAAAAACAGATAATGGATCGTTGCTGTCGTTTAGTGGATCGAAGGCTTCAAGTTTTTAATTTTTTTTTTAATTTTGGGATTGTAATTTTTTTCTTTTTAGTACTTGAGCTAAGCTGCAATCTCTTCCAGTTTAACTATTTCCACTACCCTTAAAACGCAAAACATTTTCCCTCCCTTTGATAAACATCAAGGGCAATTAAAGGCACTCCTTTCAGGCGGAGATTTCCCGTTTACCCCACTACATTTTCTTATTGTATAGAAAGCCTTAAGATATGAACAGTTCTCACTCTGAAATTGGTTCGCTCCTGATAACATATCTGATCAACTCAAAAGCTTGATGGAAGTATATCTCATCACATCACTTAAGAAAGCATCGGCGACATGGCAGGCAAATTTGGCATCGTTTTTGTTATGGTGAATTTGATTGGTAGAGCCAAAATACCCAACGTAATAATGTCATTGAACTTAATTCTTAAACCAATCTGGAATCTCTTCAAGTCAAAATATGTTATTCGCCCTTCTTATCGCTTTGCATTGTCTGTGTATTAGCAGCCCTTTTTGGCTAGCGTTTTTGTCAAGTTTTAACAGTATTCAAGTCCTTCCAGCGGAAATAACCTTTATAATTTGTACTTGCCTGTTCACCTGTAGGACTGTTTTCTAAGCTGTCCTTTAGGACATTCTATGCAAAAAGTTATGAGTGCCTGAAATGTCGCCCACATTGTCGTTGTTGTTGATGTTTTCTTTTGGTTGTTTGTTCCTGAACGTTAAGCAATTAAACAATTGGCTTGCCTTAATTTTCGTTTTGAGGATGCATTCGTGTTTTATGTTTGACTGTAATTTTGTGATAATTGTCATCTGACAAACCAGTAATGCGTGAAACTTAGCCTGCGAGCAGGCTCACTAAGTGTGTTCTTCATGCGAGTATCTTGGCGGCGGAAGTCGGCGAGCGAAGCGAGGCGGGCGCCGGCTCGCTTCGCTCGCCCACTGCCGCCGCCGAGATACTAGTGCGAATAACACACTTAGTGAGCCTGTTCGCAGGCTATGATAAGCTGCCCACGATATATAATTATTCCAAGAAGTCGGGTCGTACACCATGGTTGATTGTGAGTTCGTGGACAATGAGTTCCGGAGTAGCATACGTAGTTGTTTTATCAAACGGACAAACGTACCCCTCGTTTACGAGAAATTGCTTTGTTAAACTGAGGAAACATTTCATACCACCAGTTTTTCGCGAGTTCTCTATTCGTAGGATAGCCTGAGAAAAGGGCTACTCTGGGACCCAAAGTCGCCGTAACTTTGGGCGACTTAAGGCGACTTTAGGCGATTTTAGCTATTTTGTCCAAAATTACGGGCGATTTAAGGCTATTTTGGGCGACTTTAGGCGACTTTAGGCGATTTTGAGTGACTTTTAGGTGGAACCTAAGTACAGTTGTGGTATACATGTACATGGGAATCATCATGGTACACCATAATGCATTGTTACAGAAAATTAGCCTGCGAGTAGTCTCTAATTTTGACGATGGCGATTGTGGGGCGGGCGAAATACACACACGCGCGCGCACGAAATTTCGAGAAGACATGACGCGAGGGGAGCGCCAAAAATTAATTTTTGGCGCTCCCCTCGCGTCGCGTCTCCTCGAAATTTCGCGCGCGTGTATTTCGCCCGCCCCACAAGCGATCGCCAAAATTAGAGACTACTCGTAGTCTAACAGAAAATATCCATACTATCCCCATGAAAATGTTTTTTTTGCCTTTACTGCTAATTGGGGACACAAACAATAAATTCAATGATAAGAAAAAACTATGAATAAATAAGCAATAAAAAATGAAAATAAACTATATTAAGTTTTACATAGTTTACTATTAATATATAAACTATATACAAGGGTTTTAAGGCGACTTAGAGCGACTTTGGGCGACTTTAGGCGACTTTGGGCGATTTTGGGTCCCAGAGTAGGCCTGAGAAAACAGCCGACGTTTCACGAGTTCGCCACTTGAGCCCTCGCAAAAAGAAGTCTCCGTAACGAGCGCAGAAATTCCATACCGATGACGTTCACTACCCAGATCTTGGTAGTGCTTCTGATTGGTTGACAGAAAAATTCCAACCAATCAGAAGCACTACCAAATCTGGGTATTGAACGTCATCAGTGTGGAATTTCTGCGCTCGTTACTCAGACGTCGTTTTACGAGGGATCAAGTCGCGACCTCGTGAAACGTTGGTTGTTTTCTCAGGCTATTCGTAGGATACATTCGTAGGAGTTTCTCTATTCGTAGGTTATGAGAGAGCGCACGCTTAATTGATCAGTTATAACCAGTCACTGTATGTCTATATAGTAAAGTAGGATTTCTGTCCCAGGAAATGAGGATTGGCTTACTATCAACTCATCCCACTGTAATAGAGAATTTACCCAGTACTCGATTGGTAATTAAACCTCGCAATTCAGTCGTTGAAGTGGATGGTGTACACAGAAGGTTCTACACATTCTAAGTAATAAAACAGTACAGTTAATTTCATTTGATTTCTTTCTTTCTTTCTTTCTCAGTTTCTTTCTTTCTTGCTTGCTTGCTTTGTTTGTTTGTTTGTTTGTTTGTTTTTTGCTTGATTGCTTTGTTTGTTTGTTTGTTTCTTGCTTGCTTGCTTTGTTTGTTTGTTTGGTTCTTTCTTGCTTGCTTGCTTGCTTTGTTTGTTTGTTTCTTTCTTTTTTATATTAATATTATTTCTGCAGCCTCCCTGCTTGTTGTAGCTTCACCTCTGCAATATTTTTCAGTGTATTTTACCCTGCTATTTACCACATCTTGTTCTTCTTGTCCCAAGTGTCCCACCCGAGATGGGGGAAACAAGTAGCTCTGCGATCTGGGGATCGGAAGGTGTTGCGTTTAGGGGCCACCATTTAACCGACGAAATGAAAAACTTTTAAAAACCTGGTCACAACTCATAATCCTCCAGTTTATTAAACAATATCAAGAAAGGATAACTTTGCGTTTTGTGGAAGATAAAACAAAATTGTGTAGTGATAGATTCTATTTATTTGTATTTCAAGTATTGTTTTTATGAAAGCAACTCGGGAGAATCCTGAAAGCAAAATCTGTTAGAGTACGTGGCGGTGAGGGAATTTCCAAAACTACTAATTCCCACGACCTGTTTGCCTTTGTTTTGATCTAGTTCACTTTCGACTTCTGGTTCTCACGGAGATAAATTTCTATTATTGTTTAATTATTATTTAGGCTAACCTCGTTAGGGAAGCTAAACGATCGGAAAACTTCAGCATAATGTCATTAAATCGTGCAAACCTCAGCAGTATTTTACAAGAATTCAAGACATAAAACGATGTTCAATATTTAGCAATCCAAAGATAATTGAAATTTTCTGAAAGTTTTGCTTCATAGGAAATGTTTTTCTTTCTGCTACGACTTTCTTTTTATCGGGCTTCACGCCTTGTTTGGAAACGCCTTGAAATTAATAGTAAAAGCATTTTGTCCCGACACAAACTATTGCCCCTTGAGATAGAAGTTACTAATATTTACGAAAGTACGTAAATTAACCGATAATTACAACAAGGTTATCCACATTGCTGTTCTCTCATCTATATAAAGTCATAACAAAGTTATCTAGAGAATTATTTGAGACATTTTCGTACTAAGCATGTCTCCTATGGACATTTATCACCAGAAAAGCGCGCAATTCGAGCCTCGTTGTTTTAACCGCTTATGTAAACAAGTCAGACTAGCCAATCAAAAGGTGGAAACCAACGAAAAGTTTGCTAAACAAGATAAGGCGATTAAACTCAATAATACAACGATAACAGAAACAATTATTTCAATTTAGACCTCCGTGTCAGCGGAAAATTTCTAGAGGTCAAAAAGCGTTGAAACGCTAAAGTATTCCAGGATTTAATCGTTTCATTGCCAGATTAAGACGTGCGTTTGGTGAAAGCCATGTTTCAAGGGCGCGCTGATTCAAGTTTTGGACTTTATTTGTCGACTTGGCCACGAGTGTCGGCCTTTAAACAACCGGTGCCACGCGAGAAGTGTCGCGGTTCGAAAAGTTTTATGATTGATGATATCTTAAGGAGAGACGATCCTGCGAAAACGAAGGAACAGCCTTGTCAACCAAGTGAGTGAACGTTCAAACTTATATCGTTCAGTCGTTCTAACCTCAACGTAAATACGCGCTGGAAAGTGACTTGTTTACTGAAGGTTGGTGTTACATTTTCAGTGACGAAATCGAGACATTCTGTGGCTTGTGTCACCAAATACATTTGTCCTTTGGAGAAGTTTAGAACATATGTCGTTAGGTTTTTAATTATTATCGGAAAATTGCCATTTACAGCGTTTAATTGATTATAGCATTTAAATGTCGCTGTCATTCCCCATTCACACACAAACAACTTGTGTGGCTCGTACTTTATAAATTGTAAAGAATGCAACATTAAAGTACGTATTTGACAAATGTTCTAAAATTTCTACTCGTTTTAAAACTGGCAAACTGTACCACAGGCAAGAGCTGCTCAAGAGCGCCGCTCATTTAAATGGTCAACTACTGTTAAAACGTTTGTCCTGGTCGTATTTATTAGTTTGCCCAACTTTGAGACGTTTTGCAGATGTATTACGTGACATCTTTGTTTCGAGAGTAGAGGAAACAATTTGGCTACCATTTACTATTTTACAATCAGTTGCAAATTACTGCTAATTGAAGGTAAATCAAAACAGCCTCTTCTCTTTGTAAGTGAAATTCTCTCAGCTTGACGTGCAAGGTGTTACAAGTTGTCGCCAGGGTCGTTGTCTGAGAGCAAAGGAAGGTGTTAATGGCATGACTTCCTGTTTGGCACTTTGTCTTGCACTTTGTCTTTGTCTTGGCACTTTGTCTTGCCTGTCCATTGCGAAAAAGGTATTTGTTTCAGTTCATTTTAATTTCCAAATGTCCACATTTTATGTTTTATTTTATTGAGTTCTAAACAGCAGGCATTGAGACCTGGGCATTGCGCCTGTTTCTGTTAGTAGTGTGTTTGAGATCCTTTGCATTCTTTGCCTAACCAAACGAGAAAGCATTCGTGCCCAAACTTGGCTTCCCGTCTGTGCAGACAAGTAGTAAGACTCAACCCTGAATACCGAGAAAGTCTTACAACTACCACGTAAAACAAAACAGCTTCCGAAAAATACAGAAACATTCTTTTTTTGCTTCTGGGAAGAAAAATTTGTTTGCTCCCACTAAAAATTAGTTGGGTACCCCCAACGAGGACATTTTGGGGGAGGATTTATGTTTCCCTTCTTTGTGGGGCCTTACAGCCTATACAGCCTAAACAGACTGTGTACCTCCATGGATCGTTATAGGTAAAGAGAACTCAAAGTTTCAAGACAACTCCATATATCAATCTGACATAGGAAAGCTGAGGATACTAACAGAAAGCAAATTCAGTGCTCTCCTTCATTAGTTTCACGTTAGATAGCATTGCAGTGGAGTCTCAGATAATTAGCTAGACTTGCCAGAGAACATTGAAAAAAGTCTCACAATTACCATGTAATGCAAAAAACGGTTTCCTAAAAAGTAAAGAAATGTTTCCTCACTGCATGGGCCTTTGCATGTAACGAGAATTCAGAGTTTCAGGACACCTTCATATAGCAGTCTGACAAAGCAAGCCTATGCTATAACATTAAGCAAATTCAGTGCTCTCCTTCATTAGTTTCATGTTCACCAGATAGCAGTAATGAAGCAGTGCAGGGGAACTCACTGGGGGGTATGTCTTTCAGATTGACGGACTAGGAAGAAGGTCATAATAGTGCCGTCGCTGGAAAGACGTGGTGGCTTAAGCATAGCTTACCACGCCATTTCTTAAAAAATGTTGACTGAAATGAGATACACACGGAAGCTAGTGAGCAGTACTTTCCTGTGGTGCTGTTTGTTACTATACTGTACGAGGTGGTTCTAACTTTTGAGTCTGTGGATGAAATCCTAAAGTGTGACCATTCAAATGAAAGCTACCGAGCAGTTCTTTCCTGTGGTACTGTTTATGATGCTGTACAAGGTGGTTCTAACTTTTGAGTTTGTGAATGAAATCCGTGAGTGAGACTCTCTCAACTGTACTTTGCAGTGGTGAAGTTTGTCGTATAATACTTGTTAAAAGCAGTAGTTTCCACATTTGGATCTTTTGACTTTTATTAAATCCTTTCGCGCACACACTGAGAGTGTGCCAGTCTAGTGCTAACCACAAGAGCGTTTTTTTCTATAGCTCACTCCTTTGGATTTGGCAACTACGTCTGGAGCAGCTCCGTGATGCCTCACTTTCCTCTTTACCAGGCCAATTTTGAAAAGTTCAACGCCTGTAAGTAAATATATTTTATTTACTTTTCCATTATCAATTGCTTCTTTGATTTCGACTATTGTAAATCGCGTGATTGCATGTGAGAGCTCCATGAACAAGCTGGTTGATAACGTTATAAGGCGCCGCCTAATTTATGAGCAACCCTGTTTGTCCCCTTATGGCGAAAACTGATAAAAATCATGCAGGTAAAAAGCATACCCCTGCACTACTCGTAAAAGACTATGTCCAGTGTCTGCCTAGGACTTTTCTCGCGGCTTTAAAAAGAGTCTCAAAGCAGTTTTGTGATGCAAATTGTTTATTTTATTGGTAGTGGTCGTAAATCGGAAAATATATATATATATATAATATATATATATACTTGTCCAAATTTTCAAAGCAGTTCCGTGCATGGTGTAATTTCCGGCTTTATGTCACTGGTAGAGGTTTTAAATACGCCTTGCCAAAGTTGTATTGTGACCAAAGCCATATTTTCAGGTCGAACGCAAACGATAAATATTTTCCAGAGCCGAACATGGTTCTTCCACTAAGCAACGCGAACGATGAATTTTATCTAGTGATGAATGATCTTGCGATCTTTATTCAGTGTTATGTCGGCGCCTAAAAGTCAATACATATGATATAAACAATGACACTAAACACACATTTTTTTTGCAGGTACTGCGGCAGCAAAACAAGCTAAATCCGCTGTAATCTGTCCCGTGCCGAAGTATTTCCGAGCAATTTTACAAGACAGCCGGCGTTTTCGAAGAACACGCACTGTGTTTACACGCGGGCAGTTACAGGAGATGGAAGAAAGGTTTGATCGCGAGAAATATCTGTCTACACACGGAAGAAACGACTTTGCACGTCAGCTGAAACTCACGCCGTTACAAGTGAAAACGTGGTTCCAAAACAGGCGAATGAAATGGAAGAAGGAAATGCTGAAGAAAGATCCGAATGCTGTGACCACGCGAGCGAAGGGCCGCCCTAAGAAAGATGAATTTTAATTCGGTAAAACTGGCAGCAAAATATAAATGGTCATGGCCTGCGGGTAGAAATGTAAGAAAAACTATCAACGCACATAACAGTTGAAAGACTTAGCAGAAAGAAAAACTTGCTTTTGATTTCGGCAAAAAAAAAAAGCAACCAAAGTTTGATTAGTTTTGTGACGTTCTGTTACTGCCGCAAGATACCGGATCTCGTCCCAGAGCCCACGATCCTTGCACAGACCAAAAGGATCGTGGGATCTGGTGACAGGAATGTTTCCAGTGAGCAGCGAAAGATCAAGACACCAGGAGATTGTTCTCTGAAAGAGCAAGCACAAACAGCCTCTGGCATCCTGAACCAGTAGTTTTGTAGAAACATGAGAATTGTTGTGTTACTAAAGGATTTTAAATAGTAGCCTGATGTTAGGATATAAAAATGTGGTTTTGATTTAGTAGACTGTAAAGAAAAATATATATACGCACAGGATAGTTAAGTGTATTGTTGGTTAACAGAGCTATCATGTTTCTCCAAGACATGATAGTTAAATTAATTGTAGATTATCTTTTTTGAAAAAATAGATGAATCTAAATAATAAAGATGTTGGCAAAATTATTTTGCGACTGTAAATGTAAACGTTATATATTTATTGTTCAGTTACTTAGTTAAAGCTTTGACCACATAAAGGTACTGTTAAATGAGATGTAAAAGAAACTGCTTGAGTGAACAAAAATCATTGTATTTTCCTTATTAAACTAATCATTGTGCGCTTGAATAGTCGAGTTTTACAAAACACAGCAGTTGAACTAGAACAAAGAATGCGTTTTTTTCTTGGCACATCCTGTTTAATCGTTAAGGTTCTGCAGCAGAATTTTTCTGATCTTGTTTTTCTGTGGACTTGGCCGCCTCGTCTTTACGTTCCACTGCGAGGAAAAGAAAAGATCTTTAACATGCCGCTTCTGCTTCTCTGTCTTTCGTGTCAAGATTATTTTTCCATCTATTTCCAGAGAGATAGAGAGAGAGGTATGGTCTCCTAGTTCTCTTTACAAACATGCCTCCACTCAAAAAGCAAAAATTTGGCTAGCGGATTCAGAACTTCGTTTAACATGGTGCCGCAGTAAACGGGGGAGCGCGGAGTACAAAGGTCGGATAAAAGGGGAGAAGGGGGCCAGCAGTTGGGGCTTCCGCTCCCTCCTGGGGTCCCTCCCTAGATCCGCCAATGACTTCCACCCGTTGTAAGCTTCTGGAAACAGTACCCTTCAATGTGAGACATACTTACATTTGCCGTATTTCCTCCTTTTGTTCCTGTGACGTATTAGGCGGTTTACAACTCCTTTATTTTTCGTCACGTGGCATAAGATATCAAAGAGAAGCAAGAATAAGACACTGGCAATGACAATGACAATCACCGATAAAACGCTGAAGTCTGCGGATAAAATAAATCAAATACGAGTAGTCACTAAAGTGTAGTTTTTTAATTTCAACACAACCAAGACTTGAACGGACATTTTTTTCAAAGCCTTGAATTTTACCAGACGAAGCCTTTACGGACAAATAAAATTCTTGGTCACGTGTAAGAACGAAACCTCATAGTGTGGTAATCAGTGGAAATGATATAGACTACACATCTTAGCGGCTTACACGCGCATGCGTACAGCTCTGTCACAATAGAAATGACAGCCATGGAGAGCTGACTATTTAGTTCTAGTGAAAAGGACTCCTCAGTGCGTCATGTCTCAGCAGTAACTAAAGTAAGGCTAAACCTCAAAGTCCAGATGCTTCTGACGTTCACTTTAAAGGCGACTTCACACTAGAAAGATTTAACGCCAGGCTCCGAAAAGCCTTGACTCACATAAACTGTTTTTCCACTTTCTTCTCTACAGCAGTCCCAAGCCTCTTGCAGCCCAGTTACAGTTGCAATAAACTTTGCTAACACTCAAGAATTATCTACTTTCTGGTAAAGTGTCATCACTTCATGGTGTCTTTTCATTTCTCAAATGCTTTTCCTGGGTTGTTGTAAATAGTCCTATGTTGTAGGTGTGCTAAGTTCTCACCGTTAGGTTTTTTACCACAGTGTTTTCCCTTATGACCTTCTACAGTATCTGCGATCTTGTGACCTGATTGGTCAACACACCAACACTTGTCCAAGTGAACAGAGCATTGTATTACGTGATACGATCCATCCGGATCACATCGAGGAAGAAATTCGAGTCTCAGTCTAGGGTCACCCGCTAGGATGCGATCTCTCTGGCACTGGGTGATATCTACAAAACAAACAGGTTTATTATTAATTTTATGAGCTTAAATTACGAGTTCGTGTTCGAGTTTAATCTTCGAGTTAAAAACGTTCGGTAGACTTTCTCTGCATTTTGTTCGGTTTTCCCAACGGATCGCCTTTCAGGGCCTTTGGGGAGCAGGGATGGCGCAGTGGTGAGAGCGCTCGCCTCCCCCAGTGTGGCCCGGGTTTGACTCCTGGTCCGGGTGTCATATGTGGGTTAAGTTTGTTGTTGGTTCTCGTTTGGAGCTTTTTCTCCGGGTACTCGGGTTTTCCCCTCTCCTCAAAAACCAATACATCCAAATTCCAATTCTATCGCGGAGGTGTCCTCAAATAACAATCTGTGCTAAATACAGTAGACGATGTCTACAAAAGGTTTGCTACTACTATTGCTGCATGGGGGCAATCGATATCCAAGTGTTCTCAAGTTGGTTTATGATCGCTTAGTTTGGTTATTTGTCACCTAAAGTGTAAGTGGTGTATGTGCGCATGACAGAAAATTGAAACCGTGTCACAAAACTTACTTTTGCTTTTATCCTCGAGGAGTTTCACTGTGATGTGATCAAACCCCAATTTATTTCTCGCCTTACACTTGTAGTCACCAAAGTCAGTGTCACGGTAAGGCGTCACGCGTAACACACTCACTCCGTTCAAGTTTTCCACTTTCTGCACACAAAACTTGCAATTGTCACCCAACTTTTTCTTATTCTTTGTCCAGTGCACTTCAGGAGGAGGGTTGCCAGTGTAAACGCATTTAAAGATGGCTTCTTTTCCTAGCGGAGTACTTTTCACACGATCTGAGCTGGTTTTGTCGATACGAGCAGCCTTTTGGGACGATGCTGACACTAAAAACGCAACATAAATATCAGTTGAAGAGTCAAACGATAGTTCGAGATAGTGAACCAAGGAAACGTCTCTCAATCAGGTTAACTGTTTTTACGAAGTCACACCTGATGCGGACTTCTGCTCAAAGAATTCCAAGAACGTTTAAAATCTTTTTCTTACCTGAACAAAGACAACAAAATATCCATACAGCGATAACAGCCGTTATTTTCATGACATAATAAAAGGCGGAGCCTTTTCACAGGTCCTTTAAACGTTCATGCCGACATTTACTTTTGTGACGTAATAAATGCAAAGCGCGCGCGCTCACGTTAAGTGTCTTAGTTCCTCGCGCGACTTGCGCCTACGCACTTATTCTTTTTCGCTGATTTGAACTTTGTTCCTTAGATAAAACAAACTGCGAAGAGTCAATAAAATGTAAAATGTATAAAATTCACAAAATTGTGTACTGTGCTGCAAAGTCATCGTTTGTTTTACCTGAACCTTTTGGGTTGATTGTTTAAACGAAGTTTAGACAGGTGTGACCTAATTAATCCAGTTTTAACCGGGTCAGAGCGATTAGCACAATTTGTTACACCCTGTGTAGTTGTGGCGACCCACGTACAAGTGGCTTATAAAGACCCAGCATTAACCTCGAATTTTAACCTTATAAACCACGTCTAACTTTGATTTCGTTTTCGCGATCAGTCTCAGTTTTAGTCTTTGAGTCGCTGAGTGATCGGATCGCTTGGCTTTCGCGCGTTTTCGGAATTGACTGCTACACGGCTCCTGACTGCTACCGTAATGGCTGTGATGTAAATTAAGGAAGTTTGCTATGCACTACCAACATAAGCAGAGGATACTGCGTGAAGTGGAAACGAAAGATTAACCTTGTCACAAGCAACTAAATGCAGGTAGCTTTTTTGCTGCCTATTTACAGGGAGCTAGATCAATTTTGACACGTAAATAAAGCTATTATTATTATTATTATTATTATTATTAATATTATTATTACGGGGTTCCTTGACTGTGACACACCCATGTCTACTAGGAAACTGTCAAGATTGAGAAAAATATCGCTTTCAGGTTGTTCTCTATATTGCATGCAGACAAACAATCTTTTTTTTTTCCACGCAGGATGATTTTATCAAATTCCCCAGCTTAGTGCAAAATGGTTTTAGGTCGTTTAGTTTATGGAAATGTCGGGCGATAAAAACGCGAAGTCTAGTCAGCAGATGATGAGGGAAATATCCGAGTTATTAACGGAGACCCATGGATTTGAGTACGATTATGAGATTAATTTAAAAGAAGACGAGAACGACTTTCGAATTTTAAACCAGGCAGTTCACAGATTCCTTGCTCATTCCCGTTACTAACCAGTAGACAAGGAGAATCTTCAAAAGAAATTGGCACGCATGCTATATCACAGGTATACATCACAGGTTACACCAACCTCGTTCTATCTCACAGAAAAGCTAGGACTCTGGGTCTAAAGGTCTGCTCTGTTTCTATACTCCGTGAAGGCAATCACACGCAACGCCTGAATGTATCGCTAAAAGGAAATATTAACATGTGCATATCATGACTTTTTTACGTCCCCGCCTCAGGCGATGATCATCATCCGAGTTTCTATTTTTAATTTTTTTTTTTTTAATAGGAAGATATCAGTTACGGCTCGGTTGATATGGGAAAATTAACAGTATGGATTTCATGTATATCTGGCCCCTTTGCCCGTTACAAAAGTACCTTAAAGGGACGGAAGAGGTATAAACAAGTTGAAAACCAGGAAATGAACGAGTTGGGATGAATAAGGGTTAATAAAGGAGAAAAATGTCTCCAAAACTAATAAGTTGATTTCAATTAAACTTAGATACGATCTTAATACTATGCCAGAACGCATATGTATTTTACTAGGAGAGATAAACAACAAAGAGCCACTTAAAATTAAAAAGTAGGATACAAATAACCTGCTCATAACTCATCACAAAAATTGTGACTGGGTTACTCACTTTCAGATACTTGTCAGCCACCCAAAGGTTGGGGAGGGGAGGGTGGGGGCGGAGGTGCGGTGAATGGTTGTTTATATGCAGGTAGTTTGTGAACGGTTTTTCTGCCTCCCTGGACCTATCCTAATCTGGATCAGAAGGCTTTCCGTTTTATATTTGCAAGGACAGAAAAAGGGAAAATCCCTGGGATTGAGGTTGGACCGATATGACATTATGATTTCCCATGTATAGTTCAGACCTAAACCGGGCTGCTGGAAGGGTGATAAATGCTAAACCAGCTAGTACTACTAGTCTTCGTCAGGGCCAAGGCTAGTTTTTCTTTCATTATCAGCCGTGGCCCTGACGAGGACTAGTCGCACCAGCTGGACTCGACCAATAAGTCTTCTTTTGTCGCGTAGTTTAGCCTCACAATCAGTTTGTTTAACTTGCATACTTCAGTGTTTCGAGTGACAAGAGATCTCGAGTACCACAACAGTTTATTTTTGCGTGTGGTCGTTTGCCCTCAGAGGGTTTTACACAACATACAGTACATGGCAACGAACACGCACGTTCACCTGCATGTACAGGCTATCAAAACAACGCTTAATTAACGTTAATCAGCTTACAGTATTACAAAGTCTGGCCGTGCGCTATTAAAAAAAAAACTCTTATTAATAGACAAAAGGTGCATTAACATTTGTCAAAGAGCCACACACGCAGAAGAAAAACAAGAATCTAAGATGTAAGGAGCTTAAAAGGGCAAAGGGCGAAGTGGTTCTTATTTTTACGGAATCCTTAACAGTATAACTGTAAATCTGTAAATGGTTTGAACCCAGGAGTCATATCATAATTCGGTAAATTGTGATCGTCCGGGTGAGTGTAGTCCTGAGAAGGACTGTTTGAGGTGACATTGACTGACGTTTCGACAACCTGAGCGGAAGTCATCATCAGAGTCAAGTGAACTGTGAATCTTAACAGTATATCGTTAACCGGTAGGGGGAAAGGTAAACAGGAAAACGAATAACGGGAGCAACTCTGCAAAAGAAAAACTTTATACACAATCGTTAAAGTGTTTGTTATGTTTCCGATATGTTTTAAATCCCTCTTTATTAGCGATATTCTCCAATCCCTGCTTCTCCAGAACCAAAAGTAATGGCGTTGATGATTCTAGTCAGAATGGCAGTGAGTACGGCCTCATGTACCAAGCAAAAAATTTTTAGAGCATCACGCGCAAACTTTAAATTCGCACACTTTCGTGTGATTGACGACCCAATCATATTTTAGTATAACTTACAAGGAAACCATTTAAAGACAGCAACTGAACTTGAGTTGGCTTCCTGGGAGATATCTTTGAATTCTGATTGGACAAACAATCTCTGCTCTAAGCTTAATGGTTCCACAGGAGAGCGTTGGATCTTTCTCGTCTCCATTCTCGTCTCTTACCGCCGGCGCCTGGGCACGAGGACAAGGAGGCCAAGTCGTGCCTTTATGAGGTGATAGAGAACCAAGTCGCGCAGTGCAGACTAAGATTATAATCACCCCATATCCAACGAGCTCGAGTGGAATAATGGTTTTATTAAATTTTCTAAGCTTCGCTGATCGTTGCTAAATTATTTGGCCATATTTTAAGGCACAAAGCAGGGTTGTTAGCTGATGATCTGCGTCCTCGGCGGTCCACCAATTAGGAACTTGCATATTCAATAACCGAAAATGAGAATTTAGAAAAAGTTTTTAACTGCGTATACTGTGTGACTTTGAACTGGCCTGTGGGCAGGCTCCTTAGCTGGGCCGTTACGTGCAAGAAAGGTCTCTGAGCGGAGCCACCCGAGTGCCTCGATCAGCCCAAGGCTCGATTTCCGTCTCCAGTTTCAATCCCTCATACGCAGTTCAGATTTATTTTTCATATATTCTCTTTCATTTATTCATCTTTCACACGTGTTTTACGAACTCAGCTCCCAGTTTGCTTTAGTAAAGAGCGCTGCACCAGTACCGCGGGGTCATGAATCCCATTCAAGCCATAAATCAGTTTCAGACTTTCTTTTGGCAACTGCTTAGGCTACAAGCAAATCTACGATAGTCTCCTATTTATTAAATTGCCTGGTTTTTGTTCTTGGTTATTATTCGTTTGCTACCGATAAAGTTAAACCTACTTAGTTCTGTTGCTTGCCCTGATTCAGATTTCTGTTGCAGTCGGCGCAAAAATCCAAAGTATCTGATCATGAACTAAATGTATGAAATTGGATTTAGGTTTTAGTAAGACATATCTATTTACTTCGTGAGTTCACTTGGCTCAAAGTGGAAAGAAATATCCATATTTCGTTTTGAAAAAAGGACGGCACTGCGCACAATATTCTGGGTCAATATCCTGTTCATTTGATATATAGTCCCAGCAAATTAATTTACTGACCACATTTCAGGCCTGGAAGTCAAGGGGTTAATTATCTCACAAGATTGTACTTTAGATTATACCTGAACGTAACATTCCTTTACTCGTCAAGTGAATCACGCGTGTTACGCGCGTGATGGTCGCGTCGCATCATTCACCATAACAATAAGAATATTTACTCAGTC
Organism: Siderastrea radians; assembly: GCA_964017195.1. NCBI lineage: Eukaryota > Metazoa > Cnidaria > Anthozoa > Scleractinia > Rhizangiidae > Siderastrea > Siderastrea radians. Next base: position 1,754,817 of record OZ024895.1, read on the forward strand.
GGCCTTGTGCATGATGTCAGTTACCTTTGATCTTGAAGATTCACAAAGATAACCAACTGGGTGCCGCTCAAGTACCGTCACACGAGTACCAAAACCCATGATAAAATAAAATGACCAGACGCGAGATTAATTGGAGAATGTGGCCTCTATGCGAGAGAGCACGCGTGTCATTAAAAGGGTTTACTCGTGACTTGCGTGTTTGGTTTACACAAGAATTTAAAGGATTTTACTTGCATTTAAAAGGTATACTCGCAAATGTTTACGAACAGAAGGTCAAATTGTAACATAAACGTTTGGTATAATAGTCTTCTCTGATATTTTTTCTGCACAGCGTGTAATCTTGCTTGAACATTTGTTGTCTTTTCTGTAATCCACGTACCAGTATCCGTCAAAATAATAGCAGACAAATAAAAACTGAAAATTCCTCGTCTGCCAAACCAGCAAAACTGTACAAAGAGGTGAAATAAAAGTACAAAAGACTATTCAGACATTTACACTACTGATAAAAGTGATAAAAGTAAAATTTATTTCCGTTCTTTAAACTTATAAATACAAATATCTATTCGCCTCTTGGCTTCAAACGTCAGGTCAGAGTGTTTGACATTATAAAACTACATACTGACAAAGTTTAATTTACCTATACTCTTCTTTTCGCTAATTCTCGATTTTTCTTTCGACTGCATATAGCCTGTGCCTCATGTCAATATTTGTTAGCGGGATGACAAATTCAAAAGCTCGATCGATGAGACTAGACAGAACATCTGGCAAATTCATCATATTGTACTTTAGTACAAAACTGTACATTTCATCACAAGTAAAGACCTATCCTGAACGTTGATTGTAGGTTTTCGTCAATACCCAGGTTTAAATAGCCGACACAGATTTGTTCTTTGTTTAACCTCAATTAATGGTTGATTACATCGGCAATTTTGCCGCGAAATATTTCCGCTCGAGTTGAAAATCATCTGATAAGAGCACTGTCACTTTTGTGAGCGAAAATCTTATTTCAAAACTGTCTATGACTGGCAGAAAAAGTTGAGACCCAACAGGAATTGTTCTAATCTTTAAGTAAACTCTAATTTTTGTTTCCTTATTTACAAAGTGAACTTAAAAACGATTATTGAATCTTTCTCAGACAACGGCGTCCTTTAAATTTCCGTGCTCTCTCAAGCATGAAAACGGACGCCATCCAAAAATTCATAAACTATAGCCAACTCAATGCAAATAGAGTTCAAGAACAAGTTCTGTTTCCCATCTTAAAATAACAGCGGAAAAAGTAAGATCCTCTGCAGTAAATACAACAAGTTTCGACATTAATAGCTGTTTGCTAACTACAAAAGGAGGCGGAAACGTTATAGAAGTCATGTAATTCAACATCAATTTGTTTCAGGTCAGTTGATCATGACCGACGCGACGCTGTGACTACGTTAAGTTGAGTTGCTGAAAAATTTTTCTCTAATGCTCAGCAGCGATCAAAGATGGGTGTTTTCGCGACAGCAAAATCGCAACAATTTGTTGCCAACGTTGTATGGTTATTTAATTTAAGTATTGCTTTACTTAACGACGAGTTTTCTTTGCCGCCAGATGTGGAGGTATTTTGGTCTTTCGTTGGATGTTAGCGTTCGCCAATGTAGATTTGACTCCTCTTTCCTTGGCAGTTCTCTTGCTTTCATAAATCCCTAAAAAGGAGAAACAAAGCCTATTTTAGTACCTATGCCTGTAGCAGTTCGTTAAATGACATGAAAAAATTACATTGCACAATTCACCTGTGTTTGTGTTTTCCGTCGGAGATTGTCCGATTTCCCCCAAACTTTTTCGTGCGGGATCAATCGGTGCAAAGTGGAATCCAGTGATGTTTTCAAGGTCTCTACTTCTAGTTCTTAAATTGTATCTTGTTGTCGCCTGCGCAGGATCCACAGATCTCTGTTGAAAAACATTTTCCGTACATTCAGCGTCTGTAGTAGGCGTAGGAGTAATTTCCGTTGGCGATTTGCGTGTCTGAAGTCTTTTCCCAACTCGCTCCCATTTGTATCGTCCACGAAGCGGTTTGAAATTTTCAAAGTCGAAATTCCACTGGCGCCTTTTCTCTTCCGTTATGAGTTTCAATTCTCGGTGTAAATCATCGCGAATCTGATCATGATCCACGGTTCCAAACAGATTTCTTTTTACATCGGCCTTCGCGCGTCGAGAACCCGCGTTAGCAGCAGCGATGCTCATATCGCTGTTTAGCAATTCCAAAATCGTGTACAATACAAGTTAAGTCACAAACGCCTTTCTTTGCAGAATCCGTTTTTCCAACTTTTCCTCGAATTGAAAGCAAGATGTGGCTCTTTCAGACTCGATCCCATTCACCACACTCCATTTGGCCAAGAAGTGAGAGAGAAATTGAACGTAGTATTCCCAGTATAGGTTGCGTAGTGATAGCGTCGTTTGGTCAAATATCTCAACGTATGATCATACGACCCTCAGGCTTCGATGTTTTTACGCTAGAGATTCAAATATCACCCCACCATATCGAGGTTGAACATAATTGATTATTCAAAAGTCTACTCAATGGGCCTGTACAATTAAAAATTCAGTGATACAGTTTGTTTATATTCGAGGAAAGTAAAAGCGACGTCAAATTTCTTGCGCGTCGCTTTTCAACCCAGCGTTGCAAGCCCGCCACGCCGACACGCGAACAAATTAGCTTAGATTTATTCTTAGCCAATGAGCACATGCCACGTCATCAGTTATATTAATCCAATGTGACAGATTTGGCAGCTCTCGAACAAAGGAATCTTTGTTTGGAAGTTTTGTTTACGAAGAGTACGTCAAATTAGTCCAAATAGAAAGTTAAAATTGACTTTTTAAGGCCATAATCAGAAAACTATGATGTTTTTAAAGGGCTTTATGAGAACTGCGCTGTTTATGATGATTTCATGGCAGTTTAAAGACAATCAAAACAGTTAAAAGACCTGAGGACTCCACTAGGATTTAAATAAGCGTTGTGTAACATGATATCCGCTTTCTCTCTCCAGATGGTTTCATTCGTTACGGTCTATGCAATTCACGCAGTCTACGATTGTTTTAAAAACTGATAGAATTAACGCAAATGTGAATGTGTTAGCTTAAGATATGTGTAACCATAATTTCAACTGAAGTTTATATGACTTACAAACAAAATGACAATTGTTACAAAGGACGTCTGCAGAGCATTAAGTTTTGTCATAATAAGGGTGTGGACAGCATCAATCATAACACGACAACACCAAGAACTCCTATCGAGGTCAAAAGTGCCCCAATATCACACTAATTGCTCTGTCACCGTAACGCAATTACAGAAAATTAGTTGTCACTGTGGATAGATGCAAATTTACGGAGGGCACCGTACAAATTCGTTGGTCTTATCACAAAGAGGAGGACAGAAAAAATCTTGGAAGGTACTTTGAAAAATTTAGTTTTTCTTAACTTTCCTTCAAGTGAGATAAATTGCAATATTTCCTTGTGCGATACGGTAGGGGTCGCGTTCGAAGACAAATGTGTTTGGATAGGTGTTTGACCTGTCATCGCTAGCCTCAGACAAGCGCGACCCTTACGTCGCGCTTACCGACATACGAGCTTCGCAGGGCATAAGATCAAAAGAGCCGATGACCTGCCTCGGAGCGAATCATATCGGGCAAAAGAGGTAAAAAACAATGGAGAGCTGTCAAAAAATATGTCGACGCCAGGTGTGAAGACACACAGATTCCCAGGCACCTGGATTTCGCAATATAGAGACGCAATATACAGTCGTGCATTGCCGTATCTTGCCTCGTTAAATGAGGATTCAGGTGGTTCAAAATCACTTCAAAAGTTTCTTTTCTCACCCGAAGTTGCTCTTTGAAATAATCGTCGGGAATCAAGGGATCATTATAGTGGATTTCGAACCATGAATTCATAGGTCGCGGCAGGCGCCAAAACCTTCGTCGATGCCTTCGTCTTCGCCGTCTGAGGATTCTCCTATGAAGCTCAATGGCAATCAACCTTCTGCGGCGGAGACCAAGAAGAGCATTGATAATAATCATCTGCTGCAAATTTAGGAGATTAAAATAGACCTGCATAAAAGTGGCGAGCAGGAGAAGCACTCTGAACATGATGTAAACAAAGTGTTGCACGTGAAACGAGTTTCCCGCCAGTACCCGCCAGTAAAACGATACCTAGTATTTTGCTATATGTCGTTCGTGCGGGACCGCAAGCCTGCCATTCTAATTGGATTATATTATGCCGGGTTTTGTCCACGATCATTTTTTGGTAGCGACATATGAACACATGTCTTCGAACGCGACCCCTACCTTATAGACTACGATAATCGGTTTTAACACCTATTTCTAATTCTGTTTTCCTTTGTTTATAACAAGAGCATATACTTAATTAATATCAACTGTATCAAGCAAAGGAAAACATGGAACAAACGTGTCTGCGCCAAGACCATTTGAGGTGTTAATTGACTTACAACAGACACTTATCCAAAACACACGTTTGTTGAAAAGAAACAGATCTTTTTCCTCCACGAATTGCGCCAGAATTCAAAGCCTGTTGGCAGGCTCACTTCAATATTCACTGAGTTGTTCGCGCGAGTAACTTGGCGGCGCGCAAAGGCGGCAGCCTGAGTAGGGTGTGCTTGAACTTTACTCTAGTTCACCCCACGCGCCGACTTTCGCGCGCGTTCTTCTCGCCCGACTATCCCTCAGCAGATGGAGGGACCGCTCGTAGTCTACAAATATGTTGGGTGGGATTTCGGGAACGTGCGTGTCCCTAAAATACTGATCTCGTCTTTATATTGTAAAAAATAATTGTTACGCCTGCTTTGACCTGCTCCTTCATTGTTGTTCGAACTTTCTGGATGATCGACTAGTTTCCTCATATATATAGTTTTTTATATTTGCACGGCATTCCTTATTTGTACTTACTCCTTTTTGGAATTTAAACAACACTAGACTGAGACCGAGTTAGCGCTCGCAAACAGCGGCGCGCGCGAAGAAACACGCGAGGGTGTTATTTATCGTGCTCGTTTTAATGCCCTTCACGAAAGTAGTGCAGAAAGTACTTACAGAAAAGGCAATGGGGAAAGAAAGAGGCTTTTGCAAAACAGAACCTTTTCCGGTAACGGGCAAACAACATAACCTGTGCGGTTAAAATCTCTGTCGGTATTGCAGTGTGTCCATTGTTGTCAGTGGTTTACTTTGTACGTTTTTGAGATACTCGACCTCGTTACGTCAGTCTTTTCATCTTCATACGCAATACCGATGAATGTTTTGCGGTAGGTTGTCAGCCACAACTCCCACAAATCTTGCGGTGGAGCTGAGGTTAAAAGCAACCTTCGGATTCGCTTCTGCCCGGGTTAGTAGCTACTACAGGGTCTCCTATTTGTTTGTCCGCTATGCCACACAATTTTGCGCTGAGTAAGGTTCAGGCCAAACCAAACCGCGGAGGTTATAGTGTGTCTATTGCCGTCGATGGTTTACGAAAGAGAGGACAATCGAAAAAGCGATTCTTACAGCTTCATCATTGGCTGTCGATGAGCTAAACACTGTTCTTGATCGTTGCCGATTTACAAGCATGTCTGTTGTGGACAATCAATTATAAACATACAGCTAGACATCAAACTCGTACCCTGTACTTCTTCCCCAAAACACCTGTCACCTCAAAGATAGCTCAGTGGAGCAGCTTTTCTGATCCAAAAAGAAGAGCCCTTACGTCTACAGCCCCGGTCACATTGTGTTGGAACACTTCTCTCAATGTCACTATTCACCTGTCTGAATCTGTGGCTCTCCCTCTCCTCACTGTTGAGTGAACCAATTTTGGTCATGTAGCAAGTCACGAGTGAACCAATTTTGGTCATTTAGCAAGTCACTGTTATCAACATTGGTTTTGGAAATGGACCAGTTATCCACCACACTGTTCCAATATTGAATTGAAATCTCCCGTTTATTTCACCGAATCTATCACAAAACTCACTTCGTAACAACTGCGTAGTTACTCCCTTCGCATTCCACTTGCACTAATCTAATTTGACATGTCATTCAAAGCTAATGTTTGATATACGATACAATGTTTTGACAAGCATAATCATCTTGATTCATGGCGAGCCACTGAAGCTGTCATATGTCACAATTCCCGTCACTTTTCCGACAATTGGGGGGCGGAGAGGGAATTTGTTCCTAGAAATATGTCCAAATAAAAGCTGTAGCCTGCGATCAGGAAAAAAAAAACACCTGATTGGGTTTATACTGTAAATAGACGCGACGAACAGTGAATTATGAAAATATCTATATCTATGAAGATATATTATAAATTTTTATTTGCCATGCGGAATCCCTTCTTACATAATAGCATTTCTATGTATCTTGAATCGGATATTTATTTACGTATAACTCCATGCCAATTTAATCAATATATTGTCTATTAATATTTTCTATTCAAAGTCAAGGTAATAAACAATAAATTACTATTGAAGGTTCACTTTTATTCTGTCCGTGTAAAAGGACAGCTGTACTGGTCGAAAAATTAATAATGAAATGTGCTCTATGCTTATTTCCGTTGACTAACCCTGCATTTTAAATGGTTCAAGTGACGACTAGGGATAAAAATGGAGGTCAGCCACAAAAGAAAAGAAAAGTACCTTGATTTATCCTATTGCGTCGAGTAGTTCCTTGCATTTAAAATTTTTTTGTGCATAGGCAACTAAGTCAACTAAACTTGACTGTATACCTATACTGTATATCTGAACTACTTAGAATTTCAGGTTGTTCACAAAATAAGGCGTTGTACGATAATACCAATAAAAAGGTAGTTACCATGGTTTCTGTGCTCTTACAACACTAACCACTGTTGACACTGTTGGCTTTTCGCTGCATGTATTTTTAAAAACGTTCCCATGGCCCTTAGCGGCCGCGAGCGAAGAGATCACCTTTTAAGGTCACTGCATATTATAGATACTTAAAAATATCTATAGGGTTCCTGGAGTATAAAATCTAATCGAATAGAACTGTGACTAGAAAGTGTAAAATTATGAATTCAAATATTTTCAAGAATTTCTTCTTGCGAACCACGAGCCAGTAGTAGTGATCGGTGCTTTCCATTGAACACTCTGTAAGCTGATTTAAACCTGAGTAAACCTAAATCATTGTATTTAACATGTAACATTTGTCACCGCTTATTTGGTATACCTGGATTTTTATTTCTGCATTTAAAAGCTGGTAAATAGACTTTTCTCCACAACGGTTTTGATTTTAATAGGCAAATATTTTCCAGATTTTTCCAGAGGATAAAAAAAAGCATTTGCTTTAAACTTAAACTCTCTATAAAATAATGCAATTGTTGGAAAAAAAAAAAAGCTGGCTTCCTGAGGCCTTCCTTTACTCGACTAACCATGAGAAGAAATAGAGTATTTTTTGTAATTGTAAGTTGATTGTCTCAAGAGAATAAAGTGGTTTTGAAGTCCCGTATGAAGTCAGTCCGTGGTTGCAGATCCCGTGCCAGGAATTAGTGACGAATCCCTTCTCAAACCTAGCGAGTTGGCAAGCTAGAACCCCTGAGACAGGTGTTTTTAAGGCTGCTGCTTGTCCTTTAGAAGTAAAAAGTTTTTATCCGTCGCTTTTTTTGTTAAAAAAAAAAGTATCATCTTAGCTTGATCTAGCTTGTATAAGGGCCTTGTTAGAAGTGGTGATTTCAAACATGAAAGAAGGTTTACTCGATTTGCGTAAGTAATTTTCCTGGGGTCGTTGTCGGTAATACCCATGAACAATAATTAGGATAGCAAAAACAAATTGCACAAAAATCGAACACAGCGAAGAAACTGTAATGCGCGTTTGACGCATTTGAAAGAGTTGATTCGAGTTCAACGCAGATACTCGCGTCCACACTAAGAGAATGCATTTTTAAAAGTCTCATCCGTAAACGATTAAACTTCTGACTACGCAAGAGTCAAAAAGTATCGTTTTCAGTTGGAGATTTGTTTGAAACGCATACGTTTTACGTGTACTAGCCCCTTTGTCTACCGTACCATACGTCTTGATGCGTTCTCCTGGCTATGGCCAGTGTTAGTGTGGCCGATAGCCGAACACAAGACATGCTTTTTTTTAGCAACAATTAATTAGTGTGGACGGGACCCAGTTAACTTGTCAGACGTCACAATGCACCTCCGTGACTTGACAGATGTTGGTGCTTTGGCTGATGTTCCTGCAAAGCAACAGCGATGTCGGCCATCTTCTTCCAGTCACCATAGGTCATCGAAGGAGTGCTCACAACGTGCGGGATGAATTTCTGAATTCGATCCAGTATCGGGTGTGCAACATCGGTTTCTTGAATCAGCCCCAACTCGTTCTTCTGATAATACAACGGCGTACCTCGCAAAAGCATCAGAGGAAAAGCGACTAAAGATCCATGTGTGGTCTCCTGGATCTTTTGGATAGTCTGTTGAAAGCTCTCTACAGTTTGCAAAGGCAAACCAAAAATAAGGCTTATCTCGTGGTTAATTTTACGCTGCTGTACGAGAGCAAGTTTCTCTAAAACCTTATTGGCTAAGCTGTGGGGGTTTGCGTTTTTAACGCGTTCTATATGCACGAGTTCTGCTGGATCAAGCGTTTGCACGCCAAACTCTAAAACCACTTCAGCTCCCGTCGTTGTGATGAGCGATTCCACCTGATCTAAAAACGCGGCAGTGACTCTCTCTGGACGGCACTGGAGGCTGATTTTCCCGGGATACCCAAAACGTTCTAATAAATCCAAAACCATGTTCCCGTTCATTGTGTTGAAAGTCGGATCCAGGACTGCCAAGTCTCGCACTTCATTATCCACAAGCCATTCAATCTCCGAAATGATGCGATCTTTCTGCGAGTGTTGGATTTTTGTCCAGCTTTTATTTGATGACCGCGAGGAAGCCGGGTCTCTATGCTGACAGAATGTACAGCTGTAAGGACAACCTCGAGTAGTCTCCCAACGCATGAAGTGCTGCGGCTTTAGTGTACCGTCTAAAAATGGCGATGGCAGCTCGGACAAAGTGGTAGATGTGTGAAGACCCCTGTGGTTTGAGGGAAATTTATTTAATATGCTCAAATAAGTAACTACTCAGTTTTGCGTGACCGTGGCAATCAAAGAAAGTAAAGAAACTTAATCTGAGTCGTCCGAGACCTTGACTGTATGTAGCCCCCTCTGCGAACAGGTTAAGGACGTTCGCGCTCATTGTTTGTGCGCATCCTTACTGCGCACATAATTCACCTCGGAATGTCATGCCACGTCATGCATCGAGCGCGCGCGCTGAGTAAGAAATATGGCAACAATTATCCTGCGAAAACGCGCGGAATATCAACTGATACTTAGCCGACGAGGTCGTAGGCCGAGTTAGCTATTAAAAATCAGGGGATATTCCACAAGATTGAGCAGGATAGTTGTTTTATCATTTAACAAATTCCAACAAATTCTCATCGACTACCATTTTCAGAACGAGAAAAACTATGGTTCTATGATGCGAAAACGCTAAAAGCTAGCAACACATAATAAACATCAAACCAAAACTTCAAGAAATCGAAGTTTACTACCGCTCACTTAAAAAAAACTTATTTACAAACTCATGTTTGGAAATGACAAGACAAAGTAAAAAAATATTGCTACCTTACGAAGAATAAGTCCTCTTCCTGAATTAAAATCTTTTTAACATTACATCTTTCCGTGAGAGGGCGAGCTGTTTCGTTCGCAATAGCATTTTCTTGGTTGAGTTCTCACTAGCAAAATTCCAACTCAACCTCTGGATATCTCTGTAAGCTGGAGCAAATACTTGTTGACTTTTTGAGAGCATTTAATCGTGGAAAGTTTCTTCCGGGGAGTTAAAAATTCCGGAGAACACTGCTCAAACTGCCTCGCTTTTCACTTTTCAAAATGGCCACCAGACAAGCCGTGAAAGAAAATCTGCAGTGCACTTCCAAATATGGTCATTTACGTTATCGCAGGATATCTGTCATGTATAATCTCCTTCGCAGCCGCTCGGGCCGGAGTCACGCAACGCTCCCCGTCCCCAAGCGGCTGCTTCAAACCGACATACATTCCTTTCCCATTGTTTGCGATATTTTTACTTGGACCAATCAGCATCTTGCTATTGTATACGCTGCACCAATCACAGCATAGTTTGGCGTCTTGATGTTTTCTTTCGCGGAAAAAACCCTTAGGGGCTTGCGACGTGTTATGGAAGGAACTACAAAGAAAATCGCGGAAAGCACTAAGTGTTATATTTGTTCATTCATTTCTCTAAGTAAAAATAAGGTTAATATATGAAAAAACGTCCGCTGATTTAGCTGGGATGATTCGATTGTCACTGAAAATCGACGTAAATAAATAATCTGAGGACAGCAAATTGTTTGTTTGTCGAGAGTGTTTTCAGCAGTTGACGAAGTACGAAAGGGCAGCGAAGAAACTTCAAGAAATCAAACAAGAACTTCTCAGTACCTGTAGAAATAGGGAGCAGCTGAGAGAAAAGAGACTCGCAAGGGGAGAACGATCCAGAGACGAACAACATTGGAGATGTGCCAGTTAGTGCCTCCGTGTTCTCTGAAACTTCACATGTTAATTTCGATCCTGCCGGTTGTATTTCTTATTGTTATCTAGACTTTCTCCAAAGTCCTGCGTGCTTCCGAAAAAATCCTCTGAGCTCGACTTGTGTGCTAGTCTAATTATTATCAATGATCTTACTGCGTGGGCTTCGTCGATGGCCAAAGCGTATAATTTATTTGAATAAACAGAATTTCCAAGTATCGCTCTCCGACGTTCGATTTTCATCGATGCTTCTGGGAAGCCAAAGACCACAGAAACCTTCACCTTTTCAATCAATGTCGCCTTCTTTTCAGCAATGCCTTCTTTTCAGCAGTACAAGAGCTAATGCTCGCCGCCGTTACTTCTTTTCTTCTCAAATACGCCACTTAATCGTCCACTAGACTAAGCAATTGCAATGGAGACACAACAACACAGATGTGGCTTTGTTGTTTTTCTATATGGTCGATGACTAAAGGCAAAGCTTGAAATATCAGAGATTTTCCTAAGCCAATCGGCAAATTACAGCCATGCTCCGTCACGCGTGAACAGGATTTTTGAAAATTTGAACAGAGTTTTCAAGTTAACGCGTCGGATTTGTAATTTTTCCCGAGATTCGGAATTCCCGTGAGAATTTTACCACATTTACGGAAACAAAGAGCTACAAAATATCATTTCATTTGAAATGTTACATATCGGAACAATATTAGGTTTCTTACTAGTATGCGTGTAGCGAAGTTATTTTTCTGTTAACTCGAGACTTTCAAAGTGTTTTCCAGAGGGATCTTCAACGTTTCATTCAAATCTCAGACGCTACAAAGAAACATTCAAATGCTCACTCCAGTCTTGTGGATTACTGTTCACACGTGACGGAGCACGGAATAATGAAAATACCTTTCTCCTTTCAATTAACTTCGATATCGCTAACTTCTGATGCGAATTTAAAGCCGGTGTACTGAATTTTTTTGGCTACAAGATTGAACGCCAGTCTTCACGATTCGCCATTTGCTACTTAAAGAACTCGGTCACTTTGCGAATAAAAGGAGGCAGGTGATTGGTGAACATTTCTGGCGCGAACCTCCGCAAGAAAATGAAAGCCGCACTGTGACTGGTTAATTGCGAGAAAGGAATGTATGTCGGTTTGAAGCAGCTGCTTGGGGACGGGGAGCGTTGCGTGACTCCGGCCCGAGCGGCTGCGAAGGAGACTATGTCATGTACGGATGACAGATATTGAGGGCTTTCTTACCATATATGGGCATAGTGACAATTTGTTGAATAACAAAGACAGATACAGTGGTGGTGGGTATTTTTCAATCTACAAACGTGCTAATATAACTCTCTTAAATGCACGGTGACCCCATTCTTTCTTTCGATAAATCACATCCTTTACTGGTTCTCGGCATTTTGTCCAAAAACAAAAAAAGTTCTGAACGTGAGAAGTTTTAATTTTACCTGAAGAAACGATATTGCAAGCAAAAATGTACCAAATAGGCCTATTTGCGATGAAATGAATAAATAAGCATTGCCTAGAGAGTCCTCCACGTAACTTATTTTAATCCTTATAGCAAGAAAGCCGATTTCGCCTTCCATAACCAAAACTTCTAAAAACACAGCATTTCCAACACTCTTTATTTCTGAAACGAGCACGGTGACCCCTCGGTTTTTTTGCTTTTCTGACATGAGTTGGTCATTACCTAAGAACAGCAAAAGTTTGGAAAAAATCTGAACGTGGGAAGATTTGGACGCGAACGTCCTTAAGGAGGCTCGCAACAGTTTTTTTGGCCTTGGAGTGTATCTTTTGAAGTCAAAATTTCGCATAGAAGGTAAACTTCGATTTCCTTGATACTACACCACCTTTTCAACATATGATCAAAGTTTATTTTCTTACTGGTTTCCTAGCAACAGCTGTCACCATAGCAACGGTAATGGACAACCCCTCATTTTAAATAATGTCGAATATCTCGAAAACTAGTCAGACACTTTATGACGAAACTTGAACTATTTGAACTACTCAACCTACACAACTTGTTTGCGAAATTAGGGGAAAATCTGTAAGAGCGTTTTCATGTAAATCATGATTCATTTTTTACGGGCTGATTTTGGTCATTCCTGCAATTTTCTCCAATATTTCAAGAAAGATAAAACTTAACACTTTCTCTTTTCAGTTGAAGGATCTTTTAAGATATCAAAACATTCTTAATGTACATTGAGCTTTCTAGGTGGTTGCGATTTTAAGATATTTATATTTAAAAACTGCTAAAATGCAGCACAAATCAGCCAAAAAGTTCGTAATTTGCATAAATAGAGATATTTCTAAACTGCCTTTACAGATTTTTCTCTTAAATTGATTGCCGTTAGAATAATAATTCTTTTTGATGTTCCAGTGAGTTTTAGGCTGAATAAACATTTCTGTTATTAGATAAGAAGGCTGAATCTCGGTCAAGTTTCAGTCGTTATTAACTTTCAACGAGCAACAGTTTTAGTTTGTTTTTCTTGGTCTATTTCACGGTTATTCACGTGCAATTAATATTTATACACGCTGCGCTTGTGTCCTCTCGTGCGCTTATAATTCCTTCTCATAATAATAAAAATATATATATTGTCTTCTGAGCTTGTTTCTCTTCATTTTTCGGCCCTAGTGTAATTAAATCCGTAATTACAAATGCTAAAACGTCAGTCAGTATTTAAAGAATAATGGAAAAGAGTCTCCAGGAAGAGGCTCAGAAGACGAAAATGTTTTATTATTATGAGAAGGAATTATAAATGCACGAGAGGACACAAACGCAGCGTGTATAAATATTCATAGCACGTGAATAACCGTGAAATAGACCAGGAAAAACAAAATAAAACTGTTGCTTGTTGAAAGTTAATAACGACTGAAACTTGACCGAGATTCAGCCTTCTTATCTAATAACAGAAATGTTTATTCAGCCTAAAACTCACTGGAACATCAAAAAGAATTATTATTCTAACGGCAATCAGTTTAAGAGAGAAAACTGTAAGGGCAATTTAGAAATATTTCTATTTATGCAAATTACGAACTTTTTGGCTGATTTGTGCTGAATTTTAGCAGTTTTTAAATATAAATATCTTAAAATCGCAGCCAGCTAGAAAGCTCAATGTACATTAAGAATGTTTTGATATCATAAAAGATCCTTCAACTGAAAAGAGAAAGTGTTAAGTTTTATCTTTCTTGAAATATTGGAGAAAATTGCAGGAATGACCAAAATCAGCCCGTAAAAAATGAATCATGATTTACATGAAAACGCTCTTACAGATTTCCCCCTAATTTCGCAAACAAGTTGTGTAGGTTGAGTAGTTCAAATAGTTCAAGTTTCGTCATAAAGTGTCTGACTAGTTTTCGAGATGTTCGACATTATTTAAAATGAGGGGTTGTCCATTACCGTTGCTATGGTGACAGCTGTTGCTAGGAAACCAGCGAGAAAATAAACTTTGATCGTATGTTGAAAAGGTGGTGTAGTATCAAGGAAATCGAAGTTTACCTTCTATGCAAAATTTTGACTTCAAAAGATACACTCCAAGGCCAAAAAAACTGTTGCGAGCCTCCTTAATAAATTTGTCGCGGGCATTGGGATGGGGTGGTGGGGGGTGGGGTGGGGAGGCCAGCATGGATCAATGGAGCCGTTCGCTCCAGGGGTAGACTCCCATATGAAAGGGACGGGGATGCTCGTCGGAAAATTATAATTAAAACCCTAAATGAGACCAATCTGGGCGTGGCTCAGGCTTTATTTTACCCCTAAAGGAGACCATGCTAAAACAGACAACCAAATAAGAGCTATGGTGATTTAAATTGCGCTTAAGATGTTTACATCGAAGGCTGTATTCTGTTATTAGATTTTAGGCAGGAGCTCCTGATTTTAGAAGCATTGTCTTAAAACTTTAGTTTTGGTTCATAATCTACCCTAAGCGATACCTGTGGGGGTAAAAATATTGGCTTTCTGTCGTGAACACTCTAAGTGAGACCAAAATCAGCAATTTACACCCTAAGCGAGACGACGAGCATCCCCGTCACTTTCATATGGGAGTCCCCCCCGCCCCGAGCGTTCGCTTCGCTTCCTTCACCTCTTCTCTCTTCCTTATATTACTTGAGGAACGAAACTATGTCGCCAGGAGCGTAAAAACGTTAAACTCGCTGATTGATCAGGATGCCTTTCTATAGGAACACCAAATCTGCTATTTTTTTTTAGTTGAACCTTGGCGTAATTAGCTTGGACACTTTGTAATTGTGCAACAACTTCGTATCGAAAACAGCCGCGACACTCAGCCGCGATCAACCACTCAACCACTCAGCAACCACTCAACCACTCAGCCGCGATCAACTCGTAATGAACTATGAAAAAAACTTGTATGGAAAGGTTCATGTGTCAAAACAAACATTTTATTAAAGTGCCTAATTTCAAAAATGGTCGACATATCAGATTTCACGTGGGGGCGTTTTCAGTAGCTTATGTTAGTCTCAGTTCAGTTCAACTCAGTAAAATTTACCCAAGATGAAAAAGCCTGGATGAAAGAGTTGATAGAGGGATGGAAATACATCGACAGGAGTGTATCAACGTTAAACCCTTTGACTGAACGGAAGCCTTTCTATGGCAACGCCAAATAATTTTCTATCTGTTCAATCTTCATTACTAATCGATTCAAGCATAACTTTTATGCAAGCCCATATTATTTTGCAGTCAATGTTGTAGCTTGTCCATGGACCAGCATGGAGTAGTCCACGAACTGAGGGCAGCAGTTTTTATGATTTACTAGTGGAAAATGTTAACCATATACTATAGTAAGCTCCATCTGAGATGAAGCTTTTTAGAGCTCTACATTACCTGTCTTGAGTGTTGGCCCAGTGGACTCCTAAAACATCATCCTTGCCTTCCGCTAACTCACACACAGCTTGTTCAGCGTACCCGCGGATAAACACGTCAGCTTCAGAATAGTATTTTTCTAGCTGTCCTTTCTCGACGTACGACACTTGAGGACCCGCCATAACAATCCGCCCTCGATAACGATAGCTTTTTAGCTCCTTGAGGATTGTCTTCAGAAAAGGCTCGTTCCAGACGAAACCACCAAACATGAGGTCATATTTTGAATCGTTGTACTGACTCCATATAGTATCAAGGATATTTCTTGCTAGCGGATTCACTTCAGTCTCTTCCGCAATGTTGTAAGTATGTGCATTGTGTTCGATTTTCTTGTGCTTCAAAAGGCTTATAATGCTTGCTACCCCTAGCGACAGCCTCGGATCTTTGGGTCGTATGTGATCCAGACTAATTAATATCGGAATTTTACGACGAAGCATTTTAAATTTCCGTGTTTCCTGAAAACGACACGAAAATAATATTCCGAGAACCGTGTTTGTAATGGCGTAGTTTTGAAAATTTGTTTCCCAGAATCTGCTAATGTTGTGACTAGTATTCCGAGAAATTGCATAATATGAGCATTTGAGCCAATCAGAAGGTGAGTTAGCCTGTAATTTATTTCGGTCCTCTCCTCTGGACGCTAGAGGCAGAATTTATGCTTGAGCAGGCAGTAGTTCTGTCTTCCCGGGGGTACTGTCATATGTAAGAGATAGGGAGGCATGGTAGCGTACGCTTTTCAGTAAAGTCTGAGCAATGAGGTATGCAAATCAGAGTCCAGTTTTGGTCTAGAATAGAACATCAGTTATCAAGAAACTGATCAGTGGTCTAAGGAATTTAGTCTACTATAAACTGACACTCGGCGAATCTGTGATAGAGTTGGGATTTTTGGTGTCTAACCAAGAGAGGGTTGAACAAACAGCTGAACGTGGTCTGGTAAAGAGTAAGGGTTTCGGAGTTCAGGAGTATACCCCCACCCAAAACTTCATTGATTCCCCGGGCCTTGTATGGTAGCAAAAATTGGGACACAAGTTGCACGAAAAAAAGTGGCTTTCTTAACACTCTGCAAAGAACAATTCCCTTTCCGCTATCGCTAAAGTGGAATCGAGTACTTCCGAAGGCCCCCCGAGTATTTTTTATGCAAGAATGGTTCAATTTGCATAATTTTTATTACACGCGTCATAATTAATTTAACGCGTCCCAGAATTAGGCTTGGATAAATTCTGCTGGCAGAATTTCGAGCAGAATAAGCGCTTTTTGAGGCGAGCATTCTTCCGGCAGAATAAGGCATTTTCGAGCAGAATTTGAGCGGAATAACAGAAAATCAGTGACACTAATGATATGCATAACAGTTGTAAGAAAAAATGAAAACTAAATAAGTACAAAAATTACAAAAGTATTTTCACAGTCTTTATGCATTTGTTTGATCTTCCTTTTTGTAAGATGCTAATAAAAAAAATCACTGTTTCGTCTAATATTAGTGATATAAAGTGAAATGAATTACAATCTTGCTTTGCATAATGAAAGTCTAATTAGTATTTAGGGGTTAGGCCCAGGCTCCATTCCATTTTTGTGAAAATACCTAACGCCCGAAGGGCCGAAAATTTTTCGGGTACCGACAGCCGAGCAGAATTTCGAGCAGAATATGCGATTTTTACGAGCACTGCCGGCAGGCAGAATAAGCCCTTTTACGAGCAGAATTTATCCAAGTCTACCCAGAAGCCATGGTGCCATACCCTGCGCGCAGACGCCTCCTATTTCCTGTGCTCCAGTTGTGTAAAACACAAGTTAGAAGGGAATACGGTGAGAGAAGGGCATGGAGGCTACGATGGCTAGTGTTGACGAGAATTGGCAGACAAAATGTTCAACGGTCAGCGACAGAACCAAGTTTATTTTCAACAAGGAGTTATTGAGAGACGTGAAGTTTGTTGTTCCTGTGTCGAATGGCGCGATAGTGAAACTAAGGTGATCCCAGCTCACAAGTTTGTGCTTGCAATCAGCAGTCCTGTCTTCTATGCCATGTTCTATGGTCAAATGGCAGAGACTACAGACGCTGTAGAGTTACCTGACTGTGATTACGAGAGTCTGCTGGAGTTGTTTCGTTTCTTGTACCACGATGAAGTGTCCCTAACCGGAAGTAATGTGATGCATGTGCTGTACTTGGCAAAGAAATACATAGTGCCGTCACTCGCTGAAAAATGCACTGTATGTCTGCGAGAAAACTTGGAAGCGTCCAATGTGTTCGCCATTCTGCTACATGCTCGGAAAATTTGAAGACAAAGATTTGGAAGATCGATCCTGGAAAGTGATTGAGGTGCACGCGGAGGAAGCTGTGACGTCAGATGAATTTGTCACGCTTGAGAAGTCTCTTGTTGAGTCTGTTGTGAAAAGAGAAAGATTGAACCTGAGGGAAGTGGTATTGTTCAAAGCTGCCCAACGACTGGGTTGTTCCATCTGTGTCACAGATTTGCAAAGTTGCATTCACCAAATAGAAGTTGGTCTTACAGTGGGGCAGATGGTGTTTGTGTAGCTGTTGATAAGGCTATCAAGTTACATGGTGTCCAGCATTTTGGTAGTGAAGGTGGCGAGTACACAGTTTCCGCAGAAGTTAAAGATGTAGCAAATAACTCTTCACTGGTGAAACAGTCAGGATCATACTCCTCAGAGAAGGATAAGACATATCCCTACTATGGATTTGATGTCTTGTTTAATCCTACGGTTAGCTTAGAGGGAGACAAGACATACGAGATTGTTTCACTTATCAAGGGTACTGTGTCATGGTATGGCGAGGAAGGAAAAACATCAGTTGAGTGCCGAGAAGTACAATTTACCTTTGAAGGTTCAGCCACTTCCAGTAATGGAACCTCTGTCTTCCGAGGCCAGTTTCCTGTTTTTCTTTTCAGCTTAAGTTGTTGACATTAGTTCACATTCTCCACGAGTCCTCAAATGAGGATATTTCACACTGTAGTCTATGAAAAGAAACTCAAAAAATTGTTTCAAAATGAGCACGTTCCTATTTGGCATCAAAGACTTAAGGAGGCTCGCAACAGTTTTTTTGGCCTTGGAGTGTATCTTTTGAAGTCAAAATTTCGCATAGAAGATAAAATTCGATTTCCTTGATACTGCACCACCTTTTCAACATATGATCAAAGTTTATTTTCTCACTGGTTTCCTAGCAACAGCTGTCACCATAGCAACGGTAATGGACAACGCCTCATTTTAAATAATGTCGAATATCTCGAAAACTATTCAGACACTTTATGACGAAACTTGAACTATTTGAACTACTCAACCTACACAACTTGTATGCGAAATTAGGGGAAAATCTGTAAGAGTGTTTTCATGTAAATCATGATTCATTTTTTACGGGCTGATTTTGGTCATTCCTGCAATTTTCTCCAATATTTCAAGAAAGATAAAACTTAGCACTTTCTCTTTTCAGTTGAAGGATCTTTTATGATATCAAAACATTCTTAATGTACATTTAGCTTCCTAAGTGGCTGCGATTTTAAGATGTTTATATTTAAAAACTGCTAAAATGCAACACAAATCAGCCAAAAAGTTCGTAATTTGCATAAATAGAAATATTTCTAAACTGCCCTTACAGATTTTTCTCTTAAATTGTTTGCCGTTAGGATAATAATTCTTTTTGATGTTCCAGTGAGTTTTAGGCTGAATAAACATTTCGTTTATTAGAAAAGAAGGCTGAATCTCGGTCAGGTTTCAGTCGTTAGTATAACTTTCAACGAGCAACAGTTTTATTTTGTTTTTCCTGGTCTATTTCACGGTTATTCACGTGCAATGAATATTTATACACGCTGCGCTTGTGTCCTCTCGTGCATTTATAATTCCTTCTAACAATAACAAAATTTTCGTCTTTTGAGCTTCTTCCTGGAGACTCTTGTCCATTATTCGTTAAATACTGACTGACGTTTTAGCATTTTAAATTACGGATTGCGTCCATGTTAACGCCCACGATCGCATTACCCTGGGCCGCAAAATGAGGAGAAAAAAGCTCAGAGGACGAATATTTCTTTATTTTTATGAGAAGGAATTTAAACGCACGAGAAGACACGAGTGCAGCGTGTATAAATATTCATTGCACGTGAGTAACCGTGAAATAGACCAGGAAAAACAAAACAAAACTGTTGCTCGTTGAAAGGTAATAACGACTGAAACTTGATCGAGATTCAGCCTTCTTATCTAATAACAGAAATATTTATTCAGCCTAAAACTCACTGGAACATCAAAAAGAATTATTATTCTAACGGCAAACAATTTAAGAGAAAAATCTGTAAGGGCAGTTTAGAAATATTTCTATTTATGCAAATTACGAACTTTTTGGCTGATTTGTGTTGCATTTTAGCAGTTTTTAAATATAAATATCTTAAAATCGCAGCCACCTAGTGAGCTCAATCTACATTAAGAATGTTTTGATATCATAAAAGATCCTTCAACTGAAAAGAGAAAGTGTTAAGTTGTATCTTTCTTGAAATATTGGAGAAAATTGCAGGAATGACCAAAATCAGCCCGTAAAAATGAATCATGATTTACATGAAAACCCTCTTACAGATTTTTCCCTAATTTCGCATACAAGTTGTGTAGGTTGAGTAGTTCAGATAGTTCAAGTTTCGTCATAAAGTGTCTGACTAGTTTTCGAGATATTCGACATTATTTAAAATGAGGGGTTGTTCATTACCGTTGCTATGGTGACAGCTGTTGCTAGGAAACCAGTGAGAAAATAAACTTTGATCATATGTTGATAAGGTGGTGTAGTATCAAGGAAATCGAAGTTTATCTTCTATGCGAAATTTTGACTTCAAAAGATACACTCCAAGGCCAAAAAAACTGTTGCGAGCCTCCTTAAGCACCCAAGGTGGGAAGTGAGGAAAACTTTAAAATTGGTTGGAGAGTCACAAAAAAAGTGGCCCTTCTTCATTTCGACCTTCAAAGAATGCTTGTCTGTAAAAAAGGAAATAAGATAACAACAAAAATCACTTTGTTGTCTCTGGAAGTTTGATACTCCCAGATGCAATCCATGGTACAAATTGTGTTGTTCCAAAAAATATCCATACTTTCCCCAAGGAGGAGTTTTTTTGGTTTGAACCCCCACCCCTCTGGAAATTCCACATTCGGCTTATACTTTACTTTGAAAATCCTCCTCCCTCTCAGAATTTCCAATGACTCTCTGTGGTGGGGGTGTGCATATTTTCTGGAACCATACATTACGTGCAATATACCAGATTCTTTTGGCATTATTGAGAATTAAGGGTAAAGGTATTTGCTATCACATTTTTTCAGTGTAGACTTTGAAAATTAGACAGTTTTTCCTTGGGCAACATTATCTGCGAAAGAGCCTAGTCTTCTTCAGTTGGCCGCCATTACTTGGCTTGTCACGCTACAGGAAGGAGCTAATTACTAAAGAGTCATGAGCTATCGTTTTTCCTTCTTTTAGAGAAGGAACTCCTCTGCAGAACATTATGAGTTTTGAGCTCTTTTGGTGTGAAAATTAAAGAAAAGATTTTCGCCATTTCAGTCTGAAAACTCCTATATTTTACCACTCCTATATTTTAACAACAGATAAAACTGAAAATTGTAAGCTTAAATGTTCTTTCATCAATAGATGTCTTTGCAATTACATTTAGCACTTTATAATTTTTTGTAAGTTTTAGCTGTATTTTTTTTCAATTTCAATGATATTTTGTATTATTGTAATCCACAAGTTTTTTGAAAATATAATAAAGAGCCACAATAATATTACTAAATTTAAGTAATTTTCGTATTGTTTTGTCCTACAAAGTTTAAAACTTTTGGGATTCTGAGAATTCAAATGGAACATAATTAATTATTTATTTTCAGTTGGTCTGAAATTCATTAATGAAAATAGGGACCTGGGGTTTCAAGCCTTGCATGAAAAGTGACTAATAAAGGGATTTACATGGAATGAGTTTTAGTGTTCCTGTAAATTGTTCTGATCGAAAATTTACTTTAATCTGCACCATCTGCAAAAATTTTGTTGGCATTAAAAATTGTTTACATTGTCTTCCATCTCTGCCAGTGCTCACTGTCATGAATATTCCAAACTTTGGAAAACTCCTCACTTTCTGTATCAACCAAAACAAATTTCAAAAACTTGGCTGCAAATTCTGCACTGGAAATCTTTCCTTCCTTTTGTACCTGGTCAAAGTACGAGACATGTGGAAGACAGTGCTCCTTGGCTAACTTAACATGCTCCCATAATCCCTCAGTGTCCACAACTCCTGGAAGAACTTCAGCAATTTGAACTTGCATTCCATCAAGTTCAACTACAAGTTGTTCATACAACCTTTGAAAAGCCATTTTAGTGATCCCATAAGTTATCGTTCCAAGTTGGGGTGTTTTGGCAACACCTGTTCCTATGTGAATAATTCTTCCTTGGTTTTTGTTAAGCCTCGGGAAGAACCCTTTAGCTAACATGAGTGGTGCTGTAACATTGACTGCAAAGGCATACTCAAAATCATCACGTTGAATATCCTGGAGTCGAGATGGTACTCCGACAGCGGCGTTCTGTACCAAATATTTCACTGCATCACTCTCTGGGATAAAATCCAATATTTTTGTTTGACCTTCAGTGGATGCTATGTCAACAGCAAGAGGATGAATGTTGTCTGGAGCACGTCTCTGGGTTTGTTGTAAAGGCTCAAGTCTGCGCCCTATGACCAGCACGTGTAAATCAAGACGTGCCAATTCCTTGGCCAAGGCTGCACCAATGCCTGTCCCAGCACCAGTGATAACTGCCCAGTTCCTCATCTTTTCTGACATAAATAAAAAACCACTATCATCACCCTTACCTTGGTCAGTTAGAGCAGACAGCAGGAATTGCAGTTGATTAATCAAAAATTAGTGCAAAGTGGCCCACAGCAAACTTGAAGTGCAAGATGTGAAAAGGTTTTCCTTCAAATGAGAAGGAATGATTAACAACTACTCAATGAAATTGAGTTGTACTTGACTTCATAACCAACAAGGTGTTCAGCATTGAGTTAGCTGAGTTCATGCAGAATGGAATTAGGTCACGTATTGGCTTTTTACTCAGTGGAGGAAGATCCTAGTCCTATGAATTGTTTGTGGTGACTTCGACTGAAGTTTTGACAACCTGAGCAGAAGTGACATCATCAGAAACAAGCGACTCTGATGATGACGACTTAATTCTGCTCAGGTTGTCGAGACATCAGTCAGTATCACCACAAACAGTATTTCAGGTCTTACTTCACCAACTTATGATATGACTCCTAGGTTCAAAACATTTTACAAATAGTTGAGCTCACATTTTTGCCGTTACGTAATAGCCGACTCTTGACTAAGGAGGCTTGGGATGCCTGTGCATAAACAAATTTTCTTTCCAGGTGTACATAATGCATTTTTACTTTCAACACAAATTTCAAGTTAGACAGGCTTAAGATTTTGTATAGCACATACCAGATACATATGTGTCCAAGACGATAACGTCGTTTGTATTAAAGGTTATTTCACCCGACAGTGCTTGACTGCAGCTCATTTATATAAGAGAATTTACCGTCAACGAGTCAAGAAGGGTAAAAATAATGTTCTGATGATTATCTTCGTTATCAATGTTGTCAAGTGAACTCAAGTACCTTGTGTTCGTGGGAGATCCTATACTCTAAAACAA
Organism: Siderastrea radians; assembly: GCA_964017195.1. Classification (NCBI taxonomy): domain Eukaryota; kingdom Metazoa; phylum Cnidaria; class Anthozoa; order Scleractinia; family Rhizangiidae; genus Siderastrea; species Siderastrea radians. The sequence goes on from OZ024895.1 coordinate 1,777,896, forward strand.
ATGGAAACGCTGCACCTTCAGCTCACTCCTCACCACAGCTCCACACCGCTCAAAGATTATGTAACCCTCGTTCAGGTTTGTTTCCAGTCCCCTTGCGAGAGCCGTGTGACAAATAGCGTGACAAGCAGCTTGACGACATTTTTCAACAGGAAATTAACACCTATGCGGAGAATATCATACCCGCTTGAATATCTCATTTACCTAGTTGGAAGTATTCGTTATAAGCTTAGATTACCAAGTGGCTTAGGTTTGAAAATGAGCTACTTTGTTTTTTTAACAGTAAAACCTCTGGCCTCCATTTATTTTTCGATTTTCTATTAAATATATATGTCCGTTCGTTTAACATCAGTCTTAATTGAATGAATAACATAGAACACGACATGGCGGTGATTAATCAATTTATTTCAATTTCGTGACAAACTGGTAATTTGAATTTCTATGAGAAACAATTAATTGTAATTTTAGCCGCGAAATTTTAGCTATCTACAGTTAAATAAAATTGCTTCCGCCGTAAGACTGTAAACATCTAATTTAATATTACTGACTTTTGTACCAGAGAGGGCGGTCACTGGGTGTATGTTTGTCACGAGTATTCACGCTAGTTTCCTCAACCAGTGATGATACAAGACACAATCCCACTGTATGATGTTCATAAATTCACACCCGCTGAATTGGAAGGTCACGGGTCTGTGGTCTGACAGCTGCCCTTCGTTCGCTCGTAAACATATATGGGCTTAATGATCGCACAGTTGAACAGGTGCGATTTTCGCTCTTCAGTTTCTTTCTTTCCTGTAAAATTTCCCAGCATAACTTAAAAAATACAGCAGTCATCGAGGATTTCTTATAGGCGTTTTGAAATGTGGTGTGTCTCGTTTCAGATCTTCTGAGTTTTCCTTGATTTCCGCCTTAATTTCCATCTTGGCTCCATCACTACCTTCGGTTTCCGTGCTCTCTTCTTTCGGAACCTTAACTGCTACCCATTCGTATTTGTTTCCTTCCAATGGTTTTCCTCTCTGAAAATCAAAGTCCCACTTTTCGTTCATCTCTTGTAAATCTTTGTTTAACTCTTTCTGTAAATCTGCTTGCAGTTGTTGATGATCGGGGCGTCCGAAGAGACACCTCCTCGCTTTGCTTGCTTCAGGATTCATTTAAAATCACCTTCAAATGTCAGATAACTTTGGCATACGAAACGTTTCCTTGTTCTAATGAATTCATCCCTGCCACTGGCTTTTGTATACTTTAAAATTCACAAGAATGTGCATTAAATGCAAGCGCGCCAAAATGAAAGGTTACGTCACTACGTCATCAGCCGGTATAATATCAGGCGATATTTGGACTTCGCGCCTGGGCAAGTTTGAACTTGCTCACCCAAGCTTAAAGGGAAATGTTATACACTGTACGATATTAAAAGAAGAAACTTGTATTATAAGGCTATAATGCATTTGTATGTCCATCTATTGCCACTGGACGGTGCTTAATCTAATGCTCTGAAAAGGGGAAAAATTTTAATTTCAGGCTCTAACTGTCAGCTATATTTTGTATCCTAATGGAAATACCATGTTTATTCATTATTAAAATTAATAATGAAATCTGCTCTATGCTTATTTCCGTTGTACTAGCCCTGCATTTTAAATGGTTCAAGTGACGTCTAGAGATGAAAAAGGTGGTCAGGAAGAGAAAAGAAAAATACCTTGATTTATCCTATTGCATCGAGTAGTTCCTTGCATTTCCTTTTTTTTGTGCATAGGCAACTAAGTCAACTAAACTTGCCAATGCCTATATATCTGAACTACTTAGAATTTCAGGTTGTTCACAAAATAAGGCGTTGTACGATAATAAACAATTATTGGATGAGGTTTTTGCGATATCCCGAATAATCAAGGTCGAGGTAACCGTTATCAGCCGAAGCCGGAGGTTGAGGCTGATAACAGTTACCTCGACCTTGATTATTCGGGATATCGCAAAAACCTCATCCAATAATTGTTTATTATTGGACATTGTAGCCACTATCTGTCTTTTCAGGGCGTCAACAAAACCCGGAACATGGAACATCCCGGAACATTCCGGAACATCCCAGAACAGGGCAAATTATCACAAAATAAATGAAAAAAAAAAAAAAAAAGAAAGTAATAAACGAAACAACCAAAAAACAATTTTAAACTTAAAAAACAAACAAACTTAAAAAAAAGTATAACAGTAGTACATAAAACATCTCTCTCCATGAGCATGGCACCTACGGGCCACCGTATTTTCCCGCCAATTTTATCACGTGATTTTCTACCGTGATGGTTTCTTTGCAACCCCCCCCCCCCCTCCCCGAATTAAAAAAAATGGATTAAGCCACATAGTAACCAGTGAGGGTTACCAGATCTGTGACAAAGATCTTGATCTGCAGACTGAACAAAAGTAAAACCACATCAAATTAACTCAACAAAGGCACAAAGGACAAAGGCACGAAGAATAAAATAATAAATCACTACAAAATTGATAAAGTTTTTGTGTCGGATATTTCAGTTTGAGACACAAGCACAAACACAAACCTTCACCGAAAGCGGTGTCCTTTTTCAGTTGCGGCATAAGAAAGGGAGGGAAACTTGTTATCTTAGAATTTTAGAGGGTCATTGAAATACACCATAAACTGAAGGAGATAGCAGCTAGGTTTAAGTACTAAAAGGGTTGCAAAATTTTGACAGAAATTACCAAGCAAAAAAAAAAATACGAAAGCTTGGAGCCTGGATCTTGGAGCGACAAAAGTGAACGATAACTGATGCATGTTATGCATGTGGGCATGCAAAAGGGTCCAATTTTTGTTCTAGGTATATAAAAGGGGTACTCTTAAAATAGGGTTATTATTAAGGGTGGCAGAAGACCTTTACTGTAGGGTGGACTTCTATTTTCTTGGTTAGAATAATTTAGGTTTATTCATCCCTGCACACTTTTGCTTTGGAAATCAACTTAAATATAAAATGTTCTTAAGCAATCGAATAAACATGAAACCAGGAAAGTCAAGAAGGGGGGCCAGGAATTAATTCGAACTGCGAACTTCGAACTGCGTGACTGCGTGCGTAGTCTTCCTAGGGTCATCACGCAACGCCGTAGGAGACTACTGCGTGAGTGAATGAGAAAATGCTTTAATTTTCTCATATCAAGTAAACCGTCTCTCGAAACCGTAAATAAGGGCTCAATGTTATCTGAGTTATTTTTGGATTCGAGAAATGAGGCGCATTTTATAAAGAAGGCACGCCTTCGGTACCCTGGCTAAATAATTAGTATCCAGTTCGTTCATTCACTCACAGATAGATATATTTATTTATTTATTCTATATCTTTTATTATGTTTTATTTCAGTTACTTTATGCTATTTTATTTTGACGATCAGAATTTTTTATTACTTTTTTTCATTTGTTTTGTGACAATTTGCCCTGTTCCGGGATGTTCCGGAATGTTCCATGTTCCGGGTTTTGTTGACGCCCGTCTTTTCATTGGCTAAGAGCCTACAGTTAATTCTGTGAATCAGCGCAACCTACAGATTATTCACTAATCTGCTAGCAGATTAGTGAATAATGTGTAGGTTGCGCTGATTCCCAGAATTAAATGTAGGCTCTTAGCCAATGAAAAGACAGATAGTGACTACAATGTATAATAATACCAATAAAAGGTAGTTACCATGGTTTCTGTATTCTTACAACACTAACCACTGTTGACACTGTTGGCTTTTCGCTGCATGTATTTTTAAAAACGTTCCCCTGGCCCTTAGCGGCTGGGAGCGAAGAGATCACCTTTTACGGTCACTGTATATTATAGATATTTAAAAATATGTATAGGGTTCATGGGGTATAAAATTTAATAATCTAAATAGAACTGTGACTAGAACGTGTAAAATTTTAAATTCAAATATTTTCAAGAATTTCTTCTTGCGAACCACGAATTAGTAGTGATCAGTGCTTTCCATTGAACAATCTGTAAGCTGTTTTAATCCTAAGTAAACCTCAGTCATTGTATTTAACATGTAACATTTCTCCCTGATCGTTTATTTGGTACACCTGGATTTCTTATTTCTGCATTTAAAATTAAAGCTTTTGTAAATAGACTTTTCTGCATAACGGTTTTGATTTTAACAGGCAAATATTTGCCAGATTTTTCCAGAGGATACAAAAACAATTACTTAAACTAAAACTGCCTACAAAATAATGCAATTGCTAAAAAAAAAGACTGGCTTCCTTAGGCCTTCCTTTACTAGACTAACCATAAGACGAAATGGAGTGTTTTTTTGTAATTGTAAATTGATTGTCTCAAGAGAATAAAGCATTTTTGAAGTCCCGTATGAATTCAGTCCGTGGTTGCAGGACACAGATCCCGTGCCAGGAATTAGTGACGAATCCCTTCGAAAACCTAGCGAGTTGGCAAGCTAGATCCCCTGAGTCAGGTGCATTTCCTGCCGTTTGTCCTTCCGAAGTAAACAGTTTTTATCCGTCTCTTTTTCGTAGAAAAAAATATCATCTTAGCTTGATCTAGCATATATAAGGGCCTTGTTAGAAGTGGTGGAGTGTAAGTATTTTTCCTGGCGTCGTTGTCAGTAATATATCCATGAACAATAATCAGCTGCAGGATAGCAAAAACAAATTGCACAAGAACCGAACAGGGAAGAAACTGTAATGCGCATTTGAAAAGATTTGATTCAAGTTCAACGCAGAAGCTCGCGTCCACACTCAGAGAATGCACTTTTAAAAGTCTCACCCGTAAACGTAGTAGTATAACATTTTCGTCCACGCAAAAATCATAAAAAGTATCGTTTTCAGTTGGAGATTTGTTTGAAACGCATATTTTTTACGCTTACTGGCCCCTTTGTTTACCGTCCCATACGTCTTGATGCGTTCTCCCAGGGACCGCGCGGCCTATTTTAAAGTGGGGGGGGGGGGGGGGCTAAATCGATCGCTCAAGTGTGAGTGAGGGGGAGATGGTGGAATGACAGCCTAACGTGAAATTTTTTTTCTTTAGCGACTAACAGTGCATCTAGGACAGCCAAAAGTGTTAAAAGTGTCAGTTTTTACCCATCATATAGACCGACAGAAGTAACGAATCAAAGCTATATACTAAAGAGTACCAAAGACATCAAACTATTCTACCTACCAGTGATTAGCAATGACGACACTTATGAGACGTTTAGGTGCCTAATCCGGAATAGAAGACAATATACTATAAGTTTTCTCAGTTTGGAGATGATGATTCCTTTCGCTCAGTAATGTACCCACGATAACAAAATGAACGGAATGCGGTCGGAACGTTTTGGTTCACTCAGAACAGAAAAAAATGCGTTCTTTCAGGGAGTCGGTATTCTGGATATTCCTAAAGCGGAATACTAGCCAGGATAGTCCTAAAGTACTGTGCCTGAGCCTAGACTGAGCCTCTTCTTTCATCTCTGCACACATTTTAAGACGTGTCCGGCGAGGTGCAAACCTTGACGTATTCGCATTTAAGATCTCAAAAATGTTTTCCTTAAAACTTGTGCAAGCAAACTTGTCATTACAGAATGAGGCAAACTGAGAAAACTGAGCTGAGTACATTAAAAATATATTGTTCACCAAAGTCAGTCTGTCGGTATGTCCTGACTGCAGAATGCCTTATTCGATTTGTCATCGTTATGAGTGAAAGAGATCCTTCGGCAGCTATCCTAGTTGCAAAGTTTACATGCATAGAAAGGCTTGAAGAGGTCACGTTGATTTTCAGCAAATTTCTGAGCACGTTGTTGCCGTTAATCCTATCTGGACCCGGGCCAGGCAAGAACGAGAGTCAACAAAAGTCAAACTCTTTAAGAGCGTAAGTTGAGTCAATGAGAGTTCACGAATAAGAGGCCAAACGACAGCGAGAGTTTCAACTTCCGTCGACTGGGATTAAAATCTGAGCAGGTTCAAACTCTTCAAGATAGACTACTCCAGAGCGCACGTGAGTGTCAACTAATCCGAAGCCAAATGATAGCAAGGCGATTTGAACTCTTGAAGAGTATTCCGTTTTTGTTTGGTTCATACGAAAATTAAATCGAACCACGGGAAAATCACGGTACTGGTTAACCCTGAAACTAATCACTGACTAATGAATTTTCCAACTTTATCATTATTATTGTTTTAAAGGCATCAAAAAGTGTGTGTGGGGGGGAGCTAAAGCCCCCTCTGCCCACCACTCTCGCGGTCCCTGTCTCCTAGTTTTGGCCAGCTTTAATGTGGCCGATAGCTGAAAAACAAGATTTGCTTTTTAGCAACAATTAATTAGCGTGGACGGGACCCAGTTAACTTGCCAGACGTCACAATGCACTTCCGTGACTTGACAGATGTTGGTGTTTTGGCTGATGTTCCTGCAAAGCAACAGCGATGTCGGCCATCTTCTTCCAGTCACCATAAGCCATCGAAGGAGTGGTCACAACGTGCGGGATGAATTTCTGAATTCGATCCAGTATCGGGTTTGCAATATCGGTTCCTTGAATCAGTCCCAACTCGTTCTTCTGATAATACAACGGCGTTCCTCGCAAAAGCATCAGAGGGATCTTTTGGATAGTCTGTTGAAAGCTCTCTACAGTTTGCAAAGGCAAACCAAAAATAAGGCTTATCTCGTGGTTAATTTTACGCTGCTGTACGAGAGCAAGCTTCTCTAAAACCTTTTTGGCTAAGCTGTGGGGGTTACGTTTATAACGCGTTCTATATGCAAGAGTTCTGCTGGGTCAAGCGTTTGCACGCCAAACTCTAAAACCACTTCAGCTCCCGTCGTTTTGCTCAGCGATTCCCCCTGATCTAAAAACGCGGCAGTGACTCTCTCTGGACGGCACTGGAGGCTGATTTTCCCGGGATACCCAAAACGTTCTAATAAATCCAAAACCATGTGCCCGTTCATTGTGTTGAAAGTCGGATCCAGGACTGCCAAGTCTCGCACTTCATTATCCACAAGCCATTCAATCTCCGAAATGATGCGATCTTTCTGCGAGTGTTGGATTTTTGTCCAGCTTTTATTTGATGACCGCGATGAAGCCGGGTCTCTATGCTGACAGAATGTACAGCTGTAAGGACAACCTCGAGTGGTCTCCCAGCGCATGAAGTGCTGTGGCTTCAGTGTACCGTCTAAAAATGGCGATGGCAGCTCGGACAAAGTGGTAGACGTGCCGTGAAGACCCTGTGTTTTGAGGGAAATTTATTTAATATGCTCAAATAGGTAACTATTCAGGTTTTTGTGAGCGTGGCAGTCAAGGAAAGTAAAAAAGAAACTTAATCTGAGTCGCCTGAGAGCTCGACTGTATGACTTACAATGCCATGTAGCCTCTTCTGCGGCAAACACCTGAAATAAATTTGTTGAAGGCATTGGGATGGGGCGAGGGGCGGGGGAACTCAGAATGGATCAGCGGAGCCGTTCCCTTCGCTTCCTTCACCTCTTCTCTCTTCCTTATTTTACTAGAGAAACGAAATTTTGTCGTCAGGAGCGTAAAAACATTTAACTCCTTGATTGAATCTCAGTTGAACCTTGTCATAATTAGCTTAGACACTTCGTAATTGTGCAACAACTACAATTCTTCGTATTGATAACAACCACATCACTCGCTTCGTACTACGCGATCAACTCGTGATGAACTATGAAAAAACTTGTATGGAAAGGTTAATGTGTCAATATATTTTACAGATATTTTAAAGTGCCTCCTTTCAAAAATTTTTGACATATCAGTTTTCACTTGGGGGCGTTTTCAGTAGTTTACGTTAGTCTCAGCTTCAACTCATGCATGTCACACGGACTATTTGTCTATACTATTGACAAGAAACTCAGACTCCTAGAAATGTAAAAAGCTGTTTATATTCAGTGTTTTAAGACCAATTCTGGAAAGTCATTGGAATATCGAGCTGTGAAAACCTTCTTAAAGGAACTATGTCACGGCGTTTTCATTCATTTTTCTGATCTGACAAAATTATTATCTCATTAACGGAAACCTCAAAATGATAGTTTCCTAAGGTAGAAAAACACCAAAGAAGTAATAATTAACCAAAACTAAACAAGGATGGTTACGACTGAGGGAGATTAAGACGGATTACGAATGACAAACTTGCGTTATCCGTGACGTAGCTCCTTTAAACTGAATGTTTATTCAGCTATGCTCGTAAGGTGTTTTCTATATTGAGATCGAGCGGAACTCGTTAAAAGATTTACCCAAGAAGATAAAGTCAGGATGAAAGAGGGGCATTGATAGAGAGATGGAAATATATCGACAGGAGCGTATCAACCTTAAACCCTTTGACTGGTCAGAAAGCCCTTCCATGGCAACGCCAAATAATTTGCCATCTGTTCAACCTTGATTTCTAATCGATTCAAGCCATAACTTCTATGGAAGTCCATATCAGTTTGTAGTCAACCCTATTCAGTTCATGTTTTAGCTTGTCCATGGATCAGCTCCACCGGAGTAGTCCACGAACTGAGGGCAGCAGTTTTTTTTTTATTTAATAGTGGAAGATGTTAACTATATACTATAGTAAGCTCCATCTGAGATGGAGCTTTTTAGAGCTCTACATTCTGTACAATACCTGTCTTGAGTGTTGGCCAAATGGACTCCTAAAACATCATCCTTGCCTTCTACTAACTCACACACAGCTTGTTCAGCGTACCCGCGGTTAAACACGTCAGCTTCAGGGTAGTATTTTTCAAGCTGTCCTTTCTCGACGTACGACACCTGAGGGCCCGCCATAACAATCCGCCCTCGATAACGATAGCTTTTCAGCTCCTTGAGAATTGTCTTCAGAAAGGGTTCGTTCCAGACAAAACCTCCAAACATGAGGTCATGTTTTGAATCGTTGTACTGACTCCATATAGTATCAAGGATATTTCATGCTAGCGGATTCACTTCAGTCTCCTCTGAAATGTTGTAAGTATGAGCATTGTATTCGATTTTCTTGTGCTTCAAAAGGCTTATAATGCTCGCTACCCCTAACGACAGCCGCGGATCTTTGGGTCGTATGTGATCCAGGCTAATTAATATCGGAATTTTACGGCGAAGCATTTTAAATTTCCGTGTTTCCTTAGCGTATGCTTTTCAATTAAGTCTGAGCAATAAGGTATGGAAATCAGAGCTCAGTTTTGGTCTGCAATAGAATATCTATCGGCAAACTGATCAGTGGTATGAGAAATTAGTCTACTACAGTAACTTAACACTCGGCGAGTCTGTGATAGAGTTACAGGCTAAACTACAGAATGCAGGGCCACCTACTCCACTGCCGAGCCAAACGAGCCACCAAATCTAAATGCCTTCAGAAATGGCCCTGTATCCTGTAGTTGCCTAAACTACAGAATGCAGGGCCACTTACACACATCTCCAAACGAACTGGCTCGTTTGGCTCGTTTGCTCACTGCCGAGCCAAACGAGCCAAACGAGCCACCACATATATACGCACAACACTTAGCGTTCAAATAATTCATTTCTCGTTCTTTTTATCCACTGCTGAGCCAAACGAGCCACCACATATATACATCCAACACTTAACGCTCAAATAACTCATTTCTCGTTCTTTTCATCCACTGCCGGGCCAAACGAGCCACCAAATCTAAATGCCTTCAAAAATGGCCCTGTCAGTCCTGTAGTTGGAGTTAGAATTTTTGGTGTCTAGTCGAGAAAGTCGAGAAAGGGTCGAACAATCAGCTGAATGTGGTCTGGTAAAGGGTAAGGGTTTCGTAGTTCAGGGGCACACCCCCACCCCCAAAAAATCTCTGTATCCCATAAGGCTTGTCTGGCAACAAAATTGGGACACATGTTACACGAAAAAAGTCTTTTAAAACACCCTGCAACGAACAATTCCCTTTTCGCCATCGCTGCGAAAAGTGGAATCGAGTTCTTTCGATTCTTTCTTGAAAGCTGCCCTAGCTTTTTATGCAAGAATTCTAGGAAGCTATGGCTTAACATGCATAATTTCACTACACGCATTGTCATAATTAAATTAAGTCGTCCCCGGCCCCCGGGCCCCGGCCCCCGGCCCCGGCCCCGGCCCCGGCCCCGGCCCCAGCCCCAGAAGCCATAGCCTGCGCGCAGACGCCTACTGTTTCTTGTGCCCCAGTTGTGTAAAACACAAGTTACAAGGGAATGTGGTAAGAGAAGAGCATGAAGGTTACGATGGCTAGTGTTGACGAGAATTGGCAGACAAAATGTTCAAGTGTCTGCGAGAAAACCAAGTTTATTTTCAACAAGGAGTTACTGAGCGACGTGAAGTTTGTTGTTTCTGTGTCGAATGGCGAAAGTGAAACTAAGGTGATCCCAGCTCACAAGTTTGTGCTTGCAATCAGCAGTCCTGTGTTCTATGCCATGTTCTATGGTCAAATAGCAGAGACTACAGACACTATACAGTTACCTGACTGTGAGTACGAGAGTCTGCTGGAGTTGTTTCGTTTCTTGTACTACGATGAAGTGTCCCTAACCGGAAGTAATGTAATGCATGTGCTCTATCTGGCAAAGAAATACATAGTGCCGTCACTCACTAAAAAATGCACTACATATCTGCGAGAAAACTTGGAAGCATCCAATGTGTTCGCCATTCTGCCGCATGCTCAGAAATTTGAAGAGAAAGATTTGGAAGATCGATGCTGGGAAGTGATTGAGATGCACACAGAGGAAGCTGTGACGTCGGTTGAGTTTGTCACGCTTGAGAGGTCTCTTGTTGAGTCTGTTGTGAAAAGGGAAAGACTGAGAGTAAAGGAAGTGGAATTGTTCAAAGCTGTTGATCGCTGGGCCACAAAGGAAATTGAAAGACAAGGAATTACTCCTGATGGTGGAGCAAAAAGGAGAATGCTTGGAGAGGAGATTGTGAAAGCAATACGGTTTCCATTGATGACACAGAAGGAGTTTGTCTCCTCTGTATTTGATTCCAGAGTTCTTGATTTTCAAGAGATTAGTGACATGATGAAGCATTACAGTGATGTCAGTTTAACTTTGCCTTTAGCATTTATACAAACCCCAAGGACTGGGTCGTTCTATCTGTGTCACAGATTTGTAAAGTTGAATCCACCAGATAGAAATTGGTGCTACAAGGGGGCGGATGGTATTTGTGTAGCTGTTGATAAGGCTATCAAGTTACATGGTGTCCAGCATTTTGGCAGTGAAGGTGGTGAGTACACAGTTGTGATAGAAGTTAAAGATAAAGCAAATACCTCTTCACTGGTACAACAGTCAGGATCATACTCCTCAGAAAAGGATGAGGCATATCCCTACTATGGATTTAATGTCTTGTTTAATCCTTCAGTTAGCTTAGAGAGTGGCAAGACATACGAGATTGTTTCGCTTATCAAGGGTCCTATGTCATGGTATGGACAGGAAGGACAAACATCTGTTGATTGCCAAGGAGTACAATTTACCTTTAAAAGTTCAGACACAAGCAGTAATGGAACCACTGACTTACTAGGCCAGTTTCCTGCTTTTCTTTTTAGCTTAAGTTGTTGACATTAGTTCACATTCTCCATGAGTCCTCAAATGAGGGTATTTCACACTGTAGTTATGAAAATACACTCAAAGAAATGGATCAAAATGAGCAAGTTCCTCTTTGTCATCAAAGACTCAAGCACCCTGCAAAGTAGGAAGTGAGGAAAACTTTAAAATTGGTTGGAGAGTCACAACATTTTCCCACTCAAAAGTGGCCCTCCTCCATTAATTCTTAACTTCGAAGAATCCTTGTCTATAAAAAGTGAATCAAGATAAGAACAAAATCACTTTGTTTTCTCTGGACGTTCGATACTCCCAGATGCAATCCATGGTGCAAATTAAGTGCAATATGCCAGATTCTTTGGGTATTATTGAAAATTAAAGGTAATTGTATTTTTGCACTGTGAATTGCTATTATATTTTTTCAGTGTGGACTTTGATAACTGGAAATAAGATAACAACAAGAATCACTTTGTTTTCACTTGAAGTCTGATATTCCCATATGCAATCCATGGTGCAAATTAAGTGCAATATGCCAGATTCTTTGGGTGTTATTGAAAATTAAAGGTAATTGTATTTTTTGCGCTGTGAATTGCCATTATATTTTTTCAGTGTGGACTTTGATAACTGGAAATAAGATAACAACAAGAATCACTTTGTTTTCTCTTGAAGTCTGATATTCCCATATGCAATCCATGGTGCAAATTAAGTGCAATATACCAGATTCTTTGGGTGTTATTGAAAATTAAAGGTAATTGTATTTTTTGCGCTGTGAATTGCCATTATATTTTTTCAGTGTGGACTTTGATAACTGGAAATAAGATAACAACAAGAATCACTTTGTTTTCTCTTGAAGTCTGATATTACCATATGCAATCCATGGTGCAAATTAAGTGCAATATGCCAGATTCTTTTGGCATTATTTAAAATTAAGGGTAACGGTATTTTTTGAGCCGTGAATTGCTATTATATTTTTTTAGTATGGTCTTTGAAAAATTGGACAGTTTTTCGTTGTGCAACATTGTCTGCCAAAGAGCCTAGTCTCCTTGAATTGGAAGCCATTAGTTTGGCTTGTCACACTTGTCACACACAACAAGAAGGAGGCTACTAAAGAGTCATGAGCCAAGGCTTTTCCTTCTTTTAGCACAGGCAGACCACCCTCTGTTCATATGCTGTGTTTACTGTTGCAACTTGAGACTTGATTTTGAGGCGACTCGATCGTTTTAAATTTTGTTCTACTAGTACGGCTAATTAAGTAATCTTTACCTTTATATTGGTTCAATAAAGTTTAAAGAAAATGTTAATTGCATCGTGAGTGGTGTTTTTTTGCTGTTCCAAGATGTATAAGACATTCTCTAGCAAGATTACCTTCCAGCTGAAAACCAGCCTTCAGCCGGAAAGTAATCTCACTAAAGGATGTCTTATACATCTCGGTACTAGTAGAACAAACTCTCAACCGATCAAGTCACCTCAAAATCAAGTCTCAAGTTCCAACAGTAAACACACCACACAAACAGAGGGTGGTCTGCCTGTGCTTTTAGGTAAGGAATAATCCTTTGTAGAGTAGTATGAGTTTTGAGCTGTTGGCCATTGATCTTGGCCTCTTGGCCATTTCAGTCTGGAAACTTCTTCATATTAAATGTTGTTTCATCATAAGATGTCTTTGTAATTACATTTAGCACTTCATAATTAGTTTTAGCTGTATTTTGTAATTGTCAAAATATTTCTTATTGTACGCCAGAAGTTTTTTTTAATAATAAAGAGCCATTATTATAAAAATTATAGTAATTGTCATATTATTTTGTCGTGCAAAGTTTTAAAATTTTTGGGATTTTGAGAATTAAAATAGGACATAAATAATCATTTATTTTCAAATGGTTTGAATGAAAACAGGGATTTGGGGTTTCAAGCCTTTTAAGCCTTGCACGAGAAATAATGAATTGGGATTTACATGGAATGACATTTTGTTTATTTCCTGTAAATTAATCTGATCTAAGGTTTACTTTAATCTGCACCATATCTGCAAAACGTCTGTTGGCATAAAAATTGTTTACGTTGTCTTCCATCTCTGCCAGTGCTCACTGTCATGAATGTTCCAAACTTTGGAAAACTCCTCACTTTCTGTATCAACCAAAACAAATTTCAAAAACTTGGCTGCAAATTCTGCACTGAAAATCTTTCCTTCCTTTTGTACCTGGTCAAAGTACGAGACATGCGGAAGACGGTGCTCCTTGGCTAACTTGACATGCTCCCATAATCCCTCGGTGTCCACAACTCCTGGAAGAACTTCAGCAATTTGAACTTGCATTCCATCAACTTCAACTACAAGTTGTTCATGCAACCTTTGAAAAGCCATTTTAGTGATCCCATAAGTTATTGTTCCAAGTTGGGGCATTTTGGCAACACCTGTTCCTATGTGAATAATTCTTCCGTGGTTTTTGTTAAGCCTCGGGAAAAAACGCTTTTGCTAACATGAGCGGTGCTGTAACTTTGACTGCAAAGGCATACTCAAAATCATCATGTTGAATATCCTGGAGTCTAGATGGTACTCCGACTGCCGCATTCTGTACCAAATATTTCACAGCATCACTCTCTGGGATAAATTCCAGTATTTTTGTTTGACCATCAGTGGTTGATATGTCAACAGCAAGAGGATGAATGTTGTCTGGAGCATGTCGCTGGGTTTCTTGTAAAGGCTCAACTCTGCGCCCAATGACAAGCACATGTAAATCATGGCGTGCCAATTCCTTGGCCAAGGCTGCACCAATGCCTGTCCCAGCACCAGTGATAACTGCCCAGTTCCTCATCTCTTCTGACATAAATAAAAACCATTATTATATTCACCTTTACCTACATGTAGGACAGTTAGAGCAGATAGCAGGGATTGACATTGATTGATCAAAAATTAGTGGAAACTGCCCCACAATTGCAACAACCATGATGTGCAAGATGTGAAAGAGATTTCATTCAAATCAGAAGAAATAATAAATTATTAACTCAATGAAATTGAGGTGTATTTGACTTCATAACCAACAGGGTGTTCAGCACTGAGAATGAGTAAGAATAATTGTGGTATTTATAAGTCAGTGAAGCATGATCATCCAGGAGAGTGTAAAGTCCTGGGTAATGACTGTTTGTGGTGACATTTGACTGACATTTTGCCAACTTGAGCAAACAAGTGACTCAATGATAATCACTTAACTATGATGATGACTTCTGCTCAGGTTGTCGATATGTCAGTCAATGTCATCACAAACAGTATTTCAGGCCCCAGTTGTTCAAAAGGTGGATAATGCGATACACTGTATAAATTGCTATCAAGTGGATAAGTATTAGGGAAACCATTTGGGTTCTCCTCTGGATAGAAATTTAACCAGTGGATAGCACTATCGGCATTTTGAGCAACTGAGGCCAGGTCTACACAACTGGACGATCTTACATCACTGACTAAATGATTGACTCCTATAGGTTTACACCATTTTGCAATTTATTGTTTTATTCATATCGACAATCTCTGGGAAGTTGCAAAAAATGTAAATATTTATAAATTACCAAAACAGAATTATATTAAAAGAAGCATTTCTGTCGACATCTTTTTCACATGACTTCTGCATTCGCAGGACATAAGTTGATAGCGTATTATAAGGAAGCCAATCAGAGAGAATGTTTGCTCATATCAACTATATACTGTACATTGTTGAGGGTGAGTTTCCTGTGAATCCTGTAGCTCTCTCCTCCACAGAGGCTCCTGTTAGTAAACACCAGTGAAAGAAAAATACAGGAGTGGGAGCCAAGCCTCCCTGTGTTTCTAGGAGGCCTCTGCGGAGGAGAAAGCTCCTATAGATAAATTGACAGGTAATTAACTGAAACAGTAATTGTCACACTCTTAGGGAAAGGTAATAAATGACATTTTAGAACACATATCACAATTCAAGCTCTCTAGATAGATTTGCTATTCAATGGTTGCTCATATTTTTGCTGTTACGTAATAGGTACTCTCAAAGTAGAAGCTTGGGATGTCTGTGCATACACAAATTTATTTCCAGGTGGTCGGTAGATTTATAATACATTTTCACTTTAAATGTATAGCATATGTCAGATACACGTGTATCCAAGACGTTAACGTCTTTTGTAAGGTTATTTCACCCGGCAGTGCTCTACTGCAGCTCATTTATATAAGAGAATTCACTTCAACGAGTCAAGAAGGGTCAAAATAATGTTCTGATGATTACTTTCGTTATCAGTGTTGTCAAGTAGACTCAAGTACCTTGTGTTCGTGGGAGTTCCTATACTATAAAACAAATGGAAACGCCACGGACAACTCAAACCTTTCGCTCAGCTCGTCACCGCTCAAAGATTATGTAACCCTCGTTCAGTTTTGCTTCCAGTCCCCTTGCGAGAGACGTGTGACAAATAGCGTGACAAGCAGCGTGACGACATTTTTCAACAGGAAATTTTATACCTATTCGGCGAATAATCAGAAGATCCCGCTTTATCTCGTTTACCTAGTTGAAAGTATTCGTTATAAGCTTAGATTATAAAGTGGCTTAGGTTTGAAAATGAGGTACTTTGGGTTTTTTAAACAATAAATAATGCCCTTCATTTATTTTTCGATTTTCCGTTCGTCTAACAATGTTGCTCTTAATCGAAACATAACATGAAACACAAAATGCAGTGATTAATCAGTTTATTTCAATTTCGTCTACAAACTGGAATTTCAATTTCTATGAGAAACAATTTATTTTAATTTTAGCCACAGAATTTTAGCTATCTACAGTTAAATAAGATTGCTTCCGTAAGACTGTATAAATTCTAATTTAATATTTATCATACTGACTTTCGCACTAGAGAAGGCGGTCACTGGGTGGATGGTTGTCACGAGTAACGCGCAAGTTTCCTCAACCAATGATGATACAAGACATAATCCCACTGTATGATGTTCATAGAATTGGAAGGTCACGGGTCTGTGGTCTGACAGCTGCCCATCGATCGCTCGTAAACATATATGGGCTTAACGATCGCCCAGTTGAACAGATGCGATTTTCACTCTTCAGTTTCTTTCTTTCCTGTAAAATTTCCCAGTATAATTAAGAAAATACAGCAGTCATCGAAGATTTTTTATAGGCGTTTTGAAATGTTGTGTGTCTCGTTTTAGATCTTCTGAGTTTTCCTTGATTTCCGCCTTATTTTCCATCTTGGCTCCATCACTACCTTCGGTTTCCATGCTCTCTTCTTTCGAAACCTCAACTGCTACCCATTCGTATTTGTTTCCTTCTAATGGTTTTCCTTTCTGAAAATCAAAGTCCCATTTTTCTTTCATCTCTTGTAAATCTTCGTTCAATTCTTTCTGTAAATCTGCTTGCACTTGTTCATGATCAGGGCGGCCGAAGAGACACCTCCTCGCTTTGCTTGCTTCAGGATTCATTTAAAAACACCTTCAAATGTCAGAGAACTTTGGCATACGAAACGTTTCCTTGTTCTAATGAATTCATCGCTGCCAACGGCTTTTATAGACTTTAAAATTCACAAGAATGTGCATTTATGCAAGCGCGCCAAAATGAAAGGTTACGTCACTACGTCATCAGCCGGTATATATCAGGCAATATTTGGACTTCGTGCTTGGGCAAGTTTGAACTTGCTGACCCAAGCTTAAAAGGAAATGTTATACACTGTACGATATTAAAAGAAGAAACTTGTACAATAAGGTTATAACACATTTCTATGCCCATCTATTGTCACTGGACGATGCTTAATCTAATGCCGTAAAAAGGGGAGACTTTAATTTCAGGCTCTGTCAGCTATATTTTGTATCCTAAAGGAATGACCATGTTTATTCATTAATTCATCTAGAAATTTCCCTTGTCACTCCCACGCTTCTAAAACGAGCTTTTTTCTGAATTCTCAAATGTGAAAGCGAAGATAACCAAGAAAATAACCATAACCATGTAATAAACTATTAAAGTCCCTGTAGTATTATCAGCCCATTATTACACAAAGAAATTATTTTTTGAGGAAAAGGAGATTGCGTGACGAACCAAAAGAAAGCGAACTCGACAACAAAGAGGGGAATAAAAACACTGTTGATTTTTGAGAAAGTTTTCCTTTGCAGCAAAATTGCAGGAAAATGGACACAATATACTTTTTGAAAAAGTCTCAAAGTGTTGAGGGGTGTACCGGCACTTAAATTGGTCTGTTTACCTTTTAGAAACATGATGTAAATATAACCAAGAACCGGAAATAGCCACTGATGTGAAAATATCAGATCATCAAGGGCTTGAAATCTTGACAATTTTCCTTACCTCAATCTCTTTTCTTGAAAGAGAAACATCAAAATGATTGACTATTTACATACCTCTGTTTATTTTATTTATGACTATACCTCTATTATTTTGTACACACACTTGGTATCTTTCTGTTAATATACAGTGTAGTGAAGTATGGCGGTTAAAAATGGAATGCGTGACAGTAGGTTCTTTGATTTATTTCGACATTACAACTTCAGTGCCGGTTAAGGGAATTTTTACCTCTAACGATCTGGGCAAGCTCAAACTTGTTTTTGAAGCCCTACTTTGAAAAATTCAATCTAAATATTAAAAGAAATATGCATAATATTTACTTATAAAAAAATGGAAACGATACTGCCTACTGATGCATACAGAATGCGAGAACGGTAGCAGACTTGCCGTTTGAAATTAGTTTATTTCAAAACAAATCTTATTAAATGAAATTGCACTTTGAATAAACTTTTTGAATAAATAGCGCTTCTTTTTATTCTCTCCTGTTTCTTTACTTTTAATGTTTTAATATGGGCATGTCTGGACAGGAACTAATTTTCTTTGAACGCCCACGGCAGCCGAGTGACGTTTTTTTTTATACTAACAAAAAAGAGCAACAAACCACACACAGTTGTACTCATGTGACGTAACAAGTGCTGTGTAGTGATGAAGATGATGATGATGATGATGATGATGATGATGGTTTATTCGGCATTCCACAGGATGGATCTTCTATGCTATATAGTACTATACTACAGCTAAAATTACACTATAATTAACTTAACCCTATTCAGACCGGGGGGGGGGGGGGCGGATTCTGCCCGCACGGACTTTGGACGTTTATAACTTTTTAAATAAGCAAGCTAAAGCCACCGAACTTGGTGACTTTTCCTAAAATTTATCTGGGAACAAATTGGTGTAGTAAGACCTTGTCTATTAAGTTTGACGTTACCATGGCAACCACTTTTTGACAAGCGATTTTTTCCAAATTTTGAATTTCTAACCTTTTAAATCAAAAATCATTACTGTTTTGAAGCAAATTTTACATTTTACATCATTTCCATGTTAATTTGTTGATTTTGATCACTTCCTGATCAATTTTGGCGGTTTTTGAAGGTTTTTGGAAAATTTAAGAAATCCAAGATGGCAGATCCAAGATGGCCACCGTTTGCGAACAAAACGTTATTGTGAGGTCATATAACGTCATCAGCCGAGGTTGCGGACCTCAATGGAAACATTTTTGGACGTACTATCTGGCCTTTATGTTTCGTTGTCATAGCTTTAATATTCTCGGAGTTAAGAGGTGGGGGCGGAATCCGCTCCCCCCCGGACCCAGAAGACCAAAAAAAGGCCCGGTCTGAATAGGGTTAGAAGTTGACAAGCATAGCAGCAAGGCTGATCTGACTGCGTAGAAAGATTTGACTCTGCAAGACATCAACATGACACTAATAGAACTTCAACAGAGCAGGGTTGCAGCCGTAGACAGCTGTTTCGCTCTACTTAGAGCTCATCAGTACGGCATTGCAAGATGGCGAAAATGCCGTAAAAATACCCGTGCACTCTGTTAAAAGCCCTAAACGAGGACGCACGCCCACCACGTGAACTTATTACATATGTACATGTGAACGACCCCCCCCCCCCCCGGGGGGCGTACTTGGGTCAATTTTTGCTGGGTATGTGCCGCTGGCCTCTCCGAACTCGAACCCCATAAGATAAGATAAGATAAGATAAGATAAGATAACTTTATTTATACACGGTTTTTCCATCAGTCAATTAAGTTACTGGACTTGACCATTCTATTCTGTAGCCATTTATAGACCCCAGTTAGTCAAACCAGTCGTGGAAATGTCACCCCATCCAGCGGCACATCCCCATTAGCCTATTACTAGGAAGTACCCCCCCTTCCCGGGGGGAACGAGCTCATCAAAGTCCCAAAAAAGTTTACTCCGGTGGTTTTAGCCTCGCTGTCATGGAAACTTCTCGGGGAGACTGGGGATGAGAGTTTCAAAATATGGCGGCAAGTCGCGGTAAGAGCTGTAGCCAGCAGTGATCGTATCGAAGTTCCTATTTCCATGAAATCAAGAACTTTCCTAACAATTTCCTATTTATTCAGCTACATAGAACATCTTTTAGAGTCAGTTTTGCAAGCGAAATGAGAAAGTCGTAAGTATTATTTACGCTATTACGGTGACCAGTTTGCCCAAGAATTTTCAGGCGTTAATCTTGGGCTTGGGCTAGATATTTGAGGGATCCCTAAATCCATTTTATTGATATAAAATCTTTTTTTGCTTTTTATAACAGTGGTGATCCATTCGAGGTTGATCCATTACCCAAGACATTTTACTATCCTTCTCTACAGAAATTGTTGCCTGAACACCAGAGAAAGGTACACAATTACTTTGTTATACTTGCGCGCGATTCAGAAGACTGATCGGTGCAGAAAATTTAGGTCGTTGACATCAACTCAAGAAAAAGAAACTACCTTTTTGAAGAAAGTAGTTTCGCACAAGGAATTAAGCTTACAAAAAGTAAAATTGGCAGCAAGATGTCTGTTATAACTAAGATGCAATTTATATTATGAATAAGAATTACATGACATTAAATAACAGCACATTAGTTTCATACACCTCGATTCCAAGCGGGCTTTCAAATTATTTCGGTTAGGGTCTCGTCAGCTGGAGTGCTGCAAATAGGTGTCACTGACTTTTAGTTCTCTTAATATTTCGAGCGAGTGAAAAAACGCAGTAAAAGTGAGTGGAACTTATATCTTTTCTGAAATATGTGGAACTGGTAAAACTCTTAAATCAGTAATGAATATGTGTTGGGGAGCAACTGTCAGTTACTGTAAACAGGAAGGTTTTTTGAGATTAGAATTCAGTTTTCGTTTAACCCTTAATCCGGGGGGGTACTCCCTCATATGGCCTTAGCAGGGACGTGCGGCCCAATAGGGTATGGTTTTCAGAGGGGTTTGTCTTGAACGGGGTATCGATTTCATCAGGGTACCGTTGAACAACCTTTTGTATTCGTTAATTTACAGAGCCCTCACCACAAGCCGAATTTTTACCAGTTTGCCAAAATCCCAGTATATTGAAATAACAAACAGTCTCTAGCTAGTCCATTCTAGCCGTAAAGAGGGTATGATGTTGAGTTAAATGTCTTAGACAGGGTACACAAAATCTGAATACTGTCTTAATCTGTCTTAAACAGGGTAGCAAAATCAGAGATTTTTGTCTTAAACAGGGTCAGGGTTTAAACACCCGGGCCGCACCTCCCTACCCGAGCATCTGCTGAGTACCCCCCCCCCCGGGCCTTAATACTCAAGGTTCACTGAAGGGAAGCACAAGTATTATTCTTTTCATTAGTTCTTCTCATTAGGTTAGTGACTGTCCACAGAAATTATGACTTCTGCGAACAAGCAAGTTTGCTGAAAGTCATGTCTGCCTTTCCATAGATCTGTTTTAGTCCTGATCAGCGAAAAGAAGATCACTCAAAGAGTCCCGCTGATGAGAAATTCCTTCAACAAACCAATCATTTGAAGATTCATGAAATACCGACAAGAGAGAATGGAACAACAGATTCCGACCAATCTTCCTCTTCCAAGTTTGACGAGTCTTGGCCGAGTACTGAGAGAGCCATGGTTTCTACGCCTGAAGCAGACACCGAAATCTCTGGAATGTCAAAGTCTCCTTCAAGTGACGGAAGTATCCTTCCTTTAAAACCGCTTCCTGATTCTACTCTAGCCAGGTTGAATGATTTAAAAATATGTTGTTACAGTTGTTCTCAGTAGCAGAACCCAGATCTGGAATGTGCCTCAGATTGGTTTTAAAATATAAATGTGAAGCAATAGCTGCATAATGCACTACACAATTCTCTGCAATATTTTACGGGCACATACTTAATTTACAGATTAAAATAAACGTAAAAAGTGGACGTTTTGGTGTCTTCATGACACCATTATCAAGACTAAATAAAACTATGCGATACTAAGTAATGATAATAGCCATGATAATGGTGTCATGGCGGTGCTGAAACGTCGGCTTTTTAAATTTATTTTTGCAAGTTTATGCTTTACAGGGTTTCGTTTGGGTCATGGAAAACCTGGAAAGTCATGGAATTTTAGACTTTATTTTTTCCAGGCCTGGAAAGTCATGGAAATTAAGCATTTGTCATGGAAAATAAAGTTCAATTTACAAAATAAATAATTAGCAGATGCTTTTTCTGTGAATGGTAATCACAAGAAGAGACAATTATTGGTCATAAATTTTGCCTTTAGTTAAGGTAAACAAAAGGCAAGATTTAAGGCATGGAAAACGTTAAAAGGTCCTGAAAAGTCTTGGAATTTCAAAATTTTAACAGGGTACGAACCCTGCTTTAGCAAATCCCTTTGATTTATACTTAATTTAGATTTTAATTATAGAAGACGCAGTCTGTTTTCAAATCCTAGGTTTTTATAATCTTTGTAACAGTTTGCAGTCTGGCCCAATAATAGTTATTATTATCATAAGAAAGTGGTGTCTGGCCATTCACTTAAGCTGAGGCTTGATAGATCTAATCATCATACACAACACAAGGGTAGGATTGGAGGTTGGTGGAGGAAGTCTGTGGGATGCAAACAAGTAAGGGCAAGAAGTTGGATTCCTAAAGGCTAGTTTTCATATGTTGGGAAAATCTGGGACGGTCGGGGATTTCACTGTTTCCCCATCATCCCAGATTTTACCAACTAATTGGAAAAATCCATCCGAGTCGTCTTGATTGACAACAACAAATGCCAAGTTTATTTGTGAGGGGGGAACTGGAGCCAAGTAATTTAGAGGATTGGTAACGAGGTAAAACTATCGCTAATTTCTCCAAGAGTACAAATTTGAGTTTCATATGTTAGGAATGATCACTGACTATCATAGAAATGTGGGATGCATTGGGAAAATAGAAATGCTCCCGATTTTCCCATTTGTCTCCAACCATCCCAGATGATTGGGGATGTGTACGATTTCGAGTTTTCATTAGTTGGCAAAATCTGGGACTGTCAGAAAACAGTGGATTCCCTGATCGTCTGGGATTTTTCCCGACAAATGAAAACTAGCCTTAAGGTAGGGAGAATTTTGCATATCACCAAGGAGGGGATGGGAACTGAGAGTAAATAAGACTACAGGAAAGGGAGTGTTCAGAGACCCCTGTCTTCCCCTTTTTAAGTTGCCACAGGTCTATGTGGAGTGATGTTTAATCGGGATTTTCACCATCAGATGGCACAACTTTACATGTATATTTATTTTTCCAGGTATATACATCGTTTCCGTCATGCTCCTCCATCCAGTCGGCAAGTTAGAGATCATAACTATTTTGACAGTGGCAAAGGAGGAGAATTCTGGTGGTTGTCTCCATCCCCTCCCAGTAGCTCTACGCCCAAGGAAGGAACCCCCCCTGATCGGCTCCTGGGCCCCTCCCCACGTCCAAGTCTCTCCCCAAAGCTGAGGAAAAGTGGTGACAGGAGGAGTGTGTCACCAGGTTCTCCAGTATCAGTGAGTAACTTGTGCAGATATAGGGGTCTACACTGTAAAAATCTTTCATACCCCAGTTCCCATATGTGTTAACTGCCCAAGTACCCAAACATGATATATTAGTACATATTAACATTATTCTTATATTTATGTTGACATCTTATTGGTGGCTTTAATTTTAACTGTCCAAGTTAATTGAGAACTGAAGGTTTGAGGGGGATCAGCCACAAACATGAGGGTGGAACTTGATTACTCTGCCCTTCTCCCTCCCCCCTCCATTTTTTTTTGGTCAGTTAAAACAGAAGTCATCAGGCTGGTCTAAAAATTGAGAAAAGTTGTCAAATACTAATAAGGACTGAAATAGAAGCATTTCCCAGTGTTAATGTTGCAGCACACATCAGTGTGGTTTAAGCTTAAATGTAATGCCAATATTTTTTGTTCTGGAAAACCTGGTTTGCCAATAATGATTGATTTATAAGATTGATTGATTGATTGACTGTTTTATGTATTAACCAAATATTTATGATATATTTTGTTGTGTTAACCAATCTACATTTTATTTGTTTATTTTAGAAAGCAAGAAGTACGTCATCACCTTCCAAGTCATCTCTTGAAGGTCTGGACACAAAAACAGCTGATCTACAACAACGAGCCAAGACTCTGCTTGAAAAAAGGTAAATTATCCACTGCAGATTGGAACTTCATTAATACAACCTCCATTGAGCCATGCAATTTGGCGATATCAAGAAGGTGGTGAGATTAACAGGGTTTGCACATAAGAAAATGAAAGCAAAAGCATTCTTTGGGTCAACAACAACTTGCAGCAGTACGTCTCAGGGCTTGAAATAATTTCCCGGCTGGCGCCGGTCAAGTTGTCCGGTCAAACCTATTTTTGCTCGGACACCACCCATTTTTGGCCGGACAAATCTCCATTACGCCATATCTCTACAAAATTCCCCCCCTCCCCCTGCAGCATGATGTTTACATATCAAACAAGTACATTTTCTAAGCCTTTATTGTACATGGAGCCTCGAACTCATTGCAGGAAAAGTGGAATGCATGGTACAGCCACAACGTTCGGCAAAATCAATATTACATTTGTGCATGCATCTATCGCTTCAGTTCTATGTCTTCTATACCGTTAAATTTTGATACCTACTAAAGCTATGAAGTTGATGAAATTGAAGCCTGCGATCTAGTTGATCCTCATAATAATACAAGCTAACTGATGTGAATATACAACAAGAAACTCTTACAAGTAGAATCCATATCCACTGATTTGCTACAAAGTAAGCTTAGAATGAATAAGCTTGAATCTTGAAATGTTTCAGTACTATATCTTATTAAAAGGGGTCAGGGAAATGATACCAACAGGCAACTCTCTTTTTTCATTTGGAATACTTGAATGGCAACCTAAGTTTGCTACTCGTTGTCAATTTCAAGTCTATACTGCCTGAGGAAAACATTGCCTTGCGAAGTAATGCCCGTGAATCCAATAATCACCAAAAAGCTTGGTAACCAAGTATTTATCAGGGGCGTGCCGGAAGTGATGAATGATTTGTTCCGTTTCAGCGTTTTTAGAGACGATATGAATCACAACTTTTATGGATGACTATTTGGCCATTTGGAATTACTGGAATTACATCAACGTTGTGCAATTAAGGAAATGAAAGCACTTTGTTGTGGTTTTAAGTGAAACAAAAACATATCAACGCCAAAAATATATACAATGTTCGGGAGCCTACTGATCCACTCCTGTGTCTTTTATTAAATCTATTGCTCTGTCTTCTAATTCGTCCTCATTATCTGAATCGGAATCTTCTTCAGTTGAAGAACAATCAATCAAGACCATTCCCCTTTTCGCAAACTCTCGGGCCTTGTACGATTTCCTCTTGCTTTGGTTCGGAGGGCGAGTGGCGCTCGTTACCCACAAGTGAATGGCTGGTGTAGTGTCGTAACCTTGAAAAGGGGGACCTTCCATTTTGACTCTTATCAGGTGGCTAAGGGTGTTCTCGCTGAGTGTTGCCCGAGAATCTGAGAGGCATTGTTATGCTTCTCACGTCACGTTTACAAAATCCAAGCGGACTATATATTATAAGAATATAGTAATTCATACTGCTACACACGCTACTCCGGAAGACCCGCTAATTTGCGGTGACGGCTTGATGAACGACAAAGCGAAGATTTGCAACCACCGGAAATTTTACAACCACTATTATGAATCATTTTTTAAAAGTTCTTGGTCTGGTAGTATCTCTGTCTTTTCCCCTTTTTATTCACAAACGCCAATAATGTTGAACCTATAAAAATTTAAAACCTGAAGATCCGCATTGAATTTTTCTTTACAAGCGTAAACGACCGGACAAATTGTCCGGCCATCCAAGGATTTGACCGGACAAAACCTATTTTTGACCGGACATTGTCCGTTGACCGGCCGTTATTTCAAGCCCTGCGTCTAACTAGAAGTTCTAACAGGGTGATCATAAATCAGGGTTACACTGATTTGTTATTTAATTTACACCTCATACAGTGAGACAGTTTAGTGTCAATTATCTTGGAATTTCATTGTGAGTTGCACTGTATTTTTGCCATCTTGCCAAGGCTGTATTCTGGTATCCTCTGTGAGTGAGGGATAATCTTAATGTTCTTGGATCCAGTGTTACAATCTCATGACACTTGGTCTTAAGGAAACTGTCACATAAATTGTACATTTATGTATTGACTGTAATTTTTATTTACATAACAGTGAAAGCACCTTGGAGAGCTCATCAAGTGAAGCTCACAGGCCAGCGAGAAAAGCAAAACAGGGGCCTCCCAAGGATAGGACTCCAAGAGAGGTGCCCTCTCAGCAAACACCACCCGGACCCTTCAGGGATCACCAACAAAGACAACTTCAACCCCGTCCTGCACCTCCCCCTGAGGAGGATATCTTATATCAGTGGAGACTGGCAAGGAAAATGGAGAGAGCTCAGGAGCAGGTAGCAAAATGGGGCCTACCTAGGAGCACCCTTCCATCAGGGTCCATACAACCACATCCTTTGTCTAGTGCATCAAGAGTCTTACAAACCACTCCAACCCCACTTGCTTCAACCCATGAGGTTGCTATATGCCAAAGACCAGAGTTTCATGTACCAGTTCCTTCAGTGGCTTCTTCAGTGTCAGGTGAGGCCACAAGTTCATCAGCCAAGACTCAAACAACTTTCTCCACACCAGCAGCAGTTATGTCTGTTGGAGAGTTAATTCCACCATCGCACAGGTTTCCATCTCAGTTTGGAGTTACTTCACAAGTGCCAGCATCAAGCAGTCAGCCTCAGAGGGTCGCAGAAACATCAAGTGAAACCCAGCGACCTGTCTCAAGCATAGAAAAAGCCACTACTGTAACAACAGAAACACCAGTTGTAGTTTTGGAGCAGGTCCATGAACCTGTCCTTGTTGAACAGGAGAAGTTTCAATCAGTTAACATTCCATCTCATTTGCATCTTTCATGTGACATTTTACCATGCCCTCATCAAAGGGCTCTAATCAAAAAAGCAATCACTGATCAAAGCGTAAAACTTCCATTAAGTTCTCCAGTAGCAGAATCTGATCTGAGGGGAGTGAACATTGAACAAAGAGAAACTGAAAGGGGATATAAGCCACGCGGATCAGTGTCAAGACAATCACATGACACAAGACACATTCATGGTCTTCCAAGGACTAAACAAGCCAGGTCTGAAGATGGTAAGAGTAAGGTGGGACCACATGAGTTGAAAGAGAGAACTACTTCTTTACCAGAGGAATCTGAAGGAGAAAGACAAAAAACAAAAGATGTACTAAGAAAGAAACCAAAATTCAAAACAAAGAGGGAAACGTTTCATGATTCAAGCCCCAGTGATGTGTTGAGTGGTGTTATTGGACAGGTAAAAACACTTTTATCAATCCTTTCAAATGTAACAAACTGGAGAGGCTTTTTTATTGTTACTCTGGTTATTACATTCAGAAAGTTATAAAACAACATTTTGCAGGTGTACTATTGCTTGGAAGAACCATTATTGATGTGGCCACAAAACATAACTTAATACTAATATTACTTATTTTAAAATTTATGTTTTCTCACCCAGGCCGTGACAAACTGCAAAGGAAACATCAAAATTGCTTTACACCTACATTTAAAGCTGTGGCTAAATGTTCCAACATTGTTGTACAGCGTTACATAACAGTGTTGGACTCATGGCTAAGCATCATTATTTTAACATTGCTCCATCATTCATCAAACAAAAACGTTTGTCACAGTAACTTGGGATGCTTAGGGTTCTAACGTTGTTGAGCCATCCGACAATGTATGTAACAATATTGGAACATTTATAGTTACAAACATGCTTACCGGTAATTACTCCTGTGAGGCTGTTTTGTACTTTTGCTGCTCGTTTACAGGTTGTTTCAGAACGACTGTTCTCCACTCCTCGTTCGTCCACCAGCAGTTTGACAGGCAGTGAAGAAGGTGTTGAACTAAGAGATCTTGAAGTACCAAACCATCACCATGGTGACAAAGTCTTTACTTTCCATTTCTTATGTACAATACTTGTATGCCAAGGAAACATTAAATACTGGCTGAAGATTTTTAAATTGATAACAAATGCAAATACCATAAACTGCCACTTATAACCCCTTCCCCCTGCTTATAAGCCCCCCCCCCCCCGGTTATAGGCCCATTTGCCTGTAAACAAAACACTACATCCGATAAATACCCCTCCCAGATGAAAGCCCCCTCTAGTTTTCCTTGTTTCCTTGATGTTAAGCACTCTCACAGAACACTGGGAAGATGAACTCTGAGCTTCTGTTTTATACGTTCTGGTTACATTTGTGTTGCCAGTTTGATTTTGTTGTTAAAATTGAAACGGATTTGATTTATTATGACGTTTCAAAGGTTAATTCAAAACTGGTAAATTAAAAACATATTTCGATCAACACTGCTGTGGCTCATTTCGAAACGTTTTTTTATTCTGCTTATAAGCCCCCCCCCCCCCCGGATATAACCCCTTACGAAGTTGTATAAGCCCAGGGCTTATAAGCAGCAGTTTACGGTATTCTAAAGATGTTCCTGAGTTACCTAACATGGCCAAAGCTACCTGACCATTTTCTTAAAATTTCTAAAGATGGTCTGAAGGATGTTGGTCTACTTATAGCCTGCGTAGCTGGCGGTATTGTTGGGTTTAGCGCGCACAAGCAAGTGGCAAAGCCGCGACAAACGAGCGGCGCAGCCGCGAGTGGCTTGGGCTTCTCCTCCCCAAGCCACTCGCGGCTTCGCCGCTTTTGCTTGTGCGCGCGAAACCCAACAATACCGCCAGCTACGCAGGCTAGTCTACTTATAATTTATACCATTTTCTGAAGACTTCCATGGAGGATTGGAAGATGCTTTACCAGAATAGACTCCTGCTATCTCCAACATGTGGGGAAAGCAAAGCATCATTCAATATTTTATTAGATAATGGGATTTCAAAATAGCCAACATCATTCAAGGGAAATGAGTTTCAGTTTAAGATACAGGGAGAATCAACAAAACCAGGGTTTGAGATAGTGGATTTCTTCCTGTGTACCCTGCCTAAATACATGCTCTCATCCCCAGTGGGCTGCTGGTTTCAATAATGTTATTAACCATGTCTTGTTACATGTATGAACACCATTTATTGCAAATGGTAATTAGGGAACTGGGATTAGAGGGTGTGGGAAGTAGGTGGTTTAAATACCCTGTCCCCCCACTTCTATTATAGTGGCTTTCCAGCTTCCTGTGTGGCTGTATTCCCTATGACATGAGAAAAAGTACACCACAAGATGTTTAGCACATGAGTTTTATTTTCATTATAACCATTGTTCTTAGTTTCAGAGGAAGAAAATGCTAATCCTGAAGTCAACTCAGATAATGAATTTCCAGATGATGAAGTATTAAAAATGTTACGTCAGCAAGCGAGGAGATATAGAGAACAACTGAGGTCTGTGCAATACATGAGGTGGTCAATAAATCTACTGTTATTGAACTTTTTTCTTCTGATTGGTTAAACGATAATAATAATTATTGTTTATTGACTACCAGCCCACTTGCGTCATTTTAGTGTAAGAGCTAATCCCCTGGTGGAAACAATAATTTTCTGGTTCATTAAGAAAACGCTCATGCTCATTCTCTCTTTTGCTTTTCCTATTTATCTCAGAGCCTGGAACTGGCTGCCATATTGGGGAAATGAGTCCCCCCTGCACAGACACTCAAACCCTCCCCTCTCAGAAAGGAAACGGGGTGGGGGGGGGGTCCCCTGAGAACCAGCAGAGGGGAAGAAAAGACCTGTGAGAGTAGTAGGAATCAAGCCTTCTTGCTGATTGACTTTTTTATCTTTCCTTGCAGGCAGATAGACAGCTTATTGAATCAACAAACTCCTGGCCCATGTTAATAGGACTCGAGAGCAGAAATTGCTTCTTCGTGGACTGTATTTCAAATATAGACATGATTTATAAATAAAGTATTTATCTATTTTCTTTCAGTTTAGCTGTGTCTGTAGATGTCTTTTTTCACCATTGGTAAATACAGCACTTAAAAGTACACCCACATCTCTCTTATGTAACATGATTCAGGATTCCAGCAGTTAACAGGTTTTAGGGTCAGGGTTAGACTTGAGTTACAAGTTTAAGGGAGGAGACCCCTAACTGACCTTAACTGCAGATCTGGCATTGTTGCAAAGGTATTTTTGTGGATCGTATTTTGTCATACGCTATTTTGCAGTGTTTTGTGCCACTAGATTGGTGAAGTGTATGAGGATGAACATCTGAATTTTAATAATTGACATTGCTTGTGTGTAGCTAGTGCCAGTCTCCAACCGCAAAATATTTTTAAAAAATCCCTAAAACTTGTAGGAAAGGAGGTAGGGTTCCAACTATTTTTTTTGCAATTCAGTAGCCTGCGAGCAGGCTCACTTAGTGTGTTATTTGCATGAGTATCTTGGCGGCGGAAGTCGGCGAGTGAAGCCGCGAGAAGAATGGGGCGATTCTTCTCGCGGCCTGCTCGCAGGCTAGCAAATCGGAGATAATTTAGCCTTATTTGCAATCTGACATAAGCAATTAATCTCTGTTCTCTTTAGTAATCTCTAAAGCTGTAAAAACAATGTATAAATTTTCATAAAATAGTTTGCATGCCAGGACAACACACAAACTTGGCATCTGTTTTTCATCAAAATTTTGGATTTATCAACTGAGTTGATGAGATAAATTGGCTACCGTAAAGAGATTTAAACGCCTGAAACATCAGCTTTAAATCTCTCTTCGCTTAAAACACCAGCTTTAAATCTCTTTACGGTGGCCAATTTACCTTATCAACTCAGTTGATAAATCCGAAATTTTGTGTTTCATGTCCCCACCGATGCAGCACCACTGACAGTTTCTTTAGAAACAAACCCCCTTGTCTGTTTTGCATCACCTTTTATCCCACTTCGCACCTTTCCTTCCTTGCCTCTTTCCACTTTTCCTATTGTAAAATAATATTCAATTTCTCCCATTTCATCTTCTTCCCACCATCTCAAATACTTTCTCGTAAGGAGTCTGGTACCAAGTGTTTTGTCTGCAAAGAGTCTGGCACTAGTTTGAAGCATCATGGCGGCTATCACGGGCGGAAAGAAGAAATCTAAAGGAGGTTTAGATCATGAACAGATTATAATGCAGTTTAATCAATTGAGGCAGGAATACAGAAGTATCATGGGAAAGATAGGAGAGCTTGAAATGGAAGTAAACGAACACAGGTACGAAGTTATTTGAACGCTATAACACTTGACAAGAATTGACAGATGAGAACGCCACTTGGGAAACTAAAAGATACAAGTTGTTCTGTGTGAAGCAAGCGTGTCCTCTTCTCTTTGGTCACTTAGTTTTCTAGTTCCACATCGTGTGGCTTTATCAATCTCATTGTTGTCCGCAGCCGCCCACAGATGTGTGTATTTGACCTTCTGACAGATAAATTGCACGTGCAGTCAACTGTAGTTTAAATCTGGAGTGAGAATTAATGCAAACTTGTGAAATGACCTGTAAAGCTTACAACCTCAGTGTGTCCTTTGTTTTCTTATCACTCTGAATTCTCAGCCATACATGTTAAGGGAAAAGGGGCGGGTAATCTGCCAGAACTCTGAGAAAGGTAGAATTCTGACACTACCTTTTAGGTACAAGAAAAACGAGAGTTCACGCTTTCACGTTTCTAATACCAATCGATGAAAATCGGTGATGAGAAATCAATCGATGATAGGTAATTGGAGTTGATAATTACCGAAGTTGAGTACTGTGTCCTAAGCCCGATGTGATCCCCATCCTTAGTTTTATTAAAGGAAGCATCCTGAGAAGAGGTAAAGCTATTGTCCCTTCTCATGTTTCAACCATTGTCCTTTTAATAATTAGATGCTCCCTTGTGAAAAATTATTCTATATGCTCTGAGGTTTCTTCAGAAATATGAAGTCTTATAATGTACTAATAACATGTATGTAATAACATGTGGTATGCTAGTATGTAATAAGTCAGTACGTATGTAACTATAACATACAACTTTTCCTTGACTGTAGAATTGTCATTGAAGCATTGAAAGGTGTGGAGCCAGAGAGGCGGTGCTTTCGAATGATTGGAGGAGTATTGGTGGAGAGAACAGTAAAAGATGTACTGCCAGCACTAGAGAATAACAAAGAGCAGGTCGGCTATTGTATTTCATGTCTAGAGTTGGTGTTGTTTCCTTAGACAAGAAATATCACATTCTTGCCCCTCTCTCCACCTAGAGGCCTGTTTCTTCGAAACTCCTCAGAACAGTTACGGTGTTGATAAGTTTTTTTCAAATCTGGTGACACTTAACTGTGGTCCCAGGGATGTCCAATTACAAAAGGTATTTTGACTGTATAAAAAATTATGCTCCTGTTAGTAAACACCAGTGAAAGAAAAAAGAGGGAAGTGAGAGCACTGGAGAGAGTGTTTAAGCTTAACACTTGGAGCCATTTTACTACCAGGGTTAACAGTCTTGTTGGTTTGTGTCCTTAGATTGGAAGTCTGATAAGCAAGTTAAAAGATTCACTAACGGCAAAGCAAAAAGAACTAACAGCCTTTAAAGATAAACACAACATCCACGTAAAGGGAGAAAAAGAAAGTCCACCAGAGGAAGACGTAAAGGCTGCTGACAAGTCATCAGGGGTACTTGTAGCACAAGACAGCTCTTAGGGCATTATTTTATGATACAGCTGTACTTATAAAAAAATCAAATATAGTGGACTCCAACATTAGTAGCTCACCTTTTGTCTTTTATTCTCTCTGCCCTGTTGCTGTCAGCATCTAATTTTTCCTTCAGTATGAAGTCACAAGAATAAATTGATCTGTGACGAGATTCTCCTTACTGGAGCTATACACAAACTGGCTGAAGGCCCACAAGGAAAAGTTCTTTATTTATAGTATAAAGTATTGCCACTAGTAGCCTGTTGGCTTTGTGCAAATTTGTGTTTTAGTGGAAAGGCATGGTCAAGTAATATATCATAGACGAGAAAGAGTGCTTCATCACCAAGAAGTTGGTTGAAAAGACGAGGCATAGCCGAGATTTTTTAACTGACTTCGAGGTGTTTGGATACCTGATGAAACACTCTTTTGAGTTTTTGACATGGCTTCTGAAACCATTCGTAATTCTTGGAGAAATTCAAAGAAAAAGTTCACAAAAGTTTATGCTAATTAAGATCTTGTATCCAAACCACCGTCACAGTAGTGATTAATGAGTTTGAGAAGAATAGGTCAAACACCAGGGAGCTTTTCATCAGGATTCCAACACCACGAAAAGAGTTTTAAAAATCACACTGAGCAGAGTTTTCTTTGGACAAAATTACGAGTTGGATGTGTCGATTAAACACTCTCTGAGGTGTTTGATTTATCTATTGTCTCAAACAAAACACTAAATATATGTTTTCGAGCCTCTTTCACGCTTATGATTTCCCTTGTTTAAACTCATTGTTGCTTACATAGTTGACAGTATTGCATGCATCTGAAGGTAAAGTTTTGGAGGTGCCGCTCAAACTTTGTTTTGGTGCAAACAATAATGCTGAAATTATTCGAGGAAAACTTGAGGAATTAAGAGAGCTGTAAATTTAAGATTTTGACCAAAGTTCTGAAATATACAACTAAATTTAAATTGATTTTTTTTAGTGTGTTCACATTGGACATGGTACACAACAAAAGGTCACTTTTTCCACCTTTTGGGTACTCGAAAAAGGTTCTCAACTTGAGAACAATAGTCATGTATGTCAATAGGTGTGTCTTGGGTAAAAAGTGTAAGATAGTTTATTTGATGCAATATGCTGTCAGGCAGTAGTTCAGCAGTACTCTTATTTACTCTCGCATATTAGGTTGCTGAAGGAATGGCTTACTAAGCCAAATGGAAATAGTGCCTGATCACGGGCTACATTTGGTGCATTCACGCTTATTGACCCGGCTCTTCATATTTTTTTCTTAATCGATGTAGTAAGTACAGTCAACCTTTTATCACCTCTAGTCTGAAATGTCAGCTGTCTCCTTCCCCTAAGCAACAGGGGATCTCCTGTGCCCCCTATGGGTTAAGCAACAGGGGATCTCCTGTGCCCCCTATGGGTTAAGCAACAGGGGATCTCCTGTGCCCCCTATGGGTTAAGCAACAGGGGATCTCCTGTGCCCCTATGGGTTAAGCAACAGGGGATCTCCTGTGCCCCCTATGGGTTAAGTAGAAGGAAACAACTGACATTTCAGACTACTGTTGCCAACACTTCTGTATTAAAAGCTTAAGGCAAAAATGAGCATGTCTTGTCAAGAGTTCAGTTGGCCATGAGTTTTCTCTTAATAAACTTCAGATTGACTGACTACCACTCACCAGGTTTAAACTACAAAAGAGTGCAGTCCTTGAGATTTGCCAATGGCACATAATTGCTTGGAGCAAAGTGAGAGCGTCAACTCTCATTAACTCTGTTGGGAAATCTAGTATTTGTTTAGACTGGGCTTAAAAGAACGCACATTGTACGTATGTAACAATAAAAGTGATTGCTTGGTCTTGCACTCTGTCAACAGTCTTCTTGGAGAGAAAAGGGGAAATAGACACATGACCGAAGTAACTTGTTTGCAACCATCCCCAAAAAAACTCATAAAAAGAGCTGACAACAATAAAGAGATTCAGAAAATATCCTTAAAATGTGTACGATTTGTTTTTCAGTTATTGTATAGAAACAAAAGTGTTTCTAAGTGCTGTTGGCATAAAAAAATTCACATCAAGCCTGTATATACTACAGTATTCTCATTTTTCTTTAGGAGACTTCTACGATCTCATTCTTCTCTCAGAGACTTCTACTTGATAGAAGTATTGTGGAAGATGTCCTCTCACTGCATTTTTTTACTTGGCCATTTGAGGAAAATGATTTTCCTTTCGAGAAAACAAAGAGCAGACTGACTCATGATGAAAGAGATTTATGAGGAATTACAAGAAGCATTTTTTTTTTAAGATGACTACAGGGTGAAAAAAGCATGCTACAAATTCAAAAGAAATCAACAGCTCTAGGCCTTTGAGCAGTCCTGGATCGCTTCTGTTCCTTTTTTTCAGTGTTTGTAGATGATGCACTCTTTCTGACTTGCAGAGGAGTTCTCCTCAGCTTAGGTGGAGACTTCAGCGATGCTTGGTTGGGTGGCGACTTTAGTAGTCCCTGGGTGGGTGTCTTGCTTGCATCAAATGGAATCTTTGGGCTTTCCTTCAAACTGCGATGATAGTCTTTTGAAGAAATTAAAAAAAAACCAAGTACTGTAACAACCTTATAGTTGTTAGGTTATTATTGAAATAATATTGGTGCTCATCCAGCAGGGGTCAGCTTCACTATCCAGCTAGTTTGACAGCACTACAGTCAAATATAGAAACTCGATTATAACGCTCACTTGCAGAAGGGCGACCCAGTATTTTCATTTGGAACCTACTGTGTAACAAATCCAACAAGTGTTTGGCCTGTTCCAAGCTCTCAGTTTAATACTAGGGATGGCCTCTTAGTACGGATGGCTTTGAACTTGAAACTCTAACTTGAAGGCATCTCAGATATAGGGATGGCTTCTCGCATAGAAGGAATTGCCTCTCAGTAGGGACAGTGAATGATACATGAAATCATGAGAGTGAGACGTAGGATCTGGGGAGATTAGCGGCGGCCATATCGCTGTTCCTATTATCTTGGAGCCTGGAACAGACTAACAAAGTATTCCGAGAGAAGGAGTTGCATCCAGGCCCTCCAGATTACAAACCCTATGCCCAAACTACTAAAGTCCACTGTCCTCAAGCATTCCAGGTATGAATTTTCCAACGAATGAAACTAAACCTTATTATCAAGAAAATAGAAATTTGTGGAGTGGTTACAACACCTTAACCTTGGAACTGAGGGGACAAAATGCAAAATTCTGTCATCAAACAAACCTTGTGTGGTATGTGTGGTATTTTTTGACACCTCGATTCTAACTCTCTTATGTGTTCCCCTGGCTGGCACTGATCCTGGAGTTTGATCCTGAAGCACAAATTACAGAATGAAACCACAAGTTTGGTCCTCAAACTCTTTTCCGCACACAGACAGCTTGTCCGAGCAAACAGATCACCAAAACAGAAGGCTTATTGCAGCCTAGTCCCAAGGTGTTCTCGGCTCGGTCAAACCTGGACTGTGAGCCATGATGTCACCAAGAGAGACTTGCTGAAGAACTCTCTCACTCAGCCCTTCCCAGACTTCATGCGGACGACAGGGCAAGAGAGAATGCCTAGGGACTTAAGGCTGGGCTTATTGATTAAAGGTAAACATCTCACTGATGCAGACACCTTATTAAAAACAGAGAACTAATTGTTATATATACAGACATCTTATTACCTTACCTTTATTCTGTCTGCTTTGCTCCTTTGCGGTTCTGATCTTGGTGTTTTAGGCAGACATCGTCTGACAAATGCCAGTGGTGTAGTACTTTTTTGAAACTGTGCAAATGGCTCACTATTGGGGCTTGTTACTTTTCCCAAAACCTTTTTCTCAGCTGTACTTGCCAATGCAAGTTCAGCTTTTTCTAGTGAACTCCTTGCATTGCCACGCACAGCAGGTGTGTCATTTATACTGCTGCCATTTGTATGTAACTTGTTTGTTTGTGGTACAACTTCTGAAGCAAGGGCTTCATCGTCATCTTCGTGGTTTCCATTTACAATACCAGAGTCTTCAACATTATCCCTACGTTCTGAGTTTCCAGACTTTTTACTGGTTGTAGTTTTGTCACTGCTGTCAGACACAAATTTTGTTTTCTTTTTCTTCTTCTTGGGCTCAGTTTTAACCTCTTCAAGAGTTCCTTGTTCACCCAAAGATGATGCATTACCTAAATTTTCTTCCTTATTAATTTTTCTCTTTCTCTTTGCCTCTTTTTTCTCTTCTGTAGATTCATGGTCCCCATTTGTCTTGTTTTCTTGTACAGTTTCCACTTCCACATGTTTGTTCCTTTTCCTTTTGGTTTTCTCCTCACCAGATTGACTTTCCTTACCATCGTCATCCTCAGTTGTATTGCAGTTTGTCATGTCAGATGTTATGCCTGGTGAAGTCTTCCTCTTTGATCCCACAGATAGACCAATTAAATGCTTCTCTTGTTGCACAGCCTGACCAACATCTTGTTCGCCTGAGTGGTAGAAGAAAAATATTATTTAAAATGACGCAGTGACTGCTATTGATAACAGTAATTTTATTTTTCTAAAAATACCAAGTGATTATGGACTGATTGAAAAAGCTGAGCAGAAAACAAAAACCAATGACGAAATACACTTGTAGCACACGTACTCAGGTAAAAACGGAGAGGAGCTTCGCTATTTGACTGAGCAGTCAAATAGCAAAGGCCTGATGCACAGCAGTTAGCACGCCCAACTTTTGATCAGAGATTGCAAAGATCAGTGGGTTACTGGTTCGAGGCTTGGTTGGTCGCTGAATTACCATGTTGATTCTTTAGGCAAGAACCTCACTCCACAATGTGGTAGACTAGCAACTCATCCTTCATGCTACAGAGGCTGACGAAAATGAAATTTCTCTGTACATTATTACTACTCGTTCAAACATTCAAGTGATGAGGATAAAAGAAGTGATCACTAAGGATAAGATGTCTTGACATTGAGACAAATTCTCCTTACTAGTCCCATAAGAAATGCATGGAGAACAGTAAGGAGAATATGCATTTTTATATCAGGGCTTAAAGGGTTAAAGGAAGTGGTAACATGAGATGACATCGAAAGGGTTGTTACTTACCCTTAGAAAACTTTCTCAGCCTGTAAAAAGTTAAAAAAAGAAAAAGAATTTCAAATGGTTATTCAGAGAGATAAAGGATTTTTCATTGATAAATATATGCAATCTGAAATATGACAATTAAAACCACAGGTAACCAAAGTGTAATATGAGAGTTTGCATGGAGCTGAAATTCGATCGAAAATAATCGGCGGTTTTCCGCCGAAAGTACATTAAAATCGAAATAAGTTTAAAAAACCTTAGCTGTTGTGTGTTTGCTGTGTTTTTATCCCTTTTCCGAGCCTCCGGACGCCATTTTGGGCGATTTTCTGCTTAACGGTCGATGTGACGGCATGTCACGTACTAAAGAGAGCTAAAGGTGGGAAAACGGGAATTCAAATTTGCCAACCGACATTCGAGGTCCCGATCAAAATACAGACTAAAAATCGATTCAATCTATAGTCGGCGCTTTAAAACTACAACACATTTCTAAAAGGATAAATTCCCTACCTTTCTATATGATTCAATCGTCAATTAGTTTATCTCTCGAAGTACAGCCCTGCATTAAAAACGAACTAACTTTTCGAAATCGCCGCCATCACAGGCTTGTAAGGAAAAGAGGGTCAAAACTAACAGTCAAGCCTGGGACAAAGCGCCAAATTTCGCTCCACCGGGGGACGACATGAGTGACTTCTGTGTCGCCAAATGCCAAACTCACCCTCTCTCCGGTAAATCAAGTGTTGTACTGCTCAAATTTCGGGGGGAAATCGCGCGCAGGTCGCATTCAGGTATAAAACTTGACTTACCGAAGAGAGTGTGAGTTTGGCATTTGGCGACACAGACTGAAGTCACTTATGTCGTCCCCCGGTGGAGCGAAATTTGGCGCTTTGTCCCAGGCTTGACCGTGAGTTTTGACCCTCTTTTCCTTACAAGCCTGTGATGACGGCGATTTCGAAAAGTTAGCTCGTTTTTAATGCAGGGCTGTACTTCGAGAGATAAACTAATTGACGATTGAATCACATAGAAAAGTAGGGAATTTATCCTTTTAGAAATGTGTTGTAGTTTTAAAGCGCTGACTATAGATTGAATCGATTTTTAGCGGGTATTTTGATCAGGACCTCGAATGTCGGTTGGCAAATTTGAATTCCCATTTTCCTACCTTTAGCTCTCTTTAGTACGTGACATGCCGTCGCATCGACCGTTAAGCAGAAAATCGCCCAAAACGGCGTCCAGAGGCTCGGAAAAGCAATAAAAACACAGCAAACACACAACAGCTAAGGTTTTTTAAACTTTATTTTGATTTTAATGTATTTTCGGCGGAAAACCGCCGATTATTTTCGATCGAATTTCAGCTCCATACAAACTCTCATATTACGCTTTGGTTACCTGTGTTAAAACTTGAATTATCTTGATCAATAACTTTCTTCTTAGTTAACAAATAAGTTTTAAATTTGAGTAACACACAGATCATCGACAACTGACAGATTAATTGACTGGCACTTCTCACCTTTTAGCCCAATCAAACAGCTGGTTTCTGTTTCGACCCAGAATATTTCTATCACTAGCTAAAGTAAACAATCTGTCAGCAACTGCAGCAAAGTCAACCTTAAAAGAAAAAAAAAACGTTTTGAAATCAGTCAAACATGTACACGGCACTGGTACCCACATAAGCCTGAACTTGTGAGCTTGACCACTGATCGGAACAAACTGCTAAGCTCATGGCAGTCAAATTTGTTTAACTGTCATTTAACTAAAATGTTATTTAAGGGAGTTTGCTCCTTCATGGCACTTAATTGAAGAAAACCAGTAATTTGATCATTGAAGATGAAGCAATCCATCATGTTCATTTATTCATTGGGAGGCTGTTTATAACTGAATTATTGTACCTTTGCCATAATCGTGTCCTGTTTCTCATCTGATACCTCTGTGTCATTATGGACAAGATGCTCAAACAGATTTTTCTTCACTGCAGCGGTTACAGTTTTACTATAGAAAAGAACATACAAACAATCAAACATTTCAGAGACAGAGTATCTACATATATATATATATTTGCAGGCACTCTAAAAATTACTCTATAACTCACTAGACTGAGTCATAACATAATTTCTACTTTTCTAGTTAATGATGTCAGAAAATCTTACTTGTTAGAGTGCGCTGCAAGAAGGAACAGAGGATCCAAAAGCTCCAGTAACACATCGGAATGGACCTGAAAAACACAAGTGGGAATTAATTAAATTAAAAAATAAAGTAGAGCTGACTCCTGATAACTCAAAACAACACCAAGAAAGGACACACAAAGGACAATTAGACAAATCAATTTTTTAAGATACGTGCTGCTGTATTTGTCAAAATTTGATTCAAAATGAATTTGGTAAAGCAATGTTATATTACACTTTGACAAATGAGATTCGAGTTATTGAGGGTAAAATTATAAGGAAAATGACCTGAAGCCTGGAAACAAAGTGACTTTAAGTTAGTGGGAGGTTTGAGTTATTGAAGGTAAAATTACATTAAATGTATGGAGCAAATCCTGGGGAAATCAATATTGGTCCGAGTTAGTGCGAGCATTGAATTACCAAGGATTCGAGTTAACAGTTGTCAACTGTATGAACGAGGTAAAGTATGTCCGTGATAGAGAAAGTCAGTAATGGTGGGAATTATTTTCATTAAATTGTTTTTGGCCAGGAATTTTAAAAGCTCTCGTCTGTAACAACAGTGTCCGTAACAACCAAGCATACGCAAGGTGGGGGTTGCCTATAATACAATCAACAAATTTTTTGTACCTGGCCATCAGCAACAGATCCAAGTTCAGCTAAATACACAGACACAAGGTGAAGTCGAATCCCATCAGGAGCCTGGAGATTGGCAAAACGAATATGCAAAAGTTCATGACAGAATAATGTTTGCAGTTTGTAAGTAATTTAAGCAATTGCTTTTTAACCAAAAAGAGATAAGGATTTCAAGGCAGACTAAAAAGACGTTACTTAAATTGATGTTGCTCAAATTGCTTAGACACTACAAATGTGATTTCACTCATTTCTGGATCAAATTATCTTGAAAGCATAATCAACATTTCAAAATAACAAAATTGCCAAAATCTATTCTAATATTAAATTGTCAATTGAAAGTACAATGGTTAATTATTTTTCATGTTTAACTTTGTCATCATCATCATCATCATCATACTTTATTTATACTCGAAACCTGGAGCTTGCTAGGCCCCTAGCTTAAGTGGCTAATGCGTCAAGCTTTGGAAAAATAAAGTAAAAAATATAAATATACAAAATTAGCTAAAAGAAAATAAAACATTCATTATAAAACTATTTACATAGCTAAAAAAGATATAAGATAATTGCAAAAACTATTTACATGGTAACAGAAATGAAAATAGAAAGAGGAAATAAAAAGTCTATCTGAACTGTTAGGTGCTGCAATTATGGTAGTTATATTCTTTTTTTTAATGGAAGGAGAAGTTCTTAATTTGTCAGTCAAGGAGTTCCAGATTTTTGGTCCATAGTACCTGAAAGTGTTTAGATCATACTTTGTAGTGTTTACTCTTGGTTGGGCTAACTTGAGTTCACCTCGCAGGTTACGTGTGTTGCTTCTTAGCATCAGGAGAGTGCTAAGTGGAGTCGATGTTGTTCCATGAATAGCTTTATATATAAGTATACACATATCTTGTACCCTTCTATTATGCAGAGTGGGCATGTTTGCTATTTCTAGTAGTGCATCATAAGTACTAGTGATATCATTAACAATAGATCTCATGGCACGCTCATTTAGTTTTTAGTGAATATTCCCAGATTGAGACAGACATGAAACAAAATCTTCCTGAGCCTATAAAAACGGCCCTCAACAGCTGGTGATTTAATTAATAGCTTGTGAAGCATCTACAAGCATTACTACTCCCACAGTGGATAAAACGCTACTTCATGGAGGGAGGATAATTCAACTCCCCCCACCCCCCTCCCCCCTCCCCTCCAGCCTTTTTTAAGACTCCTTAATAATTTATACACCTGGGCAAAGCAAAGAGTTTGGATAAGGGAAAAGTAAATGTACTAATATTTCAGAATTATTTTGAAATACATACTGCTTGACTGCTGGGATTTAAAGGTTCTTCCTGGAAAATGCGGCTCACTTCTGTGACCAGCCTAAAATGAAAAAATAGAACAATTTGTTATTACTACTGCAGCAATAATTTCATTTTCTTGACATTCATTCAGGTTACATCAAATCAAATAACTTTATAATTATAACACTTTATGTACCTCTCATCCCAACCACTTTTCTTAAGAAAATTGAAAGTTTCCTT
The DNA here is from genome assembly GCA_964017195.1 of Siderastrea radians. NCBI lineage: Eukaryota > Metazoa > Cnidaria > Anthozoa > Scleractinia > Rhizangiidae > Siderastrea > Siderastrea radians. The sequence goes on from OZ024895.1 coordinate 1,819,654, forward strand.
CACAAAGAAACGTATAAGCTGCAAAAAGAGAAACAACAATAGCTTTAATAGTAGTTTAAAAATACTAACAGTTTGTCTAGCATGATTGTCTGGAATGGCTGCGGAAGTTCTATAAAGACTGAGCTTGGTAGCTGAGGTTTTGACAACGTACGAAGAAGTGATCATTAGAATCAGGTGGTAGCTGTTTGCAAGCAGGTTTTTCATTAACTTTTAACCCTTTAAGCCCTGGTATAAAAACACATATTCTCCTTACTGTTCTCCATACATTTCTTATGGAACTTGTAACGAGAATTTGTCTAAATATCAAGACATCTGATCCTTGGTGATCACTTTCCTTATTCTCATCACTTAATTGAATGTTTGAACAAGCAATGATAATGTACAAAGAAATTTCATTTTGAACACTGTTAGTGCTAAAGGGTTAAAGTAAGCATTAATGCTAACCAAAGTAGGCAGCAACCTAGCCAGTTTTTGATAATAATTTAACTGAATATAAAGCCAAAGTAGGTGGCTACTTGGGTTCAAATCATAACAAAATCTGCTGGTTGCTTCGTTTTAATGAAACCACTGTGTAAGGCTGATAAGTGTTAACCACTGTAAACTGAATATAGCAATAAAGTTATAAAAATTATTAAATTGTTATGAAAAAGTGGACATGCTTATAAACAGCTACCACTGTTTTTTATATATATTTGCTATGAAGATTTAAAACACTACTAACAATTATTAGTACCGTCAAGGTGTGACTTACCAAGTAAAACTTATCCAATCTAAGTCTGTCAATTCCATGCCATTCCCTCTGCATTGTTTTGAAAAATGTTTTGATAAAAAGGATGGCTAAGAAAAAAAAGCAATGTGACAATTAAAAGTTAAAATACCTACATTTCTGCACCGTTTGCGGTTGGAGTATCAGCATCGTAAACAGGGGTACCCAATGACAAAAATTGGAGCAAAATAATTAATTAAAAATGTTGTTTTCTATTTTCCTAGATTGTCTCACGTCCTTTTAAAGAGATATTTGTACGAGTTAGCAACAGGTCAATCTGTTTGGGTTCTAAAGCTTAAAATTTAAGCCGCAGAAAATTTAGGGAGTGGAATGCCATCCCCCTGAATTTCCAATTCAAGCTGTTTAGGCCTGCCAGGCATTCTGAAAATGCAAGTTTGCCTTATTTCATCCCCTAAAGGTCCTATTTCCCCCCTGGAAACAAAAATAATGCAATTTATTTTCCCATGCTACAGAAGTTTGAGGTGGCATTTTACCAAAGAAAACTCTGCTTTCTGTTAAATTTAATTTTGAATATCTCAGGTAAATGATTTAGTCTTTCTGAACAGGCATTTCACGAAAAGCAGTTGTCGGGTTCCCCTGAATAAACTGTAATAAGTAAATTGTACTTAGTTTGTCAAAGCATGTCACTAGAAAGGATAAATCCTGAATCCACAACAGGAGACAGAACTGTGTCTTTCAGCAAGGTAGACACATCTTTCTCTTCATCACCAGGCGAGTACACGCCCTTGACATTACTGACCTTCGCGGTATGCAGCTGGGTTGTATGAACCTACAAACTCGGACAAAACTGTTGAGACACTTGGGAATGAGTGGGAACTTTGACTGTGAAAATCACCTAGCACAACAAATCTTTCCCCCTCTCCCCCTTATCAATGTTGCTTTGCCACCAAAAACACCCTGATGAATCCTCAGTCCTTCCAAACAAAACTGAATGAGGGGAGGGAGGAGGGAAAGCATTTCTGCGATCTTATCAGGATTTCCATGCGGGGAAATTGAGAAATGCACATACTAATCGTGCTTGTCTCAACTAGTTTTGCTCAAGATTGTAACTAGTAAAGGATTATCCGCACCGTTTATTGTGGTCCCAAATTCATTACGAGGATTTACAAGTCAAGACCCTGGTTACATGTATGTGTTAAAACACTTATACATGTAACCAGATCCTCTGAGTACACTCGAGCACTCCATTTTGCCCAGTGAAAGTTGATTAAAAACACTATCAGAAATGGGAAAGTCAAACTGAATGCATTTATTTTAAAAAATTTAGACCTACGGATGCAGTTTTCACTTAAATTGAGCAGAAAATACGACATTTTACCAGCCTAAATCTTGCTTCATGGAGTGTTCAGTTGGGGTACAACTTTAATGAACCACTTTGTCACAAGTATCGCAACAATCTTGTACACAGAGTCTTCAGGCTTCTTGGTCAGTGGGTGGTCGCCGGGAGAGACTCTGGTGTAATGGAATTGTTACTGCAGGAATCCTGCGGTTAACGGGTCTTAGTTTTGTTTCGGTGAACAGCCAATCGACAGCCAATAAAAATATATATATATATTTTTTTCTACTACCCCAGAGTCTCTTGGTCTCTCCCAGCAACCACCCACTGACCAAGAAGCCCAAGGACTCTGAGTACAAGATAAAATTTGGTATCACAGTAGCTCAATTGTTAGAATATCTCACTGGTGTGCAGAAAGCCATGGGTTTAACTCCTGTTAGAGACACATAATTTCTTCTTTGCAGCCCCAGTTCGCTTACAAGTAAAACACATATATGATGTATTTAGCATGTCAACAATATTGACTGGCAGTGTTTTTAACTTTCATTTACTTTGCAATACCTGATTGTTCATTCCTGAAACTCAGAACAAGTTGAGAGATATTTAAAGCCAGTTCTTCCTGTCAACAAATGAAAGAAATGGAATTAGCCCTGACTGTGGTTACAAAGCACTGAGTGAACATAAACTTGACTTAGCTTTGGCTAAATAATATTTTGTATTTGGGGCTTAGACATAAAACATGTAAATACCACTGAAAAGAGAACCTAAAATTGGCAAAACCTGTGAATTTGAGTGCTATTATCTTTTCTAGAGGTGAAGATACAGACCAATGAGTTTTAACAGATTTGTATGGTAGTAGAGATTTCTTACATACCTGGTATGTAACAAATCTCTACCGCCATATACAACATCTGTGCAATTTTCGAGGTTTGCTGACCCTTCTCTGTGCTTGTCAGCAAGGTTTTACTTCATATTACTTATTTGAGGTGCTCTTTCCAGTGGTATCGGCTTTTTTGTCTGAGCCGAAATACAAAAATTTAGAAAAACCGCAAGTTGCTTTATTGTACAAGTTCATATTTCAATAATAATGATAAAAATTTATTTTTATAATAATAATAATAATAATAATAATAATAATAACAGTAATAATAATAATAATAATAATAATATAATAAATCTTTATTCAAAAAAGTTCAAAAAAGACTACAACAGTTAAAAATGATCATAACAATAATCATAATAATAATAAGTATAATAATAATGCAACATTTTAAGAAAAATGCTCAATACCTGGATAAGAGGCTTATCTGACATCCACATGCAGTAGAAGAGTCCCTTCCAGACTTTAAGCAAATCTACCTCACCAAAACCTTTGAATCAAGCACAGTTAACAGATGAACGGAAATTCTGCGAACTAGCTTTATTTATAAACCTAAGATTCAGATGAAATATGATCACTTGTTCCACAAATGACAAGTATAAAAGGGGGAACAGCCGTATATTTTGAGTTTTCATAATCCGTTCATCATCGAGTTTATTGGCTTTTCCCTTAATTTGTACGAAAACATAAGCTTACTTTAATCTTCAGCACCTTCTGAAAGTACACAAACTTTACTTTATCAGACAATACCTGGGCCATCCTTTGGTCGGCTTTTTATCCAGGCTCGTAGCTTATTCACGGCTCTATCTCGGACTTTCTTCTCGTTATGTGCTAATTTTTTCGCAAAGTGTTCTTCTGCTCCTCCAGCCGCCATCTTGGATTTGGAAATCCACGTGCTGCTCAAGAGCGTACAAAGTTTGGAAGATACCGAGGACCAGTCGGGTCTGATAGATCGCGGTCTCAGCGCGTTTTCGGGTGAAGACCGCTGGCGCTTGAACGATCGCGGAGCCAGGAGCCTTCACTTTCCCGTCTTGGACCTCAGAAGCCCTGCAGTTGTTTAACCCGGAGCTCTGGAGCGCTTAGCCCTTAGGACTGTGGGACCCTGAACTCCTGGGGCCTGTTTCTCTCGTTTCTCGAAAGTCCCAGTAACTTTTCTGGCCCGGAGCTATAAATTAAAACCAAAATCTATACGACGTTGGCGTAGTTTTTACCCCGTACTGATCAGTCTGACTTGCTTTATCAACGAATATTTTATTACTGTAAATGGTTTGAACCCAGGAGTGAATATCCATGCCCAGGAGTGAATATTTTATTGCTCAGCTTTTAAAACCAACAAAATTTGAGTCTCTAAAAATAGCTTTCCGGGCCCGAAAAGTTATCGGGACTTTCGAGAAACGGACCCCAGGAATTCAGGGTCCCAGAGCTCCGGGCTAAAAAACTGCAGGGCTTCCGGGATCTAAGGCGGGAAAATAGGGGCTCTGCGGCTACATCGCTTCACTCCAGGGCTCCCTTTTACCCGCAACATGCCACGGTACGACCAAAAGTTCGGGGGTACAGGAGCACTATATATATTATCCGACTCCAGGTGAATTTCACACAAAAAATAATGACGCAAAATTTTTTTGAGCCATCATTGAAACGAGCGCCTGTTACGTCGCCGGAAAAGAATAGCCTACAGCTAGATAAACAACCACCTCTCATTAGCAACCACTTTCACAAAATAAAATTTTACTTGCCTAACCACTATTTTTGGAGCGTCCCGTAGGCGACCTGTACCGCGCTGCAAAGGATCCCGAGACCACAAATGTTCCCCAAATTGGACCGCAAATGATCCCAGATCCGTAAGTGATCGCCGCAGCCGACCGCAAATGATCCCGCTAAACTACAGGAATGGCGTGGACAATGGAACGGCCGAGGACATTAAATTAGCGTGGACAGTGGAATGGCGTAGGCGGTGGCATGGAGAGGACAGGTAAATGACGTAAACAGTGGAGCTTTTGTCTTAACTTTTCCTCGAATTACGTCTTAGCCCCGTAAATCATGGCTTAGATATTCTGTTTCTAGGCAAAAAAAATTCTTAAAATGTTACGATGTAACGTAGTCCTTGTGCAATTGCTTTTGAACCTTTCGTTTAGCATGCAGGTTTGGTTCACTTCAACACTCACTACTAGAATAAAGAAATACTTTTTTGATTTCTTATGTGTGTATATCCGTCTCATTGCAACAAGTTATGCACGTTTCTGAAAGCTTGTGTGATAACTCAAATGGTAACCTAAGGTAAAGGCTGCTAAGGAAACACAGGATACCCGCCACACCCACAAAAGGCACAGAAACGACAGTTGCCGATTACCAAGGAGTTGAAAATGCAATTTATTATATTTCCATTTGTACTGATTTGCGGCATTTTTTTCTCCAAAAGCACATATGCAATGCGGGATGAAGAAAGTAATCAGGAAATGTCAACACACTGCAAGATCCAACTCTACCTCGGTTTTCTTCTCGCTTTCATTTTTCTGGTCTTTGTCACCTCCACCCGCATTAACGCCAACTAACAACATCAATAAAAGGGCGAGAGTAATTAAATTGGAGAACAGTTTAGCCATTTCTTCAAGCGCAATCGCAAGCGAATGGAACACCGCTCACATAGTCTGGTGCAGCCTAGTACCCAGGCGTTCTCTTCTCGCTCACACGACTTGGCGCGAAATTTCCTGACGTCACCGAATGGCCCCACCGCGACCTCATTCGGTGACGTCACGACATTTCGCACCAAGTCGAGTCGAGTGAGCGGGAGGAGAACGCCTGGGTACTAGGCTGAGTCTGGTGACCTTCTCACACATGGTTTAGTGACCTTTGATTTCAAGGCCGGATGTCAATCGTCGCGCCCCTGGAGGCCTGTGACTTTCTCAACTGTCTCGGACTCCATCGTCCATCCATGATATCGGTGTATGTATATAAATAAAATATATTTTTTTAAACATAATCATTGTTGCCTTTTATACCATTGCAGTGTAGGGCCTTCAAAATGTTTTATTTCACTGATCAGTAAGAAATTTTTAGGGCCTTTAAAATGTTTTATTTCACTGATCAATAAGAAATTTTTGTGTTTTTGATTTTATTCTTCAGTATTTCACCTTCCGATCACTGAAACTCCACGCCATCCCACGTTTTTTTTTAACGGAATCATTTGCGGTCCGAGTTGGGGATCATTTGTGGTCCTGGGATCATTTGCGGTCCAATTTGGGGATCATTGGCGGTCGGGGATCATTTGCGGTCTCGGGATCATTTGCGGCGTTGTACAGACCACCTCGTGCAATCGACCGCGACCACCTTTTAGAATGATTTGTAGTATACTGTTGTTTTATCTTCTGGTGCCAGTCCCCCATTACATTACATCTCACCACGAGCGCAAACTGGATAATGCAACGTAGACTCACCTGCCTCCCATTCGACAAAATCCAACCTTTTTTGCTAGGATGTACATTTCATTGTTGGGGTAATTATAACGTATTACTAAGTATACCTTGGCAATGAGTGGCCACGCTACATGATAATAAGCTCAGTAACAAGCAAATTGTTCCACTCCGTTGGTTTTCAGTTTTGGCGGCAGAGTAAATAGAGTAGTATCTCTTTGTCGCATTTTGCTCACTTTTCAAGTTATCAGCGATACTTTTTAAGCTTCAGCGATACGAAAAAACAAACAAACAAACAAACAAACAAACAAACAAAAAAGCAGAAAAACGCAAGAGAAAGAATGACTTTATTTGTAAACTGATAAAAGGTACCAAACGGCTGTGACAACTTTGATCTAGATTAGTGGAAAAAAAACTTGGTCAGATGTAAATAATATAGCATAAAGAAAAGACTAAATTAAAATTCCATATCTTATCAGTCGGGTTTCTTGTTGTCATAGGGATAAACGAATAGAAAAGGAGTTTGCACATAGGAAAAGAACATCATTAACACGAAAAAGAAATCACTGAAAATAGCCGGGGCCGCGGGGCCAAATACACCCGGCTTCTACTAGTGTGTAGTTGGATTTCAAAACTCGTCATGATGAAAGAAAGCAAATGTGTCAAATAAGAGACGGATAAGTGGATGGAACACCAACACTTTTATTATTTCCTTAAACTCGTACAATCAGATGAACTAAAGTGTGTAAACAAAAACTGGTCAAAACGCAAAAACCCTTAGTTCTAGGCGTTATAATAACTGGCTTGAGTTTCATTTTAGCTCGTTTAGCGGAGTCCAAAGTCGCCAGTTCACACCGTCAGCAGACGAATCGCGGTGGCCGTGATAGTAGCAGGAACTAACTTCTCAGTCGTTTGGACGTCATACTGGTCCCGATCAAATAAGGGACGTAGCCACGGGGTTCTAGGATGCCTGCAACCCCGCTTGAGAATGAAAAAGTAACAATAACCAGCTTGCTTGCGAAAAACCAGCCACGTTTTTCTGGCTTTTTGGATTTAGTAATTTCAGTGATTGACTGCCGAACACTATGATAAGCTTTCAATGGCCATTTGTCTCCCACCCCCTCCCCAATAAGAAAGCCGACCTCTTCCTGGAAGGATTTACCTCCAGCTTTTTTTTGGGTTCCCGGATACTTGAGGAAACGTGACCAGATTATTATTATTATTATTATTATTATTATTATTATTATTATTATTATTATTATATTCGGTACATGTGGGAGGAGCGAGAGATTTGTAGCAAGGTGTTTTGAATGCAGACACCAGCTGCGGAATAAATAGAACATTGTCTCGGTGGCGCGCATAATCACTTAAGAAACTTGTTATCACATTAGCCTAGCACCAGAAGGCACTTTCTCTTAAAAACATATCACTACCGGTCACTTCCACTTATAAAAGTCATGGCGTGAGCAAAATAATCTTTTTTCTCTCTTGAGTGATTTAGTTTTTTTTTTTATTTCATTGTTTTCAGCAAGTGACTATAAAACAAACTAAAGCGTAAAAACTACTCATAGAAGAGTTCTCTTTAGTCTATTGAAGTCTATAACAAGCTCCATAAATCTAAAGTCTGGCATGAGAATCTGAGTCTCTCCTCGTGGAAAGACAAAAGCAAAGAGTGAATTAAATTAGCACTGCTTTAATTTATGATAACACAAAACTGAATGATCAGTGACGTCGGCTCAAGATCCTTAACCATGATCAGTTTTTATGAAGACACTTTCTTTATCATTTAATGTTTTAGGCTAGTCATCTAACTTATGTCATTGCATATTTGTATATGTTTGTGTTTAATGTTAGAAACTGTGCCTCTGCGCCTCGAATAGTTTCCGCTAAATTGCGGGTGCCGTGAAAACGTTTAACTGTTGAACAACAGGGAAACAACAGGAATAAGGACCGCGACAAGCGACAATTTCAAGCCTTGCCCCCTTGTGTTTGATTGCGCTAGCCTCAAGTTTTCCTTTACCTTGGAACTGTAAGGAGTCATGTTCTTGCGCTCGGGCTTGGATCACCAGTAAAAAAAACAAAAACAAACAATCTATCAAAAGCCTATCAAAAACTTTGACAACACTAGAAAACCGGGGAGTTTGAACTCTCGCAAAAACACTCGATCGACGACTCTTTTTTTTTTTTTTCAGTTTTCTCTTTGATAAATGCATCACGTTGCAGTGGGTCTTCGCGAATTCCCAGCATCAGCAACTGCGTTTGATGTTAATGACATGATACGGCTAACTCTTCGGCTCCCATCGCTTTCTTTGATTTCCGCACACTCTAAACTGACAGAGAACGACGTTTGGTGGCTTCCAGAAGGTTGCGCACGCCTAGTTCCTTTTGTAGATGCGACATACAACAGGAACGCCAGAAACAGCTCTAAAACTCTCATAGCGTAATTAAAAATCAACCACGGCCACGCCTGAACATAGCGTGCTTTTGAAAACACTCCATAAACACCACTCATTGAATAAATCTGAAGTGCACATAACGTTGCTCCACTCACCACAGCCGCAATGCATGTTCTGAGCATTGACAAAGTTCGCTGACCACGTATTTTTTTGGTAGTAATCCAAGCTAACTGCTGCCGTGTGTGTTGGTTTCCTCTGTGAATATTTTTTCCTTTGAAGGTTTTCCGAAGCAGATACGCGATGAATGAATAGAAAGATGACAGCATTAAACTAAAAACAACGTAAATTATTTGACACGTGAAAGTCAAGCCTTTAAAATTCGGAACGTAGAATACAACCAACTCGGCAACGAAAACAATTACGAAGTAAGGCACCGTCACTAAAGCAATGTTTCGGACAGTGTACCACCTTTGAAATCGCTCTCTCATGAAGAATATGTTCTTCAAAACTAAGAAAATCAGCGTGTATGCAGTAATAATACAAGGGTTGCCAAGACTCCACAGGATATTAGAAAAAACTTTGGGAAAAATCCATTTTGTGTTGTATGCATCAACACATAAGTACAAACAACGAGACAAGCCAAATATAAACAACAGAATTAGCACAATTAGTTTAACTTTCTTAGGTCTTGTAGCTCTGTTTAGCTTTAAGGTTCTTAGAAAGAAGATAAGCGTCAAAAGTGCAAGAATTCCAAATGCCGTGCCAAGGCCGTACTGATAAAATTTCCAGGCAAATCCCCAAGACGGAATTGCTGAATGCCATTCGGGCAAAGGTTCGCCCACAATTTGTTGCGTAGGAACGTTTACTGTTGCTTCAGCTTCGCCTGCTTCAGGTTCGCCCTTTGTGAAATTACTTAAATCTTGTTCTGAAACCATTCTCTGTAAGCCCTGCAAGGACAACAATTTCTGCACTAAATAACTAGCTCAGTCATATGTGAGACTATCAATTTCAGTTTGAAGGCCGACCTATTTTAGAGTTTTCGTTGTTCAAAACAACAATTTGCAAAACTGACTGAAAATCAATTTGACACCGAGCTTTAATAACTGATAGGACTGAGAGAAACTTCCGCTAATTTAGCTATTTATAGATTGTGGTTTTAAAATGGTATGTGGAAGGAAACATTAGTTTTGCATATAATGTAAAACTACAAAGAAGCGAAATAGTTTGGCGATAAATTTCGGTAAACATCCCCGAGACATCCTGGCACTTCCTGCAGCTTATCAACTACAAAACACATTTTTCTGTCAGGATACTGAAAGAACGCAGTGAAAGAAGAAGTTTTTAGTGACTCTAGTCTAAGTTTATTTTTGAAAATCGTTAAAGATTCGTGACTAAAAATTTTTATTTTATCAACTCAAAAACTTTAAAATCCTATAACCCAAATGTGGGGTAGTAGCGTTTATTATTATTATTATTATTATTATTATTATCATCATCAACATCATCACCATCATCATCTTTTTTTTAATTTAAAATAACTCGTTGAATATCACAAAAAAATTTTATCTTATCCTTGAGTTTGCACAGTTTCTAAAGCTTGCAAAAAAGCCATTAGATTATTTTGTAATTCTTCGCGTGCTGTAGGTTTTTAGACCTTATTTCAAAGAAACCGGATGAGAGAACTAACTTAACTGCTTTAGCTGTACTTCTCAGTAACATTTTCTTCTCTCAAACTCGGTGGAATGAGAAATAATAAACAACATACCGATTGTATAGCAGTTTGTTAGCCTGAGGTTTTGCTTCCAGCATTTCCAAAACCTGTTAAAAAGTAAAGGCTTTCTTTCTTTTGTAAATAATTTTGTTGGAACTACTCTCCCCCGGGGAGATGGTAATTTAATACATGATAAAATAATTGATTTTCCGGAGGCAGACTTTTACTTTTTTTCCCGGTTTCTCAAGCTAATTTGCGATTTAGTATTGTCAGGCCCACAAGCACGCCTCCTGTATTTGACAGGGTTTTCAATTATTTTGAATTTAAGGTCGGCCAAACCGACCATAGTTCATAAATCACGAAACAAAATTAATTGGTTCATTTAGTCTCCTACGCAGCCGTAGGAGACTATGGTTCATTTCACATAAACATCATCAATCTGAATACAAATATATTTCATTTCTGTACTGGAGGTTTTCTTCTACAAAAATTCCAAACAGTTTTCAATGAGCAGATTTAACGATATTTATATCGAGGCAGAATTTGATTTTAAAGAAAATTTAGGATATTTTCGAAAAAGTTTCCAGACAAGTGAAAATTCAAAGTGAAAATGGGGGTGAAAAAAATCTTTGTTAAGCAATAGTCAGTCACCGTTATGGAGGTTCGGAAGCAATTTCGACGGTGAATGTTTTTGATTTTCTTTTTTTTTGAACCCTTGTTTCTCTAATATTGCGAAAATAAGGCTTAGAGAATACGTATCCATCGATATTCGCGAAATTAATTCATTGAATTAGTGAAATTAACTAAAAGTAAATCACAAAAGTCGATCTACAAAAAACGCCCGTAATTTTCACTTACATAGTAGAACAACTGGTAACATAGACACGATTGCCTTCAGCACTTACTTGTACAAACAAAAAATCGTAACAATAAAGAATCTGTCTGAAGGTGAAAACTTTAATACTGACATATGATTTTGAGAGCCTCCAGTTTTTCTCCGGGTCAGCAACCGATCACAAAAAGACCATTTTCTGTTTACGTTGCCTTTAGGGTTGTCCACATTATGCCGGCATTATTTTGAGCATAATAGTGAGGCAAAAGCATCAAGCATTATGCTGGAATAATAGTGCAAAGTTTCCTCGACTCTTTGTGCTTTATAGAAACTTTGCCAAAACCATGGGATTCCCACACAAGACACCGGCCCAGGTACCACATTTTAAAACCACGCCTGGTTACAAAGTAGCAAAAACATGGCTTCCAGCAGTTCCAGTTCTACAAAATTGTCAGCTGCCCCCTTAGACTGTTTTCATTTATACTTGTAACCAACATAAACCTGTCTTCTGTGGTCTTTTATTTATTTTTATGTTAATTATAATGGAGCATAATAGTGATGCTATTTGAGCATAATAGTGACATTTGTTGAGCACAAAGAATTAGCATAAAAGTGTGAAACGGTGAGCATAACGTGGACAACCCTAGTTGCCTTTGCTGACTGGGCATCAAATTGAAATAAATTACAGATGTCATGTCTACCTGACTTACATATACCCTGCCGTGCAATTACCTGCTTGTTTAAACTCCAGAGGGGAAGCGTAGAGGGAGCGTCCTAAAACACCTTGGCGCAGAACAGTCAAAGGAGAGCTACAGAAGTACAACTTAAGCTGGAGTTCAATTGAGAAGAACGCCAAAGATCGGATGTGGAGAGCTTTTGACGCTGTCCTTTGCTACAGCCAGCGCCATGGGTCTAGATGGACTGACATGGTGGCAATATTACAGTTTTCTTCAAAGTCATCTGTTACTTTTTGATACAAGATGCTTTTAATATATTTCTGCAGAGCAGCCCAATTTCCTTAAACACTTTTCAGTGCGTTTATTTAACCAGAATTATCCGGTCTTGCAAGATTCAAAACAAGAGAAATGAGCGGGCTTATTATTTATTTATTTATTTATTTTTTTTTTACAAACATGTTCCTATAAAGCACTAAATTATGTTAATAAAAATCTTTTTCATCTCTTTTCTTCCTACAGTCTACAGTCCCTCAGTAATGCTACCATTTGTTCTAATTTTTGAGTATGTGGATGAAATCCTAAACTGTCACCATATGATAGCTATTGAGCAGTAAATAGTACTTTCCTGTGGTAATGTTTTTCATGCCTTACTTTGAGAGTAAGAGTCTGTGGAAGAAATTTTAAGTGTGACCTTTCGAATGAGAGCTATTGAGAAGTCCTTTCAACAACGCAGTTTCTTATGCGCGTTTTAACCAAATTCGCAATGTTGGACAATGTGATCGAACAGTTAGTGGAAAGTTTTTATATCCACTCAAAAAGGTGTAAACTGGACAGAAAAGGAAACGGTAAAATCATCAAAATCTATGCTAATATCCAAAAAATTTTTGATTATTTTTCTTAACTTGGTCAACGAGTTATCTTTCTTTTTTACCTAATTATCACCTATTAGCTTTCGGGCGTTTGTGTTAGGGTGCGTTTCGTTGGGAAAATCCAAATCAGGGTTCTTGTATTCAAAAACGGATTTTGCGTTTCTTTACCTAAATCCGAAAATGGATTAATCACGGATTAGTGTTCTGAAGAATCCACAATCCGAGTGGATACATCAGATCAAATCTAAATCCATATTTTTAGGATTCATGATCCGTGCGTTTCTTTGGGGGACGGATCCGAAAATAGTACATCTGTCAAGCGGTCTTCCATGCAAATTTACTGGTCTCGCCATATTTTCTCTCGATCTTGCGTGACAAAACATTCGATCGTGAAAAAGAAAATTCAGGTGATTATTCCGTTCCGTATATTTGAAAAGTTTTCTCCAAAAGTACAGACAGAAGCATTGACACGTCAGGATGACTTCATTTGTGTACCATTTCTGTAATTCAGAAATAGCTAACTGTGAACGCAAATAGCGAGTTCACTCGGACTACTGCAGATACTGTCCTTGTTTATAAATTATTTGTATTCCATTCTAGTTGAATTCTTGGGCAGTACGAGAGAAATATCGTTCTGACAAATATATTGCGTGCCTCCAGCCTGTCTTGTTATGACAAAATAATCCTTTTTCGGATTTTGCGTTTCTTTGGTGTCGAAGAATCCATATGATCTGGGATCACAAATCCGTTTTCGGATTTTCCCAAAGAAACGCACCCTTAGAGAATAGCAATTAAAATAAAACAAATAGAATTCAATAAAATTTGCACTCTTTTGATCCTAAAATCGTAATAATGAGACTGCAGAAGTGCGGTCCCGTCAAAAAACACCAGACATCATGTAATTATAAAATTGCCTTATTTGATCTGAACTGGTACCAGCACCCCGAAGTATAACCTCGTTGAATAACAAAAGTCAGAAATGGAAGTGAAATTTATATGCTGAGAATGAAAGATTTCTGCATTGAAGGCCATCGCAAGTTACGCAAGCAACTTTATAAGACACTTATAATAAACACGACCCTGCGATTGTCGGTACAGTGCTCTACCAACTGAGCTATCAAGCCAATCGGGTGCTGGTAATTGTGTGAGTTTTTTACACGTAATACACCCGTGCAAGATGTATAATGAGTGAGGTTACTTAATTTAATTCATAAGATAATTTGGCCACATACAGAAGATGTCAAATCGGGCTTGACAGCAGTCACTTTTATGTAGCAAGTTTGAGATTTTTTCACCTTTCGTTTTATATATCTCCAATAGAACATTTTAAATTAATGAGCATCGTTGACGCAATCCCTCATGAATGGAGACAGATCATTAGACAAAGCACACTACACCTCCCTTCAGGTATTGCTGACTCTCAAAGGTTTCGTCCAAATTGCTTTACAGGACTTTTAAAAGTCAAAAACAGGTTCCCCCAACTGCTTAAAAAAGTTTAAAGAGAAATTTCCACAGTTTCCGTTTGACAGGAAGAAAATACACTCCTTGCCTTTTACAGTCACGATTGAGGCTAAAATTAGAGAATTCCAATATAAAGTATTAAATAATATAGTATTTACAAATGAAAAGATGTTTAGGTTAATAATGACGGACTCCCCTTTTTGTTCCTTTTGTAACCGAGAGGTTCAATACATCATAATTAATTCTATGCAAAGCTTAATGGACTTTGCCCTCCTGATAACGTTCAGATTTATCATGGTCCGGCAGTTTTCCAATTTATTACCAATCTGCTGTTTTTCGACGTACGATAGTTCACAACAATTTTAATCGGGCCAGTTCAGTCTTTACAAGAAGAGTTCAATTTGCTCCTCTTCGAACAGTTAAACTTGACAGCGGGCAAAATGAAGTAACAAAAACCACACCTCTTTAATAATATTTATAAAGCCACTTAGTATCAGCGATTTATTTTTTAAGAGCCTGGGCCAGTCTCCAATTTAGAATGATATTTTATTTGAATGTCACCAGGTAAAGTAATTTTTTTTCGTTTTGAAAACTGAAGACTTGCAAAACGAAAGTCTCGGTAATTATTCCTGTGGCGATTTTAATCGGTGAATAAAAACCAGTTCATTTTCTTTAGTCAAACCTAGAAGCCACAATAGAAAATAGATTTCACTGATATTGGCAAATCGGAAAAAACACTTCATCTTGCCATGCAATGTTTGTCAAGGCACAGAAGCACCAAAAAAAAAAATGGTTGCCATTTTCATCTCAAAGTTGATCAAGAGTAGCTCTTTATATGTACCGTTATATGTAAATAGCCGGTTACTTATTTGTTAATTGAAATACATTGTAAAGATCCATAGAATGCTTTTATTGGATATTGTATTGTTTGTTCAATATTTTATATGTGTTATTCATTACTGCAGGTGAATAAAGGGAAAAATGGCAAATATTTTGATCTCACTGATTGCAAGATGCGTTTATACTATTTATCGAACACGGATTGCATTTTCAACGGACAAAACGAAACTTGCATTTCAGTCAACTAAATTTTTATTTGAAGGTGATATTACTTAAGCTATCAAGAAAAACCTTTTTCTTCTTTAAACACGTCTAAAAACGGAAAAAATAACTGCTCAATATAGAACGTAATTATCCCTTATTGAAATTTGTCGCAATTACAAACTGATATCTTGCCAGAATTCAACAATTGTACGCTTTTCAATGACGCATGAAAACTTGCTAGAGTTTTCAGTTTTCATTTCACTAAAATAGGAAGGGAACAAGAGCTTGTGAGAGAACGGACAACACCAGGTAAATCATAGCTCAGTTTTTGAGACGTACGTACATAATTAAGTTTAAGACAAATTATAGCGCTTAGGGAATTGATATTCATAGACGTATCAAGACCATAGTTCTCTACACTGGCGAGGAATCAAGGCGAAAGAGAAAACCTGTCTCGAAATGTTTGTGAATATATATAGTTTGCGATGTAATGTGGGATAAACCATATTTCTGAAACTCATGAGATAAATGTTATCTGCCACTCAGTGCCGACGCAGTATTTTCAGTTATATTTTTACAAGTTTACAGATTAGTACACGGTTTTCGCAAAGATACAGAATATCCAAAGGTAGGCCTCATTTCGAAATTGTCAGTCGTAATTTCAACCAATAACGTTTATACTATAAGTTCTCATTCACCCATATTCCAAGATTTCAGCTTGCGGTTCCTTAGATTTCCACGCAGAAGTCATTTCTCTAATTAACAAGCATGATTTTTTCCCTCAAGTTGATATGTTAGGAATAAATGCACAGCGAATGAGTAATGCAAAGAGTTAAAGATAACGACAGAAATACTTTGTTTCCATGTGTGTACCCATATAGAAAACGCATAATCTCCTGTGATTGCTCGCCCTTTTAAACAAAGACTACACTGAAGGAATTTCAGGAAACCACCAAACGGAAGTTCCTTATTCCTTCTCCTGATCTTATTAGGATGATATATCTTCAAGGAACATAGCCTTCAATGGTAATCTTGCCTCATCCAAGCAGACCAGAGTGCCTCTCTAGTCTGCGTTCTCTGTCTCAGTCCTGTGGGGTGAGGTGAAAGTTTGGGCCTGGGGGGTGGGGGGGGGGTGGGTGGGCGGTGACTACTTCTTTATATAAGCAAAATGGATGTTTAGCCCCAAAGAGTGTAGTTCGTTTGAGTCGATTGGTTCTGAATCAGCCTTATAGTTTTTGACCGTTTTGGTCTGAAAAGTTATATGCTATTCCATACTGGTCTTAACTCAGTGTACAATTTCGCAGTTTTGGCCTAAGAAAGGCAAAATATTTTAAGGTTCAGGACTGAAACGGGGTATACAGTTTCAGGCATTTCGGTCCGGAGTAGGATGTGTTTGTCCACCGGTCTGAAATAGAGTGTATAAAGACGTCTGTGAGCCAAAGACAGCAACCGGAAGTTAAATGTTTCCCTTTTGACGCATTTCAGCGCCCAGATTGGCAAGCCACGGGAAACGAAAACAAGAGATCTCCTCCAGCCTTTTATCTAGACCACAAAGCAGTCGTATATTTTGCGTTGGTCCATGGAAACGCGCGGCCTTCGAGCGAAAGGTCTGGAGCAAGCGTGAAATAGACGAGTGAGACTGGGGAGAGAAAGGCGCGTGAGGCACAGGGCTCGTGTGCTCTCCGCACCTCGCGTATTGTCGTTTTTCCGTCGCTCGTATGCGCTCCACGCCTCGCATGTTTGCGCTTTTCTTCTCTCGCACACTTCTCTTGAGAGTCTCAAGAGAAAAAACAACTGTATTGCAGTCTACCTTTTGTCAGGAGCAAAAAAAACCCAACAATGAGAACAGTCATCTCCCGGTTGACGCCCTTGGCTCACGAATGTTTGTGCTCAAGACACAAGAGTCTCACACGCATGCGCACGGTGTTCGTGCAATGGCCAAACACTGGCACAGCCAAATATTCGACCCCTGTTTTCTTTTCCCTCCACTCTCTCTCTCTCTCTCTCTCTCTCTCTCTCTCTCTCTCTCTCTCTCTCTCTCTCTCTCTCTCTCTCTCTCTCTCTCTGGGCTACAACCTAGCATAAGTTTTCAGAAACAAGTTGTAGTCGGTATTAGAAAGCTTCATGACTGATGTTGACTCACCAGTAAGCTAAGCAAATATAATAAAGGAAGGATGATATTGTTTTCCCCACCTTTTCCTTTTTCCTTTTCACTGGTATAAAGCTAAACAAACAGAGCAGTGAAATTATTTTTGTCGCCTTCAAAACATATATAGACATAGTTTCATATTTGGAAGGCTCTATAGAAAGTGAGCAAATATCCATGCAAAAAAATTGAAGACTGACATAAGTGTTTTATCACTCGTATTCCAGCCAAGACCAACTTCCTCAGAAATCCAGGACCAGTATACTAGCCACTGTTTATTAAGCAAATACCACACGGCTAGAGGGTTGTCCAACACACACCATCTGATACGATCGAAAAAAGTTAAATTTCGATCTGTACAGATCGACAAGTAGGTTCGACCCGAGAAAAAGTGTTGTCGAACCGAGAAATAAATCTCATTAGTGGGACTTAGAAATATTAAAGATCATCTTTTGTGGTTAGGTGGTGTTTAGAGGTTGTCGATCCCTACGAATCATACGAATGGACAGCATCACTCACGACCCGAGAAAAAGAGCTGTCGATCCGAGAAATGAATGTACAAGTGTAAAAAATCTTCTGAATTTCGCAGTTCGGTAAAACAAAAGCAGAATAAGTATTGTTTTCCTGGTTCGGCGCACACGTTATGTGATTTCAACTGCTTCTTATAGAAGCAAGAATATTCCGAATGTATGTGCGGTTTTCCAACAAACCCACACCGTAATGGTCGTTTCTGTGCGCTCAATTCGTTGAGACTGCATACCTCACACATGGAAACATGGAGTAATAAATTCATAAAATTAGAAAGACGTTAAACTGTTTGTTTGCAATTAGTTAACCTACTATTAAGGTTGTAACAATGAGGTGTGATAATTTACTGAAACGCATCACATGAATACATTAAAATGAAGCCGAATGAAAGCCAGGTATAAAAGCAGTAGAGATCAAATCAACATTGTTGTATCTGCAGCAAGATGGCGTCAGTCCAGTTATATCGCGAAGAGATCCGATATCTCAACATGAGAGAAGTGGTAGAAAGACGGAGGGAATTAATGAAAATTATCGATGGTGACGCCTTTTTTCCACTAAAGTCGTGGCCAAAAGACATGAAGTTAATTTTTTGGAAGAAGCCAATGAAATACGAAGAAACCTTCAAGCTCGTGCTCTTCCTGATCGGAAATGGCTGCTCGCCAGATTTGATCCGGGGCTGGATCGTGCTGGCCCAGTACTGGGCAACTTCATGGCAGCGGGCAGAAAAGAGGGCTAGACAAGTTGACTACGTGTTGAACAACGTGGACTAAAAGCTGAACTCGTGGTTCTATTTCGACATAGACTACAACAGACAGCTCTTCTTGAATGGACTGCCAAAAAGATCTTAACAACCACACGCGACCAGTCGGGATGATAACAAAGAAAAAAAAAAACCCTCGAACCCCTGCATTGCACATCGCAGAGAAAAATCCTGCAGGTCGACCTATTTATTAGGGAGACATTGCACTCTGCAGGTAAAAAAAAACGGCTCTTTTAGGAGCCACCACATGCGAAAAAAGTATATGACCAACAAATGAACTATTTACAATCCCTGTTACCTATTAGAAATAACAATCAATAACAGAGAACCTGTTTGGCAGGATTCCAGAGCAAACGAGAGCGAAATTCTCTGTAGGCTTGGGACATTTAAGCCCGATTTACACGACAGCCGTTAGGGCACGGCACTCCTGACTTTGGCACTCGGGCCCACAGTTTTGGTCCGCCATCTGTTCCGTTTACATGACAAAATTAGGGCGGCCCTAATTTTCTGATGGGTACGCTTAAAATTAGAAACGGCAACTCCAAATTACTGAGTACGTCAGTCAATTTGACAGCAGTAAACCACTACTTCATGTAATTTCGTTCTTCGCAAATGTTGTTAAAAGGAGTGACGGGCATGCACGACTCCCACGCGCGTGTTTCAGCCTTTTACCGCCTTTTACCCTTCATTAGCAGAAAATAAATTTTCATTTTAATTCATAAAAATGCAATAACCTTTATGGAATTTCATTTTCGTCGACGAATTTTTATTTCAGTTATTCGTTGCTTCATCGGTAAGGAAAACGCGCAAAGTGAAATTCAGTAACGTTTTGAGATTTTCATTTTCATGTTGTAGATAGTCTATAGTGTCGTTAGCATTAAGGGAATTTCATTTAAAGTTCAAGCTGTTATAAATTCATTTTACAGTGTACTTGGAACGAACAAAAAAGACCAAACATGCACATGCACACTGTAGATGTACAAACAACAGCGTTCTTTTTCAAATTGTAGTCACGCTACGAGGACAAAGCGAGTGCCGAATGAACACGGTCTGGGAAAGAACTGTGTACAAAAATAAGACTATACATGTATGTACTAAGAAGACTTCGTGGCTGAAGTTAAGCGTAAACAGGAGTTTAGTTTGCCAGCGGCACTGCTGCGAATTACATATCATGCAAACATTAGTCACGATGCTAAAAACAAATTTACTAGTATTTTTGCGATAATAATAAATGACATTTCCTACACGTAAACGACTTTAATGATTTCTGAAGACGATAAAGAGTGTGCATAACATGAAAATGTCAAAACAATACCGTATTTCATTTCACACATTTTCCACACTAACGAAGCAACGATTACCTAAAATGAAAATTATTTCACTAAAATGAAATTCTACAAATGTTATTGAAATTTTCTAAATGAAAATTTATTTTTAAGCACTGCTGGGTGATGTTGCGTTACAAAAGAGCAAGATTTTCTTGTTTTGTTTTTGTTTTTGTCGGAGGGCTTGATTTCTGTCTTCAAAAGTAACTTCTGAGAGGGTTGTTTGAATACAGTTCTCTGGGTGTCCTCTCAAGGAGATGTGTTTTGAAGTTTGTGATGCTCTCTTCAAATAATGTTTCAGAAGAGTTAGTTCTAAGTAGTCTTAGAGCCTCTCCTTTGATGAATCTTCTTTTTACTCCTGATGGATGGCAAGTTGAAAAATGGGTGTACTGAAGTGTTTCGGTGGGCTTAAAGTGGGTGCGTACATCTAGCACCGACTCAGTTTTAAACCGTTTGCCTTTGTAAACAGTCCCAAGAAGTTTGTTTCCGTTTCGGATATTTCAGCCGTAAACTTGATAGTTTGATGGTGTTTGTTAGCTTGTTCAATGAACTGTGTGATCTCTTCCTTTGTGGTGTTCTAGAGGAGCAGATGTCGTCAATTAATCTTTTCCAGGCGAGCGGTTTTAAAGCGCTTTGATTTAAGATCCTCTTTCTACCTTAGCCATGAAAATATTTGCGAAAGCCGACATTTTATAAAACAGCAACCATTGCTTAACGACATTTTCAAGGAACCGCCCCTAACATCGTCCAAAAGAGGGCGTTCCCTTAAAGATATACTGGCGAGAGCACTAGAAAGCCTAAAACACGCGCGTAGGAATCACGCAGGCCCGTCACTGTTAAGTTTTAATACTTTTAAGCCATTTTAAAAGGCTAACACAAGCCCGTGGGAGTCGCGCAGGCCCGTCACTCTTTTTTCAAAAGAACTGTTCCCCACCCCCCCCCCCCCCTCATAGATCTAGAAGAGTTTCCGTTGCTTCGGGAGCCCAATCTATATCGCGCGACCACGAATAGGCTGTTTTTTCGGACGCCATCTTGTGAGTTCTTGTGAGGCGCTGGGAATATCGCGCATGCTCGATAAAAATTATTTCCAGTCCCTCCAAAATAATCACCGAGAAACGGTCGAGAACCCATTCAAATTCGGGCACCGCACTCCAAACAGGCGGGCCGAGACTACCTATTTCAGGAGTGCTTGGCCCGCCTGGATTTTTTGGCACCCGTGCCATAAATATGCATTTACACGACACAATTCAGGAGTGCCGTGCCTTAAATTAGCGGCCCGCGTGCCAAAATGTAGGGGTGCCGTGCCCAAAACGCTTGTCGTGTAAATCGGGTTTTAAATAACCATCAACTGATCGATTGCAATTTCATGAGATTTAGACTAAAACAGCCAACATAGTCAAGAATAACAAATAATGAAAATTATAATGAAAATTTCAGCAGATCGAAATTACAATTGAGTCTACGCAGCTGAGCGCATTCAAGTTTCAGTCATTGAGCGTACAAGATAGCGAACGTTTGAAAAATCCGCCAGGTAACACGCTTAGAGCTAGGAGTTGTCACCAGTTATGAACAAGGCAATGTCATGCTTTGGTTGTTTCGGCACCCCTTTGCGCCAAAAGTCGTCCGCTACTTAAGTACATGTTTGTTTGTCGCAAACACTGGATGTAGCGAATTTGCACCTCGCCAAAAGCTAATGTTTTGAAGCCACACGCTTAAGGAACGAGGCATAGTCGTATTTGCATGGTTTCAGTGTGTTGTTTGTTTCGAGTGCCCCTCATGTTTTGCCGGGGCATACTCATACCTGTATTGGCTCTGTGATATGCCTATTATTTTCACTCCTCGCTGTTAATGAATGCAATTTTTGGATCAACAAGTCTATTATACAGATCGTGCATACAATTATCCAATCGTACGGATCGAACGAATCGACAATCCTCCTGAGGCCTGTGAACATGAGGCCGTTAATGAGATGCAATTTTCGGATCGACAGCTCCATTTAACGGGTCGTCTTTTTTTGTCGATCCGTACGGGTTGTACGATGGCTTTTTCGGATCGTGTCAGTTAGAGAGAACGAGGAATATTCATGCTTGCCTACTATATTGCGCAACACGCTTCCCGGTTGTTAATGAATGCAATTTTCGGATCGACAAAAAAAATTATCCAATCGTACGGATCGAACGAATCGACAAACCTCCTATCAACATGATGATCGTTAATGAGATGCAATTTTCGGATCGACAGCTCTATTTAACGGGTGGTCTCTATTTGTCGATCCGTACGGGTTGTATAGCGGCTTTTTCGGATCGTGTCAGTTAGAGAGAGTGACACGGCTAGGGCTGTTATTTGTCAGTTATTACACAAACACCGCCGTTGGATTTGAGGTGTTACTGAATACTAAATACTAAAATACTGAATAGCCAAAGAGGCGTCGAGTCGGTTAATATTACCTCATATCCAACAAACCAGCAGAAAAACTGCTTGATTAGGTCTAAATTTCTAAGATCAACGTCCGTAATCGCTGCTGATTCTTATTGCCATATTTTTGCACAAAAAGTTTGTTTCGGGGCGAAAAAGCCTGAACGCATTTTAAGCGACAGTAGACAAGCATCCAATTATTCTCTTATAACATGTATGCGGGGAAACTAATGAGAAAGTTAGAAATACGATAATCGAGATTGAAAATTTAACAATTACATGTAACAGCAAAAAATCAATACATTGCCCAGAAAACGCACGCGTTTTTCTACTAAGTGTACTGAAAAGTACGACTTTGGAAAGTCAAATAACCGAGAACAACAGCTTGTACCCCGATACTGAGAAATCTTGAAAAAAAAGCGATTGAAAAGAATATCGGATAAATGGCTTAACGACTGCGGTCTGATTCTACATATTATCAGGCACCGATTGTCTTTTCCAGTTAATTGTTGTTTTAGTGCCGGTAGTAATTATTTTTTTCTATTTCTTTTATGTTTTTAAAATGACTTGCAATTGAGGGACAATGTTTTAAATAAAACGGTTTCGTTTCCGCATGAAATTGTACTTTTTAAAGAAATGCGAAGTATCTACCGAGAAAAAATTGACAGTAACCACAAAGTGAAAAGAGGGCCTTGGTTTAAAACGTGTTGTTCCTCAAACTGCACAACTTGAGAACCCATGTTTAGATCTCTACTGCGTAGAAATAATCTGAATTGAAATGGAGATTTGCGTTTCTATTTGCTTTGATCGGAACACTAATGATAGTAGAAATCTGATTTGAATATTTAATATTACTTACGGAAGAAGATTAAACAAAGGCAAAAAAGAGGCCATTATGAAGTCGGTGTGTTGTCTCCGTCGAATGGCAAATAATTGACAACCTGTGATTATCCTGACATGAACAAGCAATCCATCACCTTTAAATTAAACTCACCAAATCTAAGAGTTTATTCAATATCCAATGGATAAACAGAGTTGAAAGCACATTTAAAAGCTGATTGTTGCTTGAGCCGATATGGTGCGGAAAGTGCTTCAGTTCACTGATATCTGACTAATTGTCTTTATCAATTCTTGAAGATCTACTTTCAAGGCAAAACAGTTACTGGACGGAAAACAACCCTTTGATTCAGCCGTGTTTTGCTGTGCGACGACCAAAGGAGTGGATCATGCAGTGGATGTACCAAAAGCAGCCTAAATACTTCGCCTTGTTTGCACACGAGGAAACAGATGGCATATAAAAGGAACAATGTGCGACGTGAAACTTAATCGTTAAACCCTTTCAAAAAATAGGACAGATTCAGGGTCTTCTACTTAAGTGTAAAACACTGAGCCACTGATGTGGGGAAGTGATTGAACTCTTCCCGCAAGCAAAATATTTACAGTGCTTGAAACGTTAACGAAGTCTTAGAACGAGATAAGACGGGTTGGTGATCGGATAATTCGACCTTAAAAAGACGAAAGAAAGCTTTTATACCTTGAAAACACGATAAAACTGAGGACGAAAAGGGAACTTACGATTTTAAGTATCTACAGGTGGTTTGCGTTTTCTAGGTTTTCTAATTCAAGGAAAACGACGAAATGAGCTCCGAACCAGAGCCAGAAAATCGCATTAACACTTCAGCACCCGAAACAGAACCGGAAACAACTGATCTCCACCCGACGGCCGAAACAATAGCCGAACCACTGCCGGAATGGTCGAAGGCTACGGAAGAATGGGGGATAGCTTGGGAGTTTCACCTGTATGGTCTGGGAGCCATTTACGCGTTGATTTTCTTCGTGATATCAGTTTGGCTATGGAAGCGATTTAGAAGAGTGCAAACTGGAAACCAAGGCAACAAAGTCCCCATAATTGTTCTGAGTCTTCTGGGATTATTTTGCTTAACCAGATGTTTATGTCTTTGTATCGATGCATATCATTGGAGACAGATTACCCCAGTAGCCGTTGTAAATGTTCTGTGGGGTGTCGGGCAGCCTTGCATCATAACAGTTTACACTCTGGTCTTCATTGTGATGCGAAATGCTCTTACCCTCAAGCAGAGATTCCAGAAGTGGTATAATACAAGAAACATTGCCATGGCGACACTGCCGTATTTTATTTTCGCTTTCGGTGCCGAGCTTACCCTGTCATTTGTCCCTGGATTCAAGGGCCTTGCATTCACCTGCCAACTTTTGTACATTTTATTCGGATTCTCTCTCACGCTGTTTTATTCCATGATATCTATTTTATTGTGGAAGAAGTTGTCAATCACCTCAAGCAACCGATGGGCTTCAGAAGCGTTGCGCAAACGCGGGAAACGCACACGCGCGATTTTCCGAACGTGCATCGCTGCCGTTTTCGGCGGCGTTGCAATTTGCGCCATGCAGTTTTATGCCATGACAGGCGTCTACGGTGTTTTTTCTGATGCACGATACGTTTCGGCGTGGCCGTGGTGGGCATTTCAAACAGCGTATAGAATCGTGGAGATTTACATGGTAGCTGTGCTGTGTTATGCGGTAAATGACAAGAGCGTGGACGCAAAGAAAGGTGAAATAACACCGACAAGTATTGTGACAGATTCAACTGCTAAACCACTTGAACTAGAACAACTGTGAATGACAGCTTCGTGAAAGAGAGAACATTCTAATTGGCTACAGAATCGTAGATACCACACGGACTCTTCTTCATATCTGAGGCGCAAGGGTGAGGTGTTCATCGCTTTCATCGGACTTTCAAACGTGAGATTGGAGGATCGGCGCTTCAAAACTGGACTTTGCCTCGTTTCTGTTGTTTTCATAGACAAAAGAAACTATTCCAGAATTTCTCGCTCCACTAACCCTGGTTCACAAATGGGTATTAAGGAACCGTTAGGAAATCCTAACAAAAATGCCGGAGGGTGACAATGCGATTGTTTAGCCTCCCATTCAGGAGGGAGTGGTCTAATGCTCCTCACTCAGAAACCGGATTTAACTCTTTAAACCCTAACACCAACTTGGATCTACTCCTAAATGACTTTCATATATTTCTTGTTGGACAAGTTGGGAGAATTTGTTGAGCAATCAGGACAATTGATTTTTAATGATCATTTCCTGTGTTCTCTTGACCAATGTTTTTGATCGTCAAGTGTCAACGTAAGGACAAATTATTGAATGGTCACTATCGCGGCGTAAAGGATTAAGCACTGGCCTTGATGAGCTACCTGGCCCATTGAATTGAACACAAGACTTTTCCCTTTTTCGTATTAAGCGACGAGAACCTTGTGTTCTCCAGCTTTATTGACGGGCAATTTTGCGCTTTACCCTGGACAAAAAACACTTGTTTTGACGTCTGTGACCTAAGCCGATGACGTTTAAAACCGTAACCTTGACGGCAACGATCTCCCTGCTTAAGGTGTCTGAGAGCACTTTCACTCTTAAGAGGGCCAGAACGTCATGCTAGCCCACATATAAGGAGCTAATAACATTACAATCCTATATGAATATATACACCAACTGATTAACGCACCTACCTCCACTAACACACACTTTCCTTCACTTGTACTCACTTTCCTTCACTTGTACTGACTTTCCTTCATTTGTACTTACTTTCCTTCACTTGTACTCACTTCCCTTCACTTGTACTCACTTACCTTCACATTAATGCCTTATGTGTGGGCTAGCATGACGTTCTTGCCCTTAAGAGAGCCCGAGCCCAAAACAGAGAAAATTTACAAAAAATAATTTTGTCAAACACTGAAAAACAACATTACCACAGCAAAGTACTACTCAGTAGCTCTCATTGGAATGGTCACACTTTAGGATATTATCCACAGAGTCAAAAGTTAGAGCCACCTTGTGTAACATAATAAAAATTCGGACACAATAAAATACTTCTCACTATCAACGTTCATTTGAATGATCACAGTTTGGGATTTCATCCACAGACTTAGAAGTAAGAACCACCTTGTACAACATGATAAACAGCACCACAGGAAAGTACTGCTCAGCAGCTTTCACTTGAATGGTCACACTTCAGGACTTCATCCACAAACTCAAAACAACAAACTTTAAAATTGAGTCGGCATCGCATAACTAAAGCAATGCCTTGCAGAAAGAAATGCTGGAATTTTCAAGAACCGTTTTTAAAGAGTAGACAACAACGTAGATATAAAGGTACTTTTCTCTCAGTTTCATATTTTATTCGATATATTTAGGTAAACAATAATATGTACAGTATTGTGTTATTCATGCATGAACTCGTGAGATCACGGGGTTGTTTATTGGTTGTTTCTTTTTAAAAAGTATAACTGTTTAATAATTTACCAAGTTTACTCTCTGAAGATAAAATTTAAAAAAATAACAAAAAACAAAACCAAAAAAACAGCGGAAAAAATAAAAACGAAATTTAGAGGGCAAACGATCTCAATTTAGCAATACCTTAGAAGAAGATGCAGGGTTGTAACTGAGGGAAATCACATGAGAGTAATTTACTTACCGTATTTGTCTTTTTGACAGTTGTTGTAAAGAAGTAATAATAATAATAATTACGGTAACCAAAGGATTGAATACAACTAGCATCTTGCAGGAATTGTTATTCTTTTCGCTCTTTTTTTTAAAGGCGAATGAATAATAACTTTCGACATTCAACTGAAAGTTGAACTATGGGATGGACCAATTCTAAGCCAATATCTCACCTGGGAAGAGGAGCAATACTCCTGTGTTGAATCCCTCGCTTTGGGTTTGTCTAACTTTGAAATGGAACAGTTTTTCCCTGTTTGTCCCCTGGTCTCATGTAATGTCAATTTTCATCTAAAATGTAAATTAGGCTCACTTATAAACGCTCACTTATAAATTTATAAATTCGATTTTTGGAACGTTCAGTCGCATATAAAAATTTTTGGTGATCTTTTCGTTCAAGGTACTAAAAGGGTGTAAGAGCGCCAGGGCTTCGGGCTACTAAGTATAGGTTCAGGGCTCTAAAACGAAGAAATTAGGATCCATGACTCCATCGCTTCACTCCAGTTCTCCATTTAGCTAGAAACAGCATTCTTTTTTTTTCAGGCTTCACGTATAGCGAAAAGGCCCTGGGCTTCAATGCAGCTGAGAGGCATTTCATGGTCTAAGGTTAAAAGAAACTCGTTTGGGACCTTATTCGTTCGCTCTGCTGTTAAAGATCCGGTGGTAAACGCTGAATTTTAAGTTACAGTAACTAAAGCAGCGATAGATGTTGGAAGATTGTAAGGTGTAAAATCTTCATCTTTACTTCGTTAACAAATCCACAAAAATGTCAAGGGATAACGTATGGCAATACAATACGAAGAAAATAGGACTTCGAACTAAAACAGGGTGTTGCAAGTGATATGTTATCTTCATCTGACAGAAATTTTGTTCTCCGTTTCAACATTTTATTTTCACACAACTAGAAACTGCAACACAGCGATTTTTTTATCGGCGATGTTGATTTATTTTTGCTGAAGTAGACTTATTTTTGTTGATTATTTTTTATAGTTGCTCAACCGCTAAACAAACAGATCTTCCAATTGAAAAAAGCATATTAGATTTAGTTGCTAAGTTTGAAAAGAAAAGATGAAATTTATTTAAAACTTCACAATTTAACATTTTCTAACATTTTGCAGAGCTTGTTGGCCGTGTGGCAAGCTATGGGAACGACTGCAAATTTGTCCAATTAAGAAAAGTTATTTTTCCCACACACAGATTTATTAATTTGCAACAGTTGTTAAATATCACACTCTATCAATTCGTTTGTATATTAAGCTTGCCATCCTAATTCAATTTTCCATTAGTCTATTTTGAGAAACAAATTAGGCAGTGCCTATAACGAAAACACATGTACTCCATTTAACTTCAGGTGACATTTTTCCAATTAATGGCAAAAGAAGGATGATACCTGTTTACGTGAAAAAGAAAACTTCATTTTCAAGTTTTTGTCATCCCGCGTTTCCGAAGGTTTTTGGGTATAAGTCGAGAACAAACTCCAAAACTAAGACAATTTTGCCGAACAATTTTCAACCGTTCAGACAATTCACAAGTGATATCATTTTAAAATCTGTTCAGTTTTTACATTTGAATAGCGGTTCGATTATTTCTTTTTTCAGCCTCACTGTTTTGGCTAAATAAATAAACAGCAAGACAAAAGTACATAATAAGGCGACGCACTGAACAATACTGAGAATAACAAGGGATTTTCGCCGGTAACAATACAACACAACTAGATTGAAAATGTCAAACCAAACGAGTGCTAAGGAAAAGCGTTATTTACACGGAAACTGTAAATAATAAATGAACACAACACTTTTCTGAGTAACATATTTAATCTGAGGAAATAAATCGCTCGAAATCGTGTTTTCATCTCTTTATTCACGGAACGAAAAGAAATTGAAGATTGCCAACGTCAAGTAAAACATCAAGTATAATATCAATAACGAGGGCTTTCAATATTACAACAATTTATTAGCATGTTTCGCACGTAATTAAACAATTACAATAACCAGCAGCTGCCCGAAGGTAAAAAATATCTCACGGTAAATTACCTGCGAAGTTTGTTCAGCGCTGAGTTGAAGTCGAAGCCGGATAATTTCCGTCAAGCGAATGTCAAGCACAGATCAAATCCGCAGTATTTCGAAGAAAACAGGAACACTGAACGCGTTTTTTAATTCAGTTGAGTGATTTTTTCCATTCTTTCGGTGAACTTTTTCTGAAGGGCAAAAATTAATCTATCACTCCATCCAGTGCAAGACCAAAGTCTGTAAGTTGGAAACTTAGTCTGGAGAAAATCAGATTGGGCTTCAGATTTAAGGCTTGAATTTAAACAGACTAGAACATTCACTAAGAAGGATCCTAGACCTGCTATTTTACACAACTAGTTTGTCAGTTCTAAACAAGGAAAAATAATTTGATCGATACTGATCAAGTTCAAAGCAAAAGTAGGCATAAAAGTTGCAAGCATTTTAAGCCGGCGTTGTACTGCACACCTATAGTTGGAGGAGACTGGGAAATTTATTGGCCGCGTCTTCCTAAAGATGGCACCAAGACAAGAAAGTGCCAAACAAGCAGCGGAAAGCGAAGCCGAGATCGCTAGCCCCGAACATGAAACGACTAGCTTGGGAAAAGCCGAACCAAGAGCCGAACCACAACCCGAGTGGAGCACGGCGGTGAACACGTGGGGCGTTGCCTGGGATTTTCATCAATACGGACTCGGGGCTTGTTTCGGACTCATTGGTTTTTTAGCTCTCGTGGCGTTCCTTAGAATACTTAAAACCAGCACAGCTGCCCGACAGAAGAAAGTATCCCTGGTTGTGCTCAGCCAGATAGTGTTATTTGGGTTTTCAAGGTGTGTTTTCTTGTGCGTGGATGCTTATAATTCTAAGAGATATCTTCACATCACGGTGTTGAATTTGATCTGGGGAATTGGCCAGCCTTGTTTGATTACTGCGTTCATCCTCATCTTTTTGGTCTTGAGAAATGCGCTTGTGATGAAGGCACGATTTCAGAACTGGTACACAACTCGTAACATAGCGTTAGTCACAGTTCCTTATTTTACATTCGTTTTTGCCTCAGAAGTAATCATTTCCCTCATCCCTTCGTACAAAGGCCTGATTTTTGCCTGCCAGATCCTAAGTACACTCTTATACTTCAGTTTGGGTTGCTTTTACATCTTCATCTCCGTTTTAATCTGGAAGAAACTGAGTCTGGTGCGAAAAGGAGCGTCCAAAACGCACGGCAGAGGCCAGCAAACGTTTTCCATCTTCAAGCGTTGCATAGGCGCGGTTGTGGGCGGTTTAAGCATAGGCACCATGCACGTTTACAACATGGCAGGCGTCTACAGCGTTTTTTCTGACGTGCAACACGTGTCCGCGTGGCCGTGGTTCGCCTTTACGACGTCACTGCGTTGCTTAGAGGTGGGAATGTCGGTGTTGTTGTACATGACCGGTATCCAGAATACCACTCAACAGGCTCGTAGAAAGGTGGATGTCGCACCATTGACAATAATGCAGTCAAGAGTAGAAAGCAACAACTCGCACAACGTCTGAAGCTGGTCAAATAGACCGGCCTTTTTGGAAACCAGGAGGCAACTTAACGCGATTTTCCCCTTTTTTCGACGGCTGTCTGCAACACAGTCCTTTTTCTGTGATTTTTTTTTCTTGTTTGCGTTGGTCGGTCAGGCGTACGAACGCGCTCGGCCTCTAAAGGTCTGGAGGGACTGGAACAGGCATGAATACGCAGAGTGGGACTCCGACATTTCAAGCGAATTTCGAAAGGTTGTCTTGTCAATAAAGGAAAAGCAAGCAATAATTGCAACAGGCAATAAACGACATTCAATACAACTGATTAAGGAAGATTGATTGGTTAAACAAAGATAAGCATGTTGTACCAGTCTGTTAACGTCAGGGTTCCATGAAGATGTGACGTTTTTCAGGAAACAACTTCAGTGACACGTAAGAAGGCAATAAAATTTAACTATGCGCTGAAAAAGTTCGCAAAAAACCAGACGTTTCGAGGGTGCTCCCTCTTCTTTAGTGGTTTGAAAGCAACTGAAAATCAGTTGCGCGCGCGACATAACGTTAAAATAAAAACAAAACAATAACGTTACTAGCGCGCGCTGACTTTGAGAGTTTTAAAGGAAATTAAAATCCGTATTTAGGCCTCCTGGGTGCAGTGTCTGGTGTTTAAAAATCATTCTAGCCTTAAAACTGCTGAAACTGCGCCTGTGTGTTGTACTGCTGAAGTCAGAACGGATCACAGAGACCAAAATGTCCTCAGCGGTGTGACCTGGGGGTGCAAAATGGAGGCCAACGGGGAGATCTGTGTCAGTTAGCCGTGTGGAGCGTAAATGTCCCCTAAATCTGTTCCCCAGGCGTCCACCAGTTTCACCGATATTTACCTTGTGACAAGTACGGTATTTGATGGCATAAACCACGTTTTCGCTGACACAGGTATACTTAGATTGGACCGTACTACATCCTCCGGGGGTATCAATAAAGGCCGATGTGTTGGTACGTTCCCCTGTGGCCGGACTCGATGCAACACCTGCGTGCACACCAACACATCGGCCTAGAATGATTCTTAAACACCAAACACTGCACCCGGGAGGCCTAAATACAGATTTTAATTTCCTTTAAAACTCTCAAAGTCAGCACGCGCTAGTAAGGTTACGTTTTTGTTTTGTTTTTATTTAAACGTTACGTCACGCGCGCAATTTTCAGTTGCTTTCAAACCACTGCAGAAGAGGAAGCACCCTCGAAACGTCTGGTTTTTTGCGAACTTTTTCAGCGCATATTTTACCAAAACTTTTACGTTCAAACGATTTATAGCGCTTCACAGTTTCTTCTAAATTTAATAAAATTTAACTGGCAACTTATACGTGTTCGATCAGTTCAAATTAACAAGGCAAAAAAGTTACCAGAAAACACACACATCCAAAGAGTGACTTTTACTTTAAGTTTTATTCTTATATAATATTTACTTCATTTTTACCTTTGAAGGATAAATGAAGTTGAGCATTAAGATTTCCCTTGGTTTTAAATTTGTTAGCAGTCACTCTATCAGCTAGTTCTCATAAATAAAAGCTGTTAGGGGAGGTTTTCCTTAATTTATCCATGAAATAGCCTAGTTATAGAGTAATATATATTATTAATTCCTAGATCTTCTGAATTTTCTGCCTATTTGGGTCTAATAGGCAATGACTACTTCAGCACTTAGTATTATTGATTAAACAAAATTGCCGCTCTACCATTATCTTTGCTTAGCTTTTGTGAAGTTTGAAAAAGAACTATTCCTTTCATACAATAGTACGTACATGTATGAACAAAGATTTCATTTCACAGGGAGTAAGCAGAAACGACTGGCAAGTTCTCATACACTTACAAATCTTGCCCAACCAGCTAAGATTTCCAGTTCAGTTCTATTGTTAATTATCCAATTGTATTAGTCTTTGTACAGAAATCGCGCGAAACGAGTACAAATATCCCACGATATTGGATAGTTGGTTATTGTACAGTACCGTGCGCGCGCTCATCCTGTTACATTTGTAGTTTTCTTTCAAGTTACTAAAAAAGGTTGAAAAAGGTTAAGTTGTATAATAAATCTCTTATTAGATGTTTCGATGTAAAGTATTGGCGTACAGCACAACTCGCAAAAGTATACGGCGATACTTCACACCGAAACATCTAATAAGATATATATACTCAACTGAGAAATGTACTCTAGCTTGTTGCCATATCTTGCATTACCAAAATAAATACTGTTAACTTTTTCTTTGATGTTGTCTGGACCTTTTGTTAGATAAAATAAATTGTAACAAAGTCTTCAGAGTACACAGCAATAAATGACTACTCGCTACGAAAACCAGGGGAAATGTGCTTAGGCTTCATTATTTTAAAGAGAGTATCATTAGTGCTCAGGCCCTGAGCAGAGCATTGACCACAGCCTTGACATTCAGACTCTTTAGATCACTGTACGTTTGTCCAGTGCCCACGAACACAATCGGCTGGCCAGTGGTGTATGTCATGGAGATAGCTGCACCAACCTACAGAAAAAAAACAACTATTTGCAAAGCGCTTCCTGGCCAAACTGAAACACAGTCAAATGCCATGCAGCACTGCATGCACAGCAATATATGGATGCATGCTAGTCTGGCTTAACGGAGTTGCAACTCGATGCAGTTAGGAAAGTATGTCTAATTGCAACTCCATTAAGTCAGAGTCTCGTACTTCGTTTGATTATTAAGCATTATTAAATATCGTTTGATATTTAGCATTTTTCAGCATTTTCATTTTTAGCATGTTTAGCATTTTCGCATTTTCGCATTTTTGTCGTTTGACATTTTAGCATTTTTCTGAGAATTTTTTAAGAGACAGTAACAAGGTGCCATACCTTATCATCAATGGTGTCAAACTTAGTTAGCAGGATGCCATCAATCAGTCGTGGGTTTTGAGACATGGAGTAATCAGCCAAAGCCTGGTTGAACTTCTTCAGTTGATCCACTGCCTCGTTACCAACAAGTGCTTCTCCAACGAACAGCACTAGATCGGGAGAGTTGAGCTTGATCAACTGAAAACACACAGGATCAACATTAAATTTCTCCTAACAATATCAGTGGACGGTAAAAACAAACAGTTGAGGGGGAAGTATAAAATTGTCCAGTTAAATTTGGGAGTATTGTTTTCAAAAACTGCATGGAAGAGTCCGCATAATTAACTGACACATATAGTCATCAGCATTCAGCATATAATTTATTTTCATGACAATGCACTGACAAGGAGACAATTAAATAAAGAGAATTATAAATGAACTGAGGGATACGGTGTGACATAACACCAAATTCTTGGTATCAGCTTCTCAACTTTTGTAAAACAGATAGCTGACAATAAAACTAATTAGAGCGTCAAAGAGGAGCATGGGAATTTTGTTACTTTCTCCTGCAAAATCAAACCGTTTTCACTTACAGCTGGCAAAGATACTCAGATTGTCATCAAGGAAACAGGATGTAAACTGAATGGCCTTCATGTACAAATATCATTAATTCCAGGCTTATTATAAAAAGAGCTATGCTGTGACTATTATGTTTCATTAAAAAACTTTATGTAAACAGTTTAGACTGCCTTCCAATAACATCTGGTATTTCACCACTTTTTACAAGGCACACAAAACAAATGGCATAAAAATCAATGGTTACCACAGGCTTACTAAGGTCTAGACACTAGTTTAAATGGAAGACAGCCGACCTTGGAGAGGGCTCTCATCAGGGGCTCATTATCCTGCATTCTGCCAGCAGTATCCACCAGCACAACATCAATGCGCTGTTCTCTAGCTGGCACACAAAATTGAGAATCAGTTAATACAGTATCTACAATGCTAATCTCTCGGCACACACTCAGAATCATTTTAGACATGTTACAGGGTCTTTTGTGAAACACAGCATGGGCATATTATCACCACACAGTAGAAAGCAACAACTCGCACAACGTCTGAAGCTGGTCAAATAGACCGGCCTTTTTGGAAACCAGGAGGCAACTTAACGCGATTTTCCCCTTTTTTCGACGGCTGTCTGCAACAGTCCTTTTTCGGTGATTTTTTTTCTTGTTTGCGTTGGTCGGTCAGGCGTACGAACGCGCTCGGCCTCTAAAGGTCTGGAGGGACTGGAACAGGCATGAATACGCAGAGTGGGACTCCGACATTTCAAGCGAATTTCGAAAGGTTGTCTTGTCAATAAAGGAAAAGCAAGCAATAATTGCAACAGGCAATAAACGACATTCAATACAACTGATTAAGGAAGATTGATTGGTTAAACAAAGATAAGCATGTTGTACCAGTCTGTTAATGTCAGGGTTCCATGAAGATGTGACGTTTTTCAGGAAACAACTTCAGTGACACGTAAGAAGGCAATAAAATTTAACTATGCGCTGAAAAAGTTCGCTAAAAACCAGACGTTTCGAGGGTGCTCCCTCTTCTTTAGTGGTTTGAAAGCAACTGAAAATCAGTTGCGCGCGCGACATAACGTTTAAATAAAAACAAAACAAAAACGTTACTAGCGCGCGCTGACTTTGAGAGTTTTAAAGGAAATTAAAATCCGTATTTAGGCCTCCTGGGTGCAGTGTCTGGTGTTTAAAAATCATTCTAGCCTTAAAACTGCTGATACTGCGCCTGTGTGTTGTACTGCTGAAGTCAGAACGGATCACAGAGACCAAAATGTCCTCAGCGATGTGACCTGGGGGTGCAAAATGGAGGCCAACGGGGAGATCTGTGTCAGTTAGCCGTGTGGAGCGTAAATGTCCCCTAAATCTGTTCCCCAGGCGTCCACCAGTTTCACCGATATTTACCTTGTGACAAGTACGGTATTTGATGGCATAAACCACGTTTTCGCTGACACAGGTATACTTAGATTGGACCGTACTGCATCCTCCGGGGGTATCAATAAAGGCCGATGTGTTGGTACGTTCCCCTGTGGCCGGACTCGATGCAACACCTGCGTGCACACCAACACATCGGCCTAGAATGATTCTTAAACACCAAACACTGCACCCGGGAGGCCTAAATACAGATTCTAATTTCCTTTAAAACTCTCAAAGTCAGCACGCGCTAGTAAGGTTACGTTTTTGTTTTGTTTTTATTTAAACGTTACGTCACGCGCGCAATTTTCAGTTGCTTTCAAACCACTGCAGAAGAGGAAGCACCCTCGAAACGTCTGGTTTTTTGCGAACTTTTTCAGCGCATATTTTACCAAAACTTTTACGTTCATACGATTTATAGCGCTTCACAGTTTCTTCTAAATTTAATAAAATTTAACTGGCAACTTATACGTGTTCGATCAGTTCAAATTAACAAGGCAAAAAAGTTACCAGAAAACACACACATCCAAAGAGTGACTTTTACTTTAAGTTTTATTCTTATATAATATTTACTTCATTTTTACCTTTGAAGGATAAATGAAGTTGAGCATTAAGATTTCCCTTGGTTTTAAATTTGTTAGCAGTCACTCTATCAGCTAGTTCTCATAAATAAAAGCTGTTAGGGGAGGTTTTCCTTAATTTATCCATGAAATAGCCTAGTTATAGAGTAATATATATTATTAATTCCTAGATCTTCTGAATTTTCTGCCTATTTGGGTCTAATAGGCAATGACTACTTCAGCACTTAGTATTATTGATTAAACAAAATTGCCGCTCTACCATTATCTTTGCTTAGCTTTTGTGAAGTTTGAAAAAGAACTATTCCTTTCATACAATAGTACGTACATGTATGAACAAAGATTTCATTTCACAGGGAGTAAGCAGAAACGACTGGCAAGTTCTCATACACTTACAAATCTTGCCCAACCAGCTAAGATTTCCAGTTCAGTTCTATTGTTAATTATCCAATTGTATTAGTCTTTGTACAGAAATCGCGCGAAACGAGTACAAATATCCCACGATATTGGATAGTTGGTTATTGTACAGTACCGTGCGCGCGCTCATCCTGTTACATTTGTAGTTTTCTTTCAAGTTACTAAAAAAGGTTGAAAAAGGTTAAGTTGTATAATAAATCTCTTATTAGATGTTTCGATGTAAAGTATTGGCGTACAGCACAACTCGCAAAAGTATACGGCGATACTTCACACCGAAACATCTAATAAGATATATATACTCAACTGAGAAATGTACTCTAGCTTGTTGCCATATCTTGCATTACCAAAATAAATACTGTTAACTTTTTCTTTGATGTTGTCTGGACCTTTTGTTAGATAAAGTAAATTGTAACAAAGTCTTCAGAGTACACAGCAATAAATGACTACTCGCTACGAAAACCAGGGGAAATGTGCTTAGGCTTCATTATTTTAAAGAGAGTATCATTAGTGCTCAGGCCCTGAGCAGAGCATTGACCACAGCCTTGACATTCAGACTCTTTAGATCACTGTACGTTTGTCCAGTGCCCACGAACACAATCGGCTGGCCAGTGGTGTATGTCATGGAGATAGCTGCACCAACCTACAGAAAAAAAACAACTATTTGCAAAGCGCTTCCTGGCCAAATTGAAACACAGTCAAATGCCATGCAGCACTGCATGCACAGCAATATATGGATGCATGCTAGTCTGGCTTAACGGAGTTGCAACTCGATGCAGTTAGGAAAGTATGTCTAATTGCAACTCCATTAAGTCAGAGTCTCGTACTTCGTTT
Organism: Siderastrea radians; assembly: GCA_964017195.1. Classification (NCBI taxonomy): domain Eukaryota; kingdom Metazoa; phylum Cnidaria; class Anthozoa; order Scleractinia; family Rhizangiidae; genus Siderastrea; species Siderastrea radians. Next base: position 1,856,860 of record OZ024895.1, read on the forward strand.
GATTATTAAGCATTATTAAATATCGTTTGATATTTAGCATTTTTCAGCATTTTCATTTTTAGCATGTTTAGCATTTTCGCATTTTTGTCGTTTGACATTTTAGCATTTTTCTGAGAATTTTTTAAGAGACAGTAACAAGGTGCCATACCTTATCATCAATGGTGTCAAACTTAGTTAGCAGGATGCCATCAATCAGTCGTGGGTTTTGAGACATGGAGTAATCAGCCAAAGCCTGGTTGAACTTCTTCAGTTGATCCACTGCCTCGTTACCAACAAGTGCTTCTCCAACGAACAGCACTAGATCGGGAGAGTTGAGCTTGATCAACTGAAAACACACAGGATCAACATTAAATTTCTCCTAACAATATCAGTGGACGGTAAAAACAAACAGTTGAGGGGGAAGTATAAAATTGTCCAGTTAAATTTGGGAGTATTGTTTTCAAAAACTGCATGGAAGAGTCCGCATAAATAACTGACACATATAGTCATCAGCATTCAGCATATAATTTATTTTCATGACAATGCACTGACAAGGAGACAATTAAATAAAGAGAATTATAAATCAACTGAGGGATACGGTGTGACATAACACCAAATTCTTGGTATCAGCTTCTCAACTTTTGTAAAACAGATAGCTGATAATAAAACTAATTAGAGCGTCAAAGAGGAGCATGGGGATTTTGTTACTTTCTCCTGCAAAATCAAACCGTTTTCACTTACAGCTGGCAAAGATACTCAGATTGTCATCAAGGAAACAGGATGTAAACTGAATGGCCTTCACGTACAAATATCATTAATTCCAGGCTTGTTATAAAAAGAGCTACGCTGTGACTATTATGTTTCATTAAAAAACTATGTAAACAGTTTAGACTGCCTTCCAATAACATCTGGTATTTCACCACTTTTTACAAGGCACACAAAACAAATGGCATAAAATCAATGGTTACCACAGGCTTACTAAGGTCTAGACACTAGTTTAAATGGAAGACAGCCGACCTTGGAGAGGGCTCTCATCAGGGGCTCATTATCCTGCATTCTGCCAGCAGTATCCACCAGCACAACATCAATACGTTGTTCTCTACCTGGCACACAAAATTGAGAATCAGTTAATACAGTATCTACAATGCTAATCTCTCGGCACACACTCAGAATCATTTTAGACATGTTACAGGGTCTTTTATGAAACACAGCATGGGCATATTATCACCACATAAACTCATAATGTGCAGATGCCTCTCTAAGAGCACAAGTCTACTCAAATAGGCACTTTATTTAATAGTCCCCTTAAATGAGCACAAACTCTTTTGTTGGTTTAGGGACGGTGCCTCCTTTTGTCATTGTGCATACATTCTGCGCATCTTAGGTCTGGTCTGAGATATTCAGGTTTCTTAAGGAATTTGCCTACTAATACAAAGGTATTTTTGTGCAGTTTATGACTGTGAAAAAAGGAGATCTTAGCAAGGGCTATCAGAATCTAAAAAGAATAATATGGGTAACCATACATTTTTCAGAGATAAGTAAGCTCAAATTTGGAAAGAAAATGCCATACATTCTTTGCATTTTAAAGCTTTCTTAGAATTGTGGTTACATAAAATTTTCTCTGGAAAACGCATGGTTACCATTTTTCTTTTTAGATTCCAATAACCCTTGCTAAGATCTGCTTTTTCCCCGCAGTCATATCCTTTTAAAAAATACCTCTGTATTAGGAGGCACCATCCTTAAACAAATAAAAAAGAACAGTAGTTTCTTTAATGTTATTGTCAAGTTTATATACTGTAACTAAATTCAAGCTTGTTTATTCAGGGTGGAAGGAAAAACATGACTTTTAAAGTAAGAACCCAAGCCATTTTCAAGGGAAAAAACATGTGGCCCAAAACTCTTTGTCTAACTTCAGAGGGGGTAACTATTTGGCAAAACGCAACTTTTTGAAGCTCACCAAAATTGATAGCATCCATTGCTATGGCAGCAGCATCTTTTCCATAGCCTTTCTCATACAGCAGGACTGATGCAGGACCGCTGCCACCAGCAGGAGGATGGAGAGCATTCAGATGTCGCACATGAGTTCTCAGCTGCTCCACTGCTCCACTGCAGCACGGAATGTATCACAGGCTGCAATCATCACACGGAAACCATTGTCAAGCAGCCAAAAGCAAATCTGAGAAACAAAAACAATGGTTAGAAAAATGATAAATAATTCATACATTTAATGCAAAAACGGCATATATCATGATTCTTCCCAAAAAGTCCAAAAAGACACTCTCAGCCTGATTTTTTCAGGCTTTCTTTTCGCAACTGCATAAGTTGCGCTGATAACTGCGAGGATCTTCTTTACATTTAATTCTTCATTCCGCAGTTCAAATATATGAATTTCATATATTCATAATTTCACTGCAAATTCTATGTGCAAAAATACAATGATATATTCTTGACAGAGGGCCAACTCCATAAAGAGTTCACCAGGGCAAACAGCCTGGGTACAAAAACTATTATCGCCATTGCTGCAGTGAGATAGTTTTCAAATTTGCATTCAGGTGAAAGAATGAAAACAAACCAGCATTCAAAACACAAAACCCACAGTGCATGGAAAACTGGGCAAGATTTGAGTGTTTCTTAAATTAAACTTCTTGTCCCAAAATTGCAATATCTGCTCTTTTGCATAAGGCCCTGAATTAATTAACTAATGAAAAGAAAAAAATGAATGTCAAATGAACTGCTATATTACATCAGTCTTCCAGGACACTGATATTCTCTCCGATCTAGTAATAGTACAACTAACCTTGGCTAAATTCGTTGATTTTCCAACACCATTTACCCCACAGAAGGTGATAGAATAGGGTTTGCCACGCTTTTTGGCATCCATTACATCACGCAGAATATCAATCCTTCGGCGAGGAGACAGAATCTGGACCAAAGACTCCTCCAAGCTTGCCTTCACTGTTGAAGTGACACCTTTGGAAAAGAGGATATAACACGGTTAAGAATGCCACAACTGAATTTAAATATCTGACCCTAAATAAAAGCCTCTTTGTAAAGGCGACATGTTCAGATTCACTCTGCACATGAGTCCAGCTGGGATCTTCTGTTGTATCTGTACTTCAAATCCATCAGGCATTTTGGGAAAACAACAAACATTTTCTCGCAACTTATTGAACAATGCTTGTATATATTGCTTTGGAAGTTGTTGCCTGGTGTTGCATGGAAAGCAGTGTTTAGTGCAGAACCTGCACAAAACACTTTGCTGCATGGCAAGTTGCACAGCAATACAGGCAACACCACTTACAAATGCAACATTATTGCACAAAAAGTTGGAAGAAAATTTGTGAGCTTTACTTCATCTTAAAGCTTGACTTACCACTGAAGGTGCCCAGGACTTTGCCTTCTAACTTGGTGGCCACCGAATCACACAACTTCTCAGATATGTCAGCTGCAACGTTTTTGGCTGTTAACATAGTGGCAACAAAATTAATGAGAATGTAAGGAGCAACTAAACGTCACTGTTAGATTTTATTTCTACTTTTCTATTTCTACACAAACAATCTGAGAAGACATTAAGCAATGGCAAACATTTTTACCAATAAGATGTTCCTTCATCTTGTCCAAGACAGGATTGATATCATCCAGGGTGAGGGTCTTTTGTCCAGCGAAGCCTTTGAAGAAGGAGAACAGCCCACCTCCAAGGCCTGAAGACTTGCTCCTAAGAAAACCAAAATAAAAATCTTAACACCAGGTACTAGACAAGTACATGTCAAACCACTCCTACATAGATTGCATCTTGACTTTACAGGAATTAGTAAACAAAGTTCTTTTTTGAAACATGTAATCATCTTTGCATCTAGAAAAGTTTCAATTATCCAAGACATGCATTTTCTACTTGTTAACCAAAATGACGTACATGTACACCAAACAGGCAGTGGCAAATATATGTACATATGAATCAAAATACACTTGACCAGCAAAACATATCAATTGATTAAAAAAGCACAGAAGACGTTTCTTGGAGGGAGGGAGGGGGATAAATTTGGATTGTAAATTAGAGTTTTCTGTTTTCTTGCCTTTCAGTTTAAAGCATTTAGACAGTTTACTCATACCCTTCCTGAGCAGCAGATTCAGCCACATTTATTTCTTCCTCTTCAACTTCCTCCTCTGACTCAGACTCATATTCCATGGGTTTCAGTTCACCATGCATTGTACCAACCATGGAGCGCTGGAAAAAAACAGCTATTAGTGAGAAAAGCACTCCAGGTAGCGAAGAACAATGAATCGGAATAACCGAAACAACTTCAAACTTAAATTACACTCAACCAATTAGTGATGGCACACATGTTTTGAACTGTTTTAACCACTGGTCAGAAATAAGTCATTTATTTATAAAGAAATCGTCTATGGCTTCAGCTAAGCTTCTGTTCAGACTGCATTCCTACACAAAATGGGCATATTAAGGTACCAAAGAATGTTTGCAAAATAAACTTGACAAGTCAAAACTAGCTGGCAAAAATGTATTTTTGTGTAACACTGCAATGGGTAAAAACAACCTTCAAAAGGGAATGAAAACCACCAAAACTGGAGTTTCTAAAGCAATTTCTAAAAATATTTAATAGCCCAGTTCAAAATCACCAAGACTGCTGGGTTAAAACTGCCAAAAGACATTTTATGGGGTGAAAAGGGTTAGTGACAATCTGAAGCAATATGTTCACAAATACCAGAGTGAAGTTGAACTATTTACCACTCTGTATTGTTTTATTTCACAACGCTGTGTATGGGGCGTATGGATGTGATGTCATCGCTGCCATGTTGGTGTACCTTTAACAAAAGGTTTCTTACTAGCTCCTTTTGTTATGGTGCACCAACATACATGGCCTCCACGCCATTGTCCTTTCGATCTCTGGGACTGGTGGCATATACTCCATAGAGACTAACCCAGTCATGTACAAATGTGTCTTTAGTAGCGGAGCCTGCGAGCAAAGCCCGCCAGCGGAGCTCCATTGCTAAGGAAATTTGGTAATGTATCAGGAGGGAGTGATGAACTTGGGCCTGGGCACAAGCGCCGGTATTGGCGAATGAAAAACCGAGGTGTCTGGCCATCGTGACGTCACATATAAATCTGCCCCGAAAATTCAAAGGAAAGTTAACAAATGGCTTCCTCGCAAATGTTTACAGTCCAGTTTCTCAAAAAGAACAGATCAAAACAATAAAAGAACGAAAGGTATGCTGTATGCTATAACATAAAAAGTATTCTTAATGCAAATTGGTCCTCAAAACAAAATAACCAATTGGCGATAAGACTCAAAAGATTTCATGGACGCTTTGATCGATCGATTGAAATCGTGATCAAGATCACCTTTCAGAAGCTGTATCTCACAAACCCTAAGATGTGTCGCTTGGAAACAAAAACATAACTTTTATATGTATAAACTCTTTCCAATTTTGGGAAAATAAAATTGCGTAACAATTTCATTAAAATGATCAGTGGCTTTAAACATCATTAAAATGTAGAGAAGAATACTCCAATACAAAGAAACGTTTACTGTGAATTCATCTGCTTGGTTCGAAGTTAATAATGGACCACAGTAATTCCTTACTTTGCTAAACTATCTTGTAAAAAACGACAAAGATGACAACATTTGCTGGAGGCGAGGCAAAACAGCTGACACGCCGGCTTTCCGGCCATATTTCTGCTGATCTCTTATCGAATAATTATAAAAAACCACAGTTTATCTAAAACGCCAACTTTCTCAGGTTACTGCTGTTAAGGGTTAACAAGGCTCTCTCTTTACTAGAATGGTCCTCAGTTTGACTGTTTTAAAAGTAATTAATCTTTAAAAATCAAATGACAGGACCAATTCAATTTATTTGCGAAACGGTCATCGTCAGTTGTAGCTAGTTGTGGATCAAGTAGACGGTCAAACTCTTTCTAAAACACTATGCAACCTGGACAGCAACTGAATCTAGAGGAAACTGGAGGTATTGAGAGTAAATCACTGAATCACTGATCCAAATGGTACTCAAATATATCTATTAGTTTTCATAAAAAAGTACAGAGCCAGATCAGCGAAGACTTGTTTCCTCAGGCGCCCGCATAATTTGCGACCTGATTCAGATTTTTATGTTGTTCTGCAAAAGTGTAGTTTACACGGGTTAAATGAGGTGGCAAAAATTTACTAAGTTCGATTACTCTTTCCCTAGCAATTAAATATCACTATTCTTTCCTTATACAGAAGATGGAAGCAAATTCTGTAAGAAAAGTTAACTTTTAAGTGCTAAACATACCCTTCTAGGTTCGCCTTCTATTATACTCAGCTAAACAAACGGACTGATCATTTTTTTGGCAAATACTATACCACTTTTTTCAACTTGGGTACTTTTGTTAAACTATAGGCTAGTCCGTAGCCAAGTTTCAAGTTTCCCTGTGGTATATAACTGAAATAAACACACTTTTTGGGACGCGGACAATAACAATTTTCCCGCATAATTCTCTGATCACAGAGAGTAAACATGACTCTTAAAACATTATTTAAGTGTGATTTTAACGTTAAGACAAAGAGCCACTTACCTATATCGAAAACAGGGATGACTAAAATTCCATTACCCAAGAAAACAAGCTTAGCTGAAAGCTTAATAGCACAAAAAATACGTTTGTAGCCCGAACTCTAACATAGTTGCCAGCGCCATTTTTGAAGACTCGGCAAACTCGCGCGCTTTTCACGTCGTGACGTCACGATGGCCTGACACCTCGAACCAGCCGAGGGGCGAGTTCATCACTCCCTCCTGGTAATGTATCGATGCGAAAAATTTTGGTTGTGACGTCAGCGTACGTCCGTCCGACCGTCCGTACAGACTCTGGGGGAGGGGGAGGGAAGTCCCAAGGCAACCCGACCGGGAGTGGGGAGTGCCATCTTTTCTTGGCGGGAAATCGCGCGGTGCTTTTGGGCAACCGGCGTTTTTCTTGGCGGGAAATCGCATGACCATCGTCGCTTTTGAAAAAGAGGTTTCTTTAAAAAGCTTAAGTTTATTTAGCAAAACGATTGTTCGACGGTACTGTAGTTTTAAACTTGAGAAAGAAACATTTAATACCTATAAATGGAAAGAAAAAGTCCAAAAGAATACTGGTAGTAGGCGAAAACTTCAAGTTACGAAAGCTGCCTTCAAAGGACCTCATCGCTTTGTTTTCTTCACGGCGGAGAGCTTGCCTTGTTCTGAAACACAACCGAGTAAGTGAAGTTTTTAAAGGGTTTAAGGTGCATGATTTTGAGTATTTATTACGGTCAAAGAAATTACATTTTGAAATTGAATTTATGTCATTAGAAATGTGTCATTTACTTTTGACTTCAAAAAATTATTAGAAAACGAGCTCAGATTTGTGACAGATGTAGTCTTAGAATATTTTGCCATGCTGGAAGTGTAATGCGAATTGCATTTAAGTATAAACTTACGGGTTTTCGAATAAACTTTTTCAAAAATGATTTCTCTGTTTATTATTTTGTGTTTGTTTATTCATAACAGTAGGTCAAAGCACAGTCGCAAGGCAACTGCACAAGCATCACTTACGGCGAATAATTGCTTTCAATTTTAACTGTCGGATCGGTTTGTGCAATTGTCGATTTTCTTGTCCTAGAACTTTTCAATAGTAAGCGAAGCAGTTGTCGGTTTAAGACTATTTTATCCGAAAAGCTTCCGAAAAACAAGTTTTTTTGCGTTCCTCAAAGCGCCTAACTTTAAATGGGCTTACTTCGCATCCGCAAAACTTATGCCATAATTTAAAGCGTGTTTGGTGTTTGCTCGTTTTCAATCTTGATGGTATAAATTTTGACCAGACTAATAGGGGCAGTTCATGTTATTTGTTAACTGAACATCCGAACGCGATGAAGATAACCCATTTACTTCAGAATAAGTTTTATTTTGTTGTTGTACATGAGCGCCGTTTCAAGTTCATTCAAGCCAACAGCCAATAATCCAAGGAGATTTGACAAGCCTTGACAGTTATGCATGGTTCAATTCTACCTGTTACCATGTCCCCCCCGGGCACACCCCCGGGGATTTGCAATTTTGTTCTCATTTGGTGGTCTATTCCCCACCCCCGGGCATGCAGAAAGAGACAATTCCCCACCCCCGGGACTCCTCATCGACCACAAATACGCTGTTTTGTGTACAAAGCATAGATTACGATATTGATTTCCGTACAATAGCAAAACCAGACATTTTGATAAGAACTTAAACGCTTTTCTAGAGTTTCTTGAACGAAGGACACTACATGTATAATGTAATAAAAACATGAACACTATATTTGAAAAAGAAAACTGAAGAAAAACGTAATCGAGAAAGTATAATGGCATACGGCTAGCGAGTAAAGAAATGGTCTTCATCACGTGATTTATTCTAAATATAGGACATACGCACAAGAGGCCCGTGAACAAATTGAGTTTTTCTTAGCTTGTGTCATAAGAATGAACACTGGATTGAGACCTCTGTTTAATATCAAGCCGTGCATCCGTTTTCATCTTAGCATATACACAAATACGCTGAAGAAATATTTCTTTGTTTGTGACGAACGCCATCCATTCGAGTACGCATCAAACGCACATTCGTTTAACAATTTAAAATAAAAGTACCTTCGAACACAGATTCTAATTTTGAGATTATTCTTCTCTAACCAGTCCTGCTGCAAATTCTAGAGATTCTCAATGGAAATAGGCAGTCTTTTCCATGTGGTCAGGCGTCAACCAAGAAGTGACGTACTTCACAAGAACAATAAGAAGTTATTTTCGATTTGCCCCGCCCCCCTCCCCCCAGGACAAGACAGCTTCAAACAATTCCCCACCCCCGGGACCGAAGGGCTGGACTTGTCCCCGGGGTTGCCCGGGGGGGGGGGATGGTAACACGTAAAATTGAACCATGCATTATTGACAGGATATGGAAACATTTAAAAAACCAAGCAAGACTGCTCCTGAGTAAAATATGTGTTCAGTTTGATGCCCGAAAAAAAAATTAAGCTGTGCTCAGCCTCTAGAATGACCTTTCGAGCTTGGTTTTACAGAACAGATCCTCGAAATCTTGGAGGACAATTCGGAACACTTTCGGGCTTTTTGAGAAACACTTTTCGAAAGGGAACGAGCCAAAGAAAGCCCCGAAATATATTTCAGAGCGAAAAGTTTCAGGACTATTTTTGAGAAACGAGCACCAGTTTATTCCTTGGAGGCTCCGCTTTTAGGCTTGGCTAAATCTATATATTATTTTATAATGTGGTCTTCGTAAACTCGAACTGAATTGTTGTTTCTAAATATAGAAATTATTGGCAGCAATAATATGTCTATGGGACTAATCAAAGTCATTGTCTTAAAGTGCCACTGAGACGAAAATTCGTAGGTTTATTTCGGGCAAATTCTGTCGCAGAATATCGCGTTGTGTCTATATTTACCCAGAAAACTGAACAAGAAACCATCCATCCTAATATTTTTTAGCTCCAAAGTTGCGTAAAATGTGTCCGCCATTACTGAAAACGTGTTTCTGGGTGATTGCGCAATTTAATAGCTTGTGACGTCAGAGGCTCACCTCAGTCGCGTTTCCTTGTGTTTTGGCTCAAGATGCCTGTTGCGATTCGGAACAGTCTTTAGCTTCCGAAGCATCGGGGGATTCATTTCATTCGGCAAATGAAGAATTTTTCTTACCCTAGGATGTAAAAACGGATGTCAGGAGATTTCAACTTATAAGCTTGTAAACAAACTGTTCAAAGTTGTTTTGCTCGCCTTATTGGCGGGAGTTCAAACTATGCGCGAAATAATGCTTAGACAGTGATTACAGTTCAGGTACAAGTTGCTCAAAGAGCGGACAACTCTTATCCAACGGATAAGTCGCTGTCCAGCTATTCGAAAAACCGATGCTTTAAGCTTTGGAAATTTAGACAAAACACCTATAAAAATTCTAGAATTTGATGCTCACAATCCTCGCGATCGATTGTCATGATCGGTCGATTGATTTTATTGTTCGCTTCGCTGGAGAAGTAAAAGAAGCTATATTTTGTCTGCCGTTGTTTATATTCATTATATATTGTAAAGCATTGAGATTTTTGGCCATTCTTAGCATAGTATGGGAAACTTTCTTGAAGAGCCGTAATGCTGTAGTCATCTGGCAGTCAGCTGATGAAGATCGTGTCCATCATAGTACAGTGGTCGATAAATGCCAGGCTGCATTTTGCGTACGTTTTCCGGAAGATCTTCGGAAAGGGTTTCCAAATCGCTCGGCGTACTGGCGTACCATCGTGGTCTTTGGCGTAAAGCGGCGTAAGACCAAGCCAGCGAGGCGTAGGAGGGTGTAAGCTTACCTCATATTAACGATATTGTACGTTGGCGTGTAGCCGAGGTAACCACCTTGGCGTGTGAAAATTTTTACCGTTTAAATAATAAACTTGTGGACACCGAATAATATCCGGGATTTCACCATCCCTGGCTCAGGATTTAGAGTCCACGGGCTCCTCGGTCAGCGCTTGTCGACCACTCGTAGCCAGAGTCCTCAACCAATAAAGAATAAAAGAATACACGAGTATGATAGCCTTTCAAGCAAATGGCAAGTAAGTCAGAGTAAAATCCGACTTGAGTCACTTTGCGTCTCGTTGATACGACAGCTTGGTACTTAAAACGAATGCAATCTAACGCCCTCACGCTAGAAGTATTATTTCTCACGCATTTAAGGGTTTTGATTTAAACAGTTCATTTTGAGGCAGAAAATTGCTGCTTAAGTTAAGTGACTCCCTAACGAACCATCATTCTGGGAATAATTCATTCCATGTTCCCTTTGTACTGGCTTCCAACGCTTTCTAAAAGTGGAAATTCTCGTGCAGTTCTTGTTCTACCACATTGAAATGCCGGTGAAGAGAGAGTTTTTTCTCTAACGAGGAAAAACAAAACAACATTTCGGCCCTCTGTCCAGATGGATGGTACACTGGCCTCTCTGCTTACTATCAAAACGGCCAACAAGGAGTCATCTTTTGAAGCACCTGCAGATTAGTTGGTCAGTGCCAAGAAAACTACTTGGAACTACAACTACAACAAAGAGCATCAGAGTGACAGCAGAAGAAACTCCTGTTTTTCAGCGATATGACATGTTAATTTGACTTCTGGATAAGTCGGAATGTTAAGAAAGAGTTGAAATTAGTCCATTTAAAAGAAAAATCTGGGATGTAAATAGTTACTTTCGAAGGGTCACATTTCCGCTCTTAATAAAGGAAAACACGTCTTAGCTTGGCGACAAATCAACTTGAGAGCTCTGAAGATTGCCTCGTTGCATTAGTCCAGTACTGAATGCCTTGTCACTGTCTGCAGATTTGTAGTGATGTTAGAAAGTTGTACTAGTAATTATAAACATGAACAATTAAACCGAACCATAAGTTTTTAGGCCATCAACTTTCTTGTCCTCGTTACTTCGCCTCTCTTTCGCAGTCGCGGCGGGAAGAGGAGAGAGCCTAGCTTAGAGACTAGGGACGAGGTTGCTGGCGTCGGCGCCTCGGCAGCCGCTTGGCGTACAACTTCGAAACTCTTGGCGTATCTTCGGCGTGGGACGTACACGGAATGCACCCTGGTGCATTGAAACACAGTGCTTGGCGTTTCTAAATATTTTGAAGTTTTTGTAGAATTCTTAACTTGAGCCGAAAAAAGTGAAATAAACCAAGACCTTTTTTTAAGAACTGGAGGCCTTGTGTGACCGGAATCTAAATATTTGTAGTGCAAATCAAAGCTACAAGGAAAATTTTCTGCTGCTCAACAACAACATGCGGACCGTCGAGGAAACGAAGCTTTCACTTGCTTTATTCATTGCGTAAAAATAATAACTTGATATCTAATCATTTTTTCAGGTTGCTATGACAGTTAAAAGAAATAACATTGTAAACCCCTTAGACAAATAGTGGTGTGTGATATTTTTTCCCAACTTAAATTTCCACGCAAGACGAGCCGACCTGTTGAAGCCCTTATATATTTTGAACAATAATGTCAATCGACTCTTCACCGACAGGGAATAAGGAGAAAAGTTTCTCGACATTCAGGATGGTATGCTATAAAATAAATGACCATGCTTCTAAGCGATTACTGGTTTGAAAAATATTAACACACGCGGAATTAAAAAAGAAATAAAGAGAAAAAGCTAAGCAATACAAACTATTGGCTTAATCGCGGCGGTCCTGCATTCGCCCAGGATGCATTTTATGAGGACTACGCGGAAGATCTTCGCGCCAGCAGACGACAGAACTGAAAGGGTTTTCCACAAGCAAAATAAATTTTAAAATACGTTAAAAGAAAATAAGTTTTGCACAATGGTGGATGCGTTGAAAAAGAAACAAACTATCACTTCAACTGCGTTAAGATTAAGTACCTTTCGTCTCGTTTTTTCCGGATCTTTTTTTCCCATATAGTTGGAAAGGACAATGGAATAATCGACCTCTGGGATCCTTCGACATGAACAGCCCTCTGGAAACACTCGTCCGTGGTGATAAGAACAGCCGACAAAAATACCTCTCGGGTTGAAATTTGCACTGTGTGTGAGTACGAACATTATCCATTTTTCCATTGCGGGTCTGCTCACAAGGCTTTAATGAAGCGAAATACCAGCTCGGTGGTTGGATTTATTGTTGTAGCATTGTACAACACAAGTAATACCCTTTATAACTGCTGGAGCAACGAAAATTTCAAGGTCGTACAGCAAACCCGTGGCAAGTAACCGTATGGAAGGTACTAACTTTGAGGTGAGCCTCTAACGTCACTTCCGCTAATTCGCAAGCCGGCTTCCGGAACAAGGGCCAGTAATGGCGGCCTAAATCTCGACAAAAACCGTCCGAAAAAAGCGACTTCCAGTCGTCGTAACGAGTTGAGATTTGGCATGGTGACTAACAACCACAGACTATTTTCGAAAATGTAAAAACATGGAATACCAAAATTCTTTAAGTACCAAGTTTTCAAGGTCTTCCTCTTCATCATGTCCATTTACCTAGTTGCCGTTGGTGCTACTGTAATCCAAACTCTTTCCCTCCTATGTTGTGCCGGCATTATCCCACTTCCTTGCCTCTTTACCCTTCCTCTTATTAGCTGCCGGGGAGCCCTTGCTGTAAAAAGAGGTTCACATAATATATTCAAACCTCAATTAACTGGATTTTTCTCAGTCCTGCATTTATACTGCTTCAAAAAAAACAAAACAAAACAAAACAAAAACAACAACAAGAAGGTTCACAAACCTGCTTGATGGTACCTTTGGTGCTTTGGGTGCACCTCTCTTTTTCAGTTTTTCAATGTTCATTCTTATCTCCCCACTTGTCAGGCCATCTTTTGTATCTACTGAGGAAGTCTTCTCATTGGAGGGTTTCAATTCAGCTATTTTTATAAGACAATCAGTAATAGGTATGAATAGTACCATCTTTGTCTGGGTTGGGTAATATGATATGTAAATTTTCTTGGATACTACAGTGTACTAAGACATGGATCTGAAAAGTTTGAGAAGAAAATCAAAGTACTATGAGAAGTCTTCCCAACTTTCCACTGTTTCTTTGTGTCTAGATTAAACAAGTTTTGACAAACAGGATCAGCGATACAGTGCTTCATTACGGTATTAATCCTCTTTTCGTCTTAACTCTTTTTAGTGTTACATATCCTGCTGAAAACTACTCTCCAATCTTTGATATATCATTATAACAACTACCTGTGGGCAGTGTTCAAAGAGGGACCCATAACAAGTCACTCCTATAAGGGGTGTCATTATTTGGTGTCATTACTGTTCAACATGTGGTAAAGTACTAAACAGAAAAAAGGATAACAGGATAAACTTTGAAAATCCAACCATTACTACGAAGTAAGACAACTACTTAAGAAGACGACCGTCATCTTAGGTCACGTGATGACCCACACTTGTCATCGCTTGGTAAAGGTGTCACAATGGCTTTGAAAGTGCACAAAAATCCTGGAGCTCCAGGGCTCCAGAGATTCCCCACCTTTCCCCTTAGGGACTGTGTATAGTATACACAAATGCAGTGGTCATTGGGAATGCTATGGAACATTGTTAGTTGCGTCGAGGCAGAAGTTATCAACGCTTTCTGAAACTCCTTCTTTCAGTATAAATGAGCATCCAGTGTTGCAAGTGTCATCTGCGAAATCGCTTGGGGTGCATATTGACCAAAACTTAAACTGGGAATGTCACGTACAGAGTATTTGCAAAAAGATTGCTTCTGCTTTAGGTACAATTAAACGAATACGACATCTTATACCTTTTAATGTATTAATAAATGTTTATAACAGCTTAGTTCAACCACATTTTGATTATTGTAATGTTGTTTGGGGCAACTGCGGCATCGGTCTTTCTGAAAAACTGCAGAAGCTCCAAAATCGTACAGCCCGTATTTTAATGTCCGCCAGTTATGAATGTAATGCCGATGATTTGTTCCGGGCACTGGGTTGGCCTAAACTTAAGCACCAAAGATTAGTATCGACAACTATTATGTTGTACAAAACTGTACACGGGATGACTCCCGAGTATCTGAGATCTAGATTTGTGTCTCGAGACGACATCACGTCTTATCGATTAAGGAATACTGAAAATAAATTGGCTCTTCCACAGCCCCATACCAAAGAAAAGCTTCTCTTATAGTGGAGCTAAGTTGTGGAACTGCCTATCCCATGATCTACGATCTGCAGCGTCTTTAAATGATTTTAAATGTAAACTGCGCCACCACAGTTTTGAATGAGTTTAATACGCTCCAGACGGCCACGGCATCCTTGAAAAGCAGCTTTAGTATGTAATGAGTTGTAATTTTGCTTAATTATTAGTTAGTTCGATTCAGTTAGGTATAATAGATCTTTATTTTATCTATTTATTTATTTTATCTTTATGCTGAAGGATATTTTACCGTGTCTAAATAAAGTTATCTTATCTTATCTTATCTTATCTTATGGAACCCACTGTACCTAAGAGCCAATATTTTACATTGTGATATTACCCTCTTCTATCACTTCCTGTTTCTTGTTCTTTGCTCCACCTTTCTGAGCACTTTTGCTACTCTCTTTGTTCTTTTCATTCTTGTCAATTTTGAGTGAAGCCACAGTCTTCTGGGACTTCTTTGATTCTTCAATCAATCGTCTTTTGTGATCAGTTACCAGTTAGTTCAGTTCAAGAGTTGTATCAGTTCCTGGCTAAGAAGTTTACAGAGAGATTTATTGTTCAAGAAGTTCAATTTCAGTGACATTGGTCAAGTTGTAACGTTCAAGCTCGTTGTAAAGATCACGCTTCCACCTGTTCAAATAAAACCCTGCGAAACACCGGTGTTTCAAAACAAGAATTATTGTTTTCATCGATGATTTTTTATCTACGGTAGATTGAATGCTTTTTTCGCGATTAAAACGATAGTTTATCATGATGTAATACAATAGACCTTATTCACGACATCTTTGCACGCGCTTTATAAGGACTGATGGGATAAAAGCGATGTCACCTGGTTTCTCAAGGGGCAAACGAGCGATAAAATTGATATTTTCTGCGTGAGACGGCGAATTTTGTACTTGTGTAGGGGGAACTAAGTCTAGGCGGTCTCGGCTCTGTTTCTCTTTTTTCGCGTGACATTAGTACATGCACTATTATGCACCCATATTTTAGTATCACTCAGTTGCTCTTAATTGCACACTTCAGGAACAGCCCCGTTTAACTCTTTCACTCCCTGAGTGAATGATGGAGTCTTGTTCAGTCTTGTAAGGTTGTTCTAACCTTTTAAGCCTGTGGACGAAATGCTATAGTGTGTCGACCATTCAAATGAAACCTTCTTGGTAAGATTTCACATAGAACTGTTTATTTTTCAGCCTTTATGCAATACGAAATGTGGCAATTGTGTGGAATTTTGATTTTTGCCACTTAGGAGTGAAAGAATTAAAATCCGACCACTAACTCATCAAGACGAAATGCCCTCAACAATAATAATTTTGCAATAGCTCTTTTTGTTAAGAGGATTTCTTGGTAGAACTTGAATTGTCGCGTACAAACTGACTAGCTTTGGTACCACAACGGCGCGCACTTTCTAGAATCGGCGTGCAGTGAGTGAAAAGGTTTTAAAAAAGACTGCAGGGTAAAAGATGAAACGTGAAATATCACCCTCTCAACATCCTTAAAAAGCTAACTCCTTCGTCTTCTAATTATTGCTGTGTTTAGCATGCCTTTCGGCAAATCCGAGCACTTTAGCAAACAAAGTCAGAGCTTCCTGTGCACTTTCTGGCATATCTGTAATATCCTCTTCTTCCATGGCAATTGCTGCTAATTCATTGAAGTCTTGGCTACAACCATTTAAAGGTCTGTCTTGGCAAAGCTCGTCTCGCAAAACATCTAATTCTCCAGGAATGATAGCGGATTTGTAGTCCATCGAACCTATACAGACCAAAGTCGCTCGGTCAATAGGCCTTACGTTGCGTGAGGTCATTGGCGCAAAGTTGATCACCTGGCCCAGGTTGTTCAAAAGGATAGCGCTATCCACCGGATAAATCGCTATCCAGCGGATGAGTATTTTAGAAACCAATTGCGTTATCCACTAGATAGAGAAATGCATCCATCGGGTGGCGCTATCCACCTTTTGAACAACTGGGGCCTGGGCCCCGTTTGCACTCGTTGCAAAAATCGTTCAAAATGGTTTTACCAAGCATCCCCACCCATGTCCCCCACGTCTGGGTAGAACAAACCAGGATAAAAATGGCGTCCAACTTTAAAGCTCATGGCAGAATTTAAAATCTCCAAAGCATTTTTTTTCCTTTTGTCAAATCATTTCATATTTTTCCCTAGCTGGACTAGAAGCAATTAATTCATATACGACAAAAGCACTTTGGTATATATCAGTTGATGTGCTATTCTTTATTTGTTCATTTATTTATTTTTAGTATTTATTTCTAGCCTGTATAGCAGGAGTAACCAGGGAAGGGAAAGAGGATCGAGAACGCAAAAGACTAAGGCCGGACTAGCACTTTCACTCCATTTTCCCTTCTCCGTATTGGGTATACGCGTGGGACGCAAACTAATAGCTTTCGTTAAATTTGTGAAATACAGCAAAGCGCCCTACTGAAATTAGAGGGTTAGCCTGAAACTCAAGTTAACAAGGTATCGATGAATACCAACCTTGTAGCTGCGGAAGAAAGAAGAGAACATCTGGTCTACCATATGGACAATCATACATCTTGTATGGTCTAATACGATGAAGGTTCCAGTGGCGGGCAACTCTGTGAAGCTACTTTTGAATTAGTCCTATAAAACAGAATCGTAAGCATTCCCTAGAAAGAAAAAGACACAAAGTGAACATGCAATGAAGCTGCACCATCCAATTCGACAAGTGAGCATGTCCTCACTGCAAAGTTTTGAAATGTTAATTGGATAAAAAATAGTATGGTACGTTCTTCGGAAAAGGTAGGCGGACCGACAACGAGGTTAGTTCAGAGGTTATTCTGAGAATAAGTAGGTTTAGCTTCCTCAGTGAAATTTCTGTGCTAAGAGAAATATTCTAATGAACAAAGCTGTAAATTAAAGCAACCTACACGTGTAACGGATCAGTGTCGTCATATATTCCTTGTTCTCTCAGCTCCTGTGACAAAATAAATTAGACAATATTTTTGCATCTGCAGGAATATGCCCTGCAAACACATCACAAGTGAAAATTCCGTCTGCGAAAGAGATGGAAAAAAATGGAACTAAAAATAAATAGGCTACCGTGAAAAAGGATATCCACCAGTCAGTATCTGACTTTCGGAAAAAGCTCCACCAACATTCCATTCGCTGAGGAAGAGAAAAAAAAAATACAAATAAAATTTTCTTAAAATACCATTACGTTTTTCAGACTAAAAAAAAAAGAACGGAGCAGATATGGAAGGTTGGAACGACTACCTGATTCCCTGTTGATTTGCCAAAAATGTAACTTCTACTACCAGCAAAGGCGTCCCGGCAATCCATTCGCGAAACTGCTTGGATATCCGCTAACGACGTATTTTCTGTCCCAAGATCTAGTCTAACAATGCGTGGGGCACCAAGGGAACATTCAATGCATGCCAATACGAATCAACAAAATATTGAAGTGTTTGAATGCTTAATTAATTAGCTTCACTAAATGACTGTGACTTATTGACTGTCTGACTGATTGGTGGATTGATTAATTGATTGCTGGTTTGATTGATTGTTTGATTACCCATGATTGCTAATAGATGAGTAAATAAACGAATAAAAGACTGAGTACATGCACGCATGGACGGTTGGACGGATGGATACATTGGTTAATTGGGTAAATGAAAGAACACAGTACTCAAAAACCAGACTACACCCTTCTCAACTTCACTGGTGTCAAGAATTTACTCACAATAAGCTAAAGTAACCCTCTACCACACGCACTGCATCAACAAAGTATTTGGCCACAATTGCTGGGTTGTTATTTGATGGTCCAACCTCAAGCCATAGAATTTTTCTTGAATACCTATTGGAAAAGCCAGTGCACCAACTTACAGTGACTTTTACCATTATCATTATCATTATCATTTTAATTTCTTTATTCTATTTTAGGTATGATCTGGGGCTAATTTAGGATGGATTCATTTGCAACATACGCGTATAGCTGTCGCATTTGCCTGTTGGAATTTTTTATTGTTTTTAGGTTTGAAAACAATAAAAATTCCCACAAGCAAATGCGTCTTTCTATACGCGTATGTTGCAAATGAACCACCCTAAATTGGTCCCTGGTCAAGTGAACGTAAAAGCTCTGTTCTCTTGCCCTGGTGTAAATGTCAATCTATATAGCAATGATTCTAGAAAATTAGCAAAGATGGGGTAAATGTGTTCACTAACCCGTCAATGCAGCCATGTATTGCGAATCCAAATGGTTTTAACTTATCATAACCATCGACGTGCCATATATAATTAGGCCCCTAAATAATAAACAAAAGACAAGAGTTATGTTTTGATCGTCGAAATTATAAGCTGTAACAGCAAACGCCGCTGATCGGCCGAGAACCAAAACAAGACCTAGTACGCTAACTAGCCCTGATTTTCGCGATGTGAGCACGCATGTACTTTTACTGGCCTAACATGAACCTACATTTCTTACGATCCCGTGCATACCGTTTCTCTCGCAATATTGTCAGTCATGTCTTTTCAATACTCCAGTTTACAGTTACGGGTGCAAACGAGGCTGGAATTGAGCTTGTTTTGATACAACCCTTCCTCCTTTATTATGTTAATCCATGTTATTTTTATGTTAACTAGTATTTTTTAGCTTGATTTTCATAAGAAAAGGAAAGAGGTTTGTATCAAAACAAGGTCAAACAGCCTCACGTTCACTCAGAGGCTAGGGTACTAAGCTCATAACTGTAATGGTCATGGTCCATTCACATGTACAAACCTTTGTCATATAGCGGCGACGAGAAAAGCGTCTTCTCCGACGTAAACGGACACCTTGTGGGTCAAGCACACTCGTCACTATTCGGACTGTTTCTCTAATATGTTGGAAAAGGAAAGCAAACAAATCTTACATAACCAGGGACGGCGGAGCCGGGGGGGCTGGGGGGGGGCCTTTAGCCCCCCACTTTTGAGGAGGATGACATTTTATTTTGTTTTAGTGTATGGTGCCACAGGTAGCCCAAGCTCCAAAGGGAGCCGTCAACATGACATTGCGTAGCAGCGTTATATTTATAAGAGTTTGTATGGGAATAGAACGATCGTAAAAAATAGTTCAAAATAGGGGAAAGAGATTTAATAAAAGCGACTTACCCTCCCATCCTCTGTGTATAACTTGTGTTTCTACGGCATTCGGAGGCGTTTCAAAGCGATTCCAGTGGGTTTTTGGTTCTCTGTTTTCCTCTCCATATTATATATGGAGAGGAAAACAGAGAACCTAAAACCCACTGGAATCGCTTTGAAACGCCCCCGAATGCCATAGAAACACAAGTTATACACAGAAGAGGGCAGGTAAGTCGATTTTATTAGATCTCTTCCCTATTTCGAACTATTTTGTACGATCGTCATATTCCCATACAAACTCTTATAAATATAACGCTGTTACGCAATGTCATGTTGACGGCAACAGAGAACCAAAAACCCACTAGAATCGCTTTGAAACGCCTCCGAATGCCGTAGAAACACAAGTTATACACAGAAGATGGGAGGGTAAGTCGATTTTATTAAATCTCTTTCCCCTATTTTGAACTATTTTTTACGATCGTTCTATTCCCATACAAACTCTTATAAATATAACGCTGTTACGCAATGTCATGTTGACGGCTCCCTTTGGAGTGTGGGCTACCTGTGATGGTGCGTATAACATGTATAAAGAAGACAAGACTCACAAGACAAGACTGGATAAAATTTGCCTGGTATCAGTTGCAAATGCCTTTGTTTAGCTCAATGACAATCGCAAGAGAAATTTTGGAAAATTCACGGTAGTCGATAGACTGCGAGCAGTCTCTCTTTTGCTCTAAAATCCCTGCCGGAGGAGCGGCGAGAAAGCGAGTGCGATATTCGAGCCGCGAGCCACGAGCCGCGAGTAGCGTGGGCGGGAGAGAGACTGCTCGCAGTCTAGGTAGTCGATTTCCGTTGAGGACTGTGTTGAGGTATAAGTGATTCCAGAAGTATGCTGTTGCCACACTGACTATTGAAATATGGAGCGAAACTTGTAATACAATGGCCTTTGTAAAACGCCATTTTATAGTTTTTTAGGTATCAAATGTAGTTACTGTTATTGACAGTTGTTGCCATTCCAGATGCATGTTTTAGCAAGGGATCGTTTCTCAAAGCATTGTTGACTTAATAGCAAACTACTTCTGTTAATGTTATTTCGATTCATGTACAGTAGTTATTCGAGAAAATACATAAGAGTATTTGCCAGATGAAACTAGTATTTAAATTGTTATTGCTTGATTAAGTCACAATAATTTACAAAGCTACAACTTTATACAAACCTCGTCGGAAACTTTTCGCGTTTACGTATTTTTAACATTTTCTCAGCGTGCGCTTCCTTCCCACAGACGGGAAGCTTGTGTCAAAACACCGCAGGTTAGCGTAGGAGACCGGAAGGCTGAGAAATAACCTCCAAAATATTGCTGTAAGCACTAAAAGTACCTTTCATTTTACGCTTTATCCAGGCTAATTATTTCAAGAAGTATCTCGCGGAGAATGCTGTAAATACGATTTCCGAGACTCTAGATTTCAAAATTTCCTGGGGGAGGATGCCCCCAGGCCCCCCTACCAACTCGCGCCTCCGGCGCTCGTTTTCAGCCCCCCCCCCCCCACTTCAAAATACGCTCCGCCGTCCCTGTTAAAACGAGCATTAAAGAAAAGAGAAGTTCCAATTGAACGCAGAAGTTCGCGAGACGAAGCCCTGAAGGCGTCTGCGTGGGAAGCTAGTTATATAATCATGAATGATTCAACATTGATTTCATCCACATTCATATGTCGTCGAACATAGTCTTAGAGAGAGTTGACTGTAATTACAACGGATCTAGCTATAAAAGTCCCAAAGATCGCAATGAAACAGCCCGGCAAGCGAAGTAAGGATCGAGGTAAACAAACCTGTCTACGCAAAGACCATGATCCAATCGAAGACGTTGATACATCTGGCGGTAACCAATGATGCTACCACTCCCTGAAAGCTCTTCCTGTCAGAGTGAAAAGAATGCAGCCGCATAGGTATCAACAAGAGAACTGTAGTTTCGTCGTATTGCGGATGGGTGCAATCAACAATTTATGACGTAATACAAAAGATCGAAAAGACACTGAACAGTATCCACACCAAAAAACAAAAGCGAATCAACAATACTTTCTGCAACAATTTTGAGCGAGGGCTTATCGTGTTGGTGCTGTAAACTTTATTTTAAAGTTAAACGGTGAAAAGGGTAAAGGGAGAGTCATACTGCGTTTGCAGTAGGAATTTTCTTAACACTGGGATGACAATCTTCCTCTGATGCTGCAGCTATAGAGTGAAAACTGCGCTCTAACATGACTCATAGTAAACCAGCTTATAGCCTTCACAGCGAGAAAAAAGAAGCGCCTGCAGGCCACAGGGAGCCCACACAATGTGTTTGTGTAATCGATTGTTATTTTGTAGTAAATGTATTGGATTTACCGTTTGCTTCATCTATAGCGATATATCGCTAAATATGTATATGAATCAGTGTTAAATAAACGTTGAATTACCTTACCTACGGTATTCTGTCGTCCTTTTGCGTCAAAAGCGGTTTTTTGAGCGATTTTGAAGGATTTTGAGTTCGCTGTTTACTGTTCCTAATAATAGAAGGAGCTAGAAGGACAAGGGTGGAAAGCTTGTTTTGAAAGGCTCCAGCGACGGAGCGATTTTTCCCCAGAAAATCGCATCGCTCCGCTTTCAAGAATTTAAAGCAGACTTGGTAAGCGATTATTCTTTAACTGCATCCAATCAAAAAGAGGCAATCAGCAGGACGGTTTGTGGCTGGCACGCGTGAATCTTGTTACGCATTTCGACCGCTCGGGCCGTTTGGATGGATTTTCGATCGGAAGGTACGAGAAGAAGCGTTAATCTTTCGCCCTTTCTGCTGCCAAATTTGAAAGCCTAGCGATGCGATTTTCTGGGGAAAAATCGACGCAAAAGGACGACAGAATACTGCAAGTAAGGTAATTCAGCGTTTATTTAACATTGATTCATATACATATTTAGCGATAAATCGCTAGAGATGAAGCAAACGGTAAATCCAATACATTTACTATGAAATAACAATCGATTACACAAACACATTGTGTGGGCTCCCTGTGCGCAGGCTAGCCAGTTTACGATTTAGGTACCGTGTCAACGAACAAAGAGCCACAACAGAGAAAACGGAGTGGCCGTTCCGAAATATAATAAGCCGTCAGGGTATCGTCTAATATCCCTAGCCTTATAATAGTAACATCCATAATATACCCAACAGCTGTGAAGACTAAATATTCAATACTGAATAACATGAGGGTCCACAATAGGGTTCTCAGATCCCGCCATCCCGCCTATTTTTCCCTGTTAATCCCGCCGTCCGGGCACAAATTAAGGTCATACAAGATCGGTCCAGTGAGGTCTGCAAAAATGAACTGTAGAAAAGATTTATAAAAGTCGACTCACCGTAACAGTCTATTTCAAAGCTTTTAGTGTCTTTACCTGCCTTCAGAAAATCTCTGCTTGGAAGTGTTCTTTTCGAAGAAAGGCATTCCTACTCTCACTCTTTTCATAATATATAGCAACAAAACTTGTGATGTCAAATACCTCGTTTACGGCGACCGTCGTTACATTACCGTCCGCCCGTGTTGCCATACCGGCTAGACTAACCATAGCTGTTCCAACCAACGCTCAATGGAAAGGATCAGAAAAGTCATGAACGCAGACAAGGCCAAGAAATGCAACACGACAAGTGACTTGATACCTCTTTCTTGTGATGAAAGTGACGAGAATAGAAATGTCCGAAATCAACACAAAACACCACAAAAGGACTCTTACTAGTTTGGCATTCAGGCTACCCTGCCTTGGTCGATTCATTTCTTGAAAGACGACACACTTCATGCCACAAAGGATACATTTGTATCAGCCTGCCCTGGTAAAATCATGTAGTCTCATAAAAATTCAAATACCGTATCCCGCTACTATTCCCTTGCGATTCTCGCATCCCGACTTCTCAAAAACACAAAATCCCGCTCCCGCTGGTAATTGAAATTTCCGCATCCCGCTCCTATTTTCAGCTCCCATCCCGAATATCGCCACAAAAATAAGCCAAATCCCGCATCCCGCCAAACTTATTGTGGACCCTCTAACATGTGTCTGAGAAAATGACTGCTTAGTGATCTTTTTCAGTTTTTACCTCAATTGCATTCAACGTCTCCTGGAGGGATGATCGTTGTTGCAGTCCCCTTCGGCGTAAGCCATAAGATGCAATTACTCTTTTCAGCTGACGCAGGCTGCAAAAACCCAACCCATATCATATAAAATAAGTCCACAAACATAAACATTTGTGTAAAAACAACAACAATAACAACAAAAGAGAAGAAGAGAGAAGTCCTACTCCTGTTTGTCATGCATGATCACCCGCATGAGGAGATAATTTCATATGTGAGGATTATGTAATGTCAATACATCTGTACCAGCTTCCTCCCATACCTTAAGGTAATCCCATGTAACAGTAGTAGGAATCCCAGTATTTCTTTGTATGAAAATCCTTGATGAAAGTACTCGATGATAAGCAAATCTCCTTTAACGGGTTGAAAGGTTTGTTAAGGGGAAAATTATAACTGGAAAGCTAAAGAGTTAATATGTACGGACTATACGATGATGTAATCTTGAATATGTATTGTAAGCCATGCAATAGTTATAAGAACAGCACCTGGCGGTCATACATAAGCTTTTTCAATTCCAAGCGTGCCCATCCCCCCCCCCCCCCCGCCCAGGCATTTGTCGGGCATTTGTCATCTTGTTGGTCCCGGCGGTGGGGATTTGTCAGAAAACCTCTGCCCGCGGGGGATGGGGCATTTGTCAAGTCTAGAAGCGGTTAACGTAGTTTCTTTTTCAATATTTCACTTCAAAAATATGCCTATATAGATAGCTTTAGAAATTTCTGTAGGGAATATTTATGCTTTAAAAAAGATATGTGTGGTTTTCGCTCCATCACTTCCCAAGCATAGCCAGAAAATTCGTTTAAAATGAAAAGGATACGGTCTGCTTGCATTCCCGGAACCGGAAGATACATCGGAAGTACCGCGTAGGCTCCTTTGTAAAAGAAAACTGTCCAAAGAACTAACGCCGTTCCTTGAGAAGCCATCTTTGCTTGCCAAGTCACGTGACATCGCGGGATTAAAAATAGTTATCTCAGGATAAGAAATTATCTAGATAAAAAAATTATCTCGGGATAAGAAATTATCTCGGGATAAGAAATTAACTCGGGATAAAAAATTATCTCCGGATAAAAAAAAATATCTCGGGATAAGAAATTATCTCGAGATAAGAAATTATCTCGGGATAAAAAAATTATCTCGGGATAAGAAATTATCTCGAGATAAGAAATTATCTCGAGATAAAAAATTATCTCGGGATAAAAAATTATCTCGGGATAACAAATTATCTCGGGATAGGAAATTATCTCAGGATAAAATTATCACAGGATTAAAAATTATCACGAGCTCAAAAACATTCTGCTGAATAAAATTTAGAAGAGTGTAAATTTTGGGATGTCACCTATGGGCCACCGTACTATGTTTGTGTGTTGTTCGATTGTCTGTGCGCACTTGTAACCAGTATGTAAGGTAAGTAACTAAGTGCAGCTTCAGATAATCCCACTTCAACAAAATTTATACTTGAATAGTCTCAAGACAAATGAGGCACGAAAACGTAGTCGTAAATCGTACCTAGTAAACAGCGTATATCAAAATGGCGAACCACTCTACTTCAAGCATCACATGACAATTTTCAGTCCAACTTTGACGAGGTGGGGAGGGGGGGGGGGGGGGAGCCGAGTCAAGTTCACCCGGAGCCTTCTTCCTACCGCCCAAGAAGAGTTTTCCGTCAAAAACAAAAACAAAAACAAAAACAAAGATTTCGCCAATGACAAATATAATCATTTTCTTTTCAAAACCTCTTAGCGGCAAACAGAAACATACAACATTCTTTTGCCTTGTACAGCTTCTATTCCAACCAAGCTTTCAACACCTTCGCCCGAAAAATATTGCGCCAGCAACCTCCTACACGAATCTGCCCCTTCCCCCCGACCCACCTCCAGACATGCATTGCCGCACGGCGACTCGTAGAGCAAACAACAAAAGCTTCAATTAACAAACGGCTGGGTTTCTAACACAACTGAAACACCAACAAACCTTATCTTGTCATAGTTTAGAACTCATTTAACTAGTAACAAAACCTGTACCAGACGAAAACTTACACACAAATCTCGTTTGCTGGACTTTATTGAATTTATTTCAACTCATGCATAAGGAAATACTTACACTAGTCTTGTATACTAAACTGGAAACATTACACCTGAAGACTTATTTCCAATCTGTTCGCTATTTTTCGCCCGCAACTAATTTTAACACACCATTTCTTTGCTCATCCAGCTGTTCCTAACCCACTGGCGAACGCTATTCAACCCAAACTGAACACCAGCGATTTAACTCTCCTCGATACTACCTCCTCCGTGATCTGTGGAAATAAAATTTTTTTTTATCACGACCAGTATTTCCAAGGATCCCAGCTTCGAATGAATTCTTCATCGATAAAGACAGCACAAAACTTCGTTACAGTGAAACCCATTAAACCATGAACGCCTAAAATTATTTCTGGAATGTTTATTGTTCTGCGACCAATCAGATTCGAGACGTAAAACCGCAAGAGTAATTAGCTGAGAGGTTTCGATCACGAAACGAGGCGGTGGCTTTTGCGTCTACAATAAATTCTCAGTTTCACCGCCGATTATTGCAGTAGAGCAATAATTGTTGTAGCTTCTGTTAGACCCGAGTTTTCACAGCAAACACAAACACGCCTGCCGTTGCAGATACAAACATGCGTGCAACTTGCGTACCGTTGCAAAAATTTTGAAAAATTACACTCGCTTTTGATTGGCTATATAGGTCTCAGTTCGGTAGTTGTGTTATTTTGGACCGACGGAATCGGAAACATCAAATGACGGCCAAAAACAAGTACGTTTTGAGGCAAAACCAAAGAAGGAGTATAGCTAACTGTCGTGGGTCGTGGGTCGTGGGTGGAAGTCGTGGGTCGTGGGTGTGGGTAAAGTCGTGGGTGTGGGTAAAAGTCGTGGGAAGCAAAAAAGACATTTTTAAACAATTCAGAACAAAAATGAGTAGAGCTAACTGTCGTGGGTCGTGGGTCGTGGGTGGAAGTCGTGGGTCGTGGGTGTGGGTAAAGTCGTGGGTGTGGGTAAAAGTCGTGGGTAGCAAAAAAGACATTTTTAAAAAATCAGAACAAAAATTTGTGACAAAATAGTTCGTACGTGGCTAGTCTGAGGCAGAGTTTCGTCCCGGCCAAGGGAAACTTTAGAGGTCTTTATACTTAACAAACTTAAATAGCTTACAGCTGGCTTATACACTGCAAGTTTTTTCAGTGAAAGTCTAATCGAACATTCGCTTTGTGTACTCTGCGAACAAGAATTGGTACGATTGTAAGACCAGGGATGAGAGAGAAGAAGAAAGGTAACGTCCATACCTTTGCGTAGCAACACAACCTGTGTGTCGAGCTCTTTTCCTCCGTAAAGTCAAGTTTAAGCGGTTTAAGGCTAATATCTTTCACCTGCACATGTAGTGCCCACTCTTTTTGCTCTTCAGTCTAGGCTATCGCTAGGCGAGCGCTTTATTTTTTGTGTCTGGTCGACATGTTACAGGCAAGAGTAGCGCCGCTAGCAGCTATATTCTTTGTTTTAAACAGCAGCTTTATTCATTCCCAAAATAAAAGCATCATTACCCCCCACCCCCAATCCTGAATGGAACTTGTCTATGTAAACTGTTCGGAAATTAGTGGTAGGCAACTAAACACATAAAAAAACATTAATTATCTTTGAACATCTAAAGGAAAGAAGTGATAAATGGGATGTTTATGCAAACACCGAAGGAAACGTATATTTTTAAAAATATACTAAACGCGCGAATCGCTTCTACTAGAACTGGACATTTATTTGTTCACTTGTGCCGTCTATCCTTCGCTCATACAGAACTCATACTTCAGTATTTCCAAAGGGTATAAAAAAATTGAGAATCGTGGAAGAAAACTCCAGCTCGTTGTTTCATGTCCACAGCGTAAAATGTTCGGCTAACGGCTTGCGTGACATCTTGGACGGAAGAGTTTTGCCGTGAATGTGCTTGATGCACTGTTCTCCGCACCAAAGTAGGGTAAAGGGAAACTTTTGCAAAGTTTATTCAGTAAACTGTTTTGGTCAAATAGGGAAAAGGCTGAAACCTAGAAATGATTATAACTGACAACACCGGAGATCGAGGCCGTTTTTTAAAATGAAGAACTGAATGCAATTATTCTGCTCCCAGACGCGCTGTCTAGCCGTGTCTGTTCGATTATTTATCTCTTTTCAGTGAAATATCGTTTATAGTTACTCTTTGCTTATGCATAAACTCAGAAATAGAAAAAAAATAACAATTTCAGAGTGTTTGTTAATCGGCGGTGAAACTGAGAATTTATCGTGGACGCAAAAGCCACCGACTCGTTTCGTGATCGAAACCTTTCACCTAAATACTCTTGCGGTTTGTTGCGGTTACGTCTCGAATCTGATCGGTCGCAGAACAATAAACATTCCAGAAATAATTTTAGGCGTTCATGGTTTAATGGGTTTCACTGTAATAACCCCATAATACTAACCTAAATACACTTTCGAACAATTCTACTTTCAACGACTTCGTTGCCTTGTTGCCTCACTAAAAGCCGAGTTAACACACTAACGCCACACGACTGTTTACGCCAGGACACCCCCAATAGTTCTCAGTTGCTAAAGCAACTGCGAACTAAAAACGGGACGTAATTTATTACCATGTTTCGCTCGTAATTAAACAATTACAATAACCGGCAGCTGCCCGAAGGTGAAAATGTCTCACGGTAAATTACCTGCGAAGTTTGTTCAGCGTTGAGTTGATGTCGAAGCCGGATAATTTCCGTCAAGCGAATGTTAAGCACAGATCAACATCCGCAGTACTTCGAAGAAAACAGGAACACTGAACGTGTTTTTTAATTCAGTTGAGTGATTTTTTCCATTCTTTCGGTGAACTTTTTCTGAAGAGCAAAAATTTATCTATCACTCCATCCAGTGCAAGACCAAAGACTTAGTCTGGAGAAAATCAGATTGGGCTTCAGATTTAAGGCTTGACTTTAAACAGACTAGAACATTCACTAAGAAGGATCCTAGACCTGCTATTTTAACACATCTAGTTTGTCAGTTCTAAACAAGGAAAAATAATCTGTTCGATACTGATCAAGTTCAAAAGAAAAAGTTCGCACAGAAGTTGCAAGCATTTTGAGCCGGCACACCTATAGTTGAAGAAGACTGGGAAATTTATTGGCCGCATCTTCATAAAGATGGCACCAAGACCAGAAAGTGCCAAACAAGCAGCGGAAAGCGAAGCCGAGATCGCTAGCCCCGAACATGAAACGACTAACTCGGGAAAAGTCGAACCAAGAGCCGAACCACAACCCGAGTGGAGCACGGCGGTGAACACGTGGGGCGCTGCCTGGGATTTTCATCAATACGGACTCGGGGCTTGTTTCGGACTCTTTGGTTTTTTAGCGCTCGTGGCGTTCCTTAGAATGCTTAAAGCCAACACAGCTGCCCGACAGAAGAAAGTATCCCTGGTTGTGCTCAGCCAGATAGTGTTATTTGGGTTTTCAAGGTGTGTTGTCTTGTGCGTGGATGCTTATAATTCTAAGAGATATCTTCACATCACGGTGTTGAATTTGATCTGGGGAATTGGCCAGCCTTGTTTGGTTACTGCGTTCATCCTCATCTTTTTGGTCTTGAGAAATGCGCTTGTGATGAAGGCAAGATTTCAGAACTGGTACACAACTCGTAACATAGCGTTGGTCACAGTTCCTTATTTTACATTCGTTTTTGCCTCAGAAGTAATCATTTCCCTCATCCCTTCGTACAAAGGCCTGATTTTTGCCTGCCAGATCCTAAATACACTCTTATACTTCAGTTTGGGTTGCTTTTACATCTTCATCTCCGTTTTAATCTGGAAGAAACTGAGTCTGGTGCGAAAAGGAGCGTCCAAAACGCACGGCAGAGGCCAGCAAACGTTTTCCATCTTCAAGCGTTGCATAGGCGCGGTTGTGGGCGGTTTAAGCATAGGCACCATGCACGTTTACAACATGGCAGGCGTCTACAGCGTTTTTTCTGACGTGCAACACGTATCCGCGTGGCCGTGGTTCGCCTTTACAACGTCACTGCGTTGCTTAGAGGTGGGAATGTCGGTGTTGTTGTACATGACGGGTACCCAGAATACCACTCAACAGGCTCGTAGAAAGGTGGATGTCGCACCATTGACAATAATGCAGTCAAGAGTAGAAAGCAACAACTCGGACAACGTCTGAAGCTGATCAAATAGACCGGCCTTTTTGGAAACCAGGAGGCAACTTAACGCGATTTTCCCTTTATTTCGACGGCTGTCTGCAACACAGTCCTTTTTCGGTGATTCTTTTTTCCTTGCTTGCGTTGGTCGGTCAGGCGTACGAACGCGCGCGGCCTCTAAAGGTCTAGAGGGACTGGAGCAGGTATGCATACGCAGAGTGGGACTCCGACATTTCAAGCGAATTTCGAAAGGTCGTCTTGTCAATAAAGGAATAGCAAGCAATAATTGCAACAGACAGTAAACGACATTCAATACCACTGAAGAGCTTTAAGGAAGACTGATTGGTTAAACAAAGATAAGCATGTTGTACCAGTCTGTTAATGTCAGGGTTCCATGAAGATGTGACGTTTTTCAGGAAACAACTTCAGTGACAAGAAGGGAATAAAATTTAACTATGCGCTGAAAAAGTTCGCAAAAAACCAGACGTTTCGAGGGTGCTCCCTCTTCTTCAGTGGTTTGAAAGCAACAAAAAATTGCGCCAGCGACATAACGTTTATATGAAAACAAAACAAAAACGTAACGTTACTAGCGCGCGCTGACTTTGAGAGTTTTAAAGGAAATTAAAATCCGTATTTAGGCCTCCCGAGTGCAGTGTCTGTTGTATAAAAATCATTCAAGCCTTGAAACTGCGCCTGTGTGTTGTACTGCTGAAGCCAGAACGGATCACAGAGACCATAATGTCCTCAGCGGTGTGACCCGGGGATGCAAAATGCCGGCCAACGGGGAGATCTGTGTCAGGTAGCCGTGTGGAGCGTAAAAGTTCCCTAAATCTGTCCCCCAGGCGTCTACCAGGTTCGCCGATTTATACCTTGTGACAGGTACGGCATTTGATGGCATAAACCACGTTTTCGCCGACACAGGTATACTTAGAGTAGACCGTAATGCATCCTCCGGGGGTATCAATAAAGGCCGATGTGTTGTTACGTTCCCCTGTGGCCGGCCTCGATGCAACACCTGCGTGCACACCAACACATCGGCCTTTATTTAAAACATTATGTCGCGCGCGCAATTTTCAGTTGCTTTCAAACCACTGAAGAAGAGGAAGCACCCTCGAAACGTCAGGTTTATTGCGAACCTTTTCAGTGCATATTTTAACAAAACTTTTACGTTCATACGATTTATAGCGCTTGTAAGTTTCTTCTAAATTTATTACAACTTAACTGGCAACTTATACGTGTTCGATCAGTTCAAAAGAACAAGGCAAAAAAGTTACCAGAAAAACACACATCCAAAGAGTGACTTTCACTTTAAGTTTTATTCTTATATAATATTTACTTCACTTATACCTTTGAAGCATAAAAGAAGTTGAGCATTAAGATTTCCCTTGGTTTTAAATTTGTTAGCAGTCACTCTATCAGCTAGCTCTCAGAAATAAAAGCTGTTAGGGGAGGTTTTCCTTAATTTATCCATGAAATAGCCTAGTTATGGAGATATATATATATTATTAATTCCTAAATCTTCTGAATTTTCTGCCTATTTGGGTCTAATAGTCAATGACTACTTCACCACTTAGTATTATTGATTAAACAAAATTGCCGCACTGCCATTATCTTTGCTTAGCTTTTGTGAAGTTTGAAAAGAAAGAACTATCCCTTTCATACAATAGTGCGTACATGTATGAACAAAGATTTCATTTCACAGGGGGTAAGCAGAAACGACTGCCAAGTTCTCATACACTTACAAATCTTGCCCAACCAGCTAAGATTTCTTGTCTAATTTGTTAACATATTTTGCGCAACCGGTTCAGTTCTATTGTTAATTATCCAATTGTATTAGTTTTTGTACAGAAATCGCGCGAAACGAGTACAAATATCCCACGATATTGGACAGTTGGTTATTGTACAGTACCGTCCGCGACTCATCCTGTTACATTTGTAGTTCTCTTTCAAGTTACTGAAAAAAGGTTGAAAAAGGTTAAGTTGGATAATAAATCTCTTATTTGATGTTTCGATGTAAAGTATTGGCGTACAGCACAACTCGCAAAAGTATACGGTGATACTTCACACCGAAACATCTAATAAGATATATATATATATCCAACTGAGAAATGTACTCTAGCTTGTTGCCATATCTTGCATTACCAAAATAATACTGTTAACTTTTTCTTTGATGTTGTCTGGACCTTTTGTTAGATAAAATAAATTGTAACAAAGTCTTCAGAGTACACAGCAACAAATGACTACTCGCTATCAAAACCAGGGGAAATGTGCTTAGGCTTCATTATTTTAAAGAGAGTATCATCAGTGCTCAGGCCCTGAGCAGAGCATTGACCACAGCCTTGACATTCAGACTCTTTAGATCACTGTACGTTTGTCCAGTGCCCACGAACACAATTGGCTGGCCAGTGGTGTATGTCATGGAGATAGCTGCACCAACCTACAGAGAAAAAAACAACTATTTGCAAAGCGCTTCCTGGCCAAACTGAAACACAGTCAAATGCCATGCAGCACTGCATGCACAGCAATATATGGATGCATGCTAGTCTGGCTTAACGGAGTTGCAACTCGATGCAGTAGGAAAGTATGTCTAATTGCAACTCCATTTAGCCAGAGTCTCGTACTTCGTTTGATTTTTAAACATTATTAAATATCGTTTGATATTTAGCATTTTTCAGCATTTTCATTTTTAGCATGTTTAGCATTTTCGCATTTTTGTCGTTTGACATTTTAGCATTTTTCTGAGAATTTTCTAAGAGACAGTAACATGGTGCCATACCTTATCATCAATGGTGTCAAACTTAGTTAGCAGGATACCATCAATCAGTCGTGGGTTTTCAGACATGGAGTAATCAGCCAAAGCCTGGTTGAACTTCTTCAGTTGATCCACTGCCTCGTTACCAACAAGTGCTTCTCCAACGAACAGCACTAGATCGGGAGAGTTGAGCTTGATCAACTGAAAGCACACAGGATCAACATTAAATTTCTCCTAACAATATCAGTGGACTGTAAAAGCAAACAATTAAAGGGGAAGTATAAAATTGTCCAGTTAAATTTGGGAGTATTGTTTTCAAAAACTGCATGGAAGAGTCCGCATAATTAACTGACACATATAGTCATCAGCATTCAGCATATAATTTCTTTTCATGACAATGCACTGACAAGGAGACAATTAAAGTAAATAAAGAGAATTATAAATCAACTGAGGGATACGGTGTGACATAACACCAAATTCTTGGTATCAGCTTCTCAACTTTTGTAAAACAGATAGCTGATAATAAAACTAATTAGAGCGTCAAAGAGGAACATGGGAATTTTGTTTCTTTCTCCTGCAAAATCAAACCGTTTTCACTTACAGCTGGCAAAGATACTCAGATTGTCATCAAGGAAACAGGATGTAAACTGAATGGCCTTCATGTACAAATATCATTAATTCCAGGCTTATTATAAAAAGAGCTATGCTGTGACTATTATGTTTCATTAAAAAACTTTATGTAAACAGTTTAGACTGCCTTCCAATAACATCTGGTATTTCACCACTTTTTACAAGGCACACAAAACAAATGGCATAAAATCAATGGTTACCACAGGCTTACTAAGGTCTAGACACTAGTTTAAATGGAAGACAGCCGACCTTGGAGAGGGCTCTCATCAGGGGCTCATTATCCTGCATTCTGCCAGCAGTATCCACCAGCACAACATCAATACGTTGTTCTCTACCTGGCACACAAAATTGAGAATCAGTTAATACAGTATCTACAATGCTAATCTCTCGGCACACACTCAGAATCATTTTAGACATGTTACAGGGTCTTTTATGAAACACAGCATGGGCATATTATCACCACATAAACTCATAATGTGCAGATGCCTCTCTAAGAGCACAAGTCTACTCAAATAGGCACTTTATTTAACAGTCCCCTTAAATGAGCACAAACTCTTTTGTTGGTTTAGGGACGGCCTCCTTTTGTCACTGTGCATTAATTCTGCACATCTTAGGTCTGGTCTGAGATATTTGGGTTTCTTAAGGAATTTGCCTACTAATACAAAGGTATTTTTGTGCAGTTTATGACTGTGAAAAAGGGAGATCTTAGCAAGGGCTATCAGAATCTAAAAGAATATTATGGGTAACCACACATTTTTCAGAGATAAGTAAGCTCAAATTTGGAAAAAAAATGCCATACATTCTTTGCATTTTAAAGCTTTCTTAGAATATTATTGTGGTTGCATAAAATTTTCTCTGGAAAACGCATGGTTACCATTTTTCTTTTTAGATTCCAATAACCCTTGCTAAGATCTGCTTTTTACCTGCAGTCATATCCTTTAAAAAAATACCTCTGTATTAGGAGGCACCATCCTTAAACAAATAAAAAAAACAGCAGTTTCTTTAATGTTATTGTCAAGTTTATATACTGTAATTAAATTCAAGCTGGTTTATTCAGGGTGGAAGGAAAAACATGACTTTTAAAGTAAGAACCCAAGCCATTTTCAAGGGAAAAAACATGTTGCCCAAAACTCTCTGTCTAACTTCAGAGGGGGTAACTATTTGGCAAAACACAACTTTTTGCAGCTCACCAAAATTGATAGCATCCATTGCTATGGCAGCAGCATCTTTTCCATAGCCTTTCTCATACAGCAGGACTGATGCAGGACCACTGCCACCAGCAGGAGGATGGAGAGCATTCAGATGTCGCACATGAGTTCTCAGCTGCTCCACTGCTCCAGCACGGAATGTATCACAGGCTGCAATCATCACACGGAAACCATTGTCAAGCAGCCAAAAGCAAATCTGAGAAACAAAAACAATGGTTAGAAAAATGATAAATAATTCATACATTTAATGCAAAAACGGCATATATCATGATTCTTCCCAAAAAGACCAAAAAGTCACTCTCAGCTGGTACAGTTTTTTGCATGCACTGCAAATTCTGCGTGCAAAAATACAATGATATATTCTTGACAGAGGGCCAACTCCATAAAGAGTTCACCAGGGCAAACAGCCTGGGTACAAAAACTGTTATCGTCATTGCTGTAGTGAGATAGTTGTCAAATTTGCATTCAGGTGAAAGAATGAAAACAAACCAGAATTCAAAACACAAAACCCACAGTGCATGCAAAAACTGGGCAAGAATTGAGGGATTTTTTTAAACTTTTTGTCCCAAAATTGCAATATCTGCCCTTTTTGCAAAAGCCCCGAATTCATTAACAAAAAAGAAAAAAAATGAATGTCAAATGAACTTCTGTATTACATCTGTTTTCCAGGACACTGATATTCTCTCCGATCTAGTAATAGTACAACTAACCTTGGCTAAATTGGTTGATTTTCCAACACCATTTACCCCACAGAAGGTGATAGAATAGGGTTTGCCATGCTTTTTGGCATCCATTACATCACGAAGAATATCAATCCTTCGGCGAGGAGACAGAATCTGGACCAAAGATTCCTCCAAGCTTGCCTTCACTGTTGAAGTGACACCTTTGGAAAAGAGGATATAACATGTTTAAGAATATCACAACTGAATTTAAATATCTGACCCTAATAAAAGCCTCTTTGTAAAGGCGACATGTTCAGATTCACTCTGTACAGGAGTCCAGCTAAGGATCTTTTGCCATAGCTGTACTTCAAATCCATCAGGCATTTAGGGAAAACAACAAACATTTTCTTGCAACTTGTTGAACATTATTTGTATATATTGCTTTGCAAGTTGTGGCCTGGTGTTGCATGGAAAGCAATATTCAATGCACAACCTGGACAAAACACTTTGCTGCATGGCAAGTTGCACAGTAATACAGGCAACAGTAGGTCACTACTTGCAATGCAACATCATTGCACAAAAAGTTGCATGAAAACTGTGAACTTTACTTCATCTTAAAGCTTGACTTACCACTGAAGGTGCCCAGGACTTTGCCTTCTAGCTTGGTGGCCACTGAATCACACAACTTCTCAGAAATGTCTGCTGCAACGTTTTTGGCTGTGAACACAGTGGAAACAAAATATATTATTAACCTTTTAAGCCCTAAGCCCTGATGAAAATGAAATTTCTCTTTACATGATCACTGCTTGTTTGAACATTCAAGTGACAAGAATAAAGGAAGTGATCACTGAGGATAAGATGTCTTGATATTTACAGAAATTCTCCCCACTAGTTCCATAAGAAATGTATGGAGATCAGTAATGAGAATATGCATTTTTATATCAGGGCTTAAAGGGTTAATGACAATGTAAGGAGCAAGTAAATAAATGTTACTGTTAGTTGAGAGCAAACTTCAATTTCTACACAAACAAGCTGAGAAGACATTAAACAATGGCAAACAGTTTTTACCAATGAGATGTTCCTTCATCTTGTCCAAGACAGGATTGATGTCATCCAAGGTGAGGGTCTTTTGTCCAGCCAAGCCTCTGAAGAAGGAGAACAGCCCACCTCCAAGGCCTGAAGACTTGCTCCTAAGAAAACCAAAATAAAAATCTTAACACCTACATAGATTGCATCTCAACTTTACACAAATTAGTAAACAAAGTTCTTTTTTGAAACACGTTATCATCTTTGCATCTAGAAATGTTTTAATTATCCAAGACATGCATTTTCTACTTGTTAACTGAAATGAAGTACATGTACACCAAACAGGCAGTAGCAAATATATGTACATATGAATCAAAATACACTTGACCAGCAGAGGGAGGAGGGGGAGGGGGGGTAAATTTGGATTGTAAATTAGAGTTTTCTGTTTTCTCTCCTGTCAGTTTAAAGCATTTAGAAAGTTTTCTCGTACCCTTGTTGAGCAGCAGATTCAGCCACATTAACTTCTTCCTCTTCAATTTCCTCCTCTGACTCAGACTCATATTCCATGGGTTTTAGTTCACCATGCATTGTACCAACCATGGAGCGCTGAAAAAAACGGCTATTAGTGAGAAAAGCACTCCAGGTAGCGAAGAACAATGAATGGAAATAACCGAAACAACTTCAAACTTAAATTACACTCAACCAAGTGATGGCAAACATGTTTTGAACTCTCTTAAACACTGGTTAGAAATAAGTCACTATTTTATTTACAAAGAAATCTTCTAGGGCTTCCAGCTTAGCTTCTGTTCAGACTACAGTCCTACAAAAAATGGGCACAAGGTACCAAACAATGTTTGCAAAATAAACTTGACAAGCCAAAAAGGTGTTGCTGTGTAGAATGAACACTACACTGGGCAAAAAAAACATTCAAAAGGGAATGGAAACCACCAAAACTGAGTTTCTTAAGGCAATTTCTGAGTTAAAACTGCCAATTTAGACATTTTATGGGGTGAACAGGGTTAGTCACAATCTGAAGCAAAAAATGATCCCAAATACCAGTGAGAAGATGAACTATTTACTACTCTGTGTATTGTTTTATTTCACAACACTGTGTATAGGGTGTATGGATGTGATGTCATCGCTGCCATGTTGGTGTACCTTTAACAAAAGGTTTCTCATTTATTTAGCTTCTTTTGTTGTGGTAAACCAACACGGCCTCCACGCCGTTGTCCTTTGAAACTCTTGGGACTGGTTGCATATACTCTATAGAGACTAGCCCAGGCCTGTACAGATATGTCTTTAGTATTTATAATGTGGTCCTTGTGAGCTTGAAACTGAACTGTTGTTTCTAAATGTAGAAATAATTGGCAGCAATAATATTTAGGACTAATCAAAGTCACTGTCTTACCAAGTTATCAAGGTCTTCCTCTTCATCATGTCCATTTGCCTGGTCGCCATTGGTACTACTGTAATCCAAACTCTTTCCCTCCTGTGTTGTGCCAGCATTATCCCACTTCCTTGCCTCTTTACCCTTCTTCTTATTAGCTGCCGGGGAGCCCTTGCTGCAAAAAGAGGTTCACATAATATATTCAAACCTCAATTAACTGCAGAATTTTCTCAGCCCTGCATTTATCTTAAAACTTCAAAAAAAAATAATAATAATAGCAACAAGAACAACAACAAGAAGGTTTACAAACCTGCTTGGTGATGCCTTTGGTGCTTTGGGTGCACCTCTCTTTTTCAGTTTTTCAATGTTCATTCTTATTTCCTCACTTGTCAGACCATCTTTTGTATCTACTGAGGAAGTCTTCTCATTGGAGGATTTCAATTCAGCTAATTTTAGAAGAAAATCAGTGAAAGGTATGCATAAGTAACATCTTTGTCTGGGTAGGGTAATATGGTATGTAAATTTTCTTGGATACTACAGTGTACTAAAATACAAGACTGAAACGTTTGGGAAAAATTAACGTACTATGAGAAGCCTTCCCAACTTGCTACTGCTTCTTTGTGTCTAGATTAACGAAGTTTAGATTTGTAAACAAGATAAGTGACACAAGCTCCACGTTTCGAGTATAAATAAAGTATGATGATGATGATGGTGATGACGCAGTGTTTCATCATGATACTACTCCTCTCTTCGTCTTAACTCTTTCCAGTGTTACATATCCTGCTGAAACCTACTCTCCAATCTTTGAGATATCATTATAACAACTACACATGGGCAGTGTTCAACAGAACATGTCACCCCGATATGGGGTGTCATTATTACCCCGCCGTCAGGACGGGGTCTAGTAATACCCGTTTTTTTTTTTTTTTTTTTTTGTCGTGGTCAGTTGCCCCAGACCTGCGCTCGGTCAAAACAATACTTGCCGGTAAACTTTGTTCGTTCAGCGTTTATTCGCCAGAATTTTCATGAAAGTTGGTGTAGAAAATTACCGGCGATTTAATGGCAGGAAAATTCCTTCGATGAAAGCAAGAACGAAGGTGCTAGCGAGCTTTGAAGCTGGCATGAATTTGCCAAACCTGCCCTGGCACGTAAACATTACATCACTGAAACACAAAAGGTGATCCGGGGAAGTCCCTTGCTTTCGCCAAGTTGAAAAATTCAACAGTGAAATGCAAGCATATTTTTGGCAGTTTTGCTTTGCTTCGCCAAAATCTTTAGGGAAAGTTGTGTAGAAAAGTACAAGAAATTCAATGGAGTTGACTTCTCTTCAATGAGAGCAAGGACGAAGGTGCTAGCGAGCTTTGAAAGCCAATGATTCATGCTACGTGCTAGCACATAAACATTACGTCTGAAACACAGAAGCCGATTCGGAGAAGTAAACTTGCTTGCACCAAATCACTCATCGAATCACGGCCTAAAATAGACTTTTACGGTTTTTCATAGCTACCAGTTTCCTTTAGATTTTAGAATGAGTTTTTTATCAAGAAATCTATTTAAATTTCCGTGCCCTTGCTATTTAGAATTACGCTGACATGTCAGTACGTTTATTTTAAAAAAACGCGCCTTAATTGAGTCTCGCTATGGTCAAAATATTTCGTCACGTTCTTCTTCGCGAAAGCTAGGACAAGTGGATGACCAAGGAATGAGGGATGGGGTTCATACTATCAGGGATTCATGTTACCACAGGGAGAAGGGTGCAGAGCAGACGCATAAGGGGAAATGGCAGCAAACACAGGTACGATAAATCATCAACTTTAAAATTTTCAATACTTGAGCTCGTATCTTGAGTGACCGTAATATATTTTGCTCCCTGGGAGGAGGAGAAAAACGGCGGGGTCCGATGAAAGTAGGAACGAAGGTGCTAGCGAGCTTTGAAGCTGGAATAAATTCGCCTAACTTGCCGTGGCACGTAAACATTACATCACTGAAACACAGAAGCCGATTCGGGGAAGTCCCTTGCTTTCGCCAAGTTGAGTAATTCAACAGTCAAATGCAAGCATTTTTTTGGCAGTTTTGCTTTGCTTCGCCAAAATCTTTAGGGAAAGTTGTGTAGAAAAGTACAAGGAATTCAATGGAATTAACATTTCTTCCACGAGAGCAAGGACGAATGTACTAGGGAGCTTAAGTTTGAAAGCTGGCATGAACTCGCGATCGCTATGAACTTAGTAATTATGATGTAAAGTATGTATGTATGAGTGCCAAGAAGTGAGTAATACTGCCCTCCATAATTTCCCCCCGACCACAGGCCTTAAAAGTAAGAAATTAGAAATGAGAACCAAGATAAAAGAAAAATCTTTGACCGCGGCGGGATTCGAACCCACGACCTCCGGATTAGAACACCGTCGCTCAACCAACTGAGCTACGAGGCCAGGCTGAGTCACGCTGTGATCAAAATAATAATTTCATCACGCTCTTCGTCACGCACGCTAAAACAGGGTGATTAGGCAAGTCGTGTCTTGATTTATATTATCATCGCAAGCACGTAAAAGATACGATAAATCAACAACTTTTACCTGGCCGTAATCTATTTTGGACCCCAAGGGCAGAGAGAACAACGGCGGGGTTAATGCCCCCTGGGGCTTTTCTTGTTTGGTATTATTACTGTTCAACATGTGTGGTAAACAGAAAAAAGGATAACAAGAAAAACTTTGAAAATCCAACCATAACTGCAAGGTAAGACAACTACTTTCGAAGATGACTGTCTTCTAGGTCACATGACGACTCACACTTGTCATCACTTGGTGAAGGTGTCATGATGGCTTTGAAAGTGCACAAAAATTCTGGAGCTCCAGGGCTCCAGAGATTCCCCACCTTTCACCTTTGGGAATGTGTATAGTATACACAAATGCAGTGGTTGATAAAACGTCATAAGGAACGCTATGGAACCCACTGTACCTAAAAGTCAATATTTTACACTGTGATAATTACCCTCTTCTATCACTTCCTGTTTCTTGTTCTTTGCTCCACCTTTCTTAGCACTTTTGCTACTCTCTTTGTTCTTTTCATTCTTGTCAATTTTGAGTGAAGCCACCGTCTTCTGGGACTTCTTTGATTCTTCAAAGGTTCTCATCTTCGTAGGCGCTCTTGATTCTTCTTTACTTCTCATTTCTGCTTCTCTGAGTAGCCTGGTGAAATCCTCATTGAATTCGTAATTTCTCATCACACCTGCTTCCAGTTCGTCCTTGTATTTGTCTCTGAACTCCAGCTGGATGTCATTCAGGAGTTTGTCTATATATGACAGTTGTAATGTTTTCTGGAATGCAACCTGACAAACCAGAAAGTTGAAGATGCCAAGCATGTAGTTAAAAGGCAAAGCAAGAAAAAAATAAAGTTGACTATTGTTTATGAGTACTCTGTCTATTAGTTTATGGATTTTTGATTAACTCAAAGCCCCCCCAAAAAAAAAACTAATGATAAAAATAAGAATAAAATAAATGTGAAAGTATGTTTTTTTGGTCAGGCTTTCCCATCCCCAACAGTTGACTGAACACATTATTTTTGGCTGCAAAAATTCATAGTACTGCAGTAATGAGAATTGCTGAGATGCCAAGGCTTTCGTTTGAAAAATGTGAGACCAGCACCCCGCACTGAATAATGATAATAATAATAATAATAATAATAATAATAAAATTATTATCATTCTTACTATTATTATTATTTTCAACTGAGACAGCTCACAAAAAGCTTCACTGAGTGTGTCAAGGGTTTAAGCGTAGTAAACTTCTCTGGATCACATCAAAACAATATTGTTTTCCACTGCAGGTATATGATTGATATTCCAAGTTCTGCTGCACTCCCATATTTTGGTGGGCCCAAGATTTCAAGACTTTTTTGAATGCAATAAAATGATTGAATCAGAATCAGTTTTATCAGGGACCATCTTAGAAAGCTGTCCATATCACAGAGGTGTCCCTTAAGAGTTGATCACACACTAACATTTGGTGGGACACATCATTATTGATGGAGCATTCTACATCTCATTCTGTCCACAAAATTACAATTGAATCTCTGACATAACAAATCCTCTCAGGATCAACAAATGGGGCCACTAAAGGGAGATTATGTACTTAATGACTGAGTGGGAAGGCTGGACTGGGCTTGGTCTGTATGCCATGACCAAGACCCAAAATTTAATGTTTTCCCATCTGGCCCGACCTAACTCAGTCAATAACTATTTTATGATACCACCAATTTCATTGCAAAATGTCAAAAACATGCTTGTAAACACTCAATGAATGTTTAAGTACGCACACTAAATGAACCGATGACATGTGACAGACCAGCTCGCACCAGCCCGTCTGGCCTTACACACATCAACTTGCCAATGCCTTTTCTATAACATTGAGTCAGTGGCGCCATACTGAGGTATAATGAGATCACTTAACATGAGATATTCTAAATATTATAGACTAGGAGCAGTCTCTCTCTTTCCGCTCAGGGATAGTCTAGGGAAATGAACAAGCGAGTAGGTGCAAAAATTGCCTGCAGCGTTGAAATGTGACACACGTGTCAAGCCCACTAGTGTAGTGAGCCGGAAAGAGAGACTATAGACTAAGCCACAGTGGTTGAATCATGCATTCCTCTCACAGTGCAAAATTCTCATTGGCTCTTTCTCAGAGATTTGTCAACGCTCCCGGGGGACTTTTCAACACTCATGCTTGCGAGATTATCGACGCGGTTTTAGTTTACAAACATGGCTTTTCTAGTCAAATTTCTTGAAATACGTTAGAGGATTACTAAAACTGGAGCAAAAGCAAGGAGTAGAAGTGCTGCTGTTGGAACATGATGTTATCGCCATTGTGCCGCGATCAGCACAGACGTCGGTGAATATGAGTGTGGTTTCGTAATTTAGCACATACCATCCGTACCATACAATTCAGTTACAATTGAAAGCAGACAACCAGGGGTGCTTGAAAGACATTTCAGAAGGAAAGTTTAAAATGATTTTCAGTTCTGCCACCCGTATAACGAAACTGTCAATAGAGGACTTTTAAGCTGGTCTTCCTACAATTTTCTTCGGCATTAAATTCGAGATCCCTCTCACAAAGTCCGGAGATAAGCACATTTCTCCTCCTGTTTACAATTGATATTTCGAGGCAACATGTCCCGCGGTTTAGTGATAATAGGGCAAAGTGACAGAAGGAGAAGAGGAGGAATTCTATTGGACATGCTTAATTGGATTGAAAGATGATACAAAATTGACACTTAAAAATCACTCGGCGGTGAAGGGTCAACCGCTGTGGCTTAGTCTGTAGTCTCTCTTTCCGGCTCACTACACCAGCAGCTCATAGTGCATCAGGTTTCAACGCGGCAGGTGATTTCGAGCTCACTCGCTTGTTCGTTTGCCTCGACTATCCCTGAGCCGAAAGAGAGACTACACGTAGTCTAAAATATTAACATTCCCTAGTTAACCAGCTAATTCACACAGAATTTCATGGAGGTGGTCTGACATAGATACACTTTGCCTGTGTATTACAACGTTATTCTGACTCCCACAAAATCATGAGTCCTTTGCCCTATATTTGTGTATTCACAGAAAAATAATAACAATGTTTAATGCAGAATTTAGCATTGTCAGCAGGAGATCCCAGCAAAAATTTTCCAGACAACATTAAAAACAAGACTATTCCCTTTGTTATGCTGTTCACTCCTTCCTTGTCGATTCTCAAATACTATGAACATTTTGTACTGGTACAATTAAACTTTACAAGCGAATTATAACTGTGCTTATAATCTTTCAAGTCTCACTAAGCTATATATTTAAGACACTCACCACAAACACCAATTCAAACTCATTGTCGAGTTTATATTTTAACGTAAGGGAGCCATGAGTGAACGAATTGCTTCCCCCACGCTCCTGTGTAATAATAAAACCACAATAGCTTCTTTAGAACCACAAATATTAAAATAACGACAGGCAAAATCAATTGTTGTATCAACAACATGCGCCGGAAAATGTGAAGCCTAAATTTACTTTTAAAACTTACCTGTAAAATAACACTACGTATGAGTTCATTGACAGGGAGGGTAAAGGATTGACATGTTCCC
Organism: Siderastrea radians; assembly: GCA_964017195.1. Taxonomy (NCBI): domain Eukaryota; kingdom Metazoa; phylum Cnidaria; class Anthozoa; order Scleractinia; family Rhizangiidae; genus Siderastrea; species Siderastrea radians. The sequence continues at coordinate 1,900,662 of OZ024895.1, forward strand.
TGAAAACACCAGAGAACGATGCCTCCTTTAGAAAATATAGTAAAAAGATCTAACATAACGTGACGAGTTCCCTCAATTGAGTTTCTCTTTTTGTGAATCTAAATTTATCAATTCATCATTTGCTCCCAGAATGCAACACGACTCATTACTTGCTCCCAGAATGCAACACGAGTTTGAGATGTCGCGTGAATCCCGTGCGTTCTCGATCGTGTGAATTCAGGGGAATAGCTAGGTATACCCACTTCCGCACATGGTAATATCGAAACAGTAATAATGTAAATTTTAAAAAGAACGATAGATAATATTAATCGTAATAATATATCCTTTACTCGCAGAAAGGCGGACTGTACAGCTGGGGTTATTGATTTTTCGATATTTCGTCAGGCACGGCCTGACTTCTTCATCTCAGTGTAATTGACTGACTGGATCCAGCAGGATCCGGCACCTTTACTTTGCCCGGTTGGCCCTTGCGGAATCTCATAAAGCGTTCGGAGAACTAGTGAGCACTTTTCCTTTCTTCTTTCCATCGCTCCAAAGACGAAAGCTGACGTTGGGACTACTCAACAATTATCAGGAGTTGGAGGACTGAAAAATGGGCCAATGTAGGGAAATACTAATACATCACCTCCTACCTCTCTAAAGGAGTTAACTTATTAGTTATTGTCCTTTACCCAAACTGTGACAAATTACATACGGCCCAGCCCTCCCTCTTCCTTCTCCTTCCTCTCTCCTCACACGCGCCTATAATACCGTGCGCCCCTCTAGACGAAATTTGGGTACGTTCCTAGTTTGAAAGGAAGAACTGATTTCTCTCTTCAGTGACAAGCTTCTGCCAACATTTTTCGATAGTTTCAAAGCAAGGGCTGGTGCTAATGCTCCATTAAAAGAATCTTAAACAGGTTCATTGCCGAAAGGGACAGACAGTACATATTACCGTCGATATTACGAAATTGGAAACTGGGTCCAGACATCTCTTTTCCGACATCCCTGCTTCTGCTGGTCGATTTCTCTCCAAGACTACAGGACAAAACCGCGTAAAAACAGTAATATCATTAGGAGCAAAACCGAGGCAAATAAACTCAAGGCAAAAATTCAAGCCATGAAAGTTAAGTCAGTGGAACATGTCAACAGTCTCTTTTTACAAATCACTGGCTTAATATGGGGAGAAAAAGTCTTTTTTGACAAATAAAAGCCGTGGACATAGGTAAGCCCACCTTCTTTCCATGAAATCGTGCACAAACAAGACCACGTGGGTAGACTAAGAACAATGCCCGATATTTATGGAAAGGCGGTCCACAGACAAAAATAGACAAATTTCTACCGAACTCACGTGAATTTGTATTTTAATACTACCTTTAAACCTCTGTTGTAGAGACTATACATATTTACACGCCATTACACTGTTACAGTCAGTGGCACCAGTCAGTGGCACCCAGGGTTCTATCTAGGGTATTTGAGGGGTAGAAGCTTCCCCCCCAAAAATGCCTAGCTTCCCCCCCCCAAAAAAAATTTTGTTAACATTACAGTATATAAGTAACTATATCGGAAAAAACATCCAGACGCGACGAAGTCAGTGCACAGGAAGTAAGTTTTCCCTGTCTTAGGACACTACGACACTATATGACAAGGAACATGAAGTATTACAAACATTAGCTCAAAATTGTGTCTCAAAATGCTCCAGATTGCATCTCAGCACATATTCATTTCAAAAAATTTCCAGGGGGGCATGCCCCCAGACCCCCCTAGGAAGCTCGTGGCCTTCGGCCACTTGGGACTTCTCCCCCAAACGATAAATCCTAGATAGAACCCTGGCACCATATTTTGACCCTTTTATACAAGGAACAATACACTCTGATTTGTCATCAGACATCGTACCTACATTTTTACCAGCCTACCGTACGCCTTTTAATTGTCCTAAAGTTTACTGACTGACAATAACAACACCGAACAGTTCACTTCTTCATCTTCTCACAAGAAACAGTTAACTTTTGAGAAATAACTGGCTTGAATAGTCTTCTACCATCCGCACTTATCAGAACTCCTTCAGTTCAGCCAGGACAATCAGTCACTTAATGCGCCGATCAATTCGAAACTTCAACATCTCCCCCCCCCCGGGCATACCCCGGGCATTTGACTGTGCATTGTGCTCGGGGAGGGGGGGGATTTGAACGTTGCATTGGAAGGGTGGGGAATTTGAACCGATTTATCTCTTGTTCTGACGTAATACGCCCGTGAGTTTTTCGGTTTTTGCAGGGTTTGGAAGATAGAATGTCCCCTTTGTTAGTGAACAACTCTTTCAAAAGGGTCTTTAAAAGAAGTTTGAAGGTGTCATTACGGCATATCTCTCTCTGAAAGGCGTGTAAAGTGTTTGATTGAAGACCGTCGGCGAAATTTGTCTTTGAGGAGAGGTAGTTTAGTAATAATTGGTAGGGCATTTGAACGGCTTTTTTGCCCCGAGGGGAGGGAATTTGAACAAGCCAATCTTCGTAAGTTCAAATGCCAGGGGGGTTGCCCGGGGGGACGTTGAACTTTCGAACTGATCGGCGCATAAGTGCAAGCTAGCACTGTGTGTCAGTCACACACTCTGGTGGCAAGTTTGACGGGCTTGTTACATTGTTTGCAACCACATCTGCCAGCGCTTTGTCCTGAAGAAAACAGAAAAAAACTTTGCTCGGTAAAAATGTAGCTCTCCTGAAGGCTTTGGAACAAACAAAAATATTCTGACATTCTCACAGTCTGTCTCTACCTAATCTTATAGTCACTCTCCCCTTACTGTCTAACTGATGTTACTGACTTACTCATCTGCAATGTGGCTCATAAGGCCACATTAGTAGGTTCTGTAATTGGGAGGAGTTTTTACAGGGTGGTTTGATTGGTCCCATGCCTAACCCCCAAACCTGGAGGGTCAGACACTGTCCTTTGTCAAGCCTCTCTCTGTCATCCCATGAGACAAAGCCCCATGACAAGGTGACATGCCTGGGGTGAAATTTGTCTGTTGCTAGGTGCTCCCAATGTTTACCCTCACTCTCTCGCCAAGATTTTTTCCCTGCCTTATCCATTTCCCTATCATCTATCAGTGTTCAATTCTTTTACTCCAACGCTCAAACCTCCACTTGTGTAAAACGGCTTTAACTTTTGAGACTGTAGGTAACATCAACCGACGATACAATAACTACAACTACAGTACTCGACACTGAAGATGACTTCCGCTCTATACGTCACATCTAAGAGCTCTTCCAAGGAGCTGTGCAATGAGCTCTAAGCAAACTTATAATACCCTTCACGAATCCTTGAAAATCTTCTCACTCTCTTTAACCCTTTAAGCCCTGATACAAAAATGCATATTCTCATCACTGTTCTCCATTTATTTCTTATGGAACTAGCAAGGAGAAGTTGTCTAAACATCAAGACATCTCATCCTTGGTGATCACTCTCTATCACTTGTGAATGAATGTTTGAGCCAGTAGTGACAATGTAAAAGAGAAAATTCATTTTTGTCACTGTTAGGGCTTTAAGTGTTAAGGGCTTCAGTATTTGACCTTAGCACAAAGAGGTTGCAATCTGAACCTCTAAAATAATGTGCTGGTGAACAGTGCTCCCCGGACAAATTTTTTTACTAAACTTGATGACCAGCAATTGTTCATTCACACCGAGCTTAGGACAGCTGGACTTACAGTTTTTGTTTGGGCCATGCTGACTTGCTTCATGCTCTCAACACAGGCTTGGTGAAAATCTTCCACTTCATAGTACTGGGCAGCTGAGAGCATCCCTGGCAGGAGACTGGGTACTAGGTCACATGATCCAGTGTGCAGGAACTCCAGTAGTGCCTCAAACACATCACTTTCAAACTGTTTGACAATTACAACCTAACAAAAGAAAAAAGTTACAACTTTGGACAGTACACAGACACTGATTTGAAATATGAACCTGCAACAGCAGTGATCCCTAACTTGAAAATAGATGGGATAAAGGTGAAGTTAGAGGTGGGGGGGGGGGGAGAGATTTATCATCTGATCAGTGATTTAGTGATTTTAATTGAAGAGGCTAGTGGAAAAACCTCCTAAGTGACTTGTTGGGTTAATTTTTTTTCGCATAAAAGTGCTGAATTTTTGCAAGTGGCTTATAATTTAACCAAGAAACATTTCTCCGGGGTTTTTTTTCGCGGATTTCTTCCCCGTTTTCGAGAAAAACGAGGCCAAAAAAACGAGGCAGCTTCCCTTTCCAAAAAACAGAAACAAAAGAAACGGCTAAATCCTTTGTCTTTGTAAAACAATGAACGCGATGAAGCAGCACAAAAGACACTTCGAAATCTGCTACGTATACTTTTAAATTAGCGCGATGTGTCGTTGTTCCATTGATGGCGCAATACGAAGTTGTAGAAGTCTCCCATGGGTTGACAGATCGCTTTGCGACGTCGGCTCGAGTCTGGATACGGTCGTAAATTTTCTTTTCCTTTCTTTCTTTCTTTTTTTCTTTTTTTGTTCCGTCTGCTTGCTCAGTACCGGCGGAATATTTACTGTTCTCTTCATTAGCCCCCCTCCCCCCCCCACCAGAATTTCATCAGGTTCCCCACTGAGTTTTCTCAACAAAGAAGAGTTTCTTGAGCTGTGAGCCTTGGAACTCAAACCAAAACACTTTGATCTCTAGTGTGGAAAGTGTGGAAAGTGTGGAAAAAAAAACTGAAAAGAATTCAAAACACTTAATGTACCTCTTGGTAAAGTAGCTGTGATGGCAACAATGAATTTTCATTGTCTGCTTTGTTTTCAAGATCTGTGATAGATTCCAGGGTCACGCTTGTCTCATAAGGATCATCAGTCTCATTAAAAGACTTCCAACGCCGCAATTTCTCTAAGTTCACTTTGCCGCTGCGTTTTCCTGTCTGCACCACGTGGCCGGAGCGCCATGAGACCGAGCGCTTTAACACAAGAGGTGCTGATGTTGAACTACTCTTGACAGCTGGTAAATTTGCATTGGCACTGTGAGTTACATCTTGAGAAAACATCTTGTGAAATACTCTGTTGTGAATGATGGGGTAAAAAGTTATAAATTATTTTAATTAGTAACTGATAGAGACGGTGATGGTGATGGTGATGATGATGATGACGATGATAATGACAATTATGATGAAATCTAGACAGCAGACATCTGTTTACATCAATCAATTTTGAGGAAGAGATTAGAGATTAGCTCAGTGTACTAGCTATAGTACTGCTCAAATGTAAGTTGACTCTCAATCCTCGATCCTTGCAAGAATCGAGTATAGAGAATCAATAGATCCATAAAAAAAGAAGGCCAAAGCACTAGCACTATTTTCATGCACAAGTATATAAATTTGTGCATATTTATTCATGGTGATGCAAATTTATATGCAATTTTGATAAATAGAACTTTTTGCCATGTTGATTTTATACAGCATAACTATTAACTTCTATCAGTCCATTATAAACTCTTTCTATACACTCAATCCATCAACAGCAGTCTGAAATTTTATTTAAAAGCACCTCCTTTAGATTCCTTTCTGGAATCCTTAGATGGCCATTCTTGTACTAGTACAAGCTAATCATTTACTTAAACAGCCTCCACACATTGTCAGTTAAAGATCAAAAAAACTTTTGTTGATGCAATTGGAATAGATGAATGAGTAATCAAACAGTTTCTTCCTTACTTGCTTTTAGCCATCATAACTGATTTCACTCCAATGAAGCAATTCTTGTTTGAGTCTCCTAACAGTGTTAGACAATTAGCAAGTTAACTTCATAATGTACCAAAATTGACCAACAATTCACCAGCTTCTGGCCAGCTGTCATATATGAAACCGATTATCAAAACTGTACATGAGGAGAGGTATTGATTCAAACTGCCACTTGTAGAGATTCTGACTAAAAAAAAGGTTTCTATTTGACCATGTTGGTCTGAAAAAGGCAAGTTTTGCCAAAAAATGGTATTATTTCAGGGAGAAAGTATTTCATTCTGTAATATATAGGGTATTGGAAATGATACACTTTTCTCTACAACAGGAGGAGGGTCTCATAAACTTTTATTTATTCAGCTTCACCAGGTACGAACAACAATTAAATAAAAACAAAAGAGAGCAACTAATAGCAAGGGGGTCGCTACAGCAAAGGCTATTTACAGTGGTCCCCTAAACTTGATGTAATATTGCAAATATCTTACCAACAAGAAATGCCACTTTGTCTCCCCTTTCATGCTCTACAGTACCAACTGAGCTAAAATCTCTGGAGACTTGTTCAACTGCCATGTGATGATCATAAAATGCACCTGGTAATGAGAGGGGGGATGTGTTTCTACCCTCTGAAGAATGAGAATTCATCTCCACAGACTTGAGAAGTCCTCCCATTATCAGCGTCCTGGTACGGGCCTGTAGAATAGTTACAACAACAGCTGCAGCTGTGATTTACTGACAGAGGGAACTTTAAGTGACTTAATTAATATGTAACTAAACCTGTAATCAGTCCACAGGAATCCCAAACAGCTGAGGCTTTGCTTGACCTCTACAGTATAGGATACTACAAAACTACTCCCCCTACTAAGATGGAATGCTAGACCATCACAAGGAGCTCCCCAGCAGTTTGTCAGCAAGAAACTCCACTTATCTTTAACTTCACAAACAGAAACCTGCAACATGTTTGTTTCTTTACTTACATGTAATTTGGCAAAGTTGGGTGCCCTGTGACATGCCTGTTCACCTTGAATCAGCTTCTTTAGCATCCAGACTCTAAATTCCTCATTCTAAAACCAAAGAAAGGTAAAGAAAGTATGGAAAAATCACAGGACTGTGCAAATTAAGAACAATTAATATCCTCAAACTCATACCTTTTCAAACACATGCCTTTCATACAAAGGTGGATCATAAAAAAACACGTCATCCTTTGACACAATTGACACCTATTATAATATAAAAAGAGAGATGTATAAACTATTGTGATGTAAATAAGATTTTATGCACACTCTTATTAATCTAATGCCACTACCACACATGTAACTATATGGAAAAATTGAAACAATTGCATTTATTTTATGAATGAAATACTAGTAAGAGAATTTTCTTTCCCTGTTTCCATAACTTACAATAACACTATTTTATGCAAGTTTGGGGGAACTTGAAACAGCTGAGGAACCTCTTGCCTTTGGCTTGACTGTGCTAATCCACAGATTACCTCCGTCTTTCAAGCTTCCACTATTGTTCAATGTATCATGACACCAGCAAACAAAAGAAAAAAATGTTAACTGATTTTCTAGATGTCAGCTAGATGAATCACGGTAACATTACATATTAATTTATCAGAGTCACAGAATAGCATCACAAACTGCTGTCACTTTTATATGGGAGACACCCCTTGTTTTCTTTCAATACTCTTATTTCACTCTTGTGAGTTGCTCCATAAACTTGTTTCAAATTGTTTCGGATCCATTTGTCCAAAAAACAATATATTAATTAACCAACTTTTAAGATAATAAGCAACTTACCGTGTAAAGATTAGGACTGCTATCCATGTCAACCTGTACTATGATAAAACTATGAAGAAAGTTGGACTTGATGCAGTCAGGCACAAACTTTGTGTTTGTTGCTTCCATGAAGATGATACAAACAATGTCATTACCGATGTGCCTCTTTCTCTGAAGCTAAAAGACGAAATAAACTCTCCTGAGTATACTCAATTTGTGTAATTCCAGAAGATATCCATTGGAAATTCCAGAAAAGGGGGGGGGGGGGGAGGGGGAGTCTCGAAGGCCAAAAAATTTTTTAAAGCAATGTATGAAGCTAAATTGGAATTTCAAGAAGGGTTGGGGGGGGTAATGGGGCAAATCCCTTTCATGGGGGGTATGGGTGTTTTCTGGAACTACACATTCACACTGATGTATACTGATGACTTAGGTCCAACCATTCGGAATAATCCTGGCCCACAGTGCCTGAGAACCAAAGTGAAGTTTTCATTTGCCATAGAAAACTCGAGGACAAGTGCAGCTGTGCAGCTGTCCATTTTGACATTTTGTTATTTGCAGGGAGCCTGAGTGGTAAGTAAAATTTGTGCACTTGTCAAATTGTGCGCAGGTGGGTGCCACGCCTAGAGTAGTACTACTCACACCCATGCACTGTTCCAGGGAGCTAAGCCTAAACAAAGCCTGAGGCATTTTCTTTGGTCCTCTAGCCTATTAAATATTATTAAACAAACAACTGCAATATAAATTTATTATTATCCAACTGTATTAGTCATTCTACAGAAAGCGTGCGAATCGAGTACAAATATCCCACAATATTGTACAGTTGCTTTTAGTGCAGTTGGTTATTGTACAGTACAGTTCACGTGCTCATCCTGTTACACTTTTAGTTTTCTTTCAAGTTAGTGAAGAAGGTTGAAAAAAGTTAAGTTGTTTGTATTTTGACAAGCCTGCAGCTTCAGTCCAAAAACAGCACAACTCGTAAAAATATACGGTGATACTTCATACTGTAACATCTAATAAGATATACTTATCATAGTACCTTCTGAGGGTCAAATTCCTCAAATGGAAGAAGAGTTGATACATGGAACATGATCTGGTTGTCAGCAAACTTGGTGTAAACAGAGTGGGTTCCTGTTAGATCATTATGGCTGTCCAGACCAGCACAGTATTTGTCAAAGCCTCGCAGTCGGATTCTTTGGCCCAAAATATCAAGAAAGTCATCAAATGCCCTGCTATGAGTCTCATTCCCAAACAGCTCTTCTTCAGTCTGCTGATTTTCTTTCATGTAAATTACACCAAATTTATATGCTTGCTTGATAAATGCCTGCAACATACAGCAGTTGTTTTCAGTTCTGTTATTTGACTTTAGTGGAGGGGGACAGGGGGGCAGGAGCTGTAGGAGAGGCGGGAGAAGAGGGGGTGGGAAGCGGGATTCTCAAGGTGCAAAAAGGGAAAATTACACAACATCATGCAATATTTTGCATGCACTTTCCTCTTAATTAATGGGCTCTCTTCAGGAAGGCTTATATTAAACAGATACCAGCAAACCATTTGAGAAACAACTAAAAAAAGTGTTCATAATATTAAGTGTACTTGATGAGCACCCACCTTCTTGGCACAAGGCTGTTAAAAAGGGCCAGGGGAGGAATTTTTTCAAGCTATTACAATTTTGAGTCCTGGCTACTCTTATGTGCAAGCAAGTAAAGTTAAAAGTTATTGAAGCCCTGTTGAGAAGTAGCACAGTTGGGGATCATATAAAACACAACCCATCTAATAAACATCATGGACAAAATTTACTGCCTGTAAAATTAAAGATGGTTCCTTCATTTACGGGAAGTTGACATGGCTAGTAAAACAAATAACGGGTCGGAGTCCAATTGATCAGCTGATAGAGGGATGGCTATACAATCAAGACACTATCTTTAAAGGTCAGGAATGTGAGGTAGACCACTATAATCATTGTTTTTGTGGTACCATGGGTGATGTCCAAGTACAATTATTATAGTTTTCAAGGAGGTCATCCGAATATGAACTTAACTGCAACGGGTTTACATTGGAGTATCATGGAATCTGGAAACCAAGGATCATGTGGAGGAACACTGTAGATACCTATGCTTCACTTAGGAGCAATGGATGCTCCTCAGAAGCAGTGAGGGCAGCTGAGCTCAATTCAAGACAGGCAAGCAGGAATGGTCAAGGCTTGTAGAGGCACTTTGGGGTCCATCCACAACAACACAGGAGTGAGCAAGTGAGCAAGGAGACCACACCTAAATGGTTGGGGGTACCCTGCAATGTTGAGGGTCATTAGGTGTGTGAAAACTTACTGTCCCCCCCCCCCAGCCCACACTAGACATTTGAACTCCTCTGGTGATTCATTACGTAGATTCCAAGCTAGAGAACTAAAGGTTGGTCCCACCAGCTGTGGAAGTATAAAGGTCATCCTTATTTTATTCCTGACTCACATTGTCCATCTTTAGAAGTTCTGCTGGTGCTGACGGAGCAGTAACAAGCTTCATGGGAGACTTGATGCCAACTTGTTGGCATAAAAACTGTACCACATCCTCTCGACTTGACAGACTGCCATGTTGACTTGATAAAGAAAGAAGTCCAAATATAAGGTAATACGAGGAGCGCACCATAATCCTGGGAAAACAAAGAAATATAGTAAAAAAGAAAATATGGACAGAGAAAGGAGGCTTATCAAGGCCTTTTCAAATAGAGGTAGGGTGACCCACCCGGCTGAGTTACTAACCTTTAAGATCAGGGCTACAACATAGTACGGACTTAAGGTAGCTCCCTATGGTTTTATGACCGCGCACGCACTGATGATGCGAGCTGTAGTAATCTGCACATGCTCACATAAAATCCTATGTTTTTCCTGATATTCATGACGTCAGCATAGCCAAAAAAAGCAAAGATAATAGTAAATTTTTTCGCATTTCCTTCGGTAAATTTAAATTTTGCACATTTTGAGATACTAACGCTACCTTTCACATATTATTTTTTGGAAAAATTCTCTCAGAGCAATCCAGTTTAATGGTTAAAAACAAGAAATCACATGATATCGGTGAATCCGTCTGAACGACCCCATATTTTTTCCCCTGCAAAATGTTAATCAAAATAATTTTCGCAAAATAGGAAAGTTTAAAAGAATTTCACCAAGGGAAATCAAAATATTAAAGAAAAAAGACGAATTAATGGCAAATATCTGTCATTCTTTAGATGCTTTGTTGCCATGACAATGGCCTATGCCTAAGAAGCAAAACCTGAAAAATAAGGGTAATTATGTTGGTAACCTTACTGGTAAAATTCAGGAACAAAGATTGCAAGGCAACAGAACTAGTGCTTCTTTTGAAAGTCTTACCAGTTCGTATTGTCACTTTTGTAGAAACTCTAGGGAGCCACCTTAAATACAAAACCTCTAACACTTCCACCTGGATTATGACAGGGTCATCAAGGCATGTCATGGCATGGGAAAACATATTCACTCTTAATGGATGTTATCAAATTCCAACATAATCAAGGCCATCTGTCCTTAAGACAGCATACTGTAAGTATGTTCAAGGTCACAGGCATTTGCAGGATGCAGGTTTTTACAGTTGCCAACTGCCATTGGACACAAAAATGAAAACCAAATCAGTTGTCACATGCTTTAGCCAGAAACCTTCCTAGTCCCAGTGGAAATCTTCTTGGGCCAACCTTTATAGTTTTCAATTTGTTTTAGATGGACAGATAAACTAATTTGTGTCAATTACATGAGACTCTTTGGGTTTGGAATTAATATTAATAGTCCATGGGCTATTAATATTAATATTAATATTAATAGCCCACATAGGAAGGTGATCTGAATAGTAAGATGACTCCTTCCAGGCAGGTAACCTGGCTAGCTGGGTCACCCCCCTCCCCCTTCCTCCATGTAAACAGGTCTTCAGAGAGGGATGAGGGATGGGGGGCAGGGGGCATTTTTCAAACTAGAAATTTCCAAGAAACAGTACTACAAATTGACTTTACACCACCACTTACTAAAAAGAACAAGAGAAGGGTTGTCTATCACTGTTTCAAATAAACAACCATATCTTTTATCACAAATTAACTGTTGATTCAATAGACCCTAAATCAAACATATCTCTGGAGATCAATAGAAGACCAAGTTTCCCAAAAGAAGGTCTAAAACTTGACTTACTCCAGACCGACAGCAATCAAATTTTGACTTGCGGCAATCTCTCCTTCTCAACAGTATTGCCTGTTATTTCTTGTTTTTTATCACTTCAACCAGCATTTTCATTCTGACCATTTAATTGAGCGGGGGGTGAGGGGTAGGGGACTTAATCTTGATGGAGCCTTAGCTTAACAGATTAATCACCTATAAATTGAGAGGGCTCTTTTATTAAGCATTCTTTAGAGCAGAGCATTATTAAACAGTGGAGAAGAGAGAAGGGAGGGGGCTAAAAAGTATTTTTGCAAGGAAAAGAATCAATATAACCATTAACCACAGTGAAGCTAACTTAAGAGTACTAAAACTAAAATATATTGCTTACCTTAATATCTTGAATTTAAGTAGATACTCAGTAGGGTGGTTATTATACAGTTAATCAGAAAATCAAATGTGCTACAATATCTGTTAAAATTAGGATTTAATATTTAAAGTAATATTATTCAACATATACAAAATATTACTGACACAAGTTTTGTTCAGTTTTAAGAACAATATAAATGTGACAAAACTGACTACATGTGCAACAGGAAATGACAAAAGTGCCTTTTAAAATCTAATTTTAAATAATTTTTATTGCCAACTGTTTTGTTTTTAACACACTATAGCCAATTCCACCCAAGACAACATAATCTTTTTGTCCTTTTTTCAGTTACATAGAAACTTCCACTTGAAACAAAATGTTATTGCTAAGGACATGCCTTCAACATCAAAATATTAAGTATGTAATTTATAGGCAACACAAATAACTTCCTTTATAACATGTAGGTGGCCTAAAAATGAAAGAAGCAACCCAACAACATCATGTACAATTTGAATGAAAGTTGAACAAAAGTTAATTTGATTCTTAAATTTCCATGATGAAATATGATAAAAATGATTAGATATTAAGACGCAATCCATTAGGAAACTGAGTAATTTTAATTTTCAGTGGACAAAAATCTTGTACCAGAATAATTTAAGGCATATCGCATTCTTTTTTACATTTTTTGAGAGCTATAGATGTAATTTGTTATCTGTAATAACCCCAAAGACAATTTCTTATGGGAGCCCGAGAAAATAAATCTTAAATTTCACAAAATGAAATCTTGCGCATAAAAATTTATCTATTTTACTTGTGTTTACACAATTCCTGTGAAATTTGAATTTGAATTTCACAGGCTCCCATAAGAAATTGTCTATGGTGTTATTACAGATAACTAATTATGTCTATAGCTCTTAAAAAGTATAAAAAGGAATGCGATATACTTTAAATTATTCTGGTACAAGATTTTTGTCCACTGATTACTCAATTTCCTGATGGATTCCATCTTAATATTGTAAACAATGCATTTTATATCCCACAACAATATATTGGCTATCACTAAAGGCTTACCAATTTTGCCTAACTTTCAATATTTCTCTTCAATATTATTAAACATAATAGATTTACCTACATATAACATTCTTGACAGAGAAAATTTTCTGAAAAAGGCCACTTGTAATATTAATAATGCACTTGACCACAAGATGCAAATTCCAACTGCAGACATTGATTTGAAAAGGATTTCCTTTTCTCCTTTACATGTGCCAAACTTGACATGCAATTGGCAAGCCTATCTTTCTGATCTTATCTTTGGATTAAATCATGATCACATGAAATTTTGTTAATTTAAAAAAAAAGTTCAGTGAAAACAAATATAAATACTCAACACAAATTTTATATTTTAACAGAAAAGAATTCCTTTTTAGTACTTCTATAATAAAAGAAAACGCAAAAAAACTCACCTGAAATAAGCTTTTGATTGTGGGCTTGATTCAGGTTTTATAGAAAAAAGTATAACACCAACATCCTGATCCTTTGCACAGTAATTCCAGTGTTTTATCCCGTAAAAAAATTCTCGATAAAACTCCTCAGGAGCAAGAGAAGTTGCATGCCCGCTAACCCTGGAAGAACCAAGGTCGCAGTAGCTTCCAAAGCGATGCTGATAATATTTAGTGAAAGAATCTCTCCTGGGACAATCCTTTTCCGAACATTCAACATGATATCCCTTTACCAGTTGTACGAACTTCGGCTCGCTGCAACTACAATGTGAAATCTCCTCGTTGTATTCTGGAGAACCCTTTTCTAGCCTTGCTTTTAAAGCAAGACTTTTAGATTTGAACTCGTTCAACGCTTGTATCAGCAGACCATCTTCCGAATTCTGGTAACAGTAGTGTTTAGAACAGAACAGTTTCTTGTCAATTGAAACGCTGTATGCGCGTGACTTCTCCTCAAGTGTAGAGCTACACACAGAGCAAATAAAACAGTCGTGATGACAAAGCCACGGCTCGGATATAAATCCACTGGCATCTGAAGGAGGATTAACGTTTTGAGCGGACCACAAACTCACCACATTTTCGTGCGAACCCAAATTCGACTTACAAACGAAGCAAGAAGCACTTCCCGCCATGTTAATTGTACCGCGCCATTATTCAAACAAGTTACATGTGAGAGTTATCAAGAATTGTTGTTATTCTTAATGAGAAGCAAATAACAGGAAACATGTCCACGCTACAAACGTAGGCTTAAATTATTTTAAAAGCGCTGAATCAATTAACTCTGTCGTACATCCCATTAGCGACGTAGAGCTTCCATTCAAAGCCACGGAAGGTCACCGATTCATACACTGCTTGGTAGAAATACGGTCCTTTCTCATAATAACATACATGAATAGATAATTTGTTTCTCCTTAGGCTAGCGACTCTGCTCATAAAATAATCATGAGACTATTGTTTAGCTTTCAGCTGGACTTTGCTTCACCCAAACAGTAATTACCGTGATGATATTTTGGGTGAGCGATGACAGGCAATGACGAGCCAAACGTCAATACGCCATTGTCTTGGAGATCACCGGAGGATAAATTTGGTCTTGTGCCACGTATAAAAGCAAATTTGGCCACGGGGGCTTCCAGTCAACCCAGCTCCGTTCCAGCCAGTGTGTAACAGGCGTTTTGTGAGAATAGCATCGTGAGAAATGCAAACATTTTGGCAGGTGTGCCATCAAAAATTCACAGATTTATCAACAAACTGCCGCCATATTGAAAACAGAAAAAGCCCTGGGGGAAACTGGCCTGCGAACAGCTGACCAGCGGTTGGTCAGTTTCGCAAGGCTTGATGGGAAATATGGTAGATCATTTTCCAAGATGGCGGAATCAACAGATGAGGTGAAAGGGCAGTTTCTATTTTGCTCTCTTTGTCGCTTGAATCACGATCAAGGACGGAAGCACATATATACAAGGAAGCACAAGACCTTGCTTGGCAAGATCCTGATGAAATTTGGAAAAAAGGTGTGGTAACTAGAAAGTACAGGCGTAAAATGTCATTTTTGTCCAAGGGTTTGCGGGCGTGCCCGCACTATAAAAGGAGCTTGGCCTGGCTGAGCTGTCAGTCATTTTCTTGAAGACACCGGTCGGGCAACATCTCAGGAGATTAGAACAGCAGCATGCGCTATCAAATACAAGTTAATGTGCAGGTTTTTGTAAGTTCTACAAGAAAATATTGATAGATGCTTCTACCAACTCGATCATCTATCAATGAATTTGTCGGATAAGCGCAACCTTGTTTCTAGCGTCTCTCTTCTTCCCGTCCGAGGTTGGGATAAGCGCCTCTCCATTTAGAGATTTTAATTTCCATCCTGTTAATTTGATGAGGTAGATCAATTTTTCGATTTCCACCTCCTGAAATACTCCAGTGAGATATCCTTTAATACTTCAAGGATGCTTCATCTGATGTTCTCAAGGCTAAAATTTTAATGTGAGTCACAAAGTGTACAAGAAATCCAAGGATGAATGAAAGCAACTGAGAAAAGAGAGCAAGCAACCAATCAGAGAATTTGGTTTTCCTTTTTCAAGAGTCAGATGGCATGAAAATGAAATACTTAATTGGAATGGCAAGAAGAGGCTGATCTTTTCATATTTTGGGTCCTTGTTTGTCCTGTGTTAGGCTGATGAGGCAAGAAAATTTCTAAAGAAGCCCTCTGTTGAGGATGGTGAGCTGGAGCCTGGGTCTAGGTTATGGTGTCATTTCTGCAGTGAGAATGTCAATAAACATGTGACTGACAGAGATGTAACCATCAAGTATGGAGGAGTTTTTGAACATTTTGCAAGGTCAGTGCTTTCAACAAGTACCGACGACCGACGAAAAGCGTCTGCAAATTCGCTCAAAGAAGTCGGCTACTATTTTCCCTAATGTGAAGTAATTAAAGAAAGATTTCTTTCAAACCCTGTTGATACAGTCAGCTAGTATACTAAAACCAGCTGCTTACTTCAAATGTTATTGAAACCCCTGCAAGGTGAATAATTTGTTTCAAGATACTTGATTTCATTTTGGTTACTATAGAAACTTTGGGAGAAAGAGACCTTCTGGTAGGGTGTTAAAATATTGAAGTTATGTGGAAAGCAAATTTTATGATCTGATGCAATTTGAGGTTGATTGTACAAAATTGCACTATCACATGATATCTGAACTCTTGTAGAAATCTTACACAGAATCTTAACCCTTGGACGTACAAGCCACACCCCCACTGTGGTATGGGTGGGGTTGATGAACCCCCCCTTGGGTTTTTGCTGTGTTATGATATTTTGAAAAGATATTCCTTGAGTAGAAAGCCTGTGATGTGTTCTGCAGAATGAGATGTACATCATGGGTTGTGACACTGCTGGGATTCTCCAGGAATGTCATTCAAGATCACTACCTTCTCAGCTGCTTTCTTGGATTTTACCCAAAGTTAGAAATTATCAAAAAATGGTGGAAATTGAAAATTTTTAATGCTAGCCTAGGCATGTAGAATTTGACCTTATTAAACACTTTGCTACTTTTTTCTCCCAAAAAAGTGGAAAAAATGCATTTTTATTCAAAAATGGCTTGACCACCTGCTACTGAAGATGTCATTTCTCATAAACGTAGCAACCAATCCTCACCAAACTTGTGTCGAAATGTGTTTAAGGGTGATGCGTACAGCTACTGAAAACAGCAGGTGCAGATGGGAAAATTCAAGTAAAGCCTTATGGGGGGATTCCCCCCCCCTGTACGTCTGGAGGTTTAAGTGGGGTTTTAACACTTAGTTTCTTGGTCCTTTTTAGGATCCCGATCTCTGTTTTTGAAAAGGTGATTACCCCTAACCTGAAACATGAGCCAAACTTCCTATTTCTCTTATTATCAAATTCTTCCTCGGCTTCTATTAAGGTACAGTTTGAAAGCAGAGTTTTGTCCTTCAGAGGACAAAAATAATTGTCATATTTAATTAAGCTGTAAACTGAATTTGAAAACAAAGGTCTCAACTGAAGGAAGACTTACCCAGCCTTCACTGTGATCTGCTATTACATACCTCCTTTATGCAAACTGATTTTATTAGTAGTGAGGTGATGTCAGCACAATGAAAAATATGTAAGTAGTAATGCCAGCTGTTTTTGTGGTTCTTAATTTATAGTGAGAGTCACAGAAAAAATGTTCACAAGTTCTGGTGGGAAAATGGAGCAGATAAAAACCTAAAAAGCAAGTTCCTTGTTGACAAGGAATTATTTAGCAGGTTTGTTAAAAGCTCTATTTCTTCAATCAGTACAGTCTAGTGGCATTTCCAATGTGCAAACAAAATCAAAAGGTGTGCAAATCTGAACCTGATAGGTGCACTCAACGGAAATTCTTATGGGGAGGTGCAGTTGAAGCCAAACTTAAGCAGTGATGCGGATAAATACTACTACCTCCCATTTCTGCCCCCCCCCCCAAAAAAAAAATTACTTGCAAGTATCAAGCATCACTTATAAAATAATGAATAAAAAATCTGACCTCTTAAGAGTTCAATTTAAAATGCAACTGCCCAAAGAATGTTGGACAAAATTTAACTTGTGTTCCATCCTTTTAGCTACAAAGAAGAGGTTGACAAGAAGCTACAGGAATTTGAAAGTCGAATGGAGCTGAGGAGGCAAAAGGTATGCGAGCAAATGCACAGCTTAATTCTACAGAGATCAATGTCAGTAATCAGTGAGGGAATGTTGTGTTCATGGACTTCTGAATTGTCACAACTTTGTCATAGGGCCTATCCATCTCAAACTAGAACCACAACTTGTTTTCCTCTTCATCACCCACAGGTGTTTCCTTAGACAAGAATTTGCCTGACTCCCCCAAACCTCCCTCCAAAGTTAACAGTGTGAATCAGGTGCATATCATAGTAGATTTTGTTATGAAAATGTTCCTTTTACACAGTTTCCTTTCTTTCTTTTAGGCAGTTTCCCAAATTAGAGAAAAAGAAGTTCTTCAAGCTCACATTAGCCAGCAGGTCTGTTTTGTTCAAGCTCTCACAGCAGGGTAAAAGTATCCTTAACTTAGCTGTGATATTCTTAGTGTATAAGGTTATATTAAATTATATTCCTCTGGCATTATTAGCTTGATTCAAAGTGATCCTGTTTTGAAGAATTTGGTGGCCTGTAATGAGTTTTCTCAAGCACATTGTTGTCATATGTCAAAACTGTTGCTCGTGATATTAAGAATTGTGCACGTTATAATTATTTCATGGTTGGCCCACAGTAGAATTTTTTTTATTTCTGTACAGTTGCACTTTGTGCATAATTGTGTCCAGTATGTAAAGAAAATCATTTTAATTCAGAACAATAACTACCACAACCACGACCATCATGATTATTTTATTGTTAGTATAATTGTAATCATCATTAGCATTGTTGTAGACAAATTATGATCTCCTTTGCAAGAGGGCAGTTGTAAATAACCACAGCAATAGTCTTAATGTCATAGGGCGGTGTCAACGGGGTAGAGGTGTAGGGGGAGTCATGTGGGGTTTTGGGCCTTTGAATCAGTGAACCATCAGTGAATAGGTAAATTGAACCAGTGAATCAGTGAATCATGCTGGTAGATCACCACCCTGAGGCCCAAATTATGGTTCAAACCAGGTCAAATTCCCGATCTTATTGATTAGCATCCCTTAAGGATAGAGTGAGTACAGAAAAACATATCAACCCCCTCCCCCCCCTCCTTATTTGCCCAGCTTTTGTAAAATATTGCTAGTATTGTACTTGGTCTTGTTATTGCTTCCTGAATATTTAATACAACAGCAACCAGAAATACAAGTTGTGCCAGAAATTGTTTACAAGACAGTCCAGAATGAACAAGGCATTCTTCAGAATCCTACAGGATGGTTTGTATTTTTAAATCAGGGACTTAGAAACTCCTTATAACTTTTGATAATAATTAAGAGTTAAAAAAGGAGCAGAGTTCTCCACTCCTTATCTAAAACAAGGAAAACCAGGTTATATTTTAGTGCTCTAGCCAATGTTCTTGGCTGAAAAATGGACAAGGGTGTAAAATTTCTATGTCATTGGATTTACACACAGTTGCTTGTATTTTGTATTAACTTACAAATTATATTTTTTCTAATTTTTCGGATTGCAATGTTTGTAGAAAACACTGATTGTAAACCTTATCAGTCATACTTTTACCAATGAAATGATCCCCCACTGGAATTATAAAATTTTTATCTCCTCCTATCTGTGAGGTGGTTGAACACCCCTAAAACTTTTTCTCTTCTTTTTCTCATTACATGTGTCATCTAATGCATGACAGTGTGCACAATAACATAGAGTTTAGCGGTACGCTGATCATAAGCTTTCAAATTATATGTGATATGTAGGTAGGGAAACAAAAGTGCTTAGATTTATACTCACTTAACATTGATACTTTTAAAGTTAGAATGGTGTATTTTAGACATGTCTTGTCAGTTCAACTGTCATCGGCTGCTTTTGGTAACAGCAAGAATGTTATATTATGCAAGACCTGAGAAACTTCATTTTCTCAAAAACAGGCATGAAGGACAAAGGGTATGGGGTGGTGGAATTGTAAAATACAGGTAATAAAAATAGTATTTAATTTGCATGTAATTTTCCTATTGTCACTATTTTTCAAATACTTGATTTCACAAAATGGATAGACCCATAACCCACCAAGATTTATTTATTAATTGAAGTGAAATTGTGTCCTCAAAGTCTTAAAATTTACAAGAATTTGATTTCATTGCTTGATCTGGTGGTGTTTATATGAAACAGATACACTGATGTTTATTTCAGGCCTCACTTTTAACAAACCTCTATATGACGAAGTCCTTGGTATAAAGAACAATATTTTTTTAGCCCAGTAACAGCATAATGTATGGAAAAGAACCTCAATGTAACAAACCAATTTCCCCAGTCCCTTGGCATTTTGTTAAATCGAGATTCCATTGTACTCTGTCAATCATTGCAAGTTTACAGGTGACATTACTATTTTTAGACCAGAGTCGACCCAGTGGTTCCCGTGGATGATGGATTCAGTTGATGATTCCTCCAATAAAAGTGGGTGTTTTATGTTTTAAACCTTTCTTTTTTGTGTGTGGAAACAGTGAATGAGTGCTCGCTAAAAGTAGTTTCTCTTAAGATTAAAGGTATGCAACCAATGCAGTGCATGTCGTGCCAAGGTTGCCCCTAAACGTTACTTCAATCAATCGCCTCTCTTTAATAATCGTCCTTTTTTGAAGTAGAGAAAACCTTAGAATGGGCTATCACCTATATTTAGTATCACTTAAGAGAACTAAAAGACACACTGGAATCAAACGAAACCCAGAAATAATTATTTCATTTTTTGTTTAAAATTACTGTAGTAGTTTTCTGAAACAATGAATGAGATGGAAGTGGATTCCAACTTGAGAAAATTGGGACATTATTTTTTTTATGTTCTCCCCTTTCGCCTTGGACAAATTGTTAAAAACTTAGACTAAGAGCAGTCTCTCTTTCCGCTAGAGCAGTCTCTCTTTCCTTTCTTTCCGGATAGTCAAGCAAAAAGAACATGCTAATCACTTGTCTCGTGGAAGAGTGACGCGTGCGTGATCGCGGCTCATCGAGCGGGGATCAGACTGCTCGTAGTCTGCAAAATCTTGGTACAGTTTGTTTTCCCTTTGAGGAAATCATTTGATATCTTCTTCTTGGTGTTTTAGGAACATTTCTTCTTTCATATGAGCAAATGTGATAATAGATTCACCCTTTCACTCCCAAGAGTGCTTAAAATCAAAATTCAAGACAAATTTCATTTTGTACAAAAAATAAATATAAATAGTACCATGTGAGAGCACTGCTGACGAGGTTTCATTTGAATGGTCACACCATAGGATTTCATCCACAGACTCGGAAGTTAGAATCACCTTAATGTCTCCATAACTGACTCTGGGAGTGAAAGGGTCAAAAGAATGCTCAAGCGTGCAGTGTTGACAACCATCAGAAAGTGGCCAATGATGATGAAACTTATCAGATATGCCCATTTAAAAACATAGTAATCGTCTCCAGTTGACTTTTAAGTTATAATAACACCTAACATCTTAATAATCTTTGTTTGTTCGTGTAGGTTCCACTTCCTCAAATAATGCCATGGCTCCAAATTTTCAAACTGCAGAGGCTTACGGGGAAAATCTAACTTGTATAGGAATCCCGGTATTTACACTCTGTTTACTTTTTGCTTGTCAAAATTAGGTTTTAAGTGTTAGTCGCATTTCTGATGTAATGTATTTTTTTTTATTTCAGGAGTTAAAAAAGGGTGAAGGAAACATTCACACAGGTCGGTTACCTATAAAGTACATTTGGTTCTTTTGAGCTGGAGTTCGTTCAAGTTATGATAGACCCATGGTCTAATTAACAATTATAATTCACCGAAGTATAGGTGAATAGCACATGTACACTGTTCATCGACACTTGGGTAAACAACTGTTTCGGGACATACACACAATTGAATAGCAACCCTTAAACAATAATTATTGTTTTGTTTTCTGATAAATGGGGAAAAAACTCGCAGTGAATAATTGTTTTGGTTAAGCGCACAGGTTGATAGCAACCCCTTAAAAAGTTATTTTGTTTTCTGATAAATGGACAAAATCTTGCGTGAGGCGGCTGTTGCTTTGCTTGTAGGCGAGTAGCAAATGCTATCCCGGGTTTGAACAACCAATCAGAGCACGCTTAAAAACACTATTCACCAGTGTGGTGTATAAGAATACAATTAGACCCGTTTTGGCAAGGCTTGAGAGTCCTGCATGGCATCAACCTCGTTTTGGCCATTATACAAGTTTAACGTAGACTTGACGAGTCCAAAGTGCGGTCTACCAAGACAAGTTTGGATGAGCTTTTACGAATGAGCTTTTAGCTTTTGGATGAGCTTTTACGAAATGGTCCTTAGTATAGAGCGGTTTTCAATTGAGTGTCGTAAAACCTTACCAAAGTAATCACTCTAACCAATCACAACAGACGTAAATAACACAATGAACCAATCAGAACTCCAAGCGAATACATGTAACTAGCGTCAAGCGCGGGAAAATGCGTGCGAGCAAGTCACGCAAGATTTTCGTTTTACCTTTGATTGGTTGTAACAGTAGCGTGAGTTTTTCTGGCCAATCAGAGAGCGTAATAAAGGAAAAAAAAAACAAAAAGCAAAAAAACAAAACGCAAATAGCATTCAGCACTCAATTATTGCTATATTGAGATCTGTGCAAGACAATCATGAGATTCGATCATCTTGTTAGGCGCTACACCACCCTGGATGCGAGATGATGACGATGAAGATGATTATGTTAAAGCTGAAAAGGACGTTATTGGTCCATCTTATGATGCCTTCAAACAACACGGTAAGCTAAAGCAATTACATCAGCAATTAAATTTATCGACGTCGAGGGTCAAAAATTAATTATTTTCTGTTATTCTTTGTGCAGTTGAACGGATGAAGAAAATAAGCAACAGAAATCCTCTCAGAGTTGGCGCGAATTTTGACAGGGATAAGGAGACGAGCGATGACTGGTAAATTAGGGAATCCGGTTACTTCGCCCACGTGTTAAACTCCTCCATATTACAATATCTCACGTGTAACACAGTCGATTTGACTGTTTTTTTTTATGTTGTTATTTTTGTTTTGTTATTGCCGCAGTTTATCTCCCGTTTCTCTTGTGTTGTTCATTTTTCAAGTGTGGCCGAGTTTGTTGTGGCGAAGTTTCCATGTGGGCGAATTGACTAGCATCCTAGTTGGTACTGGACCAATTATCTCCCAAAATTCTTACTATTGTAGTTGACGACTCAGCACTCGCTGTTATTTCAGCGAAAGTTGAGAAAGAAGTGAAAGATGGTAGCTGGACTTCAGTCGCCGTTTTTTTCTGTGAATTCTCGTGAAGGGAGGCGCTTTTTTGCAGGCTTCACGTTTACACGCGCAAAGATTTCACCCTTCATGGCGGTGGGGAAAGGAAAATCTATCTTCCGCCATGCAAGCAGCGTTTTGCAGACACTCACATGTTTCTTACTTCGCTAACCCTGACTTTCGAAGGAAACAGGTGTTCTAATTCATTCTCGACAGACTGCTCTAAATGGGCGGTAATCGTGTTCTATTGACTGTATTTATTTTCCTAATGATGGCTAGTAAGGAAAGTCAGTAGATCAGTTGCTTTTACTGACTACCAGTGGCACAAGTCCCGAGACTGATGGATCTTTACTACTGATGTGTTTTGTAGGCTTCCTTCATTTGGTAGAGTATGGAATCAGGGTCCTCGCTGGCAATCAAGGTACAGTGCAATTAATGCAATGTCTTTCTCTCCAATTCTTGGCTGCGCTCATAGAGATTGAAATGCGAGAGGAAGGACGATTTTAACAGCTGTTTTGTTAAAAATATTGAGGGTCTAACGAATGTAGGAAGTCTAAAATCTGGTCAATCTAAACATACGAATACAAGGCGACGGATCTAATTCATAATTCATACAACTGGTTTCAAGGGTGGAGAAGCGTGCAACGGTTTACAGTATACTTTAGTTTGATGTCAGCCGAGTTGATAAATTGGCCAACGTGCAACCTCGTTTTTAGGATCTCTCCTCTTCCTGCTCCAGGGCATGATATGTGTATCCCCGCACAAAACACTGAAGCTAAGTATCCGGGTCCTCAAAGACCATCGAACTGGGCTTACGTAGAAGGATTCCAATATCACTAACCAGGCCAAATGATACACACATCACTACAACAGCTCAATGATCAATGCTATGTGATTCGTCACGGGGATACACATATCGCTGTGGCAACGGGAAGAGGAGAGACCCTGGGAACGAGGTTGGCCACCGCCGTTGGAGAATCAAAGGCTGAGGCTTCAAGCGTTCACCTTTTGTCACTTTGATCTTTCATCACTGGTAACAATAGCTTTTTCTTGCCTTTTCATTAGACACGACTTCAGAAGAGAGACAAAGACGAAGAAAGCAAAGAAGAAATAAATGATTGCCAAAATTGTTTCAAAATAAACTTACGTTGTGTGGACTTGTGTTTTTGTTACGAGGACAGATATAGGTTAAGTCCAGTCGTTGTCAGCATTTACCCTCCTTCCGCCGCTTCTATATTCATATTGCAATATAGTCCCATTGTCGCCCTTTCTCCCTACTTCGGCAT
This sequence comes from Siderastrea radians, assembly GCA_964017195.1. Taxonomy (NCBI): domain Eukaryota; kingdom Metazoa; phylum Cnidaria; class Anthozoa; order Scleractinia; family Rhizangiidae; genus Siderastrea; species Siderastrea radians. The sequence goes on from OZ024895.1 coordinate 1,924,791, forward strand.
CGTTTATATAATGATAAAGCGACTAGATTCTACAGAAACTGCGGTGCCGCGTCAGTTGTGTAGTGACACAATTTAAGTTTAATCGAATCTCTTTAACTCAGTTAGTGTCAAATTGAAGCGTTTTACTCCCCTACCGACCCATCACCACAGCAATCAATTTCTTTATTCTTTATCACTAATTGATTTCTTTATCATTTGTTCTTCCTTAAACCTCACCTCTCCCGTTTGCGTGTGTTAAATCCCCAAGTTCACTGGCTGATCATAGACTATCGTTTTCGGTTTACCCAACATCGGCCATCAATCAGTGCTTCTGCTAATCTAATTTCATTCAAACGAGCCTCACGTCCCGCCCACTCCGTTTCTCTTACCAGGCAAGAACGGACAATCTTTTTCACATCAGTTGTCGCTCTTGCGCCTTCCTTGGTTTCTTATCTCCTTGTTGTCTATCTCTATCTAGCTTTTTAAGTAGTTCGTAATCAGTACTTCCAGCGTATCGTTAATGCCATATCACCCAGGTTCCTAACAGAATAATCGAGTGGAAGCAGAGTACGCGAGCGCGCTCGAAAAGTCGCGCGCTGCGTGAGAACTCGGCACCCGCATGTTATTGGAGAAAAAAGGTCCGGGAAAATGGATCACTTCTTTTGAATCTTTTGCTTATAATTTTGCGGTGCGCGTCGAATTCGTGCGCGTGCCAAGTTCCTGGATCGCTCTTCCCAGGGTATAATCGTGGTTTTGTTTTTATTTGTTTGTTCGTTTGTGCTTTCTTTGAGTACGCCCGCTATTTGTTACTCTTATTCACACCCGTTACATCACGAGAGACCCAAACAGCAAATTTATGCAATGCTATCATGCATGTACACATCTACTCAAGTAATAGAAACATATCATAAGGGAGTCGAAGTCCGAATAATCGCTTTCCAGATCACGTGACGCTTTCCCGGATTCGTGAGGATATTTGGTGAAAGAACTTTATACTTCTATTTATAACCCTCTCACTAGAAGCGTCCAAGGTCAAAGATTGAATGAGTGTTTCTCACTAACATTTTGTAAAATATGATAAACGAAAAGACTGTAGCAAGAACCACCTTGTACAGCATAATGAAAAACATCACAGGAAGGTACCCGTTCAATAGCTGTCGTTTGAATGATCAGGAGTTAGAATTTTTTCCACAGACTAGCAGTCTAGAGCTACACTAACTGATTCGAGGTTTGACTCCGAGAAGCAGAGGGTGAAGCTGAAATGGGGGATCAGAGGTCATAACGCGTTATTTCAGGTTTTTTGTGACACTCTGGCGATTAATGAGGAAATTTGTTACACTCTTTCAAAACGGGTGGGGTTATTGAAGCTAAATTTATGCTGAAAAGATTTTTTATAACGACCGGTTATTTGCCAAGTAAGCAGGTAAGAATATCGTTAAGGGAGATACATAGAACACCTGGCCAATTTTGGCATAGTCCTTGAATAGGCTCCTTTTAGAGGGGAATGGCGCACAAGAAAAGATTGTTCACAGGCTTCCAGAGCAAATTTAGGCAAATACCAGTTCCTTTTTGTCGGTATCTTTTCAGAATCACTTGAAAATTAAACAGCGAAGAAAAGCAGTCGCTATGCATGTGCTAGCGCTTATGGCACGCGCTGCAATTCAGTTATCGACCTCAGACTGATTTCCTGATCGCGTAAGATATGGGACATTGATACGTTGAAGAAATGTTATTAATTTTAAATGCAGAGGACCACTCGACGCAATAAGATAAACCAAAGAACTTTTTCGTTTCCGGGTCTCCTTTTTATCACTATGAGAAGGCGTTCTCGTACTGAACGTCCCTCGAAGTGTAGATAAACTACTTACAATGCATAGCTATTAAAAGGGAAAAATGTAGGGCTACTTTGCCAGTATTTCGACTAGTGACTTGCCTGCTACAGAGCCAGCCAGAACGGTGAAAAAGTTATATCGGCTCTTAGAAATTGAGTGGGAATCACGAGTACATCAGCAGCTAATATATAATTGATATGGTGGATATATAGTACATGTACAAAGGATTGTATGGCAAATAAAAGTAATAAGATAGTGATAAATAGATATACTTTTATAGAATATATAAACTGTACGGCATAACTGTACGTCGGCGTCTATCGAGGCCACTGCATTAGGCGTTACAAAACTGTCTTCCTTTAATCTTTTTGCATAATATACAAAACGCAAGAATACTGGCGTATATTTCTCAAGGGAATCACCTTTTTTGAAGTGAAGTGTTAAGAGAACTGAAGTTTGAAAACGATCAAATGATTTTCACTCGTGTCTTAATTTACCACGGCGTTAGTCATGAGATTTAGCCATTTTGCGTTGCCGGTATAGTCATGTGGTTTAAGATCCGAAAGAGATTTAACTGTCGTGATAGTCAGCTGAGAGTTTCGTTCTATCACGTAATGATAAACATCTGATTTTAAATACCCAGGATCACTGAAAGAATTTCGTCTCTTGGCAAAACCGCGTGCGAAGACGCGCTCGCTTACTAAGCTGCCGGGTGATTCTGTGACACTAATTTCTAGGTACGTATTCTGATATTGATGAAATAGTACTTTCTTGTAGGTGTCAGTCTTGGTTTTTCTGGGGAGTGCCTTGGGAGCAATTCAACTTGTGTTTGCGCTACGGCTGCAACTAGGCTGGAATTGGGTAAGCCCAATATTATATTGGATTGTTGGTGTTGGCATTGTCCTTGGAATCTTGCGTTCTGTTTATAGGGGAATCGCCAACAGAAAAGCACACAACATCAGTTTTTGAATTTTTTTGACCGATAAGTAGCTGTAACCCATAAGCTGTATAATCCGTTCTAGCACGATGTATTTCGGTTTCTTAGGCGGCCACAAGGCGCATCGTCTGTCCAGAAAAATGCCGTATCTGCTCCAGGGGGGCGGGGTGGAGGGTTTGGTTCGGAATTTTTGGCGGGAGTAGGGAGGGGACAAAGGCCAATAGCTCCCTTAATTCACACCAAAACTGTTTAAATTTTTATAGCTTGGCTATTTTGCCCAATATTGTCCCCTTTTTCAAGCACACATACCCTATTTCAGTCCAAAATGACTCAAAACAAGATATACCAGTACATTTAGGACCCCAACCTCGTTCCCAGGACTTTTAGGGAAAAAGTCCTGGGAACGAGGTTGCTAGGAGCCCAAGAGGGAAAAAATGCGTTCATACAGATTCTTTTACCAATGTTGTTTGCCACGACTTGTCCCTAGCTCGGACGGATTAATAACCGCAAAAACGCCGGATAACTTGACAATATTTTGGGGTAAAAGTATGCAGCCCCCACCTTATTGCGGGTATGGGGTGAAAATAAAACAGCCAATCCCATTGAAACAAACCACTGATCACGTGTGTTGTCACATGTTGGCACACGTGATTGACCTGACCTTGCGGGTTTGATGGACAGTTCCTAATGGTAACAAAGAAGGGCGATGGAGGTGAAGCGAAGTGACGTACTTATCATGTGATGTTCCTTGTCCTCGTGCTCAGTTTCGTCGTTTCTCTCTTCTTGTTCACATGACCAGTTTGTTTGACCCCATGACCACGACTCCGCACTCCAGTTCTCCAACTCTGGACATGCTCGACGGGTCTTTGGACCCAGAAAAAAATTCACCGCTACAAGATCCCAAGGGGTCCGATCCAACGCAGGTACCTGAGCCAGAAACAGTCACAGTGACGGTTTCAACTGTTTCTGACGAACAAAACGCAGCTGCTCTTGTCGGACAACAAGCGACTGCCGCATTCGGAGACCCTGGTACCCTTCAGTTTCAGTACAGGCCGGACACTAATGGCGTACAGGCGACGGGATTTAACGCTGGAACTCAACAAATTCGTGTTGTTCAAGTCCAAGCTGCCGATCCAAATGGCGAACGGGTAGATGCTGCCACTGCAGCTTTCGCCCCTCAAGTACAAACTGTTATTCAAAGCCCGTTCAGTAATGGTTCTTCTCCGACCCATACAGTCGAAACAGACGCGGCTGCAGACGGGGCTCGATTCACGTACTTTCAACCAGCCGATGCGGCGGCTACAGCAACGGTGGTTCAAGCCGGTGGCACGGAAGGTTTAGATGCTACAAGCGCGTATACAGTGAGAAACATTCCCGTGTCGCTTCAACAGCCGTCTTCTCCTTCACAAATGCCCATTACAATGGCTGAAGCTCAGACGATTACGACTGTTGGAACTGCTACAGGTTCGTTTTCGTGTGTCTACGGCGAGATCGCTTGGATTTCTGTAGATAACATTTGTCGTTGAATATAAAATATGTCCTGTTCTGTGTTTTGTAGGTGGATTTTACGTGATGATGTCGCCACAAGATGTTATGCCGGGAGGAAATCAGCGGAACATAGCCCCAGCTATCACTCACAAAATTTCAACGTAAGTCACGGAAACTCGATGAACGCTATTATTTGTGTGCCTTTCCGATTTTATATTTTGAACAACCAAGACTGTTTGAATTTTTCAGTCTTTAAGGAATAATCTTTTATTAATAAGAAAAAACTGGCAATTTTTTTCCTGTCATGACGCGAATAAATAATTTGCTGGGAAAAAAAATATGGTGTTGTTTTCTAGCACGATGGTTTGCACTAGGTTATACGTTTTTCTTAATTTTTTGTTATTTCAAGAGCAAGGGATATTCTAAAACTGTTATTCTTTCCTTTTGTTTCCTGTGCAAATTCTGTAAATTCAAACAAATTATTACTTCGAACCACAGCGTCTCTATATATGTAACTTGATTCGATTGTTGATTGCAGAAGTTATTCATGTCATCGAGACGAATTAAATTCTTTAGCTTGCGAAAGCGCCCTTTTCCTCTGAGACGTTCTCCAATACAGCCAGTTTATCTTCGCTGAGAGGAGCATTAAAATCTTGTGTTTAGAGAAAAATCGCGGTGTTTTTGGTATTTTGTTTTTGAATTGACCGGCTCGAAGTCATGTGTTCTTTCACATGATGGTTCGTGCGTCACATGATGTTCTTCAGTCATGTGATGGTCATGTTTGAGAAAAACACAAAAACTGCTTGAACGAGAGTTGGATTCGTATTCTTGCGATCTTTAGCCGTTTGGAAGGAATTAAAATCATGGAATTTGTGTACATTTTAGGTAATTCTGGTTCTCTTAACAGAAAACTTGATGCCCCACGAAGTGCTAGAGATGAGAAACGGAGGGCAACTCATAACGAAGGTAACAACAATTCTTTCATAAAGTACCAGTGCAAAAAGTTAATTTGCCCTAAATCAAAGTAGACCTTGATAGCTTTGAATGGTTAGGAGTATCCGAGCAGTTAAAATTAAGAACCACCTTGTATAACACAATGAACGTATCTCAGTAAAGTGCTGCCTTATAGCTTAATAGTAGCCTTAATTTCAATGGTCACACTTGATCGATGATTTCAAAGCTAGAACCACCTTGTACAGCATAAAAAACAGTACCACGGGAAAGTACTGCTAAGTAGCTCTCATTTGAATGGTCACACTTGAAGATTTTGTCTACAGACTTAAAAGTTAAAACCACCTTGTACAGCATAATAAACAATACCACAGGAAAGTACTGCTCAATAGCTTTCATTTGAATGGTCACACTACAGGATTTCATCCACAGACTCAAAACTGAGAACCACGTTGTACAACATCATAAGCAGTACCACAGGAAAAATCTGGTTAATAGTTGTCATTTGAGTGGCCAACTTTTGGTGGTAGCCACAGATTCAAAATATAACCACATTAATTAATAAATTAATGCATAGTTTGACTACACAATAATTAATGTCACCCAATCCCTTCAGCAGAGGGGCAAAAGGGTTGACGCTGCCCTGGCGTGTTAATTATGCCTGTGCTTATTCCCGTCTTGCTTCTGTGTGGCCCACAATAGAGTAGAGAAGTCTAGAACAGTCTGCAGTGTTAAAGTGAAACGGGTTTCTGTTTGGCACAGATAGAGGTGTGTTCAGGTTGTTGATCCTAATGTCAAGATATTGACTAAAGCCTAAACACTCAAGTGAAACACGTTGTTGTCCTTTACATAGTTAGAAGTCCCTGAAACAAAGATTTCAAGATGTGATACTGGCTTTTTTGTTTATTGATGTAATCAGTGAATTTTAGAACTTTATGTAAATGAGCACCCTCTCAGTTGACTAGCTTTCATATCACTTTGGAAGACTTTGTTTGAGGCTCAGCTGGATCACTTTTTTAACTTCTTTGTCTGATTCTTTTTGTTTTCATCAGTTGAACGTCGCCGTAGAGACAAGATAAACACCTGGATCAATAAACTGGCCAAAGTTGTCCCTGAGTGTTGTCAGGAACAGTCAAAGGCAGGGCAGGTCGGTGGGAACCAGAATATAGTAAGCAATATAATTTATCATATTGACATTGCTTTATTATCAGCTTCAATTAAATGACAAAGAATTATTTCAGGGAAACCTTAATCTTAAATATGGCTGTGTTGGCCCAGTGTGTAATTATTTATAGGAAACCGTAGCAATCACTCAGGGGGGCAGTGAGACTGTCTTGTTATCATGTAGAGTCTCGGATGTTTCTGCAGATCCCACACTTAGTCTACAAACACTCCGGGATGTTCTTCCTCAGCACTTTTGGCCCTGTTTCAGAACAAAATAACTGTTTTTGCCCACCCCTTTTCAGAATATCTTTTTCCGCTTCTATCTAAAGATTATTATCCCATGACCATTCAAAGAAAATAAAAATGTCAGCAAGTTCTCAGTTTTAGTTAAAAGGATATCCTATTTTGAGTCTTAACAGACCAATTCTATACCCTCTTTCACTGTTAAACAGCTGAAAACAGTACACTCAGGATTGTACAAACAAAACCCTGCCTTTCTCTTGGAAGCCTTTGGTATCATTAGAAGTTGCCAGTATTTGAGAGTAATTTTTTTTCCAAGTGTTGTACATGTAAATGTCGACTACTTTGTCACTCATACCTCATTCTGCTTTGTCAGTCACGTCTCTTCTTTGGTCATGGAATAATCATTTCATAGAGTGTTGTTCGTTTTAATTAGTCCTTGGTAATGTTCTTTTTTAATGGCAAATTTTCCTTCAACAGAGTAAAGGAGGGATTTTATCAAAGACAGTGGACTATATAAATGAGCTGAAACTACACAATGCTCGAATGGTGGAGACGATCAAGGATACAGAAAGGCTGACAATAGACACGGAACTTTTACGACAACAAGTTGAGGAGCTGCGACAGGAAAATGCATTACTGCGTGCACAACTGCAGCAGCATGGCATTGAACTGGCGACAGGAGGTCCCACTGCATAAAGAGGCATAATATTACGGATTCCATTGCTGTGTTGTGTCAAGACGTTCATGAACACTACAGAACAATGTGCCCTCTTTCTGTCAAACAAAATTCTCGATACTGCTTCTCATACATTCTCTCTATTATACATTGGGAGACTTTGGTGAAATGATAAGGTCATTCTACTCACTTGCTGGTTCTTATTTCTCAAGAGAATCAGAAAACTTATCATTACTCCATGAATATGAGGCCGTCCTATTTAATGTTTTGTTTACCACTGCTGAAGATTGCTGATTTTTGGTGTGTCAGTCAGGTTAGAAAGAGAGAATAGAAAAAAATTAGTAGGAGCCTATAATCGGAGTGTTCAGCAACTCTGCAAATTTATTTTTGTGCAGCTTTCATTACAGTTGAATCACTCCTTGTGGAGACCTCCATAATACGAACACTTCCTGATTGTGAACTATCAGCTTGGTCGTAATGATATAAAAATTTCGTTAAATCTACCTCTGTACTGCAGAGACCTGACCATAATTCAGACAATGGCCCCTGGCCTTTCTTTCTTCTTTTTCTTTTTTTTTTTGGGGGGGGGGGAAGGGGAGGGCAAAATTATTTCTTGTGCCCCCTTTTCATTAATCTCTGCTGTTGTTGTGGTAAAAAATCCAACACAAGTATGCACAGGTTTGTCAAACTGTAGGCAGTGAAAGAAATAGGATGGCCTCATAAACATAATAATATAGTGCTCTAAACAAGTGTAAATGTTGGTTCCTTTTGTAGAAAGTTTTGTTGTACAGACAGGTTTAGTTCAAAAACAAAAAAGGCCATTGCATTGGCGATTCTCGAGGTTGTGCTACATTTTTTGTTCAAGATTATAATCTGATGGACAAGTGATGAACACTTTAAATTTTTTGGTTTAATAGTTATGTACTAGATAAATATTATGTAGCTGAAGATTATGAAATAAATAAATTATCCTGTCCTACTGCATAAAAGTAAAATAATTGTTTTAATTCTCTCTGATTTTATTATGTACATCGCAAATCAAAACTTACGTACTTTATGGACTGAAACCCTGACTGAAATTTTGAGAGAGATTGTGCAAAATGGTGATTTACGAGAACGAAGTTTTGTGCTAAGGATGGTGCCCCCTAATATAGAGGTATTTTTGCAAAGCTTATGACTATGGGGAAATAGCAGATCTTAACAAGGGTCAGGGTGTGCAAACAAGCATTTCTCAGAGAATGATAATTAAGCAACCATAATTCTAAACAAGCTTTAAAATACAAAGAATGTATGGCAATTTGTTTCCAAATTTAACCTCAATTATCTCTGAAAAATGTGTGGTTACCCCCAATTTTCTTTTTGGATTCTGATAGCCCTTGCTGAGATCTGGCTTTTCCACATAGCCATAAACTGAGCAAAAATACCTTTGCATTAGTAGGCAAATTCCTTAAGATACTTGACTTTCTGCATTCCTCTCTTGGAATCTCTAAAATTCCCATACAAAGTTTCAGTGATGAGGAATATGCAACAGAAAAAGACGACAAACAAAAACAATAACAACTATTTCTTTTCTGAACATGTTCTTGTATTAATTTTTTAACCCAATGTGAAATATTGGAACACTGAGAAATGTGTTGAGAAGAAAAGTTACACAGTAGTAGTCCTTGTACAATTTACAAATAAAAATTAATAACCTATACAGGCAAACAACTTTGCAACTTTTTAATGGCAGGGCATAAATTATTTTCATTTTTATTCTCTCATTGATAGTAAATGCCAAAAACTCAAGTAAGCAATATGCACACATAGCATGAAATCTTTGTGGCAGTTGCAGCAATTATATAGACAACAACTGGATTTCATGAAATATGTTTTGCAGGAAGTAAAAAGTCCACAAGAACAACAGAAGTCCACTATCAATTCATCCCACACAATAGCATGTGCTAATCCACCATATGGAAAAAGATGGCAGCTGTACATTTTACCACAATACCTTGCGAACCCAACACAGGCAATAGGGACATATTTTTTGCACAAATTTTTCCCTGTTCTGGCAACATTGTGTATGCTAAGTTTAAAGTTTTAAACTTTTTTTTTGCATCTTTATGAGCGTTTTTAGAGTTCTTATGCACTAGGGGTAAATGTACCAGTCACCATCTTTTTTGGTATGGTGGATTGGGAGAATAATAAATTTAAATATAATGAAATATTACAATAAACTTTTTAAAATATTGTTGTCTATCTAGTGTGACCATCCAGGAGAGAGTAGATGAATGATACTTGGAGTCATCATAAAAGTACATAAAAATAATAATGAAACCAAGAAGATGCAGTGAAGTTGCTTAACCTAAATAGTGTAGACAGTTTTCAAGCTTAAATATATTATTGACCATAATAATTATATTATTGATATAAAATTATTATTGACCAGGGGCCTGATCAAGTTCAAAGATTTATTAGCAGAGCTGTTTTTACATAAGAAAACAGAAATCTTGGTCAACTTGAGCAACTGAGCCCAGCACTTTTTTATTTACCCAAGGTTTAATGAACACAAGTGTTGAACCTTAAACACTGTTTGCTGCCAATTTTACTGCTATGTGTAGGCCCTGATTTTTCAAGCATGGTTTGCCAGCTATAATTCACCCATGCGATGAATGAAATTAGCATATCCTCTGCTTTTTATGATTGTTTATATCTCAGAAAGTATTTCTTCTGTAAACTCATTTCATGTGAAATTTCTAGAATTATCTTGTGACCATGGCTGAATCATCGCCAGAGATGTCACAATTCACCCATCATGATTCCCCCATGGTTTACTAAGAATTCTGGAAATTTGTGCATGAAATGAGTTTTCCAGAAGAATACCGGTACCTACTTTCTGAGTTATAAACAATCACAAAAAAGCAGATCTACCAATTTCCATGATCACTGTGATTATGACAGAATCAAGACAGGCGAGTCAACACAGGACTACACATAGTAATTTATCCTCACTGCATACCCATTACCACATCATGGTAAACTAAGTTATGGGAGGAGTCCGTGACTACTGTGGCAGCTAAGGTATTCAGTGGGCATTCTGGGCAACAAGGGTAGTCCCGTCAACTGGCACCAGGGGAGGAGGTTAGTGTGAAAAAGCTTCCTCCACTGGAAGGCCGGCAAAATGACAATGATCGAGGCAAAAGTCGGGAATTTAAAGAAACTGCAAAGTATGATGCCCGCCCCGAGGCATGAAAACACAGTGGAATTTGAAGGTTTTAACCTAATTCATCACCTGCTCCCTGTTCTTGGGTGTTTTCAAGTTTCAATATGTACAAACTCATCTTACTAACATCTTCAAACACCTATTGGAACTTGTGATAGCAGCTTGTAAAATTTCACTTGTGGAAAAGATACAGTCATGGCTTGCATAGTCACGTGAAATTATTAATTTTTCAATATCTCTTTCTTTACATCTCTTTGTCTTTGCACAATGACAACCCACTTTTATGAAGAAAAATATGGTGACAGGAAACAAATTGTTTTATTTGGATGGTGTACATATGCTACTGAGATCTCTGAAACCAAACAACATAAAAGGTAAAACATCTTCAGGTTGATTAAACAAAACTCCCCATTGTTGAACTATGATTAAAAACTGGTCTTGTTGGTGAAAACGGATTTGCCATGGAACCAAAGGAAAGCTGACTGCGTGAGAATGGCTCTGTGCCAAACGAACCCTGTCCCTGAAAAGAACTACTAGATGTTGAAATTGGTCCTAATGGGAAATTTGAACCTGCATTACTGACAGCATAAAATGACGAGGTAATGCTGTCAACTGAATGTTTTAAAAAGCTGGCAGATGACACAGAAACATTGTTCGTTGAATTCACACTTTGACTGACAACTTGCTGTTGTGTTACACTGTCTCTCTGTCCCCTGTTGGCATTCACGTTATTTACAAATGTAAACTGTGTTGGTGCAGAATTAAGAGGCAGCACTCCATACGTGCTTTTTGGAACAGCCCCACTTAAAAGGACGATGGTTGGTTGACTACTAGGTACTGACGATTTCTGTTCAACCATTTCTGGCAAGGCCGCAAGTGCTTGTAAAGGGTTGGCACCAGCATCATGGCTAACATTGGACTTCACTGGATGAAGCAAGTTTGGATTTACCGACACCATTGCAGTACTGTTATAGTTTCCATCAGACCGGGATGATATCAAATTATCAATAGCATATGACAAACTTGTATTCAAACCATTAGAACCAATCAGAGATTCAGCAGAAAAGTCAGAATAAGTTGTCCTGGATGGCCTGGGTTGCATTTGGGCTTCCTGTGCAATAACTGACTCCCCCAACAGTTCATTGCTTCCAATAAGTGCCTCAGCAGAGTAGTTGGAAAAGCTCTGGGAGTGGCTCTGCTCATTGGATGTACTGTACATTGTAGGAGCCACAGCCACTGTTAGACTGTTCAGTTGATTTTGATTGGCATTACCTTCTGAAACTGGGGTAGTAGTTATGTGGGGAATGTTTGGCAAGACAACCTCACTTGAGGCAAGCAGTGATTCAGCAGAGAAACCAAGGTTTCCAGAAGCAAGCTGTGAAACTTGCTGATGATGCTGAAGGTTTGATGAGGGTTGTGATTGTCCTAGACTCTGTGATAATCCTGCTAATGATGCAATACTGTGCGACAGCCGGGGCACCTGGCCAGACTGACTCATTCCTAAGGTAGAAACTTGTGCAGTTGGCTTACTACAATCATCTCTAGTTGGAGCCACAGTGGGTATGTTATTAGCAGGGGAGGACCCCTGAGTAGTAATACTTGAGATCAAAGCATTGACATTAAAAGTCTGTAGGGTCATTATTTCTTCCTGTGGTTGACAAATATTCATATTTCCCTGTGTCTCTTGGGAGTTACAAGTGTTTACTCTCTTTGCCATACTGGGATCACTTATTGTAGGTAAGTGGGCTGCTCCACGTTTGTTTGTAGCTGGGCTTGTTTCATTTTCAGGTTTCCTCTTTGTGTTTTGAGTTCTAGCCCTTATTCCAGGCTTTGAATGAGCTTTCTTAGCAGGAGCGCAGTTATTGTTTCTGCTATTTCCTTGGTTTTTGTTTGCATCGTTCAACTCTTTTTGTTCCATTAAAATATTTTGCGTAGCAACTTTTGGAACAGGTAAACTCTGGTTTGGTGCAGTTGTTACATAAAATGTTGGTAAGCTGGCACTTTGTGCAACAGCAACATTGCTGCTTCCTGGGTGTTGATGTAAAAGGCTGTTTGATGCTGGCAGTAGTGAAGGAGTTGATGCCAATGCTGCAGTTGTACTAGGAACAACAATGGGTGCATTAATAACTGCAGGTTGTACATTTAAGATAGCTGCTGTGGTGTTTCCCATTCCAGGAGTAGCTAGCGAAACACTGTTTGTCCTGTTTGTTTGAGGAACCGGTGCTCCTGGAGGCAGTGTAACTTTCATAATTGCTGCAACACTGTGTTGCGAGAAACCTGTGTGAGGATTTTGTAACACGTGTGAAGAGCTAACTGGTATGGTTAGTGTTTGTAGAGGTTGCTGTGCAGAGGAATAAACCAGATTATTTGCAAGTTGAGGAGTAAAACCTTGATGAGGACTGGATAAATTTGCAGTGCTGGTTACATTTGTTTGTTGCTGGTTTGCTGCCATTTGGCCAAGGTTGCTAGAAATATTCTGAACCATTGAGGCAGCAACTGGTATGACTGAGGGTGTAACTGATGTAACAACTGGAGTCACATTTGGTGTCACAGAAACTGCATTATTAGCAATGATAAATGGGGCTACATAAGCAATTGATTCCTTTTTTGGCTGATCCTTGACTAAAGGAGCTGCAACAGATGCCGAGGTGATTGGCACCTGAGTCACCATGGTAACAACAGTAGGAGGTGTATGAACTGTCATTTGACTTGGTACCAGTGAAGGTTTTGATGTTGCCATAGTTACCAAAGCTGTTCCCCCATTTTTTAAACCAACTGTTGTCATGGCAACAGAAACATTTGTTTTGTCAGGGGTGTCTGTCCCAGGGGTAGAATCTTGCATTGCAAGAATCTTTCTTGGAACTGCTATCCCGTGCTTCTTGAGTAGGTCCTTCAATAGCTTGTTCACTTTTGTGACATTTCCAAGTCGATTTTTTAGCTGTTGGACCTCTTGAGCTGTAAAAAGATATGATCAGAAGTACTTTAAGTAAGAAAGCTTTAAGCCAAGATCAACTACCCATCCAAATAAATTACTTCATAAGACCTTGAGGGTGAGGATCTACATTGATTTTATGACTGATGTCACCAAAAAAGGCATTACAATGCCTCATCCCTGGACAGAGCAAATCAAAAAGAATAGCACACAAAACACAGGGCTACTTAAATTACTTGGACAAAACTGTTTTTGACCTGTACCTATGCAAGGGCAAGACATCACAAAAAACAGAAACAAATGTACTTGTGTGAGATGACAGGGTAGGATTTTCCTGACCAGTTATGAAGAAACTTACAAATAACAACAAGATGGGCAGCAAATAACAGGAAGAGAGAACCTTACAGGGCCCTTAATACTACCCACATTATGTTAAGATGGAAAAATCCCCCAACAACAAACAGTGAAATTTTCTTACCAAGTTTTCGTTCTCTCTGTTGCAAATCACTGAATTCTCTCAACTGTTCATTGACTTGGTTTATGTACTCCACAGACTTTTCAAGAACGATGTTTTTACTCTGCAGAAGAAATCGAATTTAATTTACCCATAGTCCCCTAAAGGTGAATTTATGGTAAAGCTCCTTGACACTTAAATTAAAAACAGTAAAACTGATTTGGGCCATGGGTTGAGCCAATGACCACCAGCTCAATAGTAGTTAACCCTTTAAGTCCCAATATTAACAGACAAATTCTCCCTACTTATCTCCATACATTTTCTTAGAGTATTACTAGTTGGGAGAATTTGTTACAGTGCGACTACCCGGACCGGGCCACTTGGAAGAAAATTGACCAATCACATTGCTAATTGAGAACAAAAGATAGCAAAGAATTTTGTAAACAACCAATAACTTTGAAGCATCCAGACAATACATGTTTGAAAAAATTTGAAACCGTGACCTCTGATCATGACCTCTCGGGAAACTGCCACGTCTACAATTGAATACTTTTGATCCTAAATTTTGAGCGGTACGTTTAAAGGTCGAATTCGCAATTGATAACAAAATTTTGCCCATAAACAAATCTTAAACAACACTTTAGTTTCAGCAGTACAGCTAGTGCCTGAGTATGTTAGTAGAAGAAACCTTTTCCGAAAAGAAATTCGGTAACCCAACAAACTTGCTCAATTCTGAGAAACGTTCACTCAGCGCAGCGAGTATAATATAAACAAACACAGATCTAAAGATAAAATATCAACATTTGCCAGCTTCAATCGTTCAATAATAAACTGAGGTTCCCGAATCTCCTTATTCAGAACTGCTTTTTGAATCAACAAGTGCTTATCGTTGATGTATTGATTCTGGCTTCTGCGGCCCTTTCTATTCGCAACCGCAGTCTCAATACTGCAAGGAAATCCAAATCCCTCTTTGTAGTTCCATTTCAACGTAACCTCGTAATAGCTAGGAATGCTGCCAACTATTGCTGTATATGCCGCCCTCTCGATTCAGTCTTACTTGTATTTTCTGGGCAAAGCCATTTTGAAAACATTTACATCCACCGTAAGCTTACAGCTTACGTAGCACGTACAAATAATCCGCGAGATATTTTCAATCACATCGAGTCAACACCACACCGTTTGAAAACGTTCAAAAGTCACCATTGAAGCTAACCAATGAAAAAGTTAGTCTACTTCCCCAGAGGTCCACAGAATTAGACGGTTTCAAATTTATTTGGAGATGTATTGTCTATCCTTCAACATTATTGCTCAGCTTTGAAAAAATGTTGGCTTCTTTTGTTCTCAATTAAGGCTGTGATTGGTCAATTTTCTTCCAAGTGGCCCGGTCCAAGTAGTCGTATTGTGAAAGATCTAACCAATTTCCCTTTGGTGATCATTTTATTCATTCTCATAACCTGTTCTTTTGATTTTGTATTGATTTTGAGAGGAGAAATTTGATGTTGGTCACTCTTGGGACTTGAAGGGTTAAGTTGAGCATTATAAGTGTACTGAACTTGCAACAACAAGCTTTATTTACCAAATGGAAAAAGAAAAAAGTTAAACTTTACAATATAATATATTAATACAAAAAAGAGGTAATGTTTACTCAGGATAACTATAAAGCTAATCGAGCTGAGTAAAACTAAGTAATGTTTAGGTACAGGAGGTAGGTTGGCACTAAAGCTTGGTGAAAGCAATTAATTAGTCAATAATACTGTATAATTAGTCAATAGTACTGTATAACCACTGTCAGTAGATTTGTAAACCACTGCTACCACACATAATTAGCGTTATGCAAGCGTTATGCAAGGGTTTTGCTTTAATTAAGTCCACAAACCTACCCAGTGGGGGGCACAAATTCCTGCCTGGATTTCTCCAGCGATATACAGTCCACTGAACCAAGACCCACGCCTACACTACTCCCACACATTCACACATCCAACTACTAATAACCCTCCTGACAGAACTTAACTTTGGTGATCTGTCGACAAAATGCCATTTCCCTGTGGTAAGGTCGGAGACCTCTGTCAATAAATTATGTTAAAATTAGAATAATTAAATTACGTGTTTCATGGATCTTTAAAGTACACGTACCTGCTTTCCCCACTTACACTGTGGCACAACCTGCGCAAGCTTTAATATCCAGTTATTGATTTTGTCTTTTCGCCTTCTCTCCACTGAAAAAGGAGAGCCACAACATTGGTGAGGACAAAAGACAGGCTACACATAAATGAGAAGACTTATAAACCAACACCATGACGGCAGATGCACTCACCCCTCAGGTTGAAAATCTAACATGGAATCCATTAGTCAGCCAGTAATAAATTGAAGGGCTCGGTAGAAAAAGGGAATAAGTGATGATTTGAGGTTGAAATCTAAATTGGTGTTATTTAGTTGAACATTGGCACACCGACTGGTTTTCATGTAAGGCACATTGTTGTGCATTTATTCCTTGACCTGAGAGCTTCAATTTGAAGAATTAGTGTATTGCTTTTGCTTTAAACTGAGGTAAAGAAAACAACAGGACAGCTGATTCTAGGTTGAATTCCTTTGTTTTAGTTCAGGCAGAAAACAAAAGAAATCATTCACACTTCACTTGAGTGAGTTCAGTTCAATAAAAAATTTTCAGCAAAAGTAATAAGCTAATTCTTTGAATTTAAGGTCTCAGATCTAGAAATGTATACACAACAGTGTTCTTTACATGAAAACCAGCCTGTGTGCCAATGTTCAGCTTAATAGCACCAATCTCAATTTTAACCTCAAATCATCACTTACGCCCTTTTTCCACTGGGCCCTTCAATTACTGAGGATCAATTGTTATCCAAATGGTGTCAGTTTGAGATTGCAGGAGATTCACAATTATGGTGAGATGGCCGGACCCCCCGTCAGGATTTGAAATCAATGTCTTACTGAAAATTACTTTTACTCCTGTAGTGCTAATTGAAGAGGGGAACTGTGAGAGTGTACTCTTCCTTGTGCCGAGGGACGGGTGGAGTGAAATCCTGGGAGTAAAGAGGGCGGAAACAGGGAGAGAAGGGGCGAGAAGAGAGATAAAAACAAAATTTTTGATGGGTGTTAAGTGGGAGATATAAAAACTAGAATTTGCTGTGATGTCAGCCCTGTTAAAACGTTTTGTAGTGGTAGGCGGGATAACAGAGGCAGTAGGTAGTACGGGCTTAAAGTGCATTTATCATTAGTCAGCATCAGTGAACTCCAGTGTTGAGTAGGCGGCAAATAATTGACTGTAGGTGGCAAAATTGCCGGCTAGCGGCACATTTTGACAGGGCTGACATTGTGGTATTTTGCCACAGACAAAAGCACAGTGGCAGGGGCTGCCAAAGGAGGGCCGGGAGCCGGAACAAATGGTATGGGAAAAAGGATGTTTGGAACCTCCGTTCCCCGGTCCCCTCCCTTTCTTAGAGATTGTTGTAGATATTTCCAGCTTTATAGGTTACCTTCATTATGTACAATTCTTCTCCTTGTCTGCTGGGCAATTCCACCACTATCCAAAAAGAAAATATATCAAAAAAATTAGTGCTTAACAATGCAAGTGAATTTATGCCTAAAAACAGATACATCGCTCTCTTAATAGCCAAATATCTCTTTGTCAAGAGATGGCCACTAAATGGAGGTTTCAGTAAGGATGAGTTATGGATTGGTGGGTAAGCCGTGGATTAAACTTCACTTCTGTGTTTTACCACAATCTTGGATGTAGAGGGCCTGGGCGAAAAGTGAAAGAAGTCTACCACTCTCCCTTGACATCCTTTCTCAACTCAAACCAAATCTACATCTATTTCCCTACATCCATGGCTATTATGAGTATGTGGCTTATGTAGGGAGGTTATCGTGTTAACAGGAATTTCAACTCAACACATAACAACAGAATTGAACACACCTCAGCACAATATCTGACGACACGTAATAAGGAGTCTGATTGCTTGTTGGAGATGCAAACCGGTAGGAGAACACACTAGGGGGGATGGGCTTGGTCGTGTTTTGAAGAGCAGGAAAATCCTGCTCTGACACTCCATTTGTAGTTGACACTAAATGACAAGGAGATAACTTTGAGTGAGAGTTCTTTATGGGATTGAGACCCTCATCAAGGAAAGTTCCTACTGATATCACGTAAATGCAGCAAAACTTAACCTGTGACCAGGTCCTTGCCCTACCTCCCCTCCTGGAGTCCGTCTTTTCCCAGGGAGGTGGTCTTTTTACAGTTTTTTGTCACATCTCATGCAAATAAGTCAATTCTGAATTTTTTCTGATTGGTCCAGAAACAATACTTATCAGCAATTAGCAGGCTATAGTCATTACTTATGTACATTCTCACCAACTGTGTGTGTTCTGGAAAATTTCCACTGCCTAATACCATGAGAAAAGACCACCCTTAACACACTCAGGCTAACAGGTAGTTAAGTTTATTTCAATTATTCACAGTATCGGCCAGTGTTGAGTTAGCTGCAGGAGCCTGGACCAACTCCTGTCTGCTGGCTAAAGAGTAGGAGTAAGTACATGTTGCAACTGAAAAACAAACTCACAAATGACCCACTATTTCAAAATAAAGCTTTCAGGCATTCTTTTTGTCACTCTCTCCTCCACAAAAAATGCCTGATTGTAGGTTAAGTATAGCTACGTGTTTCCACAATATAATAATATTTATTATGATATCAGTAATTTGGAAGACTGGAACAGGTACTGGAACAGAGAATGTATGTGTGGATTTATCCATCTCGTACTCGTCGAATCAACCTCACGCATTAGAAGATCAGATCTTGCAAATGCATTATGAAATCAGTAAGTCAAACCAGCTTGAAGCTTGGGTATGAGATTTTACACTAAGGTACACCAACTCTTGGTTGTGTTTGTATTTGAAGACATAATTTGGACTACGGGAAAAACACATTGCTTATGAATGAAGACAAAACACTGGATTTAGAATTTGAAACAAAACAGTTCAACAAATCTGGAAACAGGTCTTAAGCATGCAATAAAAGTATTTTTTTAAAAATAATATTATGAAACTAGTTGTGAAAAGATTACAGAAAATTGAGAGGAAATGTTACATCTTGAAAATATACTGACATATGTTTTGCCCCATAATTCAGTCGACTGGGTTCTCTTCTAAAAATACTTTACATACGCTTTATGTAGATGCAGAATTATGTTTGTTTTCCTTTTAATTCAAAGTTTGGCATACTTGTCAAATTATACCATATATAAAGAGAAGAAGAACAGGTTGTTCAGCTATAAAATAATATCTAGCTATTTGATAATTGAAAATTTTAATGAACTCAGCTAAATTGGCAACGGGAGTACATTAGCAAACATCTTAAGCTTAAGTTTGAAAATGAAGTTCGATTACCAAAACACATTTTTAAGATCGCGTAACGAGGGTATGTGCTTTTTACCAAACAACAATTTATTTTTTCAATAATAACAACAAGAAGGTAGGATTATTTCACTCACCAACTTGGGCGATTGGTGCCGTTGGAACAAGCACACCTAAAGGATTTTGCTGAAGCGAGGAAGACGACACAACATGGCCGCCATCTTGGACGTTGTTGAACTCAACTAAAGTTTCGCGACTTTCATTGTTCGATTCTTTTGAGACATCAGCTGTTTTTTCTAAACTTGAAGAATTTTCGACTGTGGCCATACTAAAAGCATCAAATAATCCGCGTTTGAATCCATCCTTTCGAATTCTCGCCAGCCATGAATTCGACAAGAAAGAAAATAAAGCTCGACGAGTATGGAGAATTGATTGAAAATCAAACTTTGAAGATGGGATGTTTGAGGCGATGCTCGCTCAGATACAATAACAACAAGTGGAAAGACTGGAGAAAAAAATATGACATCCTAAAAATATGCAATTTGAGTAACCCTTTGCGAATCTCTTTGTGAAAATGGCAAGAAGTGGTATACTTAGTTCAAATTCTCCCTAGGTTTTTGAAGTAGGCCTTCAAGGAGATCTTCTGTTCTGTGTTTTGATTGGTCGAGCAGGCTACAGTCTTTATACTAAGGGAGGGGAGGGAAGGGAAGAGGGAAGGAACTGTAACGACTTGCAAAGAAAACGACAATTTCCGGCTTACCCTGAGCAGTCCCAATTCTTCTGGAGCACTTCTTTTGCTCTTATGGTTCCCACGTTGAAGAGTGTTTACCAAACGAAATGAAAGCAGGGCTTCTGTGCGACTGCTTACTGCTCTCAATCAAGGATTTAAAATTTTTTTTTAAGTACTGTAACTTGAAACCTCTACCTTAAACGTGCCCCCAAAAGCTAGCGCGGTAGCTTTGGACGCCGAAAAACTTAGGACCATAAGGGGTCCCTGAGACGTGCGAGAAGAGTATCTCCTCGTCTTTACAAAGATCTCCCAAGATCCCCTAGCCTGGACAGGATTTCTCAGCGAAATGCCAGTCAAAATTTCCGAGGGTGACCTAAATTTATCCATGCTTACTAGTAGTAAGCGCTTTTCGCAAAACTTTGTAGTCGTTTCATTTGGCCCATATCAGTTTTTTTTTTTCAACCAAACACCCCAACACCATTTTCAAATAGGACAGAACCAAGATCAGTCCATTTTCAGCCTTTTGCGACCTTCTTAGCTGCCCCCAGTTGGATCAGATTCAACAGAAGGTCGTCTGTGTTTCACCCTTCAGGGTTGATCTGAGATATGGCTATTATCTGCCTCTTAACTCTGTTGTTCACTTTCTTCTTGCCGATAACAAATAAAACAACGCATCGAGATTGCATAATCTGATATAAACTTCACAGGCGTTCCAGAAAATTCAAAACTTTATGTGAGCCTTCGTGCGCGCGTTTTAAACTGTTTCTTCAAGAAACG
Source organism: Siderastrea radians (assembly GCA_964017195.1). NCBI lineage: Eukaryota > Metazoa > Cnidaria > Anthozoa > Scleractinia > Rhizangiidae > Siderastrea > Siderastrea radians. Next base: position 1,945,527 of record OZ024895.1, read on the forward strand.
TCAAGGGCCACGAGTCATCAAATAGACGTTGTTTGTTATCGAAAAGCAGTATTTTTAATAACTCTTCAAATAAAGTGGAAGATTACTCCACTTAAGGTTTTTACGACAATAGAACTCTTCTTGAGTTTTTAAGTGCTTGGTATGCAACCACGATTCTTTGAGGTGAACGAACAATACCCTTGTTTTGCACATGAAGTAAAATTTTGAAATGTGCTTTCCATTTTCGATTCCATGTTAAACTAAACCAAAGGCTATGTGAAAGTGCTTTCTTTTGGTTTAGTCGTGGAAACAAATGCTGCTTTCTGAAAATCTCGTGGAAACACCCGAAGGGTTTCCAGTTCTTCTAAACCATTAGAAAACTTCACGAGCACTCACAAGGGTATAAAAGTTGCACTACCCCCGGGACCCTGCCTCGTTCCCAGGGTACTTCCTTGTCATGGAAACGAGGTTAACATCATGCGTGCCTGTCCTTCGACAGAAGAGAGAAAATTCTAGGAATGATATTACCAGCCAGGCAATTCTGGGAAAGCGACGAATTAAGGGTGAAATGCTGAAAAGAGAACATTTTTCAAGCGCAGGGCTGATATAACAAATAAATCTGGCAATAAAGCAGGCCACTGACGTTACGTTTCCACATGTATATAACCAAGGGATTGATATCTTTTGTGACTGTAGCCTAAGAGACCCCCGAGAGAGCTGCTCGCAGGCTACTGACTGGAACTTTGAAATCAACTAAATAGAACAATGGATGTAACAAGACACTTTCAATAAGTTATTGCTTCAAATTGTTAAAACTTGCAAAATATTTTACAAACTAGTCGAGTTTACTCAATTCAAAACCTATCATAATTCATCATTAGCTTGTTTCTTGGAATCACTACTATCTGATGTCTGTTCTTGTCCTTTTGAGCTATCCGCTGATGAGCTCGAGCTGCCCGCAGCCTCATCTGGGCCCGGTAAAGGTAACGGTTCCTCTTTTTCAGAGTCTTTATCTTCACTTTTATCTCGTTGTTCCTTTGTTTCATCGGCTTTTTCCACTTTTTCTTCCTTTTTCTTTTGTTTTTCTTCTTCCTTCGCGTCATCTTTGGGTTTTTCCGCTTCCTCCTTCTTTGCCTCTTCTGATTTCTCTTCCTTCTTACCTTCTTTTTTGCTTTCTTTTTCTCCCTTTTCTTTCTTCGCGTCAGCTCCCGTTTTTGTCGTGTTGGAAGCTAGAGAATATCAAACAAATCAATCAATCAATCAATCAATCAATCCATCCATCCATCAATCAAACAAACAAACAAACAAACAACACATAATCAATTCCTCAAAGTTCTAAGAGTATCCATGACACACAATCATTCAAATAACCTGAGTAACATGATAACTGGTACTCTACCAGCTCCTGCATAGCGTAAACAAAGAACTGACAAAAAGAGATGGCGAATTTAAATTCATCTCGTTTTACCCGTGTTTTCTTTTGATTTCATTCTAATGTTTTGATTTTAATACAAAAAGAAGAATTTTATCATTTTAGATTTGTTAATAGTGTACGTGTAGCCCGTGGTATGTAGCCAACGCTCGAAGACGACCTTTTGATCTCTTCGCAGGGAACCTCGCTTGCTGTCACAGCTAATAGTTTTACTCATTTATACATTGGCCTATCAGATCCCGATGAAACCTCTCTTTTGTTGTTACTTATTACACTCTTTTGGAAAGATACAAATATATCGGAACGATATTGAAATCTTTTGGATACAAACAACTGCCTTTAAAAATTCCCTATTTGCCGGTGTCACAGCGGATTTTGTCCCCCCGCCGATTTTGTCCCCCCGGACCAAATCCGCTAGCGGATATTGTCCCCCCGGACAATATCCGCTAGCCGATATTGTCCCCCCTTCGCCGAATTTGTCCCCCCCTCAACAATTGTTATTTAAGCTTTGTTTCCCTCTTACTCAGTAAACTTTCCATTTGCAAACTTTTTTGCAACGTTCCCTCGAATGACAACACAAAACGTGTTATAATTCTGCCATATTTATTATAGTAAATATAGTCACTTCTTATAATAGCGATGCAATTTTGCGTTCTATGCTGGTCTCTAAGTTATTTCAGAAATTTACTATAATTCATTGCAAAGCTTGTCGTAAACAAAAGACCTGACTAAACACAGCGTCTAACTACGGTTCCTGTTAGCAATGAATCGAAAACGTTAATCTTAAGCTTGTTTGAGTTGCGGCTTTAATAATCGCTCTAAAATGATTTTTTCAAAAATTACTCTCTCAGTCTTAAGCAACGTCGACATGAAACAAATTCTAAATTCTTACTTTTAATTACGCCTTAATATGAACAAAAACAGTTGCAACTAACGGTAACCCAAACTCTTAGAAAAACGCGAACTCCGTTGTATTATTATTTTACGGCTTAAGTGATCTCCGTTCTATCCTTATTTTACGGCTTAATATAGATAAACTAACGGTACTTAATCTTAGAAAATCGTGATCTCCGTTCTATTCTTATTTTACCGCTTAATAAAAATAAACTAACGGTAGTTAATCTTAGAAAATCGTGATTTCCGTTCTGTTCCTATTTTACGGCTTAATATAGATAAACTAACGGTACTTGATCTTAGAAAATCGTGATCTCCGTTCTGTTCCTATTTTACAATTTAACGCGTTTATTGTCTGGTGGTCTGCATACGCGACAAAGCCACTCGCCCTCTGGGGCAGTCTCGAGTCCTTCGCAAGCAAGGTGGAGCCATTCGTCACACAATTCACATTGAATCATGTCGTCCCAACATTCTGGTCTTAAACATGAACAGAACAGTCTAATGTCACAGTTTTGTCTTTTGCTGAATCTTGGTGTTGCTTTGTCCCGCGGGAAAGGTTCAAAGTGACCCCTTTCTAAACACCTCACTAAATGCTCGCGCATTTTTCCTTGTTCAAAAGAGACGTCCGAAGGGTTGTTTCCAGCGGCTAGCTCGTAAGCGAAAGCGATAGCAAACAGGCCACAGTCCACCCCTCCTCGTTGGACCTGCGCAGGAGGAAGCTCCACAGCAAGAGTGCTACCTGTTGCCAAGTTCTTATAGCATTCGGCTAGCTGAACTTCCATTGATGACGTGAGCCGTTTGGAGGAGGAGCTATCGTACACTCTCTTGTTATCAAATTTTGCAGAATTTCGGTTGATGAGGATAACCGTTCGAAATTCGGAAGGCGGACTTTAAAAAATGGTTTACAAAATGAATGATGAAGTCAAAATAAAAATGAATTATCAAGTCAGTCAAAATGAATTATCAAATCAGTAAAATACGCGGTAAGCATATTTTTTACTTGTTTAACTTGCTTTTTAACTGTAACAGTTAACTTCATTTTTGCGCTTTAGGCGAACCCCTTTTTCTAACCACTGTCTACACGCTTGCGCAGGCAGCTACTGAATAGCCGACAAACTTGCTTTATCGGAACTGCTACAAAAAAAACTTTTTAACAAGTCGCGGAATCTCTTTTAAAAAAAGTTGTGAAATGTAAACAAAAAGACAATGTAATTAGTCTTTTTGAGCGAGTAATTGTCCATGCAGTAACTATTGATTACTCCATAATGATAATTTGTTCAAAGTGGAGTAAACTAGAAAAAAAAAACGCGCTGTTAGCAACTTTATTTAATTTGAAACTAAAGACAACGAGAGAATATTAAACACACAACAGTAAATGTGTTTTTACACTTTCGTTATAAGAATAATTATCATACCGTGAACGCGTATTTACTCTAGTTTCACAACTAATTCAAAGAAGGGATAAAACTCGCGTTTGCGCTTTTTGTGAAAATCTTTTTATTTCAAGTTTACAACTTTTAACAAAGCTTATGCAACAAAAAACACTTCTTACGCTGCAAAAGTCGAGAAAACTGCTCTTTGTTTTATCGGCAAGCGAAAAACTGTTTAATGTCGGAAGCTATTTAAAAGAAATCTATTGTCTAGAGTAAAAGTCGAGAAAACTGCTCTTTGTTTTATCGGCAAGCGAAAAACTGTTTAATGTCGGAAGCTATTTAAAAGAAATCTATTGTCTAGAGTAAAAGTCGAGAAAACTGCTCTTTGTTTTATCGGCAAGCGAAAAATTAATTAGAGTCCAGTAATCTTATTGTCCTGTATCTTTTCAGGTTTTTGTAAATTCACTCAACCGAACATTTATTCTAATAAACAAACTTGACACTGGGACTTGTTAGCCGAACATTGTTTATTAGTCGAAAGTTATGTGCAACCCTCGTAAAACAAAGTTGATTTATTTAATTTCAGACGTATACAACAAACTAACAAAAAAAAGCAATTGTAAATTTGGTTCTGCACTTTAGCCTAGGATCAACAAAAATGACACTTGATTTTCGATTGGAAAACGTTGCTTCGGGCCGTGTTGAGAAAAACATAGCTTTTCCAATGCGGTGTTTGGTAAACACCGAGACTTACCTTGTCTATTTCGTCTTTTCAATGTTCATGAAATATTCGTATTCACATTTAATCGTCTTTTCTTTTATTCGTTTACGACTCCAGGAGTACGATAGCGAAGTATGATCACTTTTGACGGGGGGACAAAATTCGCGAAGGGGGGACAAAATCCGCTAGCGAATATTGTCTCCCGGGGGTCAATATCGGCTAGCGGATATTGTCCGGGGGACAATATCCGCTAGCGGATTTGGTCCGGGGGGACAAAATCCAGGGGGGACAAAATCGGCTAGGACACCGGCGGGGAACGGACAAAACAATTGTCTGTCGAACACGCGCTATGCGATCGCTTGATAACGCAAGTAAAAAATAAGCCCTTTGAGCATTGTTCAATTATAAGCTTTGCTAAGCTTGACACTACGATAAGTACCCATTCAACCAATATAAGAAGCGCTGTTCAAAAGAGCTGCTGCAGTTATACTGATTCAATCATAGCGCTCAGTTTCACTTCGCTTCGCTTTTTTGCCCGCCTTGGCCGCTTCAGTTTAGTCCCACTTCTGGTCCCAGCTGGTTGGCTTGAGGTTTTCGCTCCTTTAGTTCTCCCCATCACGATAATATCAGTTAAACGACGTCCAGCATTGAAAGAAATTCGACAAAATGGTAAGACGGTTGAATGTTAGGACACCAGGATTTGCATGGAGAGAATATTGCGCGAAATTTCCACGGGAGGTGACCGGAAGCTAAAATAGCACCCACTGATTGGTGTACTGTCGGCAAAGGTGTTTGGAGGAGGTGTTTGTCTGCGTAGCGAAGATTTTCTTTTGAGCGCTATTTCTCTACATTCATTTTTCGCTTGAAGGTGACACTTTAAAGAGTTCCAATTCAAAGGCGATTTGTTCGATTTTAATCAAATTTGGAGAGTCACTAGCTTGACGCTTCTTCAACAAGAACGTGTCGGGGAACTTGATAATTCTAAATATTTTTTCGTTAAGAGCCATTTCTGTGCGGTTACTCCGTATTTTTTTCTCGCGATTTAGAAAATGTTCGAAAGCTTTTGAACGCGGCTGAATAAAGGAAAACCCCAACACGGTGTTTTAGCCCTTGGGTGCCGGACTTTCACCAAGCAAAAAAATCGCACAATTTAAAATTCCCTTTGAGCTGGAGCTTTCAAAAGGCGATCTAGACCTTCATATTCAGACTTCGCGGAAAACTTAAAAATTCCTATTCGTTAAAAGTTAATGGCATATTCAAATAGCCAGTTTTATAAGCTTTAATTTGATATAGGGTTTGAGGTATCTGCGGCGAAACTGAGAAGCGCTACATGCGTAAGACTGGAGACACCTATGGAGGCACACGGTAACCTTAAAAACGAGGCATTCACGTGATTCGTACCTGTTTCATTGGCCTTTGGTTTCGGCACGTAATACTTGGCTTTGTTCAACAGATAAAGTAGTTCACGGTCCAGTTTGCCTTGCTTAGCTTCGATATCCTTCACCACCAAAACAGGATTTTCATGTGGCTTCGTCTCGCTCTGCTTCTTCTCGCTCTTATCCAGCCATTCCTGTTGAAATCCAGGCAGAAAAACGAGTTAGACTTAGAAGTCGTGAAAAACCGATCAGAATTGTTTTGTTTCTGGTTTTCCATTTTCTCCGAGTGGAATATGAACAAAACTTGTTCACTTTAAACTTCAAGAAACCTTAATTGCGCAGCGTTCTGATTGTTGTTTGTTTTAACTGTTTACAAATTTAAAACTTACGTATAGTACTAAAGTAAGAAAAGATTTCAACCACGTCGAATTGCGCAACAATACGACGGGAGAAAAGCTGAAGAGATTATTCTGATAATCGAAGTATATTCCTTGTATCATTTATATTCTGTCATTTTTGAAATATAACTGAAAGATAAAACCGGGGAAGTAAAATCTCAGAGTACGGGGGCTTAATATTGGATAGACACTTTTGTCAAAAAACTTCGCATATAATTAGATTGAAGGTTGTTTTCTGAGGGGGGGGGGGGGGGGAAGGTGGAAGTGCTTGTTTACAGTACACATTACCGTTGTTTCGCTGATAATCTTCTGGAGCTCCTCCAGGTCCTTTACTGTGTAGATCTCATCCTTGTCTGTGAGGTTCTTAATTTGAACCAGGAATGTTCTGGACAAGTTCAAGCTGTTCCTCAGGGCTTCTACCGCCTTGGGTCTGGCATTGTGTTCTCTCAGGCGAACTCTAAAGTCTAGTGAATGTTTCTTCAGCTTATGCAGTTTGTCATCGTACACCTGACGAAATGAAAATGAGAACTCCCGTTAAATGGCAATTGACCCAAAAAAGGAAAATCTTGTAACTTTTTCTCACCAATCACAGAAAACGTGCTGATTTATCAACCAATCAGGATTGAAACCAGAACCAATCATGACCTGGCCCTGGCTCAGGCATGTTTTCCGCGCTTGGCATACTTGGCACCGTTTAACGATTGCAGGTTTTACCGCGCTTGGCATGTCTTTACCCCGATTATGATTGGTTCATTCTGATTGGCAAGGTGACACATACCATTGTTTTGGTTTCACAACTATTTCATAACAGTCACGGGAAAACAAACAAAGGATAAAGAAACTTAAATTCAGAGGTGGCAGCTTACGTCAGCAGTAGAGTCCCAGCCCTCATCGTCCAGCCACTCCGACGCTTCGCTGAGGGCCTGTTCAATCTTCTCTCTCTCATCCTCTGTAGACAGAAGCCGTCCCAAATCACCGTCCAGTTTGTCACGCATGTCGAAGATGTGTGACTCTAACAAGTTCTTTGCATGTTCGTTGGCAAACTTAGCATCGTCTCTCGCTTGCAAGTCCTTTAGTCTGGTAAAAAGAAATAAGGAAATAAGGAGGCATTAGTGAACGGATTTCACGATGTAACGCAAGGTATAAACTGACTTGTGCTAACGCTTCTCTCGGCAGGTGATATACTTAGTCCCATAATATTGCTACGAAGGTTTGTGCCTTACGTTGAAAGTTTTCCTTGATGAATGGTATAAATTTAGCCTGAGAAAACAGCCGACGTTTCGCGAGGTCGCCACTTGAGCCCTCGCAAAGCGACGTCTGAGTAACGAGCGCAGAAATTCCATACTGATGACGTGCACTACCCAGATCTTGGTAGTGCTTCTGATTGGTAGTGCCACGAGGGAATTTGCTTTCAACCAATCAGAAGCACTACCAAGATCTGGGTAGTGCACGTCATCAGTATGGAATTTCTGTGCTCGTTACTCAGACGTCGTTTTGCGAGGGTTCAAATGGCGACCTCGCGAAACATCGGCTGTTTTCTCAGGCTAGGATAAATTTGGCTAGAATGGAGTACCTTTTTGAGTTGGACAGCCTAACAATACGTGACCCATCCTCTTTATGACCCAAAAAAGGGAGTTTTGCTCATGCAGATCTCGAAACGCATCTCGCAATCTGTGAACAAAAACCTGTTTACCTGGACGTTATTGTACAGGTTATTACAAAAGATACGGCTATCTCGAAATCCCGTTTTGTCACAAAAACGGTTTGTTTCTCTCGAGTGTTCAAAGCAGAAGTCCGCTGTCACTAAAATTTAAGACTGTGTCATACTTTTGCATGGACGAGGACATGGCATCTTCTGAAGTGTCGGCGACATCATCCAGTTGCAGCACCATCTCCAGTGGCTCGCGGACAGTTACGGGTTTGCTTGGTTTCTTCTCTTCCTTTTTAGCTTCTTCAGTTTTGTTACTTGATTTTTCGTCCTACAAAGTATAAGCGTAACTAAGGGTTATGAGTAGAATGTTCCACTTAGTGTGAACTATATGGCCCACACACCATGTATCACATGAGAAGGTGATTCAACTTGTTTGGACTGGGTGAGCCTGGTACCCAAAGACAAATGTAGCATTAAACGTTTCTACAGGATTCCAAACCGTGAAGCTGTAAAACTAAATTCAAAACTGGGGCTTTTAACTTGGCATTGACTGCTTGTTATGTCCGAGTGAATTTTCAACAAAAATTCAGTGAAATTGCGAGCAAATTATTGATTTACAATAACTGAGCGAATTCTCGCGAGCTGTTTGGCTTATTTTTATTGTCAATAAGAGTAAAGGCGGATGAAACGCAATCAGCAAAAGTTTTGTCAAACTTTTTCAGCGCTGCATTCTTGATGAGGCGAGAATTGTACCACAAATCTAGTGGTCTTCAATGAGGAAATAATCTAGAATTTATGGGTTAAAATTGAAGAAACCACTGCAACCTTAGAGCGAAAAGATGAGGATGTTTGCTGAGGATTCAGACCTGAAAATCGGCGGTGAGCAGGAATTTGCGCTGTCGATGAAATTAAGCTGAACCGTGTTTTAACGGATTATTATGTGAGCAGTTTTCACTGCAATAAAGGTTACTTGAGCAATTCGAATTTTTCCTTATATTTCTGGCCTATTCTTAGTAGAGTTTTAATTTACGAGCCTGTTGTAGATCAAAAAGAGGACAGACGCATAAAAAAAAAAGCTGACGGTTCCACGAGTAAAGTTCGCTATAATTATCAGAGTTCAACAGTACCTTTTTGTCAGCATCTTTTTTCTCGTCCGCTGATTCTTCTTTCTTATCTTTTTCCTCTTCTTTCTTTTCTTCCTTTCCTTCCTTCTCTTCAGATTTCTTTTCTCCTTTCTCCTCTTCACTCTTCTCTTCTTTTTCCTTGTCTTCCTTTTTCTCTCCTTCAGCTTCTTTCTTCTCTTCCTGTTGCTCTTTTTTCTCGTCTTCTTTCTCCGCTGGTTTTTCCTCAGAACTCTCTCCTTCCTTGGCTTTTGATTCTTCAGATTTTTCCTTCTCCGATTTTTCTTCTTCTTTCTCCTCAGCTTTCTCGCCCTCCTGAGAGGAAACCAAACAAGCCACAGAAACAACAAAAGATAAACTATGAATTGTAATACGATTGGCTACCCAAAAGGATGAGTGTAACACTGTCGGACAGTGGACTACAAACAAAGAGCTCCTTCCCTCTGACCCAAAAATTCTGCTCCCAGAAACAAACGGCAGACTCCCTACTACTCCAGTTTACTTTGGGACAAAACCTTTCAGGAGACAACTCCTTGCTTAAATTTATGAACACCCAATTAAATTTTGCTCCTAAAAAAACTTTTAAAAGTGCAGTTCAGTCAAACAAGAAGTGAACCACAAATGCCCGCAAACGTTTTCGCGCAATAAAAAATCTTTGTGTGCATTTGCGTTTTTTTCTCCTTGTTCAAGCACTGTTTAGAGAACAGAGGGAGTACATGACTTCCATGCTATCGTGAAAACTTTCTTGAGAAAACAGACGATGATTCACAAAATTATGTTAGAGCTAAAACTAACAAAGCTATAACAAACAGTATTGAGAATTGATATTTTTGTGCTATGTATTACTCACCTCTACTTTACTTTCTTTATTTTCGTCCTCTTTTGATCCCCCAAAGAAGCTTGAAATTTTACTTCCAATTTCTGGTGAAAGAAGAAAAAAAGTGAAAGCTAGAAACCACGAATACTTTCCGCTTTCAGATACAACTTTTAAGTAAAGATAAAACTGAATAAAACCCAAGTATGAAGAACAAAATGAAACACGTAAATGTACCTTTCAATAAAATACAAACTTTGAAGTTCAAAACTCAAGCAATAGTTGTGCTTTCCAATGCTGTCAATCCTCACGGGGTCACATGGTCACGTTCATGTGCTGTGATTGGTGGATTTTTATCTAATTAGTTGGTTTCTTTTTTTCACGGTCAGTTGGATGTCAGCCTAGTTATGTTTGACCGGAGTAAAAAAGCAAGCCAAAGAATTAGTTGGGTTTGAAGTTCAGAGTCTGAAAGTTATTGAAAGTCGCAGTAACTCTATAGAACATACTGGCAAATGTTGATTGTTCTTCTTCAGGTTTTTCTTCAGGTGGCTTCTCAAACACAGATTCAACCTGTAAAGAGAGCACATTTCCACTTCAGTCCAAATCTTTAATTTCCTCTAGCTTCTACAGTCTTGATTTCCTCTTACTAAGGAAAGTAAGAGAACTGCAAATAAATTAATCAACTGTAGGTCGTAAAATCATCAGCTACCAGCATATTGTGATGGTGAGGGCTGATGTGAGGTACCAAAAATGGTGGGGGCTGGAGGGGGTGTCAAATATGGTGACTTGACCATAAAAAATGGCATAAAAAATTTCACTGTGTTTTGTTTCATGGAAATAAAAGGACATCTGATTTTTAGCTACAGTTTCAAAGCTCACCTTCTCCAGAGTCAGTAATCCATTCTCATCCATTCTGAAGAATGCCTTGACCCCTTTTGACTCCCCTTTGGGGGTATGCTTATCCAGTGCAGCAGCCACACCCTTCACCTCCACTCTGGTCAAGTTCACTGATCCAAGCATACTGTAAAAGAACACAGCAACTCAGTTCAGAAAGCACACTTCTCCCAACTGCTTATCATAGACTTTCTAAGACTTGTCTTGTGAAAACTTTCAGTTACCAGCCATGTTGTGGTAAGTGAGCTCCATTTTCTCAGAATGAAAACAAAGACTGCATGGACACATTAGAATGGCAGAAATGAATTCCACTTGAGTGGACTCTCAGTTAAAATAATAACCTTTTCTCTTCTTCGTTGAGGAAATCTAGGTCAGTGTAATGAGCATTGAACTTGAAATCATCCAGGTGTCTGTTAAAAGTCATAACTTTCTTCTGTGGCAAAACATTCATTCGGTGGTACAACATGCGCTTCACATGTTTGACAGTCTCACTTCCATCTTCAGCCTTGTTAACACGTTCAAACGAGACCTGCAATAAAAAAAACCGACTGTTTAAGTTAGATCGAAACATTGCAAGGGAAGGGGACATGCCTATTACTAAGCTTACAGAGTTCCAATCTCTACACCTGAAGTCTCCAAGACCTTGCATGCCAGCCACACTCAGCAAAGTAGGTAGGTAACAGGTAAATATGTCTCCAAATATAGAGATGTCAAACTGATACATCTATATCAATTCTAAGCTTGAGGGAGGACCATGGAAAGACAGGAGGCGTTTGGCTTTTCTGAAGAATTTCTGGTCAAACTCCTCCCCATGGGTACAAAAATTGAATCAATTCAAGATTTTGGAAGACGGCGAGATGATCATTTTCTTGTGCGGCGAGCCTGAGACCCTCTCAACTTTTAAATTGCAAGACCGAGCTTTTGGATTTTCTTAAGGTGACCCGAAAACTTTTCGGCAACTAAAGATGTTAGCTAAGCACATAAGAACTTCAAGATTCATTTTACGGCCTTCTAAAAAGTCAAGACTTCAGGCAGCTTCGCAAAAAAAAGAGATCCGGAGATGGCTTGGCCAAAAAAAATTGAGACTCCAAGACTGTAATTCAAGACTGAGAATTTTTGGAATTGCTAAAAAAAGACTGCATGTAAGATGCTTACAATTCAGACAAAATTTTGTAAGACTCTAATATTATTTTAGTAAGACCATTCACCACTCCTGATACTGGTGAGAATTGAACAGTAGATCAAACAGCCCAAACCTGCCTGCAGTCCCCACCCTCTCCCCCTTCCTCATCTTAGGCTTAACACTGATAGGGTATGACTGGAAAAGTGAACATTGCATCACACAAACCTGTATTGGGTAAATGTTAGCATCTTTAACCACAAATTTCTTGACTTTGAATCCTTTGCCAAGTTCAGCAGCTTGGTAAACAGCACCTATGGAGTGGGCATAAAACAGACACTCATAAAATTAATTGTACAAGTCATATCTTCTTCAAACAAACAGAAAGGATGGCAGCAATATGGAATCAAGAAATCACTAAGGAACCATCCAGTGATGTATTTTGTAGACTTAAAAACTTACAATCAAACAATAAATAAAGTAATCAAATAAAATAAATAAAAACAAGCAAGTTTAATGATTGTGTCACCTAAAGCAGCAGCTTCATCTGTATTCACACTCTTTCCAAGTTCAGACCTGAATTTAAAAAGAAACAAATTCATTTGATATGAAATAAATGTCACTTGCATCATCACTAACATAAGACAACAGCTGAATCATAAAAACTTGAAAAATCTAAAAAACCAAACTGTCTCCTTGACTTGCTGGGTTAACTGTGAAAGAGTGAACCAGGGGAAATGCTTTCAGTCCAAACAAAATAGTTCTAAGTTCAAGTTAACCTTTGGTATCTCACAGAGATTCTACAGTACGAGGATGTCATAGGTCATTGCAAGAGTTTACAAGGTCATTACAAGAGTCTACAAGGTCACTACAAGTCTACAAGGTCAGTACAAGAGTCTAAAAGGTCATTACGAGAGTCTACAACTTCATTACAATAGCCCAAAATGGCATTTAAAGAGTCTACAAGGTCATTACGTGAGTCTATGTGGTCATTACAAGAGTCTGCGAGGTCATTACGAGAGTCTACTAGGTCATTACAAGAGTCTACTAGGTCATTACAAGAGATAAAAAGGTTATTACAAGAGTCTATAAGGTCATTACAACAGCCTACAAAGTCACTACAAGAGTCTATAAGGTCATTACAGGAGACCAGTAGGAACTCACTTTTTAACAGCTTTCAAAAGCAGCTCTTGAACCTTTGGTACACGTGTTCCTCCACCCACAAGAATCACACTTTCAATCTCATCCTAAAACAACGTTACAAATTATGGACCATTTCAGTAATTTAACACACTTAAATGAAACCAAAAATCCTAGCTCACTATATAGTTTTTTATAACACCTTGAATAATGTAGCAAGTCATCTCTCTCACCAATGGGATGGCTGAAGACTTCAAAGCCTGTTCAACTGGACCTGGGACTCTTGCCAGAAGATCAGCACACATTTCTTCAAATTCTTCCCGTGTTACCTTGGCACGGAAGTCCTTTTCCTCAAAAGCACCCTCAATCTAAATGCAATCAATCACTAATTAGTCACTAGATTTCCCCATTTACTGTCTGTCCATTTGCCTGGCTGTCCATCCATTGGTCTGCCAGTCAGTGAGGCAGTTAATCATTTGTTCAGATGGATGATGAGTGGACCACTCAGGCCACTCAGTCAGTTAGTCAATCAGTCAGTCAGTCAGTCAATCAGTCAGTCAGTCAGTCAGTCAATCAGTCAGTCAGTCAATCAGTCAGTCAGTCAATCAGTCAGTTGATCAGTCAGTCAGTCAGTCAATCAGCCAGTCAGTCAGTCATTCAGTCAGTCAGTCAGTCAGTCAGTCAGTCAACAAGTCAGTCAGTCAGTCAGTCAGTCAGTCAGTCAGTCAGTCAGTCAATCATTCAGTCAAACAACCGATCAGTCCTGTACATGTGGACGCAGATTTTCAGTAAAATGTTTGCTAACCTGTGCAAAAATCTCAGTGTTTGCACTGAGCACTTGTTTTACTCTGGCAGCCTCCTTCAGAAATTTGGCCATGGCTCGTGGTGACTGGGTAACATCTCCCTGGGTCTTGTGCTTCTCCTTGAAAAGCTTGACAAGGTGATCTCTCATTCGGATTTCCATAGCATGACCTCCCAGTGTGCGATCAAACCTACAATAATATTGAGATGTTAGAAAAGATTTATAGGAAGACACAAGGAATGAATCACACACATATCAAGTGGCAGTGGATACACAATCCCACTCACCCAATCCCCTTGACGGCCAGTTGAGGAGCTGTTTCTGTGATTCCTCTGTCTTTGGTTTTCACCGTACTGTAACCTGCCAAGAGAAAGTTTAACATCACTACAATACCTGTAAGTAAAAGACACTTCAAGCAAAGTCCTTCTTTTTCTAATGATTAAAGCAGTGGTTGCATAGAAGATGCATAAAGGTTGTGTTTTGACATCTGTTTGAACTCAAGCAGCTGCTGTTGATTTTTACTTAACAAGCTTAGAAAAATTAATATAACATGCAATAATTGCACCTACCAACAATGGTGGCTACTGTGCTTGTCGCTCCCATGTCAAAGAACATGATAAACTGTCAAAAAAATAAATATGATAAATTAACAGTTATATTGTGCTACAATTCAGCCTTATTGCAGCTAGTAAACTATTTTTATATTACCACTTTAAGACATCATGACAGATCAGTTTCACTGCTTACTCTCTCTGTGTTGTTAAAAGAAGCACGGCGGAACACTCCGTAATGAAGGGCAACTGCAAAACAACAAAAACAGCAAAAGATAGCATGTAGGAGAAGTCACTGACTGAATTCAACACAATTAAATTTAACTGTGTTCTTAATTTGAGAGCAATTTCTTTAACTACCTGCTGTGTTCTCATTCATCAACTGCAGTACATTTAACCCAACCAATTTTGCAGCCCTATAAATGGCAAAAGAAAACAACAGTGAGGGTAAGAAAAAAGAACCATTAACAGCTTACAGCAACCTTACCATATTTTCTGTTTGAGAATGTGTGAGGAATGCGACAACACAGAAATGATAGGAATCTAAAAGCATCCGAGAAGGAAACAAGACACAAATGCCAAATTTTATTCAGCAGCCTACCAAGAAACAGCACCATATGAAAGTGCTGCTTGGTTTGAATGCACACATTTGTCTTTTATCTAATGATTCTACAGCTGGAACTTCCTTGAGTACAATGCAATAAACACTGATAGGAATTACTGCTGAATAGCTTTCATCCATGGATTTAAAAACAGAGCCATACTACAAGAGCCAAAGTTTGACTGAGGCCAATTTGAATGAAAAGACTTGCAAGTATGCCCTGAGATCCAGGTAGTTGCATGTCTTAGAAATCTACAGAATCAGGGTGGAATGTGAAATTATTTGTGAGCAGAAACAAATGGGGCTGTAAACCACTACAGGTACGTTTTTTCAGGCTAGAGTGTTCAGTGTCCAAGAAAAGCAAAGTTTAAAGAGAACTACACCAGGCAAAAGGAAGGGGCTGCAAACCATTTTCTGTTTCTTAGGGCTAGAGTGTTTAGTATCAATAAGAATAGATGAGAAGAGCAGGGTTTAAAGAGGACTTATACCAGGCAAAATTTAAGTGAACTTACACACTTTTCAAAACTAACCTTATTACAGCTCGACGTTCTGCTTGGTTGAAAAAAGAAGGAACTGTAAGCACCACATCTTTCATTGGATGATCTGGAAAGAGTAATGTTTTTTAAGGGCCAGTTACCAGTTACAGTATTCTTTCTGTATCCTACTACTAAGTTTGAAAAAGCAAGAGTTACACATATAACCTCAGGGATAACCTTACAAAGGAAACTGTTTCATAGGCCAGAAAGACTGTTTTAAACCCAGCTTCCCATCGAAACTCACCAGCAAACTTTTCAGCAATGATTCTGGAATGGTTCAGTATCATGCCAAGAAGTTCCTCAGGAGTAAAGGTTGTCTCACTGTCATGCCGATACAGAACAGTTCCTGTCTCCTTATCTTCCTCAAGGTCATACCATGGAAACCTAACATGGTACACAGGAATTAGTGAAACACAGCGACACTGGTTAGGAGATTTTACCCTGCGGCAGAGGCCCTCTCATCGTCCTAGATAAGTCGGCAGGGTAAGGATATTTAAAACTTGCTTAAGCTTTAGTAAATGGTTTGAAACCAGGAGTCTCTTTAGTCTGTCTACTGTGTCCGTCCAGTGAGAGTCACGATGGGTGTTCATCAGATGCCTGGATACCCTTCAAGCCAAAACTTTGCCTGTCAGTAATTTCTTAAAAAGAGTTATTAGATTGCTCCTACAAGATTGTTGACCCAATGTACACAAATTCTATCCACTCTTATTGTTAAATTCCTTTCCATTGCCTTCTCTGTATTGTACCCATGAAGTAAGAAGAATTTAGAGGAATGTAAAAAGGAAAAGAGGGTGCTTTTTTAGACTATTTTTATCAAACACTGATACAAGTAACAACAGTTGCGACATACCTTTGTTTGTATTGTTGTACCAGTGGATTATTAAATTTTTTACCCAAAACATCCTGTACAAAAATGTAAGAATTCTTTGGATGCTTGACAGCCTGCAGGTTAATCACAAGAAACTCCAAAAATTAGCCAGTAAATTATATAACAAAATCCAACTGGTCCATGTTTAACTGTCCTGATTCAAAACTTATCTAAGTTTATTAATATGCACTTTACAGCGTGATTTGGAGAAGACTATCTTCTACTAATATTGACATTAATCTTGTTTGAGACAATTCCTCCTCTTTGGAAATAAGTTTATTTCATATCTTATTTTTAAGAAAATAAAATACCTACCACTGTCAATGCTCCATCACTAAACAATCGCTCGTTATCTTTAAGTGAAACAGCCACTGGAGTTTTTCTTCTTGACTCCCTAGAAATGATTGAATTTGTTGTCACTGGTTAGCAATGTTCAACAAAATAATGTGTGCAAGTTTGTCCTCTTGGTGCCAAGAGTTTAACAAGGTAGAATTTTAACAAGTCAATTGATAGGTATTCTGACAAGCTTGTTGCTCACTGTCATAGCTTACATAACATGCTCTCTTTGGTTCTTCCATTTTAACTAAATGACTTTTAGTGGTGAGAGCAATGGCCCAGGTTGGATTCCATATGTGGAATGAGTTTGTTGTTGGTTATTGCCTTTGCCCCGAGAGCTTTTTCTCTGTTTACTCCTGTTTTCCCTCTCTCCTCAAAAACCAACATTTCCAAATTCCAATTCGATCTAGAGGGCCACCCTAATTAACCTCAAATGAACTTGGTGCTACCCTCTCTAAACATTGTTATTTAATTTTCCACCTCAGAAAGGGGGGGGGGGGGGGCTTAATAGAGACAGGGGGCTTATTTCAAATCATAAGATTTAATAAAAACTCAAATAAATTTTTCACAAAAATTATTCTAGATCACTGGCTAATAGGGACAAAAATGGTGTGTGTATCACAGAATTTCAACTATAACATAACTTATACTCTTATGCAATGGTATGTCTGGGAAATGAAAGACCAAATTTCCCAACAAACTGGCTGAAACATATTACTTTATGGGGGGGTCGGCGGGAGGGGGGCCTTAATGGAGAGGGGGGCTTATTACAAAATCCAGCTTCCAAACGGGGGGCTTAATAGATCTTTTAAGGTAGTTAGTTAGTTACTACATGTAAATGTATAATGTATTTACACTGATTTCATCACAAATCTCGAAACATTTTTACTTACTGGTTCAATGCAATTTCCATTGGGACACCAGGCTAGAATTCAAGGACATCACAGCATTAGCACACAAGTTAAAGAAACGTAAAATAAGTGTCATATAGTTGGATTAAGGTGGAGAAGTGTTTTCATGATGTTTACCTTAACTATAGCTATTTTCATGAACTGACTTCCGAGATCCACCGACATAACAGCTAAACCATCTGGAAGAAATTCCAACCAAAATCAGTTATAAAAATATCAATTTCGAAACAAAGAAAAATCAGCTGCAAAAAATAGCAGAAGAGCAGGAACATATTCAGTGCATATTACATGTTTGAAATTTGTTCCTCCCATCAGACAATGCCTTAATGCCTTTCTATAACAGTGGAAGGAGACAGGGCGGGGGGGGGGGCAGGAGACTGGGAGCAAAGGGGCCGGGAGGAGTACGGGAGGTGGGAGAAGAGGGGACGGGAAGCAGGATTCCCGAGGTGGCAGGGAGTGGGAGAAAAAGGGAAAAAATATTTCCCAGAAATGAAAAAATGCAAAGAGGCAGAAGCCAACAAATACAGGACAGGAACTGGGATTAAAGGGTATGGGAAGCGGGAGGTTTAAACCTCCCTGTCCCCCCCCCCCCCCCCCACATAACACTGCTTTGTGTCACCATTCAAATTCACCTTTTTTCATGGGGGTAAAATGTAAAGTTGCAATGGTACATAAAAACAATATTTCCCACTTGTTGATTTTCATTATTGTCATCAACTGTCTGTTTTGCCACTGTACTGATATTGTCGGAAGAAATGAGATCCTGATCTCTTGAGTTTGGTGTTACTGATCAAGAAACATAACTAGTCTGCTTGACAACTGTACTGCCACTAAAAGGAGAAGTTTGCTTTTTATCACTATGTTATGAATTTTATTTTCTCACCTGCTTGGTAAACAAAACAGGAAAGAAATGCCACAGCTGTGACACATAACATCATACCCAGCTTTCTGATCAACATGGTTGGCTTCTGTGTCTAAAATACAAACTTGAAATGAAAAAAAAAGGAAAAATAGAGTTAATAGTAGGCTAATTCTCATCTTACTAACAGAATGAAGTAGATGTCATAGTTAACCATCTAGCAGGTACTTATCTGAAATTTTTTTCATATTAAGCATTCAGTTTATGCTTCCACCTTTCAACATGTATGTGTCACAAATTTCACACAGGCAGGGAGCGATATATTTTTGTTCAGGGGAGCCACAAACAGAACATGTTGCATTTCCCCACCACCAGTATAACTGAGTACCCCCTGGCGATCTTTGGTCTCTTTGGACCAACTGAACTTTTCATAATAGAGAGGTGTCTCTGTTATAAAGGTGCCTGTAAGGAAAGGTTTGACTATGCCAACACTAGTGTGTACTGGGTTCCCTTAAATTGACGCAAACTGAATTTTGAGTCTATCTTGAAGGCATTTAAACATACAAATGTCCTCAAACATTTCTCAGTATTTGAAAAGATTATTGGAGATAAGATTACTGTAGATATCGGTAATGCAAGTCTCACTAATGCCAGTCTGGTCTGTCAACTACTCAAGAAAGTAATCTTACTGGTTGGTTCATACGTGCAATGCAGATGCAAAAGTAAATGCAAACTCAAATGCAAGCAACAGTCACATATACCGCAAATGCAAATGCAAGTGTAAAGGATACTATGCAGACATGTACATTTGGAGCAGTTTTCTGAGATGTAGTGAAGTCGTACTTCACTTGCTTATGTTTGCAATTGCATTAGTGACATTCATGCATGAGAAAAATTGTAAACGCATGCACAAGCCAAGGGCAAGAAAAAGGGAAATGTTTGCATTGCCCCAGCTCAAACATGTGAAATGCAAGTGTGAATGCAAGAGCATGGAAATGGCAATTTTTCCATTTCTTGCTTAGGACCTTGCACTTGTGATTGCATTACATTAGTCCACAAGTGTGTTTGCTTGTACTTGCTTTTGCGTTTGCAGTTGCTCCACACATGTGAGCCAGCTCTAAATTTATAGAGCACGGGAGCAAAAGGTCTATTTTGAAAGAAATCTCATGGGAAATCCAAACTGTCATACAGTTACCAAAAATTAAAATTGAAAAATTACAGGATTACCGATTCAGTAGATACGGCTATTAAATTTTCTGTGGGTACTGCTTTCAAGGTTGCTTGAAAGTATCTCAGTTCAATGAGCATATAAAATTATTTTACACAGTATTATTTAAGATTTTCCATTCTGTTATGTGTACACATTTTATCTTCCGATTGCGTAACATTGTACATGGGCAGGCACACATTAACGGGAATAATATTTTTTTAAACGAAACAAATAGACAAAATCTCGGTGCTTTGTAAGCTACCGGCTTCAAGACAAACTAAATGTGAAAACTAAACGTCGAAAACTCGAAGTTCGAAAATAAAACAGGATGTCTAGACAGACACTTTCGACAACTGAAGTTCACCCATTTTTCGCGGCGTAAGCATCACTAAGAAATGACATAATAAATCTAGGACTTACCTGGCGGTAAAGGAATACAGAGATAGCTTTCTTGGATATAAGAGGAAAGTAGAAGTTATAAACAATCTGAATAGATTTGAAATAAAGTTGAAAATGCCGGTGGATCCTTCTGAACGCGGCTACAGCTGATTGGTCCATTCAACCGGCGTGGAACATGCGTAGTCTCACTGTCGTACACGTGGATCAACATGGCCGCTCCACATCTCACAAATGAGTCAAATGATGCAACTTTCAGCGTGGATGGCTAAGATGAACAAGTGTTTTCACGCATTTCTTGGCACTTTTATTGGTCCATTCTTGTAGATCCGTAAATTTATGGAGTGAATTGTGCAAGGGTTCTCGGAATCCTCGTTGCACACCTCGAAAATAAAACCGGAAGTCAAATTGGTGATTACCGGAAGTTGCATATTTTTAAGGCCATTTCATGTCCCCCTTGAATGTCCCCCAGTTTAATGATCTATGACCATTTAATTAAGCCGAATCATTCGAGTTTTTTTTTCTTTTAGGGAAACTCTCTAGGCGGTGATTTATTTCTAACTTCAGGTACCCATTTACTTCACTTCCAACAGTATTAACTCAGATTGTCAGGGACTTCAATGATTAAACTGCAGTTTCCAATTATCAGTTATTAACTCCGCTTTCTCTTTCGGCCGAATACTCTCAAACTTGGTTGAAGAACTTAACGGTGAACCAATATTAAAGCAAATTGAGGCCCGCACTAAATTTTCGAAGAACTCAAAGTACTTACAGACCCTTTCCTAGTCTTGTACTCGATTAAGACAGGGCTTAGCTCTGGCAGAAGATTCACTTTCACATCACAGAGGTTTTGAAATGACACACAGTAATCATATCTCAGGGGCACCCAACGGATCGTTTAAGATCTTCAAGATGTTCCACCGAAACACTCCGTCTCAGAAATTCGAAGTTAACCCTTTAAGCTCTGATATAAAAATGCATATTCTCCTTACTATTCTCCATACATTTCTTATGGAACAAGTAAGGAGAATTTGTCTAAATATCATGACATCTTATCCTTGGTGATCACTTTCTTTATTGTCATCACTTGAATATTTGAACAAGTAGTGATAATGTAAAGAGAAATTTCATTTTCGTCACTGTTAGGGCTTAAAGGGCTGCTAAAGGCAAAACCACAGCGACAAACCAGTGAGGAGTGTCGGATCTTGTGTAGACCTGGATCAGTAAAAATCTTGAAGACGAATGTAAACAACAGTAAGCTGATCCTTACGGCGAGAAGATTAAGAAATTAAAATGGAAACAGAAATGTTGGTCAAATATATTACTTTATTTCATTTCTGTTTCCATTTTAATTTCTTAATCTTCTCGCCGTATAAGGATCAGTTTACTGTTGTTTACATTCGTCTTAAAGGGCTAATGGTGATCAAAATATATATATAATTTTCCTTGGCGACATGTTATATCAAACTTTTGAAACAGGTGGATAAATTAATTCCTTTTGCTTTCGAGGGGACAAATATGTCGTTTAGGGTCTTAAGGAGTATGAAATAAGGTCAGTTAGCATTTTCGACAGGCAGCCGAAACAAAAAGCTATGAAAGTCGGGAAATTAGCCTCTGTTCCTAAAATGAAAGAAAGATGTGTTAGCGTTCACAAATATCCACTGCAAAGGCCTGAAACAATCTGCGAACTAAGAAGGCAACGTCTTAAGTATATTGATTCTGTCTTTTCTCGTTGGGTGCCTCTGGTAACTGACAACGCAATAAACCAATCAGAGCTTGAATTAAAAGCCATGCAAACCGTGTTGTAATAGTGTGGAAACGCGAGAAACGTGCTTCTTATACAAGATACAAGTCAATTCCAGATCAGATCGTAGTTATTTAGCAATTAAAGAAGTTTCCCAGCCTCTATTTACAAGTTCTCTAGTTGCTAAATAACTGCGGTGATCCGCTTTTCTTTTCAGTTGAAATTTCGTAATAATAATAATAATAATAGTAAAAATAATAATAATAACAATAATGATATTAATAATAATAATTTATATTAATAATTTAATACTTTATATAGCGCATTTTACATATCCTGATCAGTAGCGCTTTACAGGAATAATGACAAGTTAATGATTGCAAAAGACATGATTGTTCTGATTATGCAGAGAAAAGGTTCGAGAACTCCGTGGCAGGGAATTTTTAACCAATCGCAGAGCAAGCAGGGGAGCTGAAGGATCGAAACCTTTGACACGCCACATATTCATATAAACAAGGCAAACAAAGGTTTTTTTGTTACACGGTAAAGGACGTTGTTGCTGATATCTCGCCGGAGAAGTGGTAAACAGTGTGGCATTCGAAAAACCCATGGTAAGAAAGGTTTATCCTAACCCAATTTTGCATCATATTTCATCGGTTCTTCCATTCGATTGACTCTCAAAGTCCCTGTAGCTGGGTTACAGATTTCACTTTCAGTGAGAGCTCAGCACTGGAGCTAAACATATTTGAAAAACATTCACTAAAAGAATACCAACTTTTTATAGTGTAAGGAAATTGCTGTGGCCTGCATGATCAACTCAGTGCCGCAGTGCTAGTCACTCCCATTCGGTGTCCCCAGTCTGACAAGAGAGTCAAAAAGTGGCCTCTGCCTGTGGGAACTCCACCGTTCAAAAGATTACAGCTATTAAAGTTACATCAAAATGCTAACAGTCAAAGAGAGCATGAAGAAAGAGTTCTCAAGATTCATAAAAGACCGTAACCGGGGGAAGTCTACGCATTGGGTTTCGGCTTAAGCCTCGATCCAGACTGACGCGATCGACGACGATAACTTCAGGTTTATAACCTTTAGCAATTTCCTCTTGAGGCCGGTTTTCTGTCAGTAGAACAGTAACCACACTGCTAAAGAACGCGGAAAGAAGCATGCACGAAAACTAGTTAGTAATTGTTTTAATCGGTAACGGCGCAAGACGTCAAAGGGAGGTAACGACACGACAGACTTAATCGGGCAGAAAGGTTTTTCGTTTTCCGTCGCTTATACTCTACTGTGTTCCCGCTGTCATGATACAAATTAAAAATAAACGACGTTCGACGTTCAGTTTCAGTCTTTTCTTTTCAAGTTTCGAAACTCCCCACACTTCTTCAAGGCATCAAAGAGATAACCAAAATCTCAGAATACTTCTTGTTTATATTGGAAGATAAGTTTACATGGTGTGAAAAAGCACTACGGGGGTTCAGTTTTCTTGAGAATATCTTGACTTAAACGCGGAATAATCTCAGGGAACCCAATCGGGAACATGTCAAGAGTTATTGGTTTCTGGTATGTTACTTCCGGATCGATACAACACTGATCTCCTTCCCAGTTCACACAAATCAAATGGCGTCGCACGTGCTTAAACCTATATACCGCCTAAGAGGAAACGAAAGCTTTGGGAAAGAAAATATGTAATTCAAGGATACTCCTATACTTTTGCACGGTTCAAATCTCGCGTAAAGGTCGCAAAAGCGACTGGTAAAAGAATTTTGGTGACGAGGGATCGGAGTTCAAGTTGCAAAAACTGGAAAAAGTAAAGCATTCCAATTTAAAACTGTCTACTACCTACCGCACACTGCGAGTCGTGCGATCAAGTCCCCGGGAGAAGAGGAGACACACGAATGCATACTAGAGCTCACAAACACAGAAGAACTTATAAACGGATATATATGTCTGAAATCTTTAAAAGCATACTTAAAATTCAACAAGAACGTCAGAAAAATAAGGCTCCAGACTTTTAAACGTCCAAAATTTTATAACTGGGTCTTTTTGTAACGAGAATTTAGCGAAAAATATAAATACTAGTAAACATAAAACCTTACATCAAAACACAACTGAAAATATAAACCAATAAATTGACATAAATACCTTCTGAGTTATAGAGTTAATCCAGTCTACCATTTTTATGATGCTCCAATGACACCTAAAAACGTTTTCGCTTGAATACCTAAGAATGATCAGTTTTAGTCAGCTTTTAGGTAACTGCGTGTGGGTGTATGTGTATACTGCAATTGGTTCTACTGTAGTGTTGATCAAAATTACGATCAATAAATCTCTCATTTTCCGGTGATAGTAACGGTATTTGTATCAGACAGTAGCAGGCACGTTATTTTGTAACGGTACCAGATACGTTGTAACGGTTTTGTATTATCCATTGTTGTCATTAGCTCAGCATGTTATCAATGTTACCTATAAATATTACGCTACTTTGATTATTTTCATTTAACTGAAGATGGCATATGCATAAGTTATGCCGAATGTCTTTAAAAAGTTGTCTCGTATTTTTTAAATTTGTCATTTTTCTATTGCTAACTAGAAGATATGGAATGACCGAATTACTTTCGTTTAAGCCAGTTTTAAGTGCCAAAAAAATTTGCAAAGCGACGTCCAAAATATGCCAAACAAAACGTCCAAAACCTTTTTGGCAAAGTTTTATTTCGAAAGGAAAAGGTCAGAAAAGTTACGATGGTTCCAGCACTAAATATCGAAGCCTTTGTTTTTATTTATATCTTGACTCCTAAAAACGACTGCGTGGGAGGTTAGAATCGAAGAGGAGGTGAGTAAAAAGAAAGGAAGATACGGACGAAACAAGAGCAGACAAGGCAAGACGAAAATGGAAGAGAAGAGAAGAGAAAAGAAGAGAAAGGAAGGGAACAGAAGAGAAGAGAAGAGAAGAGAAGAGAAGAGAAGAGAAGAGAAGAGAAGAGAAGAGAAGAGAAGAGAAGAGAAGAGAAGAGATGAGCAAAGGAGAGGAGAGAAGAGAAGAGAAGGGAAGGGAAGGGAAGGGAAGAGAAGAGAAGGGAAGAGAAGGGAAGAGAAGAGAAGAGAAGAGAAGGGAAGGGAAGAGAAGAGAAGAGAAGAGAAGAGAAGGGAAGGGAAGAGAGGAGAAGAGAAGAGAAGAGAAGGGAAGAGAAGAGAAGGGAAGGGAAGAGAAGAGAAGAGAAGGGAAGGGAAGGGAAGAGAAGAGAAGAGAAGAGAAGAGAAGGGAATGGAAGGGAAGAGAAGAGAAGAGAAGAGAAGGGAAGGGAAGAGAAGGGAAGGGAAGAGAAGGGAAGAGAAGAGAAGAGAAGGGAAGGGAAGGGAAGAGAAGGGAAGAGAAGAGAAGGGAAGGGAAGGGAAGAGAGGAGAAGAGAAGAGAAGGGAAGGGAAGAGAAGAGAAGAGAAGAGAAGAGAAGGGAAAGGAAGGGAAGAGAAGAGAAGAGAAGAGAAGGGAAGGGAAGAGAAGGGAAGGGAAGAGAAGAGAAGAGAAGAGAAGGGAAGGGAAGAGAGGAGAAGAGAAGAGAAGAGAAGAGAAGGGAAGGGAAGAGAAGAGAAGAGAAGAGAAGAGAAGAGAAGAGAAGAGAAGAGAAGAGAAGGGAAGGGAAGAGAAGGGAAGGGAAGAGAAGAGAAGAGAAGAGAAGGGAAGGGAAGAGAAGGGAAGGGAAGAGAAGGGAAGGAAAGAGAAGAGAAGGGAAGAGAAGAGAAGAGAAGAGAAGAGAAGAGAAGAAAAGGGAAGGGAAGGGAAGGGAAGGGATCGTTTCCCAAAATTTCAGTTCCTGATTTTAAAAACCCTAAAATAGTTCTGACTACCGCGCAAATCTCTCCATAACTACGTTTCCATGTAGGTTTATGTAGGGCACTGCTAAAACTTACGTTTTACCGGCTTTTGCCAAAAATATACCTCAAATGGGAAGGTTTATGTTCCAAAGCGTTCCTTATAAGAGGAACAGTTACAAAAAAGGCACACTTGTTCCTAAAACAGTGTTAAAAGATGATGGCCTTAAATTTATATCAGCAAAACAAGGGTTTTCCCAGAGCTATCTTATTCCATGATACAAAAGTGAGTCCCTTTGTCCCCGGCATATCCGTGATCTCCGTTGAATGTATAAAATCGTGCAAATCAGAACAAACTAAATAGGAAATAGATCACAGACACAAATGGCGAAACACTCACGCTCAATGAAAAGAGTAAAAAGGAATATCAACTTATCAACTTATCAAGCTCCAACTACTATTCCCCGCTATCTCCGTTTTATCCGTCATACTAAAGAAATAATTAAACTTTTAGTCAGATCTCAGTAGTCAAAATATCTCAAGTAAAACGGGGATAACGGATACAACGGGGACAGAACTTACAGTTCATCAGATCAGCTTCAAGGAGTATAAAATAATATAAAGTACAACGGAGACAACGGACACGGCGGGGACACAACTTACAGTATATGTATAGGAATATATTAACAATACTACTACTACTACTACTACTACTACTACTACTAATAATAATAATAATAATAATAATAATAATTATAATTATTATTATTATTATTATTATTATTATTATTAGTAGTAGTAGTAGTAGTAGTAGTAGTAGTAGTAGTATTCTTAATATATTCCTATATATATACTGTAAGTTGTGTCCCCGCCGTGTCCGTTGTCTCCGTTGTACTTTATATTATTTTATACTCCTTGAAGCTGATCTGATGTACTGTAAGTTCTGTCCCCGTTGTATCCGTTATCCCCGATTTACTTGAGATCTTTTGACTACTGAGATCTGAGTGAAAATGCAATTATTTCTTTAGTGAAATGGATAAAACGGAAACAACGGGGAACAGCACTGAGAGATATTTTGATTGCTGTGAACCCACTGTAAATACGCATTCATTCATTCATTCATTCATTCATTCATCCATTGATTCACTCATTCATTCATTCATTGATTCATTCATTCATTGATTCATTGATTCATTGATTCATTGATTCATTGATTCATTCATTCATTCATTCACTCATTCATTGATTCATTTTTTCATTCATTCAAGTTAACGTGCATTATCTAAATTGCATATTTCTCGTAATGTGACGGATAGGCCGAGAAAAGCTATTAATTACAACTGTGCTGCACAAAAGAATAATCCTTTCAATTAGCTCGCTAGTATTTTAAAAATATCGTTAAGCTTTTTGTTGATTCTGGAAATGCTTGTTCGCTAAAAAAGTGTTAAGGTGACATGTTTTTAAGGCATTGATCATATGCCGATATGAATGTTTAGTTTGCGCTTCATTGTTTTCCAGATTCTTTATTATACTGTTTGCCAAGGAGAAGCAGTTATGTAACCACTGTAAATTGCTCGGGCATTTTGTTTTTGACTTGATTGTATCGAAAACAAAAAAAAATCACACACAGGAAGTTTAAAAATGTAGCTCGTCGGGGCATTTTTTACCACTAACCGCCTTTTTTTGCCCGTAATTTATCGAAAAGAAAAGATCAAACTGAGGAACGTAAACAATGAAGCTAGTATGCTATAAAAGAAGTCTGAAACGTTGCTTCGTTCTCATTTCACTCGATGACAGTGATGGCCACAGCACCAGCAAGGCAACTCAATAATAAGGTATGTACTAGATTTCATATTCCTTCTTCGTAGCTTTAAGACAAGTTAAGGAAGAAAAGTTGCTCTCGGTTCTTTTAGTGAACGAATTTACAAAGTTCACCTTAAAACGTAGCAATTAACAGGAACGAAATGCTATATTGCTTAGGCTTTTCTAACCAGTTAATCTAATAGGCATTGTAGTCTAAATATTTCCTACAGATTATTCGTCAATTTTAGTGATTCTGTGCTGACTAGTTTACTGTTTCCTTGTAATTATTTTAGGGAATCAGGAGTGCTGTGCTTAGCAAGGTCTTGCCAGCTGTCCAGGGAACTTGTTCTCTTTTGGCAGCTAAATTATCTTACAGCAAACATGAGGGAATGTCTTGTGACGATCTGTGGCTAAACATATGCCAGAAACGTGATGAATGTGACGAAAAGATAAAGAAAATGAAAGGAGTAGCATTTTTCTTCTCCGCTGTCGCCCATGTATGACGAGAGTGATTGGTCAGACAAATGTCATCAATTGAATCCGTTTTCTGTGAAATGAAACATTGAACTCAGTGTTTTTGCCTTTCGTAAAATTGAAATCGTATTTTTCAAGTCGAGAGTGATGCTAATAAATAATAAAATAAGCGAACTACATGTAAGGAAAGGAAAGGAAAACGTCAACCTTGATTAAAAGAAAGTCACTTTTTGAATGCAACTTTGCTTACTTTACTTCGACTATCTCTTACACGATAAAGGGTGCGTCGGCTCGGTCCCATATTTTATGAGACGAGTTTTGGCAGATTAGTTTGTTTCTAAACATTATGTCAAGCTATAGCTGCATTTTCATTCCAGCCCTTTTCTTGAGAGAGTCCGCCGTTCTTCCGTCTTGAAATTTGAGATCGGGATCCCTCAGAATTGCCGTCCACTGCCCAAACCCGTGCCGATCGATTCCCTTCTTGAGAAAATCGTCCTCGTCTGCCGTGAATTTCAACACCCGACGATAATTTCTTTGAACTCGCAATTGGTTTGTGGGCGGGGAATCCTTTTCTTTAGGGGGCGCGCTCTTTGTTTCTGCTGTTTTGACTGGAGCTGCAAGACTTGAAGTTGAGCCGTTAAACCTCGTTTGCACTTCCCTATCCACCTCCGAGCCTTTCGTGCCTTGTAGCTTTTGTAGACACTCGTGAGCTTTGACAGCAACTTCGCGCGATCTTTGCTTTTGATAGTGAACTTTTGCAACGGCAGAACTGTGTTTTTGGTCTTCTGACAAAATTTGTTGCTCCTTGCTTGTGAGCAGATTGAGGCTTTGCGTCTCGACAATTTGACGATAGCGCGTCGGATGAATGAACTTTCCGATTGCATCAAACACCAGTTTACTCATGACGTCGCCCAATTTGCTGTGCTGTCCTCCATTTCTCGTGACCAGAACGAACTCGCACTGGGGTTTTAGCAATGGCCTTACGAAATTTATGTAGCTATCGAGCACCTGCATGCTTGCATCGGTCAGAATTAAGGAGTCAAATCCATATTTGCTAGCAGTCTTGAACTTTTTCTGGTCGATGAATCCCCCGTTCTCCTTAGCTGCTCTGACCATGTCCACTGTCAAATACTGATAAGTCATAGGCCGAGATCCCTTCACCTTGATGAACAAATACACTGCGACAAATTTCGTGGCAAATGTTAAGTCCGAAGGATTAACTTGACCTGGAATAGTTTTGCACGTCTTCACGGTGTTCTCGTAACGAGGCAAATGAAATGTCACCACTTCTAACAGTTCTTCCATGGTTGCCCAGTGCCCCCTAGCATCCAAAGTTTCAATGTCTAGATCTTGTGTCCACTGCAGTCTCATCATCTTTGCCACCGTCTTGCGCGCTCGTTTAAGGTACAACTCCGTCGAGGACAAATTTCGAAGAACTGCGTCTGATGCGCCGTTTATTTTTCTGAAGTCGATTAATTCGGAGATCGCGTCAATGTAGCCCAATCGGCCACCGTGTCCGAGTTTGCATTCATCTTGCAAGTGGTCGATAAACTTGAACAACAGACTATGAGAACACAGGCTAAAGTCCAGCACTTCAAAACTCAATTCCTCTTCATCTTCGCAGCAAAATTTGAGAAATTTAAAGCATCTCTTGGCTATCTGCTGAGCTGCACGATCTTTCTTGCAACCCCCACCACTTCCAGTCAACCATTTCGTGAATAACTCGCCAATTTGGCTGGAAACTGAAAACGAAGGCATTACCCTGGCAGTTTGTTTTGTGATTTCACCCGATGTATCATCATCGGCAAGTTCTTTGGTACTTGAAACGTCGGGTTTTTCGTCAAAGAAAAAGAACCAGCTGTGCTTGGTGTTCACATGTTTCCTGCAGCCACGTTGACTTTTAAATCCATCGTGATCACACGTTTGTATTGGACAGTGATACAAGCTATCTGTTTCTTCTTTTTCCAAGTGAAGCCGTTTTGGTTTTGGTGATGAGCCATCGATTTTCGACCAGTCAACCTTACCCTTTTTGTTCATGTCGGACATCTGAGTGATCCACACAATTTGTTCCACTTACATAAATAGTGAACAAAACACAAAGGCGACAAAAAACAATGGCTGTATTGTGCAAGTTTAAACTTGCCCCAACCTGTCCCAACTTGCCCCTGCTTGCTCAGGCATGTGTCTGCTTGCCACTGTTCATTATTCTTAAGTAAGCTTACAAATTCGAGGTGATATATGGCGTTGGTGCGATTATATTCAACCTTGCCCGGGCAAGTCTATAAGGGCCTCGAAAAGTCTTTAAAAATCTGCTATTGACACTGCTTCGTGTTGTTTGAAACTTAAAACACTACACCAAATGTTTTTGCCAATTAAAAAGCGATAAAATCATAGATGGCAAGAAAAGAAGAATGTTTCTGTTGAACAAGATGTACAAAGGAACTGTCATTTCTAAATAGGAACCATTTTACATAAATAGGAACTAATGGCTAGGAACAAACTGTTCCACGTGCCAATAAAAAGGAACATTTCGTTCAAAACGGAACCTGTTAATGGGAACAATTGTTCCTCAAGTGAATGAAAAGGAACCAATTTTTCAAAACAGGAACAATGTTAGAAAGGAACAAACGTTCCTTTACAAAAAAAGGAACGTAATTAATTGGGAACCAAAGTTCCTCGTGTCAGCATAAAGGAACAGCCACTCTAAAACGGAACGCATTAATGGGAACAATTGTTCCTCAAGCGATTAAAAAGGACCAAAATGATAAAAGAGGAACAATACCATTGGGAACACCTGTTCCTAGGCCACTCATTTAGGAACAAAAAGTTCCTTTCAATGTTAAAAATTCGGAACAAAAGGTTCTTTTTAGCTCTAAATGAACACTTTGTTCCTATTTTTAACAGCAATTTGTTCCTTTTGATGCTAAAAGGACCACTCCAAAGAGGAACAATCATCTCTTAATCGGAACGTTCCCAAAGCAAAAATGGGAACAGTGCTAAAAAATAAAAGTAAGTTAAAAAGCCACGTAAAGGATGCATAAAATATGCCAAAGCATCTTATGACTCTCTATACTGAACAGATACAACAGCCAAAATTTGATTGATAAAATCATGCTAGAACATGTTCAAATTTGAAAGTAAAAATTTTGGGAAACGTACAAGAAGGGAAGAGAAGAGAAGAGAAGGGAAGGGAAGGGAAGGGAAGAGAAGAGAAGGGAAGAGAAGAGAAGAGAAGGGAAGGGAAGGGAAGAGAAGGGAAGAGAAGAGAAGAGAAGAGAAGAGAAGGGAAGGGAAGAGAAGGGAAGGGAAGGGAAGAGAAGAGAAGAGAAGAGAAGGGAAGAGAAGAGAGGAGAAGAGAAGAGAAGAGAAGAGAAGAGAAGGGAAGGGAAGAGAAGAGAAGAGAAGAGAAGGGAAGGGAAGAGAAGGGAAGGGAAGAGAAGGGAATCGAAGAGAAGAGAAGGGAAGGGAAGGGAAGAGAAGGGAAGGGAAGGGAGGAGAAGAGAAGAGAAGAGAAGGGAAGGGAAGGGAAGAGAAGAGAAGAGAAGAGAAGGGAAGAGAAGAGAAGAGAAGAGAAGAGAAGAGAAGAGAAGAGAAGAGAGGAGAAGAGAAGAGAAGAGAGGAGAAGAGAAGAGAATAGAAGAGAGGGTTTTTACTGGAACATTAACCTGTCCGAAACTCCACGGTTATTTTGTTATTAAAAGGAAGTTTAAAAAGCCTTTTTCTGTTAGGTTTCTGCACTCAGGAACAAGAATTTGCTAATAGTACGTTATCTTGTCATTTTTTCCAGGCTTTTAGACGTGCAACCAAGATCCTGTTTGTCTTATTCCTGGCTTGTGCCATTTTGGATGTTCCAATAGCTGAAGGCTTCCTCAGTAAGTTTCTTCACATTTCCTTACGAGGAGTGGCGTAGTTGTCTAGCAATGACATATTTGCTTTCTCTGCTCTGTTTTTTTTTTCTCAACCAATCAGGACCACGACAGCGAGATGGTAGAAACCAAGCGTTTTACCACACCTACTCATTTTTTGTTTATACTTTTCGTTTATCTTTTCGCGCTGATATAAATTCACTGTTTGGCTTATAATTTTGATACCTTGGTGTTTCGCTTTAACGCCTATGGGAGTAAAGGGCAGGAGAGTTTTTATTCGTGAATTTTTACGAAATAGGATGTAATTTCAGAAAGAACATAAACCGCTACCAGGCCGGGGGTATGCATAGCCAGAAACTTTCGAAATCTAGACGCTCGGAAATGCCATTTTTAGCGTTTTCCTGGTGGTATTTTCCCCCAAACATAACCGAAATCCAAACTAACTTTAACAGCATTTATATTTGTTATCAGTTCTTCTCTTTAAAATTTCAACGGTTTCATTCACAAATGAAAATTTAGAAGCACTGAAATGTTATTTCAACATTCGTGTCGAATAAAATATCAATCTCGTTCAAGTGCACCGGTTCAAGTGTACTAGTGCTGTAAGTGTACTCTCTACGAAAGGCCTCGCTTTTATTTGGAGAAAGCTAAAGTAATTCTCCTATGACCACCGGCGTCCCTTTTTTAATGCAATATTTGCAACGGCTCCGGGGTGACGTCGTGAACTTATGCAAGAGCAAGACCATTCAGGCGGTCTGCGCCCCGATTCAATCAGTAACGAGGCTTGAGGATGTGTACGCTGACTCACTGAAGAAACTGGTGGGCTCAGGACCAGCACAGACGTGTAGTATTAATAATATCACACTTTAGGGTACCAATGGCGTGGTTTACTGCCAGAAACATGTTATGTCATTAAAAGATTTATTTTTCTATTAATGTTTTTAACCACAAGGAAAAAGTTTTACCGAGGCAACTGCCTCGGGTGCCTCAATACTGGCTACGGGCCTGGGTACGAAAATAATTTAACGCTGTAAACTTTTAATTTATAAAAATTTTTGAAATATTTATGGAGCCTTGCACTACTAGACTATGATGGAATTTTTGGATTGCGTGAAATCTCAAAGAGATAAGAAAAGAAAGTGGCTGTTTCAGAAGAAAAAACATACCTTTCAGGTGTAACTTCTTCTTAACAGAAAACGGATTGAAAATGAAGAAAAATAAGTAAAAATTATTCCACGAGCATGCACTGGAAATGAGGATACGCGGTGCGTTATAATCACCTAAGCCCTGATGTGAAAATGCATATTCTCCTTACCGTTCTCCACACATTTCTTATGGAACTAGTAGGGAGAATTTGTCTAAATATCAAGACATCGTATCCTTGATGATCATTTTCTTTATTCTCATCACTTCAATGTTTGATCGACTAGTGATGATTTAAAGACAAATTTTATTTTCATCACTGCTAGGGCTTGAAGGGTGAAAACTTTTGAATACCAGTGGCACTTGACATGGCATCCAGTTTCCTTATAAGCCAAAAGGCAGGGTTATTCGTTGATGACTTGTGTGCGGTGAACCAATCAGAAAGCTGGAAATTCAGCGATTGAGAATTTTACTAATAATTGCTGATATGTTCCTTATTAGAGAAATGCTGGGAGACTTGGAGTCGCTGCACCAAATGGAGCCGCTGGGGGTCTGGACGATTCTGGCAGGACTGCAATAAAAGGTAAACATACCCTCACCCTGTCCACGTCGTAGAAAGAGCAACTGTTTGACGTTAATGATAGCATCGGACTGACACACATATAAAACTTTCCTTCCGGCTTCTACAAAGGGACCGTTCATTTTTTATGGGGTAGGTAGGGCTGGTGGGATTTGATGGGTAGTACCTGTAAAATATAATGACCCCCCCTCTACATTAGAAATTTTTTACCTGGCCCCCCTTGTAGTCCTAAATATTTGAGATGACCCCCCCCCCCAAAAAAAAAAGAAAGAAAAAAAGGGATAAGGTAAATCTAAAACATGATCAAGCTTAAAATAAATTTAACAGTCAATTTTAACACTCAAGTCCTGCAGGAGTAAATGTCTTTATTGACAAGCACTAAAAGTAATTTTCTGGTAGGGGTTCCACGGGTACCTTCCCCTGGAAAATGTTGAAAATTTAGAGACGCTCTAATGCAATTTGCTGCATTCTGAAGTACATAAACAGACAATTCACTCCGGTTTAAAGCATTATTTTGGACATTGTTATCAGTTGTTCAGTTGTTTAAGAATCAGACTAGCAGAGGCCAAAAAAGAGTTGACATTCCCCTAGCTGTATTTTGTAATGAAACAGTTCGTGGGGTAGAGTTGCCGTTGGGTGTATAACGAAGTAGGGGGGTCTGGGGGCATTCTCCCCCGGGAAAATTTGAATTTTCAGAACCTTAGAAACACTATTTTTGGCCTTCTGGCACTGATGTTTGCATTATTACAGAAGCTGTCACTACTAAACTTAAAGGCAATTTTTTTGGTGACCCCCCCTTTACACACCATATTTTTTTGGCTGCCCCCCCCTTTGAAGCCGTATTTTTTTGCATGGCCCCCCTCAAATCCCACCAGCCCCCCTACCTCATAAAAAATGAACGGTCCCAAAGGTCTGTAAACATGCACTGAGCGTTATTCCTCAAATGTCCTATGAGCTAAAGTAAATGTAGGAATATCAGGAATATATAATTTAGGTACATGCAGTTAGTTAATGTTTATATATTGTATATCTTTCTGACTCATCCTTTCAATTAAGCTTGTGCTGCAATTAGGATGAAATAAACTTATGTTATAATGGTGGCCAGGTTAAAGGGGCTATGTATATTTTTCACGCCCACTAAGCTTGCTCCCAAGCTAAAGCAAACGTTGTTTTGTACGTCAAAATGAAAGGTTCAAAATAGTGTCAGGAGCCCATACCCATGAAGATGGGCTCCTGCAGACTCGAACCCAGTCGCTATTTATGAGTCTGAGGGAAAGAGAGAGAAGATTGGATTGTATTTAGTCGCGCGGGGTGACCTGGGAAGGGGCGAAGGAAAAATATTTTTCCTTCTTCCTTTCCCATGACATCCCGCACGCCTAACTAGAATCCAATCTTCTCTTTCTTCCCTCAGACTCATAAATAGCGACTGGGTACGAGACTAGGGCTCCTGGCGGTGTTCAGGATACAGCGTCTGCATGCCGCGGTTTTCCACATTGACAAAAGGTTGGTGGGAGAGGAAAAATGTTTTGGTTACTTTGTAAAATCGGTGTTAAACATTTTGTTACATTCACTGTGAGTAATTTAACTTTTCACAGGTGCAAATGCCTTGGCCGTACTGGTGGCAGATGTGTTCGCAACAGAAGTCAGTGCCCTTGGAGCAAGTATGCGTGGCAGTGCCAGTGTTATGGCTCATATGGCAACCGTAAATCATGGTTGTGTGGACTGTAATACCCCATGCCAAAGACTACAACGCTATGTTTGAAGCGTTTAACATTCGCTTGTTACTTGATAAAACTAAACTAATGTAAATTTAACGGACAAAGCACCTTAAGATAACGACTTTTATAGCCTGAATTTTGATTAATGTCGAAATTAATTGGTGTTTGTCAACGTTTATTTTTGGTTCTGTGTTGCGAGCCCAGCAGACGGTGCAAAGACATTCTAAGCAATCAACTAATCAAGCAATTAAAATCAAAATCAATCGTGACTTGGCTTATACTGAACGCGCGTTTTTCCTGCGCTAGGCAACAGAAGCGTGTTTTGCCGCGCTTGGAACCAGTTGCATGTTTTCCCGCGCTTGGCACTTGATGAACGCTTTTGCATCCAGTTCTGATTGGTTCATTGCGTAATTTGAATTTGCTGTGATTGGTAGATTCGTTTACTTTGGATTGGAAATGAGAAAACCGCTCCAAAACCAAGGAAATTTTACACATCCGGTACTACACATCATGCCAATTCCAACAGACATCAGCAAATGTGGCAATTAACTAACCAATTAGGTGCCCCTGTAAATTTTTCCAAAAATGTCTATCTACTCCATTTTTGCGCTGCCGCGGGGGGAGTTTCTTCGCCAGAATTTTTCACTGTTTTGTTTTAAATTTTACTGTTTCGAGCTAACCAGTCAAAGCCTGAGTCTCCACATGAGCGCCAACTGGTCCCCGTACCCAGGTGCCGCTGGTTTAGAGGGCCAGGCAATTCTGGGGACGAGAAGTTGTAAAATCGTTTAAAACCGTGAAAATTTAGTACTCGTTCTCATTACACGCCTTCTCGCAGTTGAAATTGGTGTCTCGCGTTCTAGATTTAAGGCATTGTCTCTGATTTCGATCAGTATTTAAAGAAAATAATACCTCTACCAGGGCGTAGAGTTAGAGTTAGGGTTAGGGTTTAGGGTTAGGGTTAGGGTTAAATCTTGAATTCAGGATTTTGGCTATCCAAAATCTTGAATTCAGGATTTTAGCTATCAAAAATCTTGAATTCAGGATTTTGGCTTAAAGCTTAACTCTAACTCTATGTCATAACTCTACGGTAATAACTCTGTTGCTAGTTTACCTAATACCAATAATAATTGGTCATAAAATACTGTAAAAACTAGCTTTTTTGAGGTCCATTCAGGTGTGACAAAGGTCAAAACTTGAGTTTGCAAAAGCAAACTATTTTTGCATGCACAGTTCTTGGCGAGAAGGCAGGTTCCAGTTACTAAAATTTATTTTTAGCGACACGAGCAGAAAGTCGACAAAAATGCTGCTCTCTTGGGACAAACTTTTCTTTTGGTTTTAGGGAATTTTGATGTTGCTTTTGCTTTGTATTGTTTACTGATATTTAGTTCCTTCAAAATGCAGTCTCTAATTATTGATAAGTAAATTTCATACATTTTACAGTTCCTGGGAGTTTGTGTTGAATTTCAAAGTTTTAGTTCCGGTGTTGGTCCAAATATATCAAGTGTTCGGAAAGCGTGCGTTGGCTTTAGCAAACCGTAAACCGAAGCGTGAATGTACCCACATTATATACCCGCGTATTGCGTGCTAACAAAGAGAACTTGGGGTTTTAATAAGAGGAATGAATGTAAGCTTATTAACCGCATACTTGATATGTCATGCCCATGTTGTACTGCATGAAGCATCTTAGAGTTCCATAACTTTTCAGTCTAAACTGAGAAGGCAACAAAATAGCTCTTTATCAGGTGTTCCTCGTTCTTAGCAATCTCAATTCCAGATGCCATTACAGGTGATGCCTAACGAGTCAAAAGTTTTCGTGACGCATATGACTAAGAAATGTGGCAAAACAAAATGAGCCCTTCTTAACTCACTCTCGCACGTTCCTTGCAAGCACAACGTATTAAAATGGAATTTTTCGTGCCTTTTTATCTCAAAGCTTTTTTTCTAATGGACATATATTCTGGAGTTCATGAAATCTTTTGGAATCTAGTAGGAAGCTTGTAATGTTTGAAACCATACGCGAATGGCACCTCGACAGTCATGTCTTGAGTCACTAGTACTCTCTTACTAGAACATACGTCATGCATGAGGAATGTGGAAAACTCGTATCCAACCAAATAAATAAATATATTTCTGAAAACTGACGATGCGGGCGATCACACAGGATGCTTCCCAACAAACTGCAGCATTAGTGTAGCTGATGACTGGAGCAAATGCGAAAGAAATGACAGGTGATTCTAACAGATTAATTGTTACTTAACGATCACACGCTTTTGAAAAAGAGGACTACCAAGAAAACAAGTTCAAGTAAAAGACCTTAGACTTAACATTAGTCTTACATAGTGCTTTTTTACAACTTTCGTGGTTTTAGACGCTGTCACATCCGCTTCTGGAATTATCGATCGTGCCGGACTAATTTGTAAGTCGCATAACTGTCACTCAAGAAGGACTCTTGAAAGAGAGAGAAATAAGCACACCAAAAAAAGTCAAAAGGCTTCAAGGGCGTCATTGTAAGGACGCACGCTCTTAGCTGAGGTCTCGAGTTCGCAAGTAGCTAAGTTTCGAAACGCAGTGGAAAACTCAGGACAGAGCTGCTAGTCTCTGCGAAAACAATGGTAGGAAAAGTTAAATAGATTTAAGCTGAAAATTTCTCTTTGAAAACGAACGAATTTATTTCCCAAGTTTCATTTTACAAACTATTGAAAAACAAACAGCATCAGTGCAAAAAAACTGCTGAAGAGCTTTCATTTGAATGGTCATCCTTTACCATTTCATCCACAGACTCAAAAGTTAGAACAACTTTGTAAACGATAATAAAGAGAGCACACACATAAAAGAACTAATCAATACTGAGCTTTGCAATTTCATCCAGATACTCAAACGTTAGAGCCAACACGTACTGCGTAAAAAAACAGCACCACAGTATCCGCACCTTGTACAGCAGGATAAACAGACATACAGGAAAGTACTGCTCATCAGCTTTCATTTGAATGGTCACTCTTTAGGATTTCATCCACAGACTGACAGACTCAAAAGGTAGAGCCACCCTGTACACCATAACAAACAGCACCACAGGAAATAACTGCTGAATAGCTTTCACACTTTAGGATTTCATCCACAGACTCAAAAGTTAGAGCCACCTTATACACAGCATAATAAACAGTACTGCTTAGTAGCTTTCATTTAAGTAGTCACACTTTAGGATTTCAACCGTGTAGAGCACAATCAATAGTACATTATGTTGAGTTATACATGCAACATTTCCGTCCAACTTGTTGCGGCACAACAACGTTGTAAGTTGAGATGTTTTGTTGTTCGTTTTACCACCGCATCGTACAACAAACTTTCACGTTGCAACGACGCTTCTCCTTTTCAGTGCAACATGAAAATTTTTTGAGCGTGGAACCGTGGTACTGTACGTGCAACAAACAATCTCAGCCTGCAACGCAGCATTCATTCTTACACGGCCAGTTGCACTAACATGATACACATATTACTTGGTCCATAGCAAAGTAGTGCTTAGTGGCTTTCATTTAAATGGTCACACTTCAGGATTTCATCCACACTCAAAAGTTAGAGCCGCCTCGTACAGCATAATATACAACACCACAGGAAAGTAGAGCAGTGTAAAAAGAAGACAAGGAGAGAAGCGAAGAGAAGAGAAGAGAAGAGAAGAGAAGGGAAGGCAAGAGAAGAGAAGGGAAGGGAAGACAAGAGAAGAGAAGAGAAGAGAAGAGAAGGGAAGGGAAGAGAAGGGAAGGGAAGAGAAGAGAAGAGAAGAGAAGGGAAGGAAAGAGGAGAGAAGAGAAGGGAAGAGAAGGGAAGAGAAGGGAAGGGAAGAGAAGAGAAGAGAAGAGGAGAGGAGAGAAGAGAAGGGAAGGGAAGAGAAGAGAAGAGAAGAGAAGAGAAGAGAAGAGAAGAGAAGAGAAGAGAAGGGAAGGGAAGAGAAGAGAAGAGAAGAGAAGAGGAGAGGAGAGAAGAGAAGGGAAGAGAAGGGAAGAAAAAAGAAGAACATGAGAGAAAAAGAGGACAGGACAAGAGCATTAAACGGAAAAAGGGTTGTTACTGAAACATTTAACAGGCCTAAAACTCCATAGTTATTTTGTTATTAAGAGAGACTTTGAAAGGCCTTTCTTTAGGTTTCTGCACTGGAAAGTTAAATAACAGGAAAATGCTAAGAGTTAATATTATGTTATCTTGGCTTTTTTCCAGGCTTTTGGACGAGCAGCCAAAATTCTGTTTATCTTATTCATCGTTTGCGCCATTTTGGATGTTCCAGTAGCTGAAGGTTTCTTCAGTAAGTTGAGTGGCGCAGTTGTCTAGCAATCACATACTAGTTTCCCTGCTTTCAACCAAATAAAACAGAAATACTGTTTTTTCAACCAATCAGTAGTACGATGGCCCAAAAAAAAAAAACAGCTATGATTTGGGGTACTCACTCTCTCCCAAGATTTGGATGGGTTGCAGACTTTTGGTTCTAGATATTCATGTGTTAGTTTCTTTTAGCATCTCTTTGAAATGCAGCGGTTGGCTGTATTTTGTTACCTTGGTGTTTTTGCTTTAACGCCTATCAGTGTGGGAATTTAAGGGCAGGGGAGTTATTCATGAATTTTATGAAATAGGATATCATTTCAGAAACAAACTGAACGGTTTGAAAAAATTTAACGTTGTAATTTTCATGAAATTTACTAAAATATTGACGAAGCCTTGCGTTACGAGAATGTGATGGAATTTTTGGACTACGTGAAATCTCAAACAGATAAGAAAAGAAAATGGCTGTATCTGAAGAAAAACATACCCTTCGCTCAGGTGTAGCTCCCCATTAATAGAAAACCCATTGAAAATGAAGAAATGCTGATATGTTCCGTGCCAGGGAAATGCTGGAAAACTTGGAGTCGTTGCACTAGATGGAGCCGCTGGGGGACTGGACGAATATGGCAGGGGTGCAATACCAGGTAAATAGACCCTCACCTTCTCCGCGCCGCATGATGGTAATGGAAAGACACACACTTACATCTTTCATTTCGTCACCTATAAAGGTCTGTGCTATAGCATGAAACAAACTGTGTGTAATTTAGTTGTCCTCTTAAGTGGGAGCATGAAGAGAACATGTCTTTGAGGAACATGTAAGAAATGTAATAAATGTAGTCACTCAACGTTTAGTGACTTATCTTATAACAGTGGCCAGGATTAAAGGGCTATGTATTTTCATATCCTCCCACCCCCCCCCCCCCCCACCTTACTAAGCTTGTTCCCAGGCTAAAGCAAACGTTTTATGTACAAGATAAGAAAGGTTCAAAATAAACGGTGTTCAGGATAATGGGCCTTCCTCAGTCTTCAGGATGGAGGGTGAGGATAAATCTTTGGTTCAGGCTTTGTAGAATGCACCCTTTTGATAGAAAAGGTGTCAACTATTTTCTGACAAGACTGTTACGTTCACTGTGAGTAATTTAACTTTTCACAGGTGCAGATGCCTTGGCCGTAGTGGTGGTAGATGTGTTCTTAACAGAAGTCAGTGTCCTTGGAGCAAGTATGCGTGGCAGTGCCAGTGTTATGGCTCATACGGCAACCGTAAAACATGGTGGTGTAGATTTTAGTCCCTCAAGACTACGACGCTATGTTTGAAGCGTTTGACATATACGCTTGTTGCTTAATAAACTAAATTAATATAAATTCACCGGACAAAGCGGTAAGGATGACGAGTGTAGAGTGAATTTTGATTGAATGTCGAAGGTAATCGGTGCATTTTTTTGTTTTGTTTCTGTGTTTACGAGCTCATTTATTGGTTCAAAAACTTGCTGATTAATCAACCAATTAGGAACGAAGTCAACAATCAATCGTGACCTCGTGTACACACACCCTTTATCGCGCTATGTACCAGTTGTATCCGCGCTATGCACCAGTTGCATGTATTCCCACGTTTGGCACAGGGTGATCAGATTTTGCTTCCAGTTCAGTTTTGTTCATTGCGCTATTTGAACTTGTTGTGATTGGTAGACTCGCTTACTTTAGGTTGGGTTTTTCGGCCTGAAAGAGAAAACCGCTCTAAAACCAAAGCAGTTTTATACATTCGGTACTAGACCCGTACTAACGGTACACTTGCCAATTCCAACAGACATCAGCAAACGTCGCAATTTACCACCTAATTTGGTCTCTGAGCAAAACTGGATACTAGTGCCGAGCTTTGAACGACGACTGGTAGACAAAAACTGACTGAAACATAAATAGATTAAAAAATGAAGTAATTAATCAATCAATCAATTAATTAATTATTTAATTAAAAGAAACTGACAGCAATTGAAAAGATTTATTTTTAGAACAGAAACTCTGTTTCCTTGATTTTCAAGATCAAGAAAAATAGTTGTTTATCAATGAATAGTGAACGCGAAGGGAGCCAATCAGATTCTCATTAGATCAACACGCACTACTTATGTCCGTTAATGGTTTCCAATAGCACTTCACACGAATTTGTTTTTTCGTTTTTTAAAGCAATGTCAGAGCCCAGGAAACTAAAAGTCAACTGATTACGGGCCTAATTTCTTGCGACAGCCAAATTTACATGCTCAACATAAGAAAATTGGTTAAAGGCTTTGTCTGGAAAGTAACACAAGGATGCTGTTTTTGTTTTAGACTAATCATGACCGAGTATTATTGATGGCTTGATTGATAAATAAAAAAAAAAAACGTGAGCTTCATTTGTTCGATTGACTTTGTATTTGATGTTGCCATTGTTTCCATTTTCTTTTGTAGGAAATAAGGAACCGTTTTAGCCATCCCCTTCTCAATCTTCAGCTTCAGTTGAAAGACGTTAAACTTTTCTTGTCTCCAAACACCAAACCCACCCTCGCCCTATGCATCCGCATTGTTTTGGAACGGAAAAATATCTTCAAGGGGATGTAAGGAATCACCATGCTTCAGTAAGAGGGATTCTAAACGTGCGATTTATTCGTTAAGAATTGAAAAGGCGCTTGCCACATTTTTGGTGAAAAAACGCACCACCCATCTGCCCTCAACAACGTAAAATAGAATGTTTTTTACATCTAGAATTCTCAAATTCATGTTTCCTTAAGCAAGGTTTCCGGTGGGAAAGTACCCGGTATCTTCAGATAACTGTGTTTGTATTTGGACATATGTGCTTTCCATTCCACCAAAACTAGAATTTTCCAAAAGTTCCTTCTCGGAGATTAAAAAAAACCGTTGAGTTACAGATTTCACCTTCAGTGAATGGCTCAGCACTGGAGCTAAACATATTTAAAGAAGAATAACATATTTGAGAGACGTATTTAAAGAAGAATATCAACTTTTGATAGTCTGAGCAATTTGCTGTGGCCTGCATAAACAACTCAGGGCAGCAGTGCTAGTCACTCCTATCTGTTGTCCCCAGACTGCCAAGAAGTGGCCTCTGCCTGTGGGAACTCAACTGCTCAACAGATTAAAACTATTTAAGTTATATCAAAATAACAATAGTCATAGAGAGCATGAAGAAAGAGTTCCCAAGTCTCATAAAATACCGTAACGCGGTAATAAAAGTTCATACATTTGGTTTCCGGCTTTAGCCTCGATAGTGACTAAGGCGACCCGACGGCGATAACTTCAGGTTCATAACCTTTAGGAATTTCGTCTTGAGGCCGGTTTTCTATCAGTATTGCAGTAATCACACTGCTAAAAAGTATGCTCGAGACCATCTTGACTTAAACACGGAATAGTCTCAGGGAAAGACAAGGCATAACTACCGCTGATCGGGAACACGTCAAGAGTTTCTGGTATGTTACTTCCGGATCGATACAACACTAATCTCGTTCCCAGTTCACTTAAGACACACAAATCAAATGGCGTAGCACGTGGTTAAACCTATATACCGCCTAAGGCATGCTAAGGGGAATAGGAGGTATAATAGCGTTCAAAAAGGGGGTGGTTTACCATGGTAAAAAGTGTAATAGAGGGCTCAAAAGTGCCTTGTTTGTACCACGAGCCCGCGTTCGTATTGGTCAACTAGTGACTCTTACATGACTTGTTTGTCCCTTAACGGCCTCTTGACACAGAAGTCGACAGTTGAAGAGTAAGCGTTAATTTGGGTAAGCAAGATGCCAAAGCGTTCGCCTGCAAAGATAGACTATAGAGACTGTGAGAAGAGAGGAAGAAGGTGCTTGCTCATCAACCAGCAATGTAGATGAAGATTTGGTAAGATTTCCCTTTCTGTATTTCGCTATGATACTAGTTCAGACTCAGCCATTGGCAAACAGCTAAAGCTTCCCGTACGCAGTATTCTAAACCAGTCTCAACTAAACCATGTTTGAGATCAATACGGAAGATGTCTTTATGCATGCACGATCGACGACAAGCTTGTAGTGAAGCGTGATAGCGTCGTTTTTGTAGAAGTGCGTTCGCGCTATACCTTCACAACATCGTGATTCTCAGCAGTTAATATGAAACTATGTCTGTATCTGCTATTAATTTGGTGTTCAAGATACCTTAACTTTTACTTTTAGGAAATGAGGTATCTTCGATCCTAAGCCTTTTTGTCCCTGCCAGTTTGGCAGTACCTCCAACACTACTTAAAACATTATTCTTACAAGTTTCATTCTATTACAAGGTCTTTCTCTTTTATAAAGATATTGCACGTTTTGTGTCAAAGCATGATTAAAAATTCCTTAGTCAAGTAAATAAAAATTGACCGGTAATAATTATTTAGAATACAGTGAACAAATACTTATACTGAATATGTCAAATGTCCAAACAAATTACAATGTGAACTACAAAGAATAAAAGAAAGCAATGTTGATTACAAGTTGCTGAAAAATGTCATCATAATGGTGAGAACAATACATTACTTCACTCATTTTTTCCCATGAATACCATGGTGAAAAATGGTTGTTGGGTGTCAAAAATGCCTTTGTTTCCACCATGAACTGCAGTTTCATCAGTCAGCAGTTGGTTATAATGTATCGTATATGAAGTTCCTCCCGGGGGTTTAGTTGGCGTTGGTTGGTTGGCATTAGTTTGGCA
This sequence comes from Siderastrea radians, assembly GCA_964017195.1. Classification (NCBI taxonomy): domain Eukaryota; kingdom Metazoa; phylum Cnidaria; class Anthozoa; order Scleractinia; family Rhizangiidae; genus Siderastrea; species Siderastrea radians. The sequence continues at coordinate 1,989,645 of OZ024895.1, forward strand.
TCGGTTGGAGTCAGTTGTTTTAACGTGTGTTTTCTCACTATGCTGAAATGAGCAGTAAAAGAGAGAGGAGATTTTAGGCAGTGTGGTGTGGCCACTTTGCTATACAAACATACAGTTAGGAAACCTCACATTGAAGAAGAAGGTCCATTAAATGCAAGTAACGTTGGTGAGAGTTTTGCCGCAACGGATAGTGCATACCGTTTGTGACTAACTGCCAGGGTGGGAAGATCCATCTGCCGGTGTTCATTTTTGTGTGTTCTTTTTTATGTTGTTTTTCAAATCCAAAACATATATCAGTCTAGTAATCCATCTATATTCTTATCTTGTACTGTATAAATTGTCAAATTCATTGTGGCAAACAATCACTTGGCAAATCAGTGGCATCCCTGACACTTAACAAAAGTTTCGAATTTGAAATGTGCACTGATCGATGCTAAATCTCTCACAAAGCGACTTTCAAGTGACACTTCAACACAGATCAATGCAAGTTGTCTTACTAAAATAATAAAAGAGTCATTAGCCACATAGCATAAGGGATATTGTTCTTTTTGCTGGAAAACAGATTTTTAGTGAAAGTCTGCCTGCGGAGGTGTGGACCTTCACCTTAAGATCACCCCTTTACACCTCTGATGTGCTTTTCTTTTTATTTAGAAGTGGTAACATGGGCAAAGTTGACTAAAATACATACTGAATGTGACAATTTCTTTATTATTTTCAAAATAAAGAGTTTCGTCTCATTGAAAATCTCAAGCAAAGTTTTGTTGACAAATAGTGACAACAGGTCTGAAGTTTCAGTTTCTTAACTCTTAGAGCTTTTTTAGTAAACTTTCAGGAAGTTCAGTAATGCTTCAAACTTTAGATGGTGCAAATTACAACCTTCATTTTGAAGTATTTTGGTTAGCTTAATGTGGAAATTCCCCTAGTTTGACCTTGGTCAACCCTTTGCTAGGTAGGGAGGCATTCCTGTAATGAAACATGGGTATCTGTATATCTGACTTCACAGCTGCATAATGAGAAATCAATATCTTATACATGTACACCAACAACCTGTTGCCGGTTGTTGTTATTGTTTGTTGTTTTAGGTATCCGGTGTCCTTAGTGGAGATGATGCCTCATTGTTCCTGTTGGAACTCCAGTTGTCACAAAATGGCATGATTGCCCTCAATAAGGCAGGAGCAGAGTTCTTTTTGAGGGATTTCAATTTGAAAAAAAAAGACACTTTGGGTATGTTTACCACACTTACAGTGTTAAAGTTTAAAATGTTGTTGTGAAAGACCGTATTTGAAGGAGGCACTTGATTTCAAACATTTATTGTAAAATGTTTGTAGTTTTCAGTCTCCAAATGTACAGTATTTTGTGTGTACACAGTGTTGTTTTGTAGTACCCCATGATCTCATCATCAACCATTATGACATAAACAATTCTTGGAATTCAGAATGGGATGCATTCAGCTCAGCAAAGACATAGAGACTCAGTAAAGTTGCCATTTGGTGGACGTCATGTTTTACGGTTTGTCTGTGACAAGTGCTATAACAGCAAGATGCAGTCGGCTGTGAAGGGTCCAATGATTGGGTTAAGTGTTTAGTCTCTCATCTTCTCTCTTCCGTCCACGTGTCACCTTCTTCGCGGGTACTACTATCCCTGAGGAAAATGAGGGACTGCTCATAGTCTAGTCTTAATTAAAATTAATTGTTTTTGTTTTGATATTATGATGACCATGGTTAGCTGTGTTCCTCAGACCAACGAGCCTGACAAATATATTTATAATTTCAAAAGGAATTCTATTGGATGTGCTTATTTGGTTTGAAAGGCGATATGAGATTTACACCCCAAAATCAGTCGGCTGTGTAGGGGTTCCAATGCTTGGGCTAAGTGTTTAGTCTCTCATCTTCTCTCTTCTGTCCACGTGTCACCTTCTTCGCTGGTACTACTATCCCTGAGGAAAATGAGGGACTGCTCATAGTCTAGTCTTAATTAAAATTAATTGTTTTTGTTTTGATATTATGATGACCATGGTCGGCTGTGTTCCTCAGACCAACAAGCCTGACAAATAATAATTATGTGTATAAGTAGATTTTTGAAGCTGGACTATTTCAGCTCCAAAAATCTACTTATACAGCTCTAGTTCAACTATTGAGCACTCTTATAGTCGATGAGGACTTCATTTTGTTACCTTGTTAAATTATGTATATGTATATTTTATATATTTATAACTGCAGACAGTACTGTTTCGGCCTTCTGGGCCTCATCAGTGCAGTGATGATGCTTATATATATTTATAGATTTTTTTGTTTATATATTTTCATTTTATTTGTTGTCAATTATTTGTATTTATATTTCTCTTCAGGATAAACAATATGTTTATTTGGGGAGGAAGAGCTGTTGTTTTTCTTCTGGACAGTGTTCCTGGGTGTATTATTGTGAATGTAGTGAGGGACAAAGCAATCTTGTATTGGCGACAAGACCAGTCATTAATATGACACTTAACTTTAATTACCATTTAAATTAAGCATATTAGAACACATTCCTGATGTGTTCCTGATGTGTCTTTGCTTTACTTTTAAAAAAATATCAATGTCTGTTACAGATTATTGTTTCTTTATTTTGTCACAGAATGGGCACATTTGAATCCTGGTTGTCTTCGTACCAAGGTGCTAAGCACTAAAGCATGGCCATGCAAACCTTTGACGGCATGTTTTCACTAAGCCCTTCAGTTGATCAAGATTCAGATGATGAAGGTGTGCATTTATCCCATTTTGGTGTGGTTTGAAGTTTTTTTTTTTTTTTTTTTGCTGCAAATGTAGCAAGAGAGCATGATTTATTGAGCACAAGGGTTGCAGTCCAAGAAGAAAAACAAGGACTCTAATGCTTGTATTCTTCTTTACTGGTGGTGTTAAATCCATCTGCATTGCAACAGTGTAGCTGTATGTTATCAGCTGTGGGTACAAGCCCAAAAAAAAGGTAATCCCTTTCAGTCTAAAGATCCTGTCAACATTTCTACAACCCCGGTCACATTGTGTTGGAACACTTCGCTCAGTGTCACAATTCACCTGTTTGAGCCTGCAGCTCTCCCTCCCCTCAACGTTGAGTGAACCAATTTTGGTCATGTAGCAAGTCATTGTTACCAACATTGGGTAGCGGAGAAGGCGGTTTTCCAACAGATGTGTCCGAAGTTGTAGTTCTCTTTATAAATTATAAGAGCTTGTGACAGGGAGGAAAGCTATGACATTCATAGTTTCCTTTTGTTATACTTTAGGTTGTTCTCTTGGGTATAAAATGGCATTATAATCGCAGTTTAAGGGGATCAACAGTCAAGTAGCGGAACAGAAAAAACAACAGACTTTCCCACGTCAAGCCAAAGCTCTCGTATATGAACACAAAGAATTTTTTACAGCATGCTCAGTTGTTCCTTTCACATCACAACAAAAGCCGAAGAGCGTCATTGACAGCTACTAATAATTAGTGGACTTTTAAATTATTTTTGTATTTAGACTTTATTGTTGTACTGTCAGTTTTGCATCTATTTCACAAAGATTAGGTACAGAGTACTTGGAATTCTCAGGAAGAATTTGCAAACCTTCTAAGTCAAAGTTCCTAACTTTTTGGTTCTAAACCCCAAAAGCATGATAATCGTGAGTCAAAGGCCCAGAGGCCCGTTTCTCGAGACTCCCGATATCTTTTCGGGCCCGAAAACTATTTTAGGTGCACAATATTCTCCAATAGCTATACAATTTTTATTGATTTTGAAAGCTAAATTTTAATCTTTATAATTTCGTGAAGCATATCGCTAAGTTTGCGCCAATAATTACCATTAGCTGATAAATAAATGAGCTTGAAAAAATACTTACCGGGCCCGGAAAGTTATCGGGAGTTTCGAGAAACGGGCCCCAGGTTAGGCGGTGACCGTTCTTGCAATTTACTTGTGGGTGTTCATTAAAAAAATAAGCTCTTGCACTCAATAGTATTATTAAAATAATATTGTCATGAACTTGTATAATATTTATTGTATTAAATGTATTATGGAGTTCCAAATTAAAGTAGTGAGGGTTAATAGTTTTGTGATTGGCATACCTCGTTTTTTTATGACACCATTCCACATGAATTGACAGATTTAACTGTCCTTGATACAACTCTACTTCATAGAAGGGGCGACAATACTTTTGGAACTGTTCTAATGTTTTGGTATTGTTTTTTTGATACGCTAATTGTGACTTCTCTTACACGTGTGTATTCCAGAGTACAAAATTCAATTGTGTAGCTTAGTTTGTCCTGTAGGTTCTTCGGCTTGTCCCCCTCGCCAAGCGCCCAACTCGCTTTATATCATAAAAACTGTTATGTATGAAAGATTCGCATCTCTGCTAAAGATGTACTTTGCTCTATTGCTTAAGACAGGAAATTACTTAGTACTTTTGCTAACTGGCTCAAAACAATTGGTTTTCGTTTGGGGCATATCCTCTCTCACTGAAAATTAGGAGCGCACAAGGGAAAAAAACGCCGGTTGGGTGCTCGGACTTGCAAAACTGTTTCAAGGTTTTAGACCAAAGCCTTTTCTTTGTTTGGAGCACAATCTATTAGCACTTTTAACACATATTGTTTTGGAAGTCATGGCTTGTTACGTTTTTAAGGTGAGGTTTAACTGTAGAATAGTAGCAACGAAAACAGTAGAAGAAATAATAATAATAATAATAATAGCCTTTTGGCTACTGAGAAAACTCACAGAAATTCCTGTTGGGCCGGGCTTAATGTCTTAAAGGCTAGCTACGCCCCTGTGCACTATCGAAGCCGAACAGTTATTTTGGTTCAAGTTGTATTTCGCCCAATTAAAAAAGAGATGTACATATGCTTGAAATCTTGTTAGTCAATTTTTGAGAGTAGTCAAACTTAGATCTGGTGTTTCTATCATATCCCTAAGCTATGGCAATCTATTAAATAAACGTTAAAGGTTCTTTTGTTTAGGTTGTGGTTAATTCATAGCAGTTTTGTATCTCATTTCACCACCACCACTTAACTCATCATAAATGACAAAGCCGGGAACTTTAAGCATAATAAGCCAAAACAACTGCAAGAAATCGATCCTACTAACCCCTCTGAAATTGAATTGTAAGCTTAGGTTTCACGGTTTAGAGAATTCTATGGCCGTTTGTTTAATAGGCATCGTCAAGGGCAACTATCACGGCTGCTAGGCAGTTTGCGGTAGCTATGAGGGTTTTTTCCGCGAGCAAGCCTTTATAGAATTTCTAAGCACGTTTTAGTTAACCTGAGGTAATCTCACAATTTTTGATGAGAACCCGAATTCTTGGATAAAGGCGAAATTTGCCAAAGCAATGGTGTAAATGAAACGTTTGTGATCAGTGTACCATCCTAGCGGAACAGTTGTTTTGTTTCCTGTTGTATTCCGCCCAATTATAAAAAGAGAGGTATATATGCTTGAAATCTATGTTGGTTAATTTTTGAGAGCATTCGAACTTAGATGTGGTGCTTTAATCCTTTCCCCAAGCTGTTGCAATCTATCGAATAAAAGATTTCTCCGTTTTTAGTTTTTTTTTTTAGTCGGTGGTTAATTCATAACAGTTTTTATCTTATTTCACCACCTCAACTTAACTCATCATAAATGGGAAAGCAGGGATCTTAACTTTAATAGCCATAACAGCTGCAAGCAATCGACCCTACAAACCCCTCTGAAATGGAATTGTAAGCTTAGGTTTAACAGTTTACGGAATTCTATGGCCGTTTGTTTAATAGGCATCATCAAGGGCAACTATTACGGCTGCTAAGCAAATTGCAGCAGCCAAACGGTTTTTTTTAGGGGGGGGGGGGCAGCAAGCCTTTTGTCGAATTTCTAAACATGTCTTTATTTGACCTGAACGGAGATAATTTCACAATTTTTGTTTAGATTCCGAATTCTATGGCAAAGGTGAAATTTGTAAAAGCAATCATGGTATAATGAAACGTTTGTGATCAGTGAACCGTCCAAGCTAAACGGATATTTTGTTCCATGTTATATTACGCCCAATTATAAAAAAAGAGGAATTTGCTTGAAATCTATGTCAGTCGATTTTTGAGAGCAATGCCATCAAACTTAGATATGGTGTTTCTATCATTTCCCCAAGCTATGGCAATCTATTGAATAAAATATTTGTCCATTTCAGTAAAGTCTCTTTTTTTTAGGCCGTGGTTAATTCATAACAATTTTGTATCTCATTTCACCACCGCAATTGAACTCATAATAAATGGGAAAGCAGGGATCTTAACTTTAATAGCCACAACGATTGCAAGCAATCGATCCTACAAACCCCTCTGAAATTGAATGGTAAGCTTACGTTTCACAGTTTAGAGAATTCTATGGCCGTTTGTTGAATAGGCATCGTCAAGAGCAACTACAAAGGCTCATAAGCAAACTGTGGTAGGCATACCGTCTCTTTTTTTCCGCGAGCAATCCTCTATAGAATTTCTAAACATCCTTTTATTTGACCAACGGAGATAATTTCACAATTTTTGTTTAGATTCCGAATTCTAGGGTAAAGGCGAAATTTGCAAAAGCAGTGCTATAATAAAACGTTTGTGATCAGTGTACCATCCAAGCTAAACGGATATTTTGTCAGTTCCATGTTGTATTACGCCCAATTATAAATAATAATAATAACAATCTTTTATTAGGAAGCTCCATCACTAAAAGTGGTTTACATAGAGGTCCTAACACTAGATATATATTATATATCACAGTTTAGTGGAGGAATTTGAGGAATTTGCTTGAAATCTATGTCAGTTGATTTTTGAGAGCGATACCGTCAAAGTTAGATATGGTGTTTCTATCATTTCCCCAAGCTATGGCAATCTATTGAATAAAATATTTATCCATTTATCCATTTCATGCACCGGAGTTAGTAGAATATCCTTTTCAACCTTCTACCTTTCCTTACTACCATTCTTTAAAATGTCCGGCTTAAAAAAATCATAAATCCAACGTATTTGTTGTTATAAGCCAGAGATCATCTCGTAGATATATTGGAGGGTGTCCTTAGGTTTTATCCGCACTAAAAGGTCAGGTAAGACATCGTTCCAAGCCTTAGAAGCCATCGTAAAAGAAAACGTGTTTGTGTACAACATGGATGGCCGCAAGCTATTCTGTGCATGTCGAAGCAGCTGCGACACCCAATATAGATCGTAGTATCTAAGCATTGCATCACGTTGTGGATGCGTAACTATCGAAGTTTCCTGCATGCAAAACTTTCCTTTTCAAGGAAATATTCTTTCTCTGACATCTACCAAGGATTTTAAGGCCATGGTCAGTTAGGTTACCTTTTTGACACCGCTCCACCACTACCTTCCCTTACTACAATTCTTTAAAATGTGCGGCTTAAAAAAAAACATAAATCCAGCGTATTTGTTGTTATAAACCAGAGATCATCTCGTAGATATATTGGAACGTGTCCTTAGGTTTTATCCGCACTAAAAAGTCAGGGAGTACGTCTTTCCAAGCTTTAGAAGCCATCGTAAATGAAAACGTGTTTCTGTACAACATGGACGGCCGCAAGCTATTCTGTGTCGAAGCAGCTGAGCACCCAATATAGATTGTAGTGTCGAAGCATTGCAACACGTTGTGGATCTAACGAAGTTTCCTGTATGAAAAACTTTTGTTTTCAAAGAAATATTCTTTCTATGACATGACGCCATCTTGACACCCCTCCACGACCGGAGGTTTTAGCTTTCCGCAGGTTTTAACGGGAGGACTTTATATGCAGAGTCAATACGCTTTTAATGTTGGTATTGAGAAACAATAAATATAAAAAAAAAGTTCATATACCACGAACAATGTTTTCCCATAGAAATAAGGCCCGAATACCTCAATTGGTAGTAAAACGCAGCATCTGTTAAAAGTTGAGTTCCCGTAGAAAACCTCTAGTCACACGTGCAGTACCTTGCAAAGATAGCTTTTGTGATTTACTAACAGCCATGTCGCGACTGCATTTTAGTTCAATTTCATATGGAATATTTACCTGACCCTTTGAAAATCTCCACAAGTTACTCTTTCCTGTTCACGTGGAAGGCTTTCATGCACCGGAGTTAGTAGAATATCCTTTTTAACCTTCGACCTTCCCCTACTACCATTCTTTAAAATGTCCGGCTTAAAAAATTTATAAATCCAACGTATTTGTTGTTATAAGCCAGAGATCATCTCCTAGATATATTGGAGCGTGTCCTTAGGTTTTATCCGCACTAAAAGGTCAGGTAGAACATCGTTTCAAGCTTTAGAAGCCATCGTAAATGAAAACGTGTTTCTGTACGACACGGATGGCCGCAAGCTACCGTATTCTGTGTCGAAGCAGCTGTGACACCCAATATAGATCGTAGTATCTAAGCATTGCATCACGTTGTGGATGCGTAACTATCGAAGTTTCCTGCATGCAAAACTTTCCTTTTCAAGGAAATATTCTTTCTATGACATCTATCAAGGATTTTAGGGCCATGGTGAGTTAGGTTACCTTTTTGACACCCCTCCACCAACGGAGTTCTTAGCTTTCGGTAAACTTTACCGGGTGTACCTTATTGGCAGGGACATGCAATACGCTTTTACAATTGGTGGTGAAGAAAAATAGTTATCAAAAAAAACTTCATATACCACGAGCAATGTTATCCGAGAGAAACAAGGCCCGAATACGTTAATTGGTAGTAAAACGCAGCATCTGTTAAAAGTTGTTTTCCTGTAGACGTCATCTAGTCACACGTTTAGTACCTTGCAAAGACAGCTTTTACGATTTACTAGCGGCCATGTCGCGACCGCATTTTAGTTCAATTTTATGTGGAATATTTACCTGACCCCTTGAAAATCTCCACGAACTCTTTCCTGTTCACGTGGAAGAGTTTCATGCGCTGGAGCTAGTAGAATATCCTTTTGAACCTTCTACCTTTCCTTACTACCATTCTTTAAAATGTCCGGCTTAAAAAATCATAAATCCAACGTATTTGTTGTTATAAGCCAGAGATCATCTTGTAGATATATTGGAGCGTGTCCTTAGGTTTTATCCGCACTAAAAGGTCAGGTAAGACATCGTTTCAAGCCTTAGAAGCCATCGTAAAAGAAAACGTGTTTGTGTACAACATGGATGGCCGCAAGCTATTCTGTGTCGAAGCAGCTGCGACACCCAATATAGATCGTAGTATCTAAGCATTGCATCACGTTGTGGATGCGTAACTATCGAAGTTTCCTGCATGCAAAACTTTCCTTTTCAAGGAAATATTCTTTCTCTGACATCTACCAAGGATTTTAAGGCCATGGTCAGTTAGGTTACCTTTTTGACACCGCTCCACCACCGGAGTTCTTAGCTTTCGGTAAGCTTTACCGGGTCTACCTTATTTGCAGGGTCATGCAATACGCTTTTACAATTGGTAGTGAAGAAAAAAAACTTCATATACCACGAGCAATGTTATCCGAGAGAAACAAGGCCCGAATACGTTAATTGGTAGTAAAACACAGCATCTGTTAAAAATTGTTTTCCTGTAGACGTCATCTAGTCACACGTTTAGTACCTTGCAAAGACAGCTTTTTAGCGGCCATGTCACGACCGCATTTTAGTTCAATTTTATGTGGAATATTTACCTAACCCCTTGAAAATCTCCACGAACTCTTTCCTGTTCACGTGGAAGAGTTTCATGCGCTGGAGCTAGTAGAATATCCTTTTCAACCTTCTACCTTTCCTTACTACCATTCTTTAAAATGTCCGGCTTAAAAAATTTATAAATCCAACGTATTTGTTGTTTTAAGCCAGAGATCATCTCCTAGATATATTGGAGCGTGTCCTTAAGTTTTATCCACACTAAAAGGTCAGGCCGTGAGACATCATTTCAAGCTTTAGAAGCCATCGCGTAAGAGAAAACGTGTTTGTGTACAACATGGATGGCCGCAAGCTATTCTGTGTCGAAGCAGCTGCAACACCCAATATAGATCGTAGTACTTTATCTGAGCATTGGATCACGTTGTAGATGCGTAACTATCGAAGTTTCCTGTATACAAAACTTTCCTTTTGAAGGAAAAAGTCTTTCTATGAAGGCCATGGTGAAATAGGTTACATTTTTGACACCCCTCCACCACCGGAGCTTTTAGCTTTCGGTAAACTTTAGCGTGACGACTTTATATGGGCAGAGTCAATACGCTTTTTATGTTGGTATAGCCGGGGGAAAATAATTATAAAAAAACGTTCATATACCACGAACAATGTTTCCGAGAGAAATAAAACTCGAATTCGTTAATTGGTAGTAAAACGCAGCATCTATTAAAAGTTGTTTTCCCGGAGACGTCGTCTAGTCACACGTGCAGTACCTTGCAAAGACAGCTTTTGTGAGTTTACTAGCGGCCATGTCGCGACTGCATTTTGGTGCAATTTCATCGAAGATTTACTCGACCCTTTGAAAATCTCCACAAACTGTTTCCTGTTCACGTGGAAGGCTTTCATGTACCAGAGCTAGTAGAATATCCTTTTCAACCTTCTACCTTCCTTTACTGCAATTCTTTAAAATGTCCGGCGTAAAAAATTTATAAATCCAACGTATTTGTTTTTACAAGCCAGAGATCATCTAGTAGTTATATTGGAGCGCGTCCTTAGGTTTTATCCGCACTAAAAAGTCAGGGAGTACGTCTTTTCAAGCTTTAGAACCCATCGTAAATGAAAGCGTGTTTCTGTACAACATGGACGGCCGCAAGCTATTCTGTGTCGAAGCAGCTGAGCACCCAATATAGATTGTAGTGTCGAAGCATTGCAACACGTTGTGGATCTAACGAAGTTTCCTGTATAAAAAACTTTCGTTTTCAAGGAAATATTCTTTTTGTGACATCTACCAGGGCAGTTAAGGCCATGGTGAATAAGGTTTAGTTTTTGACATCCCTTCACCACCGGAGTTTTTAGTTTTCGGTAAGCTTTAAGAGTCAATACGCTTTTACGATTGGTATTGATAAACAACAATAATAAAAATAGAACTCCATATACCACGAACAATGTTTCCAGAGAAACAAGGCCCGATTGCAGGGTTAGTGGAATATCTTTGTTAACCTACGGCAAGAAATTTCCGCGTCGAATGGACTTAGCGCCAAAGAATGTCGAATGTTATGAATTCGTTACTAACGGAGGTTCGTCAATAAAACAAGTGTTCTTTTGAAAGAAAAACTTTTTCTTTACCACCATTTTCACTACTACGCGACTTTTCTTTTCAAAACACCTCTGAGCACTTTGCAATACGCTTCCGTCAATCATACCTTATATGGGAAGTGTGTGATGTTACCGCAATTGAATTGAGCTCGAAGGAATAAGGAAGGCGCCAAATTATCCCGTAAATTTGCGCTGGCGAGTCATATATTGACTAGTAAGAGGCTTTAGAGTCGTTGATTTTGCAAGAATACTTCACGTTTGGTAGATATTTGTAAAGAAATTTCGACATTTCTTCAGAATTAAATAACCGCTCGGTGGATTATCCTATGCGGCGGATGGTAAGCGTGCGTTTAAACTCGCGAATAAGCTAAACCAAAGTGTGAAGTAATAACTCTAGCTTTTCTCCTGAAAATAGCACACGACATGTTATTCACCACGAGTATAAATCTGGCAATATCCCGAAGCGTACGAGGACGAAATCCAGGAGTGGATAGAGTATGCAACGGGAAAACGAATCATGATCGGCGTGCGATCAACCGATTCGTGAAGAAAATGGGTTTTACAAGAAGAAAGGTACGTATGCCTAGCTGCATTTTTTTGGAAGGAACACTGCTAATTCTAATCACCTATCACCTCCGGAATGAATTGAAAAAACAAAATGAAGCATAAGCTTATAATGCGCTTGTAACGTTTGTTGTTCTACGTTCCGAGAATGTAAACATATAACGCTGTGACATGATAGGGAAATTGTTATTTCTACAAGCGGGAACGGGGAATCGAGGAAAATATTTATGCTTACTTTCAAGTTTACTTCTTCGTTATAACTCAAGACGATTGCCAAAGAACGTGATGAGGGAAACAGGACGATGTATTGTCGTAGGATCGCTGAATTTCACCGAGAACAGTTGCTATTTATAGATGAATCTGAGAAGTTCTGATTCATCTATAAATAGCAACTGTTCTTGGTGAAATTTAGCGATGACCCACGACGATACATCGCCCTATTTCGCTTATCACGTTCTTTGGTAATCACAGTGAGCTATAACGAAGAAGTTAACATGAGACTGTGCTAAAATATTTTCCTTGATATTTCCCCGTTCCCGCTTTAATTTGATAAATAACGATTTTTCAGATTTTTCTTGCTAGCATGTCACAGCGTTAACATTCACGTAGAACAATAAACGTTATAAAGCGCTTATGCTTTGTTTTTCATTCCATTCCTCGGGTGATCCATTCCTTGGGTGATAGGTGACTAGAATTGGCATCGTTTCTTGCAAAAACAATCCAACAAGTCCTAGGTACGTTTCTTCAGCTTTCTTCTTGTCAAACCCATTTTCTTCACGAATCGGTTGATCGCACGCCGATCATGATTCGTTTTCCCGTTGCATACTCTATCCACTCCTGAATTTCGTCCTCGTACACTTCGGGATATTGCCAGATTTATACTCGTGGTGAATAACATGTCGTATGCTATTTTCAGGTCAGAAAAGCTAGAATTTTTACTTCACACTTCGGTTTAACTTATTCACGAGATTAAACGCAAGCTTACCATCCACCGCATAGGATAATCCACCGAGCGGGTATTTAATTCTGAAGAAATGTCGAAATTTCTTTACAAATATCTACCAAACGTGAAGTATTCTTGCAACATCAACGACTCTAAAGCCTCTTACTAGTCAATATGACTCGCCAGCGCAAATTTACGGGATAATTTG